>CM061042.1:53281351-53948484 GCA_030762985.1 Adelphocoris suturalis | reverse complement strand
ATCGGCCCAGCCGTCTATTGGGAACACAGAAACATAGATAGAAACAAACGTTGAGTTTTATGTACGAGTATAAAGATTTATTATCGTAATAGTTGTAGAAAAACAATTTTTAACCCCGTGGGCGTTAATTTTAGTGAGCAATCTTAATTTAGCTTTCGTCTTAATTTAGTACCTAATCAATTTTAATTCCCTTCCACGAACCCTTTTTAAAAGCGGTGTGCTTTGGACGTACCTCAGCTCCCAGAAAACAATTTACTGTCAATAAGTATTTCCGACACGATTTACCTTTGTCAAGTTGGCTGCCCTGGTTTGAACAAAAATAACTTAGCGATTTGCTTCAACAAGTTTCTTTTTTCCCTCACCCAATTAACTCGCATCGCCTTTGGCATTGGCACAGACGCGTGTTTCTCCTTTCCTCATCATTTTTCTCTCATTAATTTCCTGGTCGCGAGTAATTATTAATTTTTTCTTTTCGTCTCCAGCCACTTGTTGAATGGTCTCGAAAACTCTGAAGAGATTATCTCATTCGTCCCGTTCATTGATCGCGGTCGTACCGAGCCAAATAAGTTTGAAGAAACAACTGCGACTCGACCCTCTTGGTGTATAAATATATCCCCTCTGTCCTCAAAAACATTTGCCGCGTTTTATAAAAGGAAATACTCGTAAACGAAAATATCAATAAATAAAACTGCTAACACCCTCAAACGTTTTAGCCCATTTCTGATGACAATATTACTTGTAATGCCTCCAAAATGAGAAGCAAATTTTGAAAAATTGTTTCAAGGAAATCTGTTTTGGAGTTGATTTTCAATATTTTTCGTACGTAGTTATGATTATTATGTATACATTTGGCGCATCGCAGCCCTCCCCCCTCCATTTTACATTTTTTTTGGAAACCTTACTGATCGAAACGATTATTACAAAGTTATCAGCAGATGCAGTGGAAGAAATTAGCCTCAAGAGTCCCCGAGCTGATCTTTTCGCCACCATACCTTTTGTTTGTAATCTAGATAACCCGAAGGAGCTCCTTTTCATTATGTCGTAACGGATTTTTCATTTCGTAAAGGATTTTTTCTTTCCAGCTTGAAAATTAAAATTCCAAACTCCGTTGAAACTGTAATTTATAAATAATGCATTTTATGGAATACGGTGAGTTAGATGGGAATTTTCGTGATATATTTTTGTAGAAGCTTTTTTTTTTATTAATGAAATAAATTGAAAGCTTTCCAGGTGCTGTAGCACATTTTCGTCCAATGATTTCCAAATGGGAATTTGATCGATGCGGAGAACCTCCGATCCGCTGTGTAAGAACTGTAACTAATATCTTTTCCTGCCAACTTAAAATGCTGAATTGAAAACGCTGCAAATTATTACACAAAGGTTTATTAATTATGTATTAGATAGCCCTATAATTAAACGAAGTCTATTATTCATTATCTAAATATATCTGCAGTGGCATACAAGCCTACCGAGGAGAAATTAAATTAAAAACACCTACATTTTACTAGTCTTTTGAATTTAACACAAGCTGACCCACCAACTAAAAATTAATTATATAAAATAAATCACATACCTACGCTTCGGAGATTCATTTATAGGTGACAAAAGTTATAATAATCTGAATTCCTTTGGAGTTATATCAGCTGATACAATCTTCATAGATTATTAAGTTCCACCTGTTGCGATACATCCCATGTTGATTTTTTTCCCTGTTAAAGTTGTGGCTCTTAGGGAGGAGAGCAAACCTATGAAGTTACAGCTACCTGGGTGGTTTCTTTCGATTCTTTGGGATGATATCTATGAATTATTTAAGCCCCATACATTGTAAACCTGTATTAGATAGCCCGCAGAACACTGGTCCAAAAAATAATTACCTATCAAACTGAGTCTAAGGTGCATTATCGAAATATAATATGGACGATGTCACCTACCAAAAGAAACAAAAGAAAAATCTACACTACATGCAAATACATCGGTACATGGATATGCCTTATTTTTCCCCCTGTGAAATATGTGATTTGTGCCTCAAGTTAAAAACGTCTCAATCAAATTAGCTAAGTTAGCTCAGAAAAGACCCAATCAATTCAATCGTCTCTTAGTGCCCCAGAGAGTCACCATATCTTGTTTTAACTTCCTAGGGTGAACAGGAGAGAATCTAGCTTTCTCAGCTGATTAGGAATGAAACAGTCATTTCAATTGTCTCTTAAAGTCCCAGAGAGTCTTCCTATCAAATCTTTTCTTAGGATGAGCCGGAGAGATTTTAGCTCACTCAGCTGATTAGGAAAGAGCCAATAACTGCAATAGTCTCTTAGTGTCCGAGAAAGTCTCCCTATCAAATCTCAACTTCTTAGGATGAACGGGAGACAATTAGGCTCACTCAGCTGAGTGAGAATGAGCTAATATTTTCAATCGATTCCTAATGTCCCAGGGAGTCTCCCTATCAAATCTCAACTTCCTAGGATCAACAGAGGAGATTTTAGCTCACTCAGCTGATTATAAAAGACCCAATAATTGCAATAGTCTAGTACCCACTATGGTTTTGACCGAGAAACAATGGCCAGATACTTTAGTAATACGTATTCATACAGCAAGTTGTAGTAAAGATAAATGCTCCGGCACTTGTGATCATCTAAATTTAGTAAAGAATGTAAGATATTTGGGGGTTTATATGGATTATAAGTTTAAGTGGGATGAGCATATTAAATTTCTCTGCAATAAAATAAGAAAAATAGCATTTATCGTGAGAAAGATTAAATTCTTGGGTGATCAAGTTAAAAAAACCGTTGACTACGCCTTAGTGCAATCCTTATTACAGTTCGCCATTATAATTTGGGGGGGTACCTCCGGTACTGTGCTGGACCCACTTTTCATCTTACAAAAAAAGTATTAAAGGTTGGCTTTCACAGACATATGAGGCATTCAACTCTTGCCTTGTTCAAAGAATTGAATATTATGAGCGTCCACCAGCTCTATACCTTTAATTTGGGGAAATACATATTAAAGAATAAATGTGATTTTAAAGAAAATATTAAGTATTTAAGAGGAAAACCATATAGAATGGAACTCCCTAAAATAAAATGCACTTTCTTTGGACGCAGCCTTAAATATCGCATGATTGTGGTTTTCAATTGTTTATTTGATGTTATTCATCCTTTGTTCATCAATGTAAATCTTTACTCTTTACACAAGTTGAACAACGCTCTAAAAGAATATGTTCTAACAATGGATAATTTGATATTGTATACTAATGAAGTAAGATACCCCAAGTATGCGCTCAAATAATATAAAGTGGATTATTGGGTTACAATAGAAGAGCTTGAAACAAAAACAAAACAAACAAGAACGTTTTTTTCTCCTTTTCATGAGTGATTTAAAAAGTTAAATAGTTCTAAATCGGATTGCTGAATTTGGCTCATGTATGCCAGCACAAGCTTAGCTTTTAGGCATACATTGTCCTTCAATAAGTGGACATAAAACTGATTTATTTTTAATTACACCATGTAGGTATTAATTTAATTTATTATGTATTTTTTCAATTTAGATGTAATTGGAAATTGTTATCTATACTCGATATAAATTTTATGTATCAAGAGGAAAGAAATAAATGAATTTCATTTCATTTCATTTCCCACTGCTTACAAGTACCTGTGGTGTGTGTGTGTATCATGACTTCTCAGAATCGTCCTTCCACACATTAGTCCCCTCCATCGACAGTAAATTCTCATCATAAAACTTCCAGCGTAAAATTTTAAACTCTGTCGAAAATCTGTCGAGATTTATAGCTTGGACAGCTCTTGAAAGAACCGGTAATTCTCCTCCACCCTCCTATTTCGACAACAAATCCGAAATTCCCAAGGTTTGCTGCACAACTAAACTAAAATTGAAATCAAACCAAATATGAACCTCGAATACTTGTTAAAAATTGTTGTCTGGGTGGCGTCGAAAAAAAAAAAACAAGTTTTTTTGGCATTAACCCCTCCATTCCTCCTCTTCCATCAAGGAATTGAAAATTTCCAGGGTTCTTTGCACAACTAGACTAAAATTAGGATCGAACAAAGAAATAATTTCGAAAATTGATTGAGAATTGTGGACTGGGCAGCGTTGACAAAATTTGTCACACACACACACACAGACATACACTCATGGTTTTTTTCACAGATTCGGTCTTGGAGTGAACTGAAATGGATTTTATGCCGTTATTTTTTTCTTGTACTTGGGTTGTCTCTCACCCCCAGGATCAATTCCAATAGGCGTCCGTCTTGTTAACAAAGCCTTGCCTATGAGACACAGCTACAGAGGGACGTTCTAAAAATGTACGATTCCGCCTAAAACGGAAAGTTAGCGCAGGCGCGTACTACCAACCATACTAGGAAACTAGGTACCTCACCGTTTCCATGATCAATCTATCTGTAATATTGTTACTAATACAATCTAATGATTCGTTCGATCATGAAAATGCAGGTTTCCTCGTAATAGGTCTTCTATAGGAGTCTCATCTCCAATATTTACTTGAGGCACTAGAACAGTATAATACGTATTCCAATTCATTCTCGTCGAAATCCTCTGTGAACCGTCGTTTTGCTTGATTCAGTTGGATATAAAATTCGTGTACTTGGAACTCGGAGCTGGGCGACCTGGAAATTTAACAGAGCGGTGTTTTCAGAGAGAAGCGACAACAAAACCCTGGATCGATCCTCCTCGACTCTGGGGCGTCTGATCCCCACGAAAATAGATCAGGACAAATGCGGTTCCTAAAACCGTTTCAAGCCAACTTTGACGCACAAGGTTTCTCCGTCATGACTTAGCATGCTCTCCGAAATATATTTTCCGTCATAGTTTCAAAATAAGTTTAATGTCCATCGAATCTAACTTTTTGGCCAGCCGCCTAATTATTGTTGGCACGTGAGTGGCTTTGTTTTGTGATTGGCGAAACAAACTAATTTATTGCATTTTCCTCGAGAGTCTGCGCAGCAGTTTTATTTTAGCAAATGGAAACAAAACGGTAATAGTAATATTTGTTGTGATTACCGTAATTTTAAACATGAAATGCTCCACAATTTCTTAATCGAAATCCGTTTTGGAGAATTCTAAAGTTAGTTTAATCTTTGAAGACAAGCCACGTGCCTGTAAAAAGCTCGGGTGTTTGGATGGTTCACCATTTCACTGCTGCGAAATTAATCACACATGACGAAGCTGTGAAAACCCATTTACAAAACGAAAGTAAGTGAAGAACGTTGTCTATATTCACGAAACGATAAAGAGTTATAATGTTAAATAGATTTCGACGGTTAGGTCATCATCAGCAACAAAGAATAACTGTAAGTTATAGCAAATTACTATCTACCTAATTTACGCAGAATACAAATATGACATGACTAAATGTGGCGAAATCTGCGGTTGTGTCCCTGCAGGGAGGTGGGATGAGAAGATTAAACACTTCAACCCTTCCTTCCCCTGTAAAATAAGTTATTGCTTGTTACTATCTAGACAATGAAATCAAAATTCAGAACTGAAAAATGACATAGGTATAACATGAACTAACTCGTGTAATAGAAATTTTCGTACGAAATTCAGCTGTTGTAAAGAGGTTTGGGATTTCACCTGTTCACCCTAGGAAATTTAGGGCGGAATTCATAGACAAAGCCTGAGTGTAGGTATGTATCCACTCGCACTCACCTAAATGGAGGGTCACCCTCCACTCACCAGTTCGAATTCATAGTTGAGTGGGGTTGGTTCACAGTTACCTTGTTGAGTTAATTTGAAAATAGTGAAATATGAAAGAAGATTGGGACGCAACTGCAAGGGCACATTCACAGCAGAAGCATGCAAAATATGATGTGGCAGCAGAGGACAGAAGAGGATCATTTACTCCATTAATCTGTTCTTGTGATGGTGCCTTACATGTGGAGTACAGTGCTTTTCTTAAGAGACTGGCAGATCGGCTCAGTGAAAAGTGGGCAAAGCCGTACAGCCAAGTGTTGAACTGGGTTAGAGTGAAAATTCAATTTTCTATCATTCGGGCGGTGTCTCTACGCTTGCGAGGAAGCCGCAGGAAGTTGCGTCACCTGAATTTGGAGGATGGAGCTGCTGTGCCTGCCATCAGCTAAAGGAAATAGCATGAATGAACTATCAAAAATTGGAAGAAAAAAAAAAAAAAAACATATCAAACTCCCGTTTCTTCCATGATCAATCCAACCTTTCCGAACATTCAAATATTCCTGTAGTAAATAATAATCATTGATCGAAGAATAAGTGATTGATCCAGATGGAGCTTCTCCACCTTTGGGTTGCGACCCTCTAATTGTAGGAAAAAACAGAGTAGTTTTTAAGCTCGCTAATGGAAAATGTTTCATTAGATTCTCACATTAACATTCTTGGCACAATGTGAAATGTAGTTATTGAAGTTATCAGTAACTATAGTTAACCAGCTAGTTACCAAAGTTAACTATTTTCTTTGTGATAGCCAACTAAAGAATCTTTTTGCAACTGGTACATTAAAGTTAAAATTCTATTGAAATTTGTTAACTACTGACTCATTTTGTGACGTATAAGGAAAAGCCAAAGATATCGCGATGGTATATAACAAATAATAGTTACGGTTGACTGAATTGCATTACTATTGTTATACTGCAGTGTCATCTCAAATTTGTGTCCCCTCAAATTGCAAATTTCTCAGACTGGGTGTCTAAAATGGAAAGTTAATCCTGCTGTGTTAAATCCCATTTCGTTTTTCACAGTACAAGCCGACGTTTTCGTGTTGACCTGACCTTCTCAATAATAGAGTTGGTATTCGGGGTTGTTATTGAAATTTCAATGAGGCGGAGTACGTGTGTCGTTTCTCGTTGCTTCGTTTTACATTTTACTACCGTTCCAATTGAGTAGTTCCGACTCAGACGAGAGGCGCATTCATGAATGACCGACAATAGTAAACGAATCCGCTTCCCTCCTCCACAGCCACTAGAAAGGGTTCCGTTGGGGAAGGCACACAAAAAAAGTTTTGAATATAAGCCCGCGGAATTAGCCGCGGTAGATTCTGTGATCCTGGTAGGGGGGGCCTTGGAGGGGCCGTGAGTGACGTCACAGCCCACTTTCACTTCCTCCTACGAGCCCCGTGCAGCCTTGGAGGTCGTTCGCCAAGATTTACCTCCGCTAGGGTTTTCTCGTGCTCAATTCACCGCGTGCTAGAGCAGGTGAGTGACTGAATGGATGAGTACAGATATACGCTTTACGGGGTCTAGACAGCACTGAAACGCAGCTCAGTTGGTCTGACGACTACTTAAATTTGAAAAAGGAATGATGAATCTAGAAGGAAACGATAATTTTATAATCGACTCCTAAGAACTAAATCACTCGCGACGAAGTTGTGGAAACCCATTTCAAAACGAAAGTTAGTAAAAAAAAAAAGTTGTCTATTTCCAGGTAAAATAAAGAGTTACAATGTTAAATCGATTTCGACGGTTCGGCCATCAACAAACAAACAACAATCAGTCAATAACTGAAGACACATTAGAAAGGACACAGCTTTTATAGTCACAGGAGAAGATTGAATCCCATTGGTCAAGTGAAAGGAAAGGGGGAGGTAGGTACAACCAATTAAGTGCAAACAAAGTGAAGGGAGATTATAGCTAATCAGATTATCCCTCCACACTGTTGAAATCATATTGAGTTATTTTCCCCCTTTCACTTCATTTGATCTGTCGAGAATCCCTGGTGTGATTGAGTATACAACATGTTGATATTTAACTCTAGATCCTAAACTTTTGAACGGGTGTGATGTGGTATAATTACAAATTGCGAACCACTGAAATCACTTGAGTGAGCGCTGTAACAAGATGGACTAGCAATGCAACCAGAATGCACCACAGCGAAGTTCGGCAGGGTCAGCTAGTAAACAATAAAAATGAAGGAGTAAAAAGCCGAGCTAACAATGTTTGAAAATTATGATAGTGATATAAGTGTAAATAAATCTTTTCAACTTCTGGAAACAGACCTGACGAAGTAGCAACAGAAAAACCACGTTAATTGTTCTTCTCTCTCTCCGGAAATGTTGGAGAAGTTAACAAATAAAAATCCAAATTGAATGTAGGTATATGAGAAAATTTTCCATCAATTACTCTTAATTGAGATCGAAAATATTTAGAAGTACATTTAGAACGATTTCGACGACCAAGTCCATCATCAGCGACAACACTAAAAAGTAAATAGTCTAAATTGGCGCACATTCTTGGACATTTTGAGGTATACAGCTGGTGGATGGATGGAGGTAACTTTGTGTATGATACTAGAATAATAATCCGTTACGTTATTGTTATTATTTTATTGTTCAACGTGGATGTAAGGTTAAACGACACGTTACAAAACGATTGATTAACAACGTTTATTGCTTGGTAGGTTGCTTATTGAATTGGGAAATAAATTGAAGAATAGTAGGAGCGAATGAGAATGATTTAATAGGTTCGTGCGGTATTAGCCAGAGATTTAACGGGAACCGCATGGATACATGTAGAAGCCGGGACAAATCAGATAATGCATTGCATAAAACTGATGTATGTAAACTTTGCCATATTTCTATTCAGAGGAGGTCAATAACTACTAATCTTAGTAAAGCTAGATCAGCTGCATGAAACAATTTTGATTTACCTTTCGCATTTTTATTTGTGTTGAACAAAGAAGATATTCGTGTTTCTAAACCCACCTAATAAGACAATATTAGCCTGTTAAAGTGTAAAATTATTGTTCCCATCACGATTGTTTCCTTCCCTTAAGGGCTACAAAAGGGGCTTTGAAGTCGGAGTGCGAGTAAGCTAACTAATTTACAAATGTGAACATGACGTATAACGCGATGAAAGAAAGGGTCGGGAATTGTGTTCACGAGAGATTAAACTCGCCTCGTCTTCAAGAGCAACAGTTTGGAAGTTGAAGGGGAGAAAAGTGGGATGAAAAGACCTGTTTACACTGGCAGCGGGAATAGTTGGGAAAACACTAAGCGATGGGACTTATGGGCGAAAGGACATAAAAGATGCCTTCATCCCGAGATCGCATGATGTAGAGCAACTTGTTGAGCGGTGAAGCAATTGAATTTGTATGTGGGCGACGCCGACGCCCGGAGGCCGGTAAAAGCGGCTCATCTAGGGCCCCCAGGAGGGAAAGAAGTCTAAGACGAAGGGGGGGGGGGGGGGGGGGGGGTTGACGTGAATGGCCCGCGGAATGAACCACTTGTTGCCGATGCGTGAGCACATTAAGTTTAGCCCTCCGTTCTGTTATGGGCTCCAGTATCCGCAAGAATGTTGGCTACGCGGTGACCAACGGCGAGGGGCAAGTGGAACTAGGATTAGTCCATTCAGAGATCCGTTCAGACGAAAATTGGCCGAATGGGGATGAGAGACCAGACACAGAGATCGACTTTTCCCAGTTCTGCAGAGATTGTGGGAATGCAGGAAAGAATCATTATTGATCCAGAAACTAGAATAGCAAATGAACTATTACTCTTAGGTTATAATGAATCTAAGATAGCATTGAGTAAAAACAACGAGGATGTAATTTATTTCATAATTCTGAAAACGAAATCAAAGTTGGTCGAAAGGTACCGGCATGGTACCTCTGAAATACATTATTACGCATGCAGAGACCTTTCACATTTTACTGATTTTGGGTTAATGAAATAGACAGATATATAGATAGATCGAATTTATTCAATTAAGACACAATGCATACATATGTTGATAGTACAAAATCGGAACTTGAGCTACTCACCTAGATCACTTTTCCAACGGTAGGCTTGGCCCCTGTGGTTGGATAAGGTCTGTTCGCCCATAATTTTGAACATAGCACCATACGTTTGATCTAATATCGCATAAGTATATGCGTCTATATAATCTACGCATAGCTTAAATAATATAACGATATAATTATAACGATATATAACACGTCTTTATATTCTTGAGAAATAGATGGTTCATGAAATTCATCGTTGCACATGCGCAATGATTGGAATGTTTTTCTCCAGCCAAGCCTCCTTCATGTCACTGATGAGACTCGGCGTTCTCTTAAATAAAAGACTACGATTGTGTAATGATAAGAAAAAGCTTTAGGAGGAAACCATCTTTCCGCTGGATGGTTTATCAAGGCATGATAGTATGGATCCACCAGATATCCTCCTCACAGCACAATTAAAGTACTACCTTCCGGATTATCTGTGCTTTGGGAACCATGCTAACATTGGGTTCGAAGAAGATAGATGTTCAAACATCCTCAACATTACTGTGGATGAATCGCAAGAAGTATTGCTGGATGTGGATTTTGGGTGCCACAGACTGGACGCAGTGCGGGATACAAACTGCCATCAAGCTTCTCTTCACACTCCACCAAACTTGCTGCGATCTCGACTAAATTAGACTGCAGCATACAACAGACATCTGCGGGCAAGGAGAAGAATTGCAAAAGTTCTCGATCGCAAAGCTGGATCCCCCAAAAGGGATGTTCTGTGATCATTGCCTGATGCGGACAAACACCTGAATGAGCTCTAAAGCTGTTATATCTTGATTCTACCTGCAAAGCTTAAAAAGTTGAGCTTTCCGGGTGGCTTCGATGAGGAGAGGAGTAGATGAAATCGACTGAGTGTTCGCTGATCAAATCCAACTAAAATAAGTGAACCATTGAATACATGAGGGGATCGTCAAAACTATTAGGCATCGCACATTGTTCATAATTTTAGCTTTTAGGATCTGACTAAAATACTTTTGGGGGTCGAGGGTTTTTCATTTCAACAGTACTGGATTGGAGTACTGGGCTAAGCATGAATATGCTATACTATGACTTACGACCTTCGCATCATATTCAGACCATGCAACATAAAATTAATAGGTAACTTAAAAATGGTACAGCACCGGAGAATTTAATATTCCACCCTCTGTAGCCACAATGAAGGCGATAGTTTAATGTAAACAACTATCGTATTTCTGACGGAATAATATTTATGTATTGTATTGTTATACACAAATTTATATTTGATCAGGTAATTATAACATCAAACGGTACCGTGAAGAGCGAGTGGTCTCAACAGAGATAAGTTATAAGCTGATAGGGTTACTCGGAAACCTGATTCGACGACTGTCTCCTCGCCAGAACGCTGATAGTTCAGTTTCAACCACGAGGCGATCCTCTTGCCTGCTGACCTCAGCACTCTTGGTCTACCGCTTGCTCTTCGCTTTCTCAGCGTAATGTTCTGTCTCTTGGCCACTTATCATTCCGTTGCCTCTGCATCTCCATAAGCGTTTAGAAGGAAGGATTTAAACTGTAGGGAGGAGTTGACGTTCACATTTACCAGAATATCCACGTTGTACTCACGTTGTACTCAACGTGGTTCTGTGGAAAACTATGATACATTTCATATGCACATTTGAAGAATTTTTGAACGGTTTGTACACCTAAATTATTGATGAAAATCAGGTGTTTCTGAGGGGTTGGAAACATGCATTTTTAATCTCATATTAAGGATCAGTTCCTCTGAAAAACCTCCGCCCACTGGATTATCGAAAATCCGAAATATGGGCCCGTACAAATATGGCCTCTTCCCACCTTTGTTTTTTATCGTAAGGAACGTGCATACGTAGTCATCATTTCCCATCAAGTTGGGAGTGATTGGTCGATGGCAGCTGGTATGGACCAGTGTTGGGCATAATCTTATCGTCGAATACGAATACGATTGTAATCGCGATAATTATTCGTTTATTCTGAGTCAACTGCGATTATATTCGTATTCGTGTCAACGTATTCGTGTAATCGTATTCATCTGTCGGCGATTACGCGAATAGGGACGTTCAATTGAAATTGATTTGAGTCAAAAAGGCTAGGATCCAATCGTTGAATTCGCTTTAGGGACGTCCCTCTGAAGCAAGGTAATATTAGCAAGGCTTTGCATATTATAGGAGGGACGCCCTATTGAAATTGATGACAGTCACGCATTTTTATAGGTTGTATTCGTGCAATCGCCGAGAGACGAATACGATTACACGAATACGAATATAATCGCAGTTGACTCAGAATCAACGAATAATTATCACTATTACAATCGTATTCGTATTCGACGATAAGATTATGTCCAATACTGGCATGGTCGCTCTTCCAGGAGATATAAGTTAGTAGTTGGGCATGAAATCAAATTTTTAAATCCAAATGTAGAGGATGCCTGCTGTTAAGATTATAAGCAATTTTAGTTTACAACATCAATCTATATTGTGACGAATGTTATATGCAGTTGCGCATTGAGCTTTTTTTCCCCCGCCTTGGACAGTCTTGACAAACTACAATTTTTTTCTACAATATGTCTTCCATCTCTTTCAGAAAGGTGTAGTGATTGTGTAAGTTGTTCAACAATTTTTGGCTGCCTTCTTGCTCTCATGATTATTTCTTCTTAATTTTTTATGATTATTTATGAAAAATTTGTTTTTAGAGATTTTAGCTACTGTTCCATATTGTTCCGTTTCGTTCATTTTGAAGTAAAATAAGATTTCGATGCTGGTCATGAGAAGCATTCAATTGAGTGGGAATACATATAGTAACAAAATATGTAAATAGTTTGTAAATCAATCACTCTTGTAGTGCCGAAATCTCAATTCTTTGTGAGTTTTTTTCCGAGTTTAGTACCCATAAATGTTTGAAAATTGTTTTTTGTTCAAGACACCGAAAAAACGCATCACGATTGACTTTTATGATTTATTGCAGGTTTTTCTATGTTTAAAGTAAAAACGGTGATTTTATGAAGAAAATGTATCAATAAATCAAGACCTGGGGGTCAAACAAAATTTTGAATATTTTTTTCGTGTTCAGAATACCGATAAACGTAGATGGAGTGACTTTTGGAATTTGAAATTACCATTCACTCACTATTATCATTCACTTTTTAAATAATTGTAAAAAAAATTCAGAGTTTTGGTCGGGTTTTTCACGATTTTGCCCAGTCGCGGAAATGCGTCCCCACCTACCTAACTCATTTCGATATAACTTTTTAAAGAAAATCAAAGAAAAAAAAAAACTTTCCATTTTATGAATTTATTGATGATAATTTTTTCGAGTCTTCATAGATAAGCTGTCTGAAGATTTGGTCGAGATCAACATTTTCTGACCATTCACAGAACTTTTCGTTCATTTTTGTTAGTTCGTCTGAATTTTGGCTAATCGTCGTAATGAATGAAACTACGCTAACTTACGATCTGATTTCAATAATATTTTCAGGGATCGTGTGGGTTGGGCCCTAATTTCATATTCTGCCGCTGACTGACCCTTCAATCTACCTGATTGAAGCCTGACAATGGTAAGAAAATACCTGAAATTGCTTCCAAACAAATCATATTCGGGTGTTTAACAAAACGACTACAGTTCCCATCATGCAACATGATCGTATGAGTGAATTATCGAGAATTGTATTTTTATATCATCGTAAAATGTTATGAAATTTGAGCATTGAGTGAGAAGAAAATCGTTAACTACAAATATTGTGGCGAAAAAAAAAAAAAAAAAAAAAAAAAAAACTAATAATAATAATAATAGCGATTCAAAAAAACATTTTGGATTTTTAGCTTTTTTTCAATTTTTAAAGACAAGTATTTAGCGGCTCAAATAAGGTAACAGGTATATTGGTTTATTTTAACCAAATCAAGGCTATTCCCCTATGACTTCGTTCTTACGCCAATCCGATAAAACCAGAATTTTCCAATTTTCGATAGGTATGAGCAAATTCGTGGTTTGCGCAGTTCGAGCCTATTGGTTTCAAAGAACCTGAATATTGCCACTCGCCAGGGGCAGAATGCCGTCTGATGAGAGGGCTCAGTGGCCTGGTGCTGGGGTTTGACCTACGGAATTGAAGGCCATGAAACAAATCTTTTTGTTGCCAGAAATTTTTGAAAATCCTATTGCCATCAGTTCCCGCTATGATGAATTCAACACTATGATCATCAAATCACTAAAATGCAAATGAATAGAAGCTGAACAGTCTGCCTCTTGATGTAAGTTATTTCCAGCAAAGCTTGGATTATCCTTCCTTCTATGATGATACCAATCATATATTTAGTATCAAAACGCACTCAATCGAGTCCCTTTGGTTGTAACCTAATTGGTCACCACCTCTTTCACTCTTCCTCTTCATTAGTCAATATGTTTTGACTTCCCTTTCTCCTGTTATGGCTATACAGGGTTTCGCACTTTCGGGCACACCACCGGCTAGGATTCGATTGTAGTACTAATTTGAAACTTTTTTTGTCCTATAACATATTTTTTTAAATTCACGTTAAATACCACTTTTATCACATATAAGATTTTTTCACGTTTTCGACTTTGTGTCACTAAAACAGTCATAACTCCCTAAATTTTCTGTTAAAACTCAAATCTAATTATATCGTCGAAAAGAAGGTCAAATTCCCTATCTCCCTTATGACTTTTTAAGATGTTTTTAATGGAACGAACGGGGAAAAAAATAATTAGAAAATATATGTTATAGGACAAAAAAAGTCACAAATTAGTACTACAATCGAAAACTAGCCAGTGGTGCGCCCTGTATATTGTTTATAACTTGCATCTGACGCGTTTCAGTGTTCAATAACAAGATACTACCGAATAATACTAACAAATTTCAACTTCCTGCGGTGAACAGGAGGAAATTTAACTCACACAGGTGTTTAGGATGGAACCCATCATTTCAATTGTCTCTCAATGTTCTAGAGAGTCTCGCTATCAAATTTCAACTTCCGAGGGTGAACGGGAGAATCATGCTGACGACAATAGTTTGTTTATTGGTTAATCGTTACCGCATTTTCTTTTTTAAAAAAACTATTGTATTCATTTTGTCTGTTTATGTATGTATGTGTATCCTCGTGAAAGCGCTTTAACTCGAGAATGGCTGGACCGAATTTGATGGGATGGATTGCAAAATGATTACCTAGTCATTCAAAATAAAGTGGTTGAAAAATCTTCATTGATTATTCAAAAAGCCAATTTCTATGCTATTTGTCCTCCGAAGCTGAAATTTGGAACGGAGCCTCTGAGAGCGAAGTCAGATAGGATTTTTACTTGCCGAACCACCCCGATCAGCTGAGTAACCTTTTATCGCTAATTTCTATACTAATCATCCTACGAAGCTGAAATTTGGAATTAATAATAATTAAGATTTGCATAATTATTGTAATAATAATAACTGCTCCGTTCAAGAGTTGGACGTCCCCCAGAAATTCTTATTTCGTCATTCCTTGCGAAGTACGTGAGTACTGATCTATATTTTTTCTTCTCAGTTTGGAACGTGCTTTTGTTCCACTCTAAAAGTGAGCCTATCACAAAATCTCAAACAAGCAGCTCCATCATGTTCGCTACCTTGAGTGTATAGGTCCAACCCGAGTTTCGAAACAACTCCGATAGAATGACACCTCACCAAACATCCGTCATCATGCGGCCGGTCTTGTATAAAATCCGTACGTTGTTAATTCAGCTTAACTTCGACCAATTGTAACCCCTTAGTCGTTCGAAACTGGGTGCTGGAGCAAATATATCCAGCCTTAATATATCGGCCTTCTATTCCGTGTGCCTCGTCTGAGGCCCCTCGCAGCGTAGCACGCGGTGGCAAGCTGGCGGAAGCTCCTTCAAGGATATCCACCTGGGGACCCTGCCAGTCCTGCACAAAAAGTCGACTCCTGGAGGCCGCGAGCCATCCCCCTCAGATATCGATCCCCGTCTATCCCAGTACTTCCTTCCCTGCGTCACAATTATCTTATGAGAACTTATACGTGAATGATAATGATGTCAAGCAAAAATCAACCTACTTGGATGATTCCAATCATCGCCCTACATATACATGCTGAAAGGAACATCTGAGTAGCATAATATCGGCCCAGTCATTTCCAAATTTTGAAGGACTAGGGTGGAGGGACCAGTGATTGACAGGGACCCAGTGATTGACATCTCACTAAGAAGTTTTAATAATAAGGCATGTAAAAGTGTTTTACGGACTTGGTCCATTTGAATTTTGAGGCAAAATACCTTCTCAGTAAAGTACCTATAGAGGCGGGAAAAGGTACTTAGAAATGATACTTCGTCGTTTTTCATCCTACAATTTGTTGACCATTCGTTCGAAAGCTCTCGATTTATCCATCATATTATGTTAACTACTGCGAACTGCGTGGCCAACAAGTTGAGTTATGAGCATGGTTATTTGAATAATTATTGTTCACACACAGGTGATCATTCTCAATAATTGATATTGTGAACAAGATTGCAACCGCTTGTTAATTTCTGATGATTTCATTGAGCTGGTGTTTCGATTATTTGATTTATAGCAGGTGATCCGAATATTGCGAGAACGGTTTGATTTGTGAAGCGGTGGTTAAATCATTTTAATAGGTAATTTCTATACTTTACACTCTAGGAAGCTGTAATTTCGTGTGTAGCCTCTTTAGGACATTTACTTGATCATGCCCAGGGTCCGGATCAGATGAGTGGCTCTTAAAGCTAATTTCAAACACACACACTTTTTTTTTTTTTTTTTTTTTTTTTTTTTTTTTTTTTTTTTTTTTTTTTTTTTTTTTTTTTAAATATAAACCTCCCCTTAAAGACGGAGGGGGCACGCCATTAAATTGAAAAACAAACAAATAAAATAAAAAAGTGGGGAGGACGCCCAGGTTTACCCGACGCCGGCTCTAGGGATAAGGGAAGTTGCAGGACGAGGAGGAAGAATGGGATGAAAGGAAGTGCCCCTATAAAATGACCACCAGTTCAAGTAAGAACCCCTCAGGACGCGGGTGGTGATACCACGGAGTACTCCTGCCGAGATGCCCAACTCGAGTAACTCCGTGGCGCTTTTCCCACACCACACCCCGCGCCATGACACGGTCACGGCAATGTTGATGTTATTAGGTGCCACTCCTTTTAGCTCAGATATCGCTTGGCGCAGATCATTTCTATCATATTTACTTTTCTTAGCCCGCCAGGTCTGCTCCATGTCCCCGCTGCCACTGACAACCTGGACATGCAGAATTATGGCAGACCCATCGGGCTTGATCGCAACAATATCTGGCTTCTTGCCCCAGTCACTCGGCATGTGTCTCTCCCTTTCGACATCCCAACCGCTAGATGACAAAGCACCTGCTATCTGCTTGGCAACCATATCGTGACGTAAAATGCGGCCACCGTGAGTACGAGGACAGTGCTGCATCACATGATAAAGATTCTCATTTTTACCCCGACAGGCACGGCAAAGGGTGTCTACTGCCCCGCGACTACTCCTTGAACACCTCACCGAGGTGGCTAATGTAGCCACCCGGACGGTGTGAAAATGGCGATAGTCGTGGGCCCCAATGCCCTCTGAAGCCCATTCCACCCACTGGGTAGAAATGGGGGATTCAGAGCACTGTCGGAGTTCTTTACCATCTACTGACTCATGCAGTGCAGCAGCGAACTCAGCAGATGAGTTGGGTTTTGGAGCAGTTGGTGTTGCTCGATCGCACCACAACAACTGCTGCCAGACAAAGTTCAGGTCAGCAGCAGTGCGGGCGACCTCCCAGCTCGAGCCCCTAAGGGCAAGCAGGCGCTGGCGGCGTAAAGATGGGATGCTGGCAGAAATAGATACAATACCAAGCCCACCGGCCTTGACCGGTGCGTGGATGTAAGCACTTGGGACACCAGGTGGAAAGCCTAGCCAAGAGCGCACAGCAGAGCGAACTTTACGATCTAACTCATGCAACCTCCCCGCAGTAAGCCTGCCAAAGACTAACCCATAGTACTTGCGAAGGAGGCCCAGCTTCTGCTGTGGCTTAAATGGAGCCTTGGTGACACGAGCTAATGCTCCACCAAGGTCCACACAGCTTGCGGCTTTAGTGGCCACACCCATGAAGTCGACCCCAAGGTACCGCCAGACCTCAAACACGGATCGGGCAGGGATGGAAGTTTGTCCTAGGTCAAAACACTTCTCATCCACTACCTTCACCTTATGCTGGCGACCCGACGGGACCAAGGAGACCGACCCACACTTAGCTGGGTTGACCACCAAACCACACCTGGCAAGCTGCTCAGCAAAGGCGTTGAGGGAGATCTGCAAGCCCTCACGGGTTTCTGCGAGTAGGATGACATCATCAGCAAATGCTAATGCACCTACTCGCACCCCAGGGGCGAGATCAAACCCTATTTCAGCTGGCAGCTTACCCAAGGCCGTATCCACGACCAGGTTGAAGAGGAGTGGCGACAGAGGATCCCCCTGGCGTACCCCGCGCCCCAAAACAACATCCCCTGACATCTCACCTCGTGCCTCGAGGACCGTCACGCCTTCGTGGTACAGACAGGCAACACACACACACACACGCGCGCACACACACACACACACACACACACACACACACATATATATATATATATATATATATATATATATATATATATATATATATATATATATATATTTATATATGTATATGAAAAAGCTTTAAACTCTGGGATTCGTTTCAGAATGTCTCAGAACGGATTTCAATGAAGAAATTTTGCAAAAATTTTGATTTTGAAAATTTCGGAGCCATTTCAATAACTTCATTTTCTGCGAAAATTCGCTAAACGGTTTGATCAGGTAAAACTATCTGACTTCGTACGAATTACGAATACCGAAGAAAAGGAGAAGAGAAAAGATAAGATGATAAGTGGAGTAGATAAGGGATTCCTTAACTGCGCATGTGCAAAGTGCCAGTTCTGAAAAAACCCGTGAACTTGTAAAACTGATTCCGAACGGTAAAGAACGCCTAAACGAACCGCGGACTATTCGTTCTGAACGAATTCTGTGACTAAACGAACGCCCAAAAGGAGGCGGGGTCAGTCCCGAACCGTTCGGAACTCTTGGCCGAACGAACCTTATGAGACGCGAGACGAATGATCTACGACATCTCAGATGTTGAAGGGCCGAGCTGTGCTGTGATTGACTTATCGAGGCGAGAGACTCCTACGTCACTGGTGACGTCACAACCCCCCCCCCCTTCCACAACCACCGCCTTAACCACCCACACTGCTGTTCCTATTACTGAAATGCCTTTCTTATCTAATCACCGCCGCCGGGCCCTTCGTCTTCGCTTTATCACGGCTAATTGTTTGGTCGAACCGCTACCCCACAACAGGTGGCTTTCATTATGACGATTGGAGTAGTTTTCGTTCACCACTTTCAATTCACAGCTGATCCCACCATTCTACTCCTCATATGCCAGTAAATCGAATGGACTTGCATTAATTGAGTACGTAGATCCAAACGTACCTACGTAGTTTTTAGTACTAGAAAATTGATTTAGTCAATCCGTGGGTTCCCACTTCTCTTTAGAATTATTTTAGGTAAAAGAATTTTTCCTATAGTACAACTACTTTTTTAAATTTTTTCAAAATTACGCATTAGGTACCTAGTAAATGTGTTCACTTTCGAAAGACGGGGGAAAAATCTTAAAAATCAATTCTTTCTCAAATCTCACGTTATGGACCAATCTGAAAACGTTGGTTTCGTGTCTGTCCGTGTGTCCACAAATCCTTGTAACAAGCTTGATTTCTACTTTTTCTATCAGATTTTCATAATCAACCGATAAGACTCAACTAGTTTAATCGTTTTTCGAGTTTCTCATTTTGTTGGATCCCGATTTTAGTTCAGCTAGAAGGTTGATTCTGGTGGTGGATGGGGGGGGGTTTACATTCAGTAAAATCACAATCTAGTCGCCATTGGTGTTTTTATGCTGAAAACTTGATTGTCTAATTATAATAGATTTTGATAATCAATGTGCTTCGACAGTGGAATTTCGAGTTCAATTATATTTATATAGCATTTTCAAATTGAATTCGTCTTTTTACAAAATGAATTCGTCCTTCATAAAGAGGGACCGAATCTTGAAGGTATCTTAGTAACGGCGGTGTCTGGGGCTCGGGAAAACATCAGACACAAATTACTGTAGGCACCAACTTTGTAATGCACCAACTTTGTAATGCATATGCTTTCCCTCATGCCTAGAGCAGCGTCAGGGCAGCCCCTACATTGAGGAGAAAAAAAAGCACCGCTGCAAATTATTACAGAGAAGTTTATCATTTCTGTATTGTATAGCTCTTCGACGCAGAATACCTGTCTATATTATTCAACGATTCATCAGGTAGATATCTAATTGTCTGAATAGGTTTAGACGCCTACTGAAGAGAAATGAATAAAATTAAATAACACACCTAAACTTAATTGACACAAGCTGTGATGATGCAGTGCCGTGAATTGGCAAAACAGCGGCGTTAGTTTAAAAGTTTTCCCGATTGTTCAATATTTCAGCCCTTGATTACTGCCCTTTATGGTTGATCAAAATTGATGCCGATTTTACTGGCATAATTCTGTCTTCACAAAGAGTTACTTTCAACTTTTTTGCCACATTCCATCTCAAAACATTCACACATGCTCCACTATCAAGAAGAGAGCGTATCTTAAATCCATCGATGTCCAATTCTAGTGTAGGAACTGTACAGTCTATGGAACTACACGAGTACAATACAAAGTCTTGATTTTCTCCCAGATCATCAAATCTCTTCTTTGCAGCACTTTCGATCGGCCTAATTCATGTTAAAATACTTCTTAAATGATCAACTGAGTCTCATGACTCAATAAAAGAAATTGAACCACTTATATGCAATGCTTTTTGGTACGAGTTTAGAAGATAAGCCAACTATCTTAACCTCATCATTGTTCCAACCGTTTGCTTTGCACGATTTCTCGTAAAGAGCCATCCAAATCTTTGGATCTTCATTAGCACCATTGAAACACAGTATTTCTAAAGAGCAACTTGGATTAACAACAAAGTTGACAGAACTCATGACTTGCTTCACTAAAGATTCTTGCTCGCGATGGAATTGTTCTAATATTGAAGACGTCTAATACGATTTTCCTTTGGAAAGATACCATTCATCAGGAAATGTTGATCAAACTCCTAAAAGCGCACTCTCATGGGCTTGTGCATTTCGGTATATGACTCAGCAAACTATCCTTCAACCAGGATGAAATAGTCCTTCTACATAAAGAGATCCAGGACCCTTGTTTAGCTGGAAGTTACTGACACTTCTCCCTTGCTTGCCACATGAGCAAGATCCTGGTCACCTACTGCCTCTTGCGGTTTCTTTATCAGCCAGTATCAGGATGATTTTCACAAACGTAACTCAACAGTTGATCAACATTCAGCTTTGGATAGTTATATCTAGGACGCTAATCTATCTGGTGAGTTCATTGACCTAACTATCGCTAATACCTCTAATATTACAACATCTTGAAAAGGCTGCAGTGGTGAAGATTAGGCCAATAACGGATTCCCTTCACAGCTTCCTCTCTTATCAAAAATTCAAGCTGCTTCTTGGGAATGTCTTCTCTGATCTCCACTTTCAGAAGAATGGCAGCCCTTAAGGATCTGAACTTAGTTGCACCCTGTTTATGGTGGCTATGAATGGCCTGCTAATAACATCTCATAAGATATTCGTCCCCTAATAAATGTGGATGACTAATGAATCCTCCTCCGATGATCCGAGGAGTGTGTGAGTGGCACAATGCAACGTGCGGTTGATAAAAACTATCAAACAAGGTATGCAAGGTTTTAGGTTTTCCCCTACAAAAACTACCTCCATCCATGATTATCCACCCTCAATTGGTGGGTTTACAGTACCTTACCCCATTCACACACAATTCCTTGGACTCTTTGTCAGCTGCCAACTGCTGTGGACCCAGGATATTATGTACTTGTGCCAGGCTACTATGCAGGGTGTACAATTGCTCACTGTCCTTTTTTACTATACTTGTATGGCCCAACAGGATGTCATTCTAAGAATTTTCCACGCAAGCCAACTTCCAAGTCACCTGAGGCTTACCAACTGCTGCATCTGTGTTAACAGTAGAGCTTTGGGCAGTGCACTGGCTGTTTGACCCTGCTGTTGAGAGTTGGGACACTGTTGGGTTAATTCCATTGAGATTTAGCTAAATGTGCTTTGAGGATCAGATCTCTTACGTGCTGAACAAGTGCTTTAGTCACTATCCCAGACGCAATTCCTAGAGACCCAATATAGATAGAGACAATTCCATATGGCATGAGCAATGTCAGGATGAGTATACGGCTTTGACATGGCCAGACCTGTGCCCTGGAGGCTCTTTCGTGGCTTCTCTCCTTCAATCTTCTTTTTGGTTTTGGGTGAATTATAGTTTGTTTTTTATTTAATTTCTTATACACTGAAGTTGAAAAGCTTCGCTAAAATAACGAGTGATTTAATCGGCGAGTCGTTCAGTTGAACTCATGGATTTGTAATTAAAATATCGTTTCTCGTTTCTCTGATGAAAGGCTACCTTTATCGTTCTAACTATCACTGTCTAATTCCTAAGTTAACTAGTATGTATTTAGTTAGTTTTAGCCACTCCTAAATGTTGGATAAGTATCGCCAAAAACTAACATTTTCGTCTTGTTTGCCCTCAGATTCCAGTTCTTACTTTCATAACGGAGGAATTGCTCTTTAATAGAAATACAGTTATCTATTATCAGGCAGTGATCACGTCGAGCTCCCAGTTTTATAAATTATTGGCCAGTTTGAAGATTTTATTACCCTAATTTTTCTTGCTCTCGGTATTTTATTAGTCTCCGACATCCTAGTTGAAAAGTGCGCAACTCACCTGAGTCCCGATTATAGTGTAAATTCCTCATCGTCGGTGTACCCAGCGTCATCACACAAGTCGGAGCGCAACCCACGGTAAGGACACACTGGACCGTCCGCAGTCAGTAAAGTGAGTACGTCCATCTCGTTTAAGTCAGCCCATTTCGTTGAAGCCGCAAGTTGCGATCCACTGATATTAATAAAGCCATCGAATTAACTAACAGCCGAATTTTAAACGCTACTGAACTGGTATCTCGTAATCGTTATCGTTCGACTTATCACGGCAGCCATTTGTAGCTTTGTACCTCCACTTCACGTTCGGCGTGAATCCCACTATCTGCAGTCTTTCCGACCACGCAATACGGTTCTGCGTTGCGGGGTTGCCTAGTTGGTCCTCGTAGGGGATTTTAGTGACACCAGTTTGGTATGATGGGCGATAACAAAACGGTTTGCTCCAAGTGTTCGGAAAAATTGCTCCAAGAGGACAGCCTGCAATGCTCCTTCTGCGAAACCAATTTTCACTTTTCATGTGCTGGTAGAGATGAGAGGAGTTTCAGGATGATGACGCGAAGGGGAAAATCCGAATGGAAGTGTTTAAACTGTGTTACTAACACTCCTGAAAAGGAAAAAGGTTCTACTCATGTGAAAGATTCTTCCGAATTGAATCGAGCCCCCTCTTCTTCAGAGGCTAACATTGCTGATATCCTTTTTTCAAAATTGGAAGTTAAGATGAATGAAATGCAGCAGAGTTTGGCAACTACAGTTCGTGAAGCAGTTCGCACAGAGATCACAGATATCAAGCAACAGCTGTCAGCACTCGAAAACCGCGTTACTACACTAGAGGAAACTATAACGGAACACAATAAAAATAATACAAAAATCCAGTCTGATGTCACCAAGTTGTCCACTGATCTGAGTTCTATCAAGACTAATATGGAAACACGCCTAGTGGAACTGGAAACTAAGGATTCAGCTCCTACTCAAAATCCCCCCTTGATTGTTGATGATCAGTCTATACTAGAGCGGTCTGTCTCTGAAATGAGGGAGCGCCAAATAAGGGCTTGTAACTTGCTGTTTCATAGAGTCGCTGAATCGTCAAAGGAATCGCCCATTGCTCGTGCTGATGATGACAATAACTTTGTGAGGGAAGCGATGGTTTACTTTTCGGTGGATTTTAATGAGTCAGTCCTGAATGTTGGTCGGATAGGAGCATTTGATCCGGTGGGTCAACGCCCAATCATCGTCAGGATGAAGGAGCCAGCTCTGGTTTCTAAGATTCTAAACCAGAACCGTACAGCAAATCCTCGCGAATACAATGTTACCCAGGACCGCACAAAGCAAGAACGTGCATATTTAAATCGTGTAAGAACTGAGCTGGAACAACATACTCAAGCTGGTGAGAAAGACCTCACGATTAAATATGAATTCGGCAGACCCGTAGTGAAGCCAATGCCTAAAACTAATCAGAACAAGGGGCCAAAAAACTGATCAACCTTACGGCGTTCTATCAGAACGTCCGGGGTTTAAATACTAAGTTGTCAACTATTCGTTCATTAGCCCCTTCTCTAGGATATGATATTTTGCTGTTTACTGAAACTTGGCTGCACGAGGACCTCCAGTCCGGTGAACTCGGGCTGACAGGATATACAATCTTCAGGAGTGACCGCTCCATTGCAAATTCCTCTAAACAGTGTGGTGGTGGAGTTTTGATTGGGGTACTGGCTCGGCACCGCTCTGTGGCTTGGACGCTTCACTTTGATAATGTTGAGCACATTTTCGTTTTACTGCCCGATTATAGGCTTGTTATCGGTTGCATTTATTTGCCTGGGGATTGTTCAGTGGTGAATTTCTCACGCTTTCTTGAAGAGCTGGAACTGATAAATAGCGCTTATCCGGAATATTCATTTTACATAAGTGGTGACTTTAATCTGCCCGGGCTTGAGTGGGATGCTGATGGTGGGGCCTGCCGGTTTCAGCGGTGTGTATCATCTACGGCAGCTCTGAAGGCCAATGTCGTCCTGGAGATGATGGAATTATTCGAATTTCGTCAATTTAACACACTCAGTAACCCAGCGGGAAATACGCTTGACCTTTGCTTCTCTAGTTTGGACTCCATCACTCTCCATCGGGCACCTCCGTTGCTTCCTTTGGATGCGCACCATCCTCCCTTTGAATGCGTTTTCTCTGTGACGCCTGTCAGCAGTGAATTTTTTTCCCCTGACCAGTTCCAATTTAATTTCAAGAAAGCAGACTACGAAGGAATGAATAAATACTTCTCCGAAATGAATTGGGATTTCTGTATGAGCCTCCCACTGGAGCAGGCGGTGGCTGAACTGTATGGCAGACTGGGACATGCTATTGAGAGGTTTGTCCCGCGTATAGGAGGAGTAAATCGAGCGTTTCCCAAATGGTTTACGGCTGACTTGAAAGCCCTTGTGAAACGAAAAAACCACGCACATGCCCGTTGGAAATGTACACGTATCCCGGATGACTATGATTTCTTCTCTCAACTACGAGCTGAGTGCAAGACGCAATCTGAAATTGCTTACTCGAATTATATTTCTGGAGTTGAGGCATCTGTCCCACACAACATCAAACATTTTTTCAACTATGTCAATTACACTAAGGGTTCATCCGCAATGCCATCTGTGCTTCATCTTGGCTCGAGGTCTGCGAGTACTGCTTCTGAGATGGCGGAACTGTTTAGGGAGCATTTTTCGTTGGTCTTCGATCCTGCGTCGGCCTCTGGAGCCGGTGTCGTCGCCGGAACTTCCACTGCCTTCTCTATTGGTTCAATATGCATTACGGAGGACTTGGTCGTTAAAGAGCTGCTTGCTTTGGATCCGACTAAGGGCATGGGTCCAGATGGAGTACCTCCTGCAATGTTGAGGGCTTGTGCTGAGGCTCTGTCCCCTGCAGTTACGATATTGTTTCGGAGGTCGGTGGAGCTGGGCATTGTTCCCTGCTTGTGGAAGAGCTCGTTTATAACCCCTATCCCGAAATCATCAGAGAAGTCAAGGGTGGACCAATATCGTCCGGTATGTAGCCTCAGTACTATGCCTAAGGTTCTTGAGAAAATAATGGTGGACCAAATAACTCCGTTGGTTCGACCTTTCCTCTCAGCCGCCCAACACGGATTCGTCTCGGGCCGATCGTGTACAACGAACCTTCTCACACTGGAGCATGAAGTGATGGAAGCATTTGAGGAGGGTGTTCAGGTTGATTGTATCCACACTGACTTTGCCAAGGCCTTTGATCGTGTTTCACACGCTATATTGATCGCTAAGCTGGAGATTTTTGGGTTTTGGGGTTCGCTGTTGGCTTGGTTCAGAAGCTATCTTAAGGACCGTTCCCTCACAGTTAAATTGAAGAGTGCGCATTCTACACCTTTCTTGGCCACCTCCGGTGTTCCTCAGGGATCTCATCTGGGTCCACTGATGTTTCTCATCTTCATTAACGATATACAGCGAGTATTCGAGGGTGGGGTCCAGTTTCTGTTATTCGCCGATGACCTTAAGATTTTTAAGAGGGTTGGAGCGTTGGGGGACTGCGATGGACTTCAGGGAGCTTTGACGGCAGTGGATGCATGGTGTCTTTCTAACGAGCTCTTTTTCAATACGGCAAAGTGCTCGGTGATTTCATTTACTCGTTCCCGGAATCCTATAGTGTTCAGCTACTCTTTGGCGGGCAAGACGTTGGATCGGAAGAGTGTCGTTAAGGATTTGGGGGTCCTTCTTGATGCCAGTTTCACGTTCTCTCAGCACATAGATTCACTCTGTTCGCGAGGGATGAGGATGTTGGGCTACCTGAAGAGGAATACTCGTGAATTCTCTGACACGGAGGCCATAAAATTTTTGTATGTCTCCCTTCTGCGACCTATTCTAGAATTTTCCCCAACAGTATGGCTGCCAATTTATAGTACTGCTAAGGGGCAAATAGAGCGCATCCAGCGTAAATTCCTGAGATATCTGTCCTTTAAGGCAGGTCACGACTGGGAAGATTTCCATTATGACGGATCTTTGGTCGAGTTCTGCCTCTCAACACTGGAGCAACGGAGAACGGAGGCTGACATGCTCTTCCTGTTTAAACTCGTACGCAGCAGGATCGACTGCCCGCACCTGCTGTCCTTGCTAAATTTCAACGCCCCTCAGTACGCGACCAGATCTTCGCAAACTTTTTACATCCGCACATCTTCTACGAACTACTTGAGAAATGACCCGATGCGGAGAATCCAAGAGACGTTCAACCGGCTATCTTACCCAGACATCCTCGCTACAGACATCTTCAATTCATCTGAGGGAGAATTTAGGTCAGGCATTAGAAGATGCATATCCATGGCCCAAGCCTAGAGTGTCGGCAATATTGTTTTTGTATTCGCGAGTTTGCCAAATAGAACTGTGATCAGATCACTGCAGGATTTTCCTTCTGTTTTTGTTATATATTATCTACTAACCTTCTTATTGTTATTGAAATTGGGCGTAGCCCGTGTTATTTTCTAAATAAATAAATAAATAAATAAATACTATAATTGTTGTAATAGGGTGGAGCGACCAGTGTTTGACAAGGACCCAGTGATCAACATCTCACCAAAAATTCAAATAATAAGGCATAGCAGTGTTTTACGGGCTTGATCCTTTAGAATTTGGAGACAAAATACCTGCTCAGTGAAGTATAAAGGCGGGAAAAGTTTTCAGGCGGGTTTTGCGAAATCTGTAGAATGTTATCCAACAGAACCTCGTTTTGTCATTTCTTTGGTGATGTTTCTTGTGAATTTGCAAAGGAGGTAAGTGTTTTATTTTGCTTTACCCTCCGCATTTTCAATTCGATTGTTACCGTGGTTTTTCTCAATCAGTTTTTTTTTATAGATTGCATTTATGCTATCATTTTATGCAAATAATCAAAGATAACACGTGAAAATGCAAATTTCAGTTACTAGTCCCTAAACTGATGCTACTCTCAGTGATTGACAGTGGTGTCAACTATTGAATCTTAATCATATTTATATGATAAATTTCACTATTTTTATAATTATATAAATAAATACATAGCAACTCACAAGCTGATAGTGTACAATTAGAAACTCATTATACCTGTGATATTGAGAATACATTGTACCTATTTCGTGATGAAACATCTGGTGATATTTTCAACTTTATCTTTATGAATACTCATATTAATTTTATATTTAGAATAATAAAACACCAAGTTCAAATGCTCAATTTATGTATAAAATGTTGATTTTTTTTAAAAAAGAATTTAAGCCGCGTCCCAACCGGAAGGGTCATTAGCGGCAATCAAAAAGAGGGGTGACAAAAGGACAATGCAACGGGCACGATTCTAAGGGGAGCCATGCTGACTGTCCGTCACTAAACGGATTGCCATCGCGGACTCCACTGGCAGATCGGTGGGGGAGAAATGATGATAATAATAATAATAATAACTCGCAAAACGAGGCATCGCCGCACTCTGCCTCAAGGGATACAGCGATGACCGCTTTGTAACGCCTTCAGCGGATAAAAATACCCCGTAATAAAAACTAAACTACGGCTAGATGATCCTTACAAATACATAAATATTATCGATAAATATATAATGATAAATACTATACATCTTCGTTAAATAAAGGTATGACTAGATGTACATAAACAAATGAATATATCACAGAGCAGAATATCACAGTTTGTTGTAAAGCTCAGTGGCTTTCAGGTATACCAATAGGGACTGGACCTTGTCTGGTCCTAACACAATTTAATTTATTATTATTATTGTCATTATTATTACTTTTGTTAGCTAAATTTACATGTTATATGCTCCTCGGCATAATAAGATGTTGTTGCTGATATCTGCGCAGTTTATTTGCACGTGATTGTCTTCAGTGGCAGCATGAAAGAATTGTTGCATTTTGCTGAAGGACCTTCTCCCAGCTCCAGGTCCAGATTCGGAACCAAGTCCGCTGGCTATTGCGTGAAAACGGGGGTGGGTAAGAACTTGAAATAGTGATTTCAATACTGAGCAGTTTGAGGATATCCTGATGCAGCAATAGATGTAAGATTAAAGTTTGAACAAACGAAAAAACATTACTTAATTGCTTGTTAAAGTCAAAATTTCTCAAGGCTGTCAAACACTGGCCCCCCTCCACCTAGGTAGGTAGCTATATTTTGCATTTAAAATTAAAAAAAGTATATATATATATATATATATATATATATATAATTTTATTTTTTTATTTAGTGGTTTAAGCCGCACCTCAACCATAAGGGTCATTAACGACTTTTCTTCTATATTTTATTTGTTTTATTTTATTTTATTAGATATTATTGTTATCATTATTCTTACTTTTTTTTTAAAGCTAAATTTACAAGTTTTATGCTCCCTCGGCCTAATAAGATGTTGTTGCTGATATCTGCGCAGTTTATTTGCACGTGTTTGTCTTCAGTGGCAGCATGAAAGAATTGTTGCATTTTGCTGAAGGACCTTCTCCCAGCTCCAGGTCCAGATTCGGAACCAAGTCCGCTGGCTATTGCGTGAAAACGGGAGTGGGGGGGAAGAACTTGACGCAACCAACGCATTCCTCGCGCGTCTCCCGTCAAAACCCTCAAACCGCTTGACCCTGTTGATGATTCACGTTCGTGCCCGATCGTTCACGAATTTTCCTGTCTCTCTTGACTCCGTGGAAGGGAGTTTTATTTTTTCCTTTTTTTTTTACTCCGTTCAGAAGGGAAGGAGACGAGAAATACTCGGCGGGAATGTTTTGAAACTCCAAGGGAAACGAAAATAAGGTGGAGGCGGAGCCAAGCGGAGTCCACGGTGTAGAGCGCTCGGGTAGGGTCGAAGCTACCAGCGCGCCTCTCACCGTGGGTTGTGTAACCATCCAGCCCAGGGCCCCGAGTAGAAAGTATGAGATTTCTAAAACAAACCTTCCAACGCACTTGCGTAGACCCTGCGGCGATTTTCGAATTTCCCTACCCCTCTCGTCCCTATCGTGAAACGTGTTTTTCCTTCGATATACCACTGAAAATTTAGTTTTTCAACGTTTTCCCCCTCCTCAACAACGGTATCGACCGTTTGACCTCACTTGGCGTTTGAACCCTCCGTATGAAACATTAGTTTCCAGAACAAACTTCATGATTTCATCAATGTTATCAACTAATCAATTAGTAACCAATAAGCCTCGAGTGCGATGACACAGTCCGGTATGTGGGGACTACTCATACTCAACCCACTTACTCTCCTAATACCCGTGTATTAGTCACGTCAGTTCCTCGATCCTTCTCAACGAAAGCCGGCATGCGAACTGCTGATATATGATGCGACCTCATGTCTGTTTTCATAGCTCCAGGTCAATGTCGTTGCTTTGTCAACCAAATTGAACATAGGAATAAAATACATTTCTTCTCGAAAATCAATTTTGAAACATTCTAAAATCAATATTTTAACATTTCTATTCGATACTAGCCGCTCCGGCTCGCTTCGCTCGCCTCCACGTCCAGCCGGGGGGCAAGCCCCCCCGGCCCCCCATTAAGTTGCTCGCTTCGCTCGCAACGTGTGACTGTATACATGCTATGATCTTTTTGATACCCCCTTGTCGTGAACTTTCTTTGTGCCCACACACGGATTTTCCAGTTTTTCTACCCCCCACTCCTCACAGCCACCCCTTACTGATCATGGGTTGCGCAATTTTGATGTGGCCTATATTTAGCGCCGGAAGTGGCTGGTCATATTAAAAAAAGAATCGCGCAAATCGGTCTATCCGTTCAAAGTTATGGAGGTACCCACATACAGACACTTTACTTTATTAATATAAAGAAGATTTGTTCGATATATATATATATATATTCATAAAAGTGTGTGTGTGTCATTCCAGACCATACCTGTCTGATACCAGGCAGGGTTGCCAGGTGTCCTGTTTTTTGTCAAGGTGTCCAGGCAAAAATTTCTCTGAACGCTAAATGTCCGGTTTTCATTAAAAGAGCAAAAAATGAACCGTTTTTTGTTTTTTAACCACACTCCTATTCTAATGGGACGTTATGTCGACTGTGTTCGTCAACCTGGAAATGATTGCGATCTCATAACACTTTATTTACACACCCCCCCTTGGCACAACTGAGACTGCGTTTTTTAAAATTCCAGCTAAAATGTATCTACCTATTGTAACGAAATCAAAATGTTGACCAAACTGTTCAAAAGCTTATTAATTCTGACAGCTGGATTTGACAATCTTCTAGATTGTTTCACTGGATTTTCAAGGATTTTCATAAATTTTTTGAAGCACTTCATGTTTCAGCTGGGAGCTGGTGGCATGATATTTAGGTGGATTTTTTTTGGGAATCAAAAGACACAATTTACCAATACACAAATATTAGAAAATTCAGCGCTGATTTCGAAAAAATGCACGAAAATAAAATATGGTTGAGTTTAAGTAGAGAAACAAAGTAATAATGCAAAAAAAGTGATTTCTCCGGAAAAATCTTTTAAAAATCATGTACCTATCTCGAATATGATTGAGGATGGAGATAAAAAAGGTGCTCCTTTACATTTTGGAACTAGTTTAACTCAAAATGTTTCAAACTTATCTGAATCCATTTATTATAGTTGGCAAGTGGTATTTATTAGGACGTTTAGATAATATAAACATTAAGCCCCTTCGGCAGGGATCCAAATGAAAAATAAAATAATATATATTATATAATATTTATGAAAATGCAAATTAATACCAGGTAAAAATTAGAAAAACGAAAATCCGTTGTGTTGCCATACATGCATTGCAAAAAAATTACGAATTCAAAAGACAGCACTTTTTTTTGCTCACAAATATGCTAATAAATAATAAATTTTACCTCTTTGAGTAGTCCATTATTTAGAAATAGTAGATTTTAAATTACTGGTGTGTTTAAATGTAATTTTTTCGGTAAATAACCAAAATTCGGATACAAATTATTTACCATAAATTTACAGTCGAATGATGGCTATGCATAGAAGTGCTCATGCTGCCCGACCGAAAAATCGTGTTATTTATTCATGTTTTCTATTTACGTTTCTCCCAAGAAATTCTGCAATAAATTTCGATTCGCCCTATCTGCTGAAGTATGCCTCCTATATATTATACCGATTTATAATTATATAATGTTTTAGAGTGTTGAACAAAAAAAAAGTCAATATGTTTATATAATGATGTTAAAATTTATATAATGATGTTAAATATAATGATGTTTATATAATGATGTTAAAATATTTCCAGATTTTATATTGATTCTCTGTTGAAACTGAGAACAAGCACCAAAACCGCTTAGAAATTAACTCATCTGTAAAAAGAACTAATTTTTTAATTTTATTCGCGTTTTGACTCCCTTCATTATATCCTGACGAACATCACGATTTTCGATTTCCCTGTAAACTAGCCAATTCGATCATTCTCATCTACAGCCTACCAAATGAGGTATTTTAGTCCAGACCTTTGGCTCCATTACGAAATAACTACGAATCTGAAATGGCGATTGAAGTTCACATTTTCATTCAAGTATCTATTTCTAATTTAATATTTTAAGGGAATACCAAAGCCAATAAATGAATTAATAAAATAAATCCAAAATTCAATTGAATATTCCATATTTTGAATAACTTCTTTGTTGCTCACGTTATGTCATTCCCTGTTTAGAAAATAACTGTCGAGGAATGTTTGAAAATATTTTAGAGTCACTGGAGCGGGACGTGGAACTTGACTTCGCTGGTAGGCAGTAAGGCGCTATAGGTCTACCATACCGCATAACTCTACTGTCTTGCAGGTTTGTCTTTCTGCATCCAGTGCCTATTTGTGTAATTAACTTATGAAGGCACTACAAGTTTTAAAAAAAACTTATGAAGGATGTACCTTTCTTTTAATTTTTAAGGGTGTATTTCATGAATTCACGAGTGGTGATAAATTTGTGTTTATATTTTCTTGCATTACATTAAAAGCCGTTGAGTTTGTCAACATTACTGTTATTAAAGCGCTCGAGAAAAGACGAATCAACTACAAATGAACTGGAAACTTTCCTCTCTCGAGTTGTCAACTGAACTTGAAGACTCGCAAGTCGATTTTGATAAAAAAAATCAATTTTTGGGTATGGAGTGATCCTAAAACGGTCAATTTGCTACAAGATTTTTGAAAATTGGACTATGGAATTGATCTAAATATCAGCATAAAGTTGAGCTCATCACGCGCGGTCGCCCCCATTATTCGCAAATGGTGCTCCTACAGAAAAACGCAACTATTTGGTATGTATTAGGTTTATCAAATCAAAAAGTTGTAAAAAATAGAAAATATGTTGCAATACATCGAACATTGAAGCATTTCGATACAATCGCATCGATTGTCACTGCATTAGGCTTGCCGTGGTAGAAAGTAAAACTACCAACAAACAATCGATTAGTAGCGCGTTTCCGCTTGTTTTCAAACAAACCGCTCTAAAAAACGGAAGTTAGTGAAAAACATTGTCTATTTCCACGAAAAATATTTATATAGGTATATATATATATTTTTTTTTTTTTCGTGGAAATAGACTTTTTCACTAACTTCCGTTTTGAAATGGGTTTCCACAACTTCGTCGCGAGTGATTTAGTTCGTGTGCGAACCGCTGTCTTGTAAAATCAGTTTTTCAACTACAATAACCCATTTTCTTCTGAACTACTCGACCGCTTTGGCTCAAACTTTAACAGCATGTTTCTCGAACCTGGGGGAGTAAATAAGGTTATCGTTATCCATGTGTTTTGCCTACCAACAGAAGAAAAAAAATTGGATAGTACCTACACACGAAAAATTTTCCCGAAAAACTGAAATCGTCCGATCTTGGTCAAATTTGGTTGATAGTTGGGGGATGACAATTTGATCATCCCGTATCAATTTCAACATGATTGTATCAATAATAGCTGCTGAGCATGCGCTTATGTGAAATCCTTGAAACGACTTTAGTTTCCACTGTTTTCATCCGATTTCGATGAAATTGTCACAGAATGCGCGGGTTGGGTTGTAGATGATCCCCTGTCAGTTTCATTGTTGCCCAATCAATACTTCATTCTGCGCATGCTCAAAAGTGAATTCTATTATGCTATATTTTTTCACACCCTAGTCGTTCGATTTCGCTTAAATTTGAATGATACCTGCTTGGAAGAAAATGACTTGATTACCTCATATCAATTTCAACACGATTGTATCATTAATAGCTACTGCGCATGCGCCAATGTGGAACATTTTGTAATGACTTTAACTTCTACGGTTTTCATTCGATTTTGATGACATTGTCAGCGAATGCGCGGTTTAGGTTGTAGATGGTCCCGTACATATTTCATTGTTTTCAACTCATCAGTTTATCCTGCGCTCGCACAAACTTAAATTACATTGAGTATCATTTTTTCGTTTTTTAATTGACCAATTATGACATTTTACGCTACTTCTTGATTTACTCTTCCGTTATAACATTTTTCAAGATCATTTAACACTTTTCAATGAACTATAAATCTTGGTAGGTTAACGAGGAAGCTATGTGCCACACCCACCTTGTTTTTATTTATTTAATTACGATTTCGGAAGGTTAGGTTTGTGAGGAAGAAAAGGTTTTTACACATTTACGTAGTCTTTCGCAAACTTTTAATAGTTTAGAACATCTAAAGTACAGATTTTTGCTTTTATCGGTACGAGATTTCCATGATTTTACCATGTGTCTATTGAAAAATTCTGGGTAGGAACTTCCGAAATAGATTATGTCGGTATGTACTTAAATGGTTATAATTTATTCCCAAGTTATAATTATACTCTACCACACCAAGAAAAGCTCCGTTCCAAATTTCGGCTTCTTCAATGGCATAGAAATGCAGTTAGATGAAGCGCTCACTCAGGTGATTAGAGTGGATCCCCATGTTGTAATTATACTCACCGGAGAGTCCCCGCCCGTATTACAGTATCTCTAGTTGAATATGAACGAAATTAGTTATTCACATCGGTAAAGAACACAAATGTGCCACTCACTTCTCTCACTCGTCATAAATTTAGATCATAGCGTAACATCTTAATGATTTACATGTTTCAAATGATTTTTTCTTAGTACTGCGAGGAAAATATACCTACCAAATGACCATGTAATTAATATGTCCAATGTAACCATGGCAGCACACAGTTGCATCCCACGGTAGGTGTTTAAACATGCTTGTGACTGGATTATGGATAAGTATTATACGTTACACCCTCCCCAGAAAAAATCCATTGTTCCAATAAAATCTATTGAGCTTAAAGGGTAGAAATTGCCTAGATGTTGATGGATTCAGGCGTGAAATTCCTTCCAGCATACGATGCTTTGTAATCATTGGATGAAGTAGGTAAGTTTTGCTACAGAAATTGAATTCCTCAACTAGGTACAGAGTGGTTTACTCGGGCGACGTCATTAGGTTATCCCCAATTCAGGATGTTGCGGGAGGTTTTGTTTCCTAATATAATACCTGGCCAGGAACTCACTGATCGTTCTGGAAAAACCACACCGAAATCGGTTCAGCCGTATTGTAGTCCATACCGAACAGACAGGTAGCCAGACACACACACCGATTTTCATATATATATACCTTATTCTTATGTAGGTACCTTGTAGGTGTCCCGTGCTGCAGGAATTGAACTACTGAATCCTGTTACTAAGCATCGGTGGTTCAGTGGTAGAATGCTCGCCTGCCACGCGGGCGGCCCGGGTTCGATTCCCGGCCGATGCAGTTTTTTTAAATTTATATTTAATTTTTTTGTACAGATTTCGCACAGGTTTTTATTTATTAACTAGTTGTGCCTGCCATCTTCGCTCGCTCATCCGAGACCTAAATGTAGATCACAGTATACAATCATATACGTATAGTATATTTCTAATCATTGTGTTAGTATTGCCAGGAAAATAGTGAGTACAATTAGGTACCTATATTCTACCACACCAAGAGATACTTCTTTCCAAATTTTAGCACTTTAAGTTGAAAAGAACAAAATCAGCTAAAGAGCTCACTCAGCTCATTTGAATCGCCACTCAAGTTGTAATTATGCTATACCACTCCTTGTGTAGCTTGTAGTTATATGTATGTACTGCTAGAATAATTGTTGCTTGTAGACATGAATCCGTCTATCACAATGGTTATTTGTACTACCCTAATGGCCACTACAAAGGTAGTAAAGTGGAAGGGCTACTGATATCTAAAAGTAGGATTGTTCTCTGTACTCATGCCACGTGGTAGCTCTACAAATGTTACAGGTTGCAGCACGCAACCAGGAGCCTATTTATTGAATAAAAATTGTAGACTATTGTGTTGTGTTTTAGGAATTCTGATGCGGTTTTAGATGTGATTTTTTCAAAAAAGATCAGTGGGTTCCTGGCAAGATTTTTATACTGAAATCACCAAAACCTTTAGAGACATCCGAAATCTGGGAAAGCATAGCATGTCGTCCTGGTAAACAACCCTGCATTAAAGAATTCATCTGTGGTACGGGTGATTCTCAGTTAAAAGACGAATTTCATGAAATTGGTACGATATCGCTATTATTTTAGTGCTGGAATGAATCTATTTTTCCTCGGTCATCCTACATCATTTAGGCTTTAAGCACACACATTCTAAACCCTTGTAAAAATATGTGAAATGTCAAATTTTTCATGTTGAACATGAAATATTTCAGTCCCGTGGGTGAATCCAATTCTTATTTGCAATACTCAACTTTGAAAACTTGGCCAAAAAACATAAATCGAGAAAAAATCCTTCGAATCCAGTTTTTGGATGCTTCCATCGTTTGTTTACATAGTTATTAAGTTTTTAAAAACATTATTGTGTAACTGTACAACGTTATAATTTATGAAACCCGAAAAACATTCAGAACCATGGGTCTATCGACTTAATCACCCACAGTCTAGCATTTTAGGAAATACGGACCTTTTTTGGTGTCGTATTGCAGAGGCATCAATGGCTTATCAGATCAGGCTGCCGCATTTTTCGGAACAGTTTTTACGACAGTTCTGGCCCAACAGTGATAAAGCCCATTAGGTCTGGGAGTATTTTTATTCATGTCATTACCATGCTTCCATGTTTCTGTGATTGTGATTTACATAAAATTCCTATTTTTGTGTTTCTTATACCAGTTTTCATGCTGATAATATGGACGATTTACTTTATTTAGTTGGCTTAAGCAACTGATCGATAATAGGGTTAAATGTTCCTGAATTCAGTTCTATGGTCCAATACCAGACAGTTCCATGGAAGAATCATTCATGCATGGCATGGAACATTTTTAGTAAAGCAGCCAAAACCGTTTCTCAAAACTGCATTCTGCAGAAGGCAGAATGATCCTTCATGAAGCTATAATATCTGCTCAATGCAATGTATGAGATGATAAAAACAGTAATGATTGGTTGTTTTTTTTTTTTTTTTTCTTTTCTAAAGTTGTAGCCGCACCTCAACCAGAAGGGTCATTAGCGGCATTGAACAAGGTGTCTAAAGGGAAACTGGAAGTGGCAAGATTCTAAGGGGAGCACTTTTGCCATCCTTGACTAAAAAGGAGCGCCATCATGGACTCCACTGGCAATTCGGAGGGAAAAAAATGAGGGGTTTAGCCCCAAAGTGGATTAAAAAAACTCAAAAATAAAGTAATACAACTAAGACTAGATGTAAAATAGGCTAATAACTATATATATGCTACTATATACAATCAGCAAAGTGAAATAAAAATACGACTAGATGTATATAAATATATCGCAGATCAGATATCACAGTTCGTTGTAGAGCTCAGCGGCTCTCAGGTGCAGCAACAGGGATCGGACCTTGTCTGGTCTGGATAAAACCAATCCACTGAGGGGGCTGATGCTGGACTCGGAGGTCCACAAGGGCTGGACAGTCCTCCAGGAAGTGGCGGATGGACAGATCACCCCCAAACCTCGCTGTGAGTAAGACGGGTATGGCCAGTGGCAACCCAGTTTACCACTATTCGATCCCTCCTTGAATGATTGACTTATGTATATCTTCATACAAAACTTTCGAATAAAATTTACTATCTAATCGATTTTTGTAGATTTGAATAATTTTGAGTTAGTTCCATGGCAGCAATGTCAGTACAATTGATGTATCAAATTCAAATGTCGCTATTTAGGCTTGAAAATTAGCATTGATCTCAAAAAACCATTCATCACTAATAGTTTTCATATGAAGAATGAATATATTCTAGAAAAAATGAGTTTTGAGCCCTCGCATTTTTCTGAAATCCGGAAGCTGAAAAAAGCCCTTCAACTGAAAACCACCTGTACAATTTACTTCATCGAATGTTTGCATCATATCTCTTGCTGAATAAAATTTTACGTCACAAATCCTACAAGAACAATGTGATTTTATTAGGGTTTTATATAAGATTATTTGCTTCGGGGTAACGTATAAAACCATCCAGTCACAAGTACGAGTACGTTGGATGCAACTGTGTGCTACCTTTGTATATATTACTATTTTTTACTATTTTTATGGGTAGGTATATTATAGGTATTATAGTATTACTAGAGGCCTGTTAGGGCTTGGAAAGCCCTAATCTAGTCAAACAATCTAGAACACAAAACCAATTGAAACAAAAAGTTGAATCGGGGAATTCAGAATTTGGGCATGGTGAGATGATGGTGTAATTCTGTCTCGAGTCTTCTGCGCGTCCGAGTCTTCTTTCTCCTTCTTTATGTCGTTGATTGTATCTTGATCGGTAGTACTCGAGATACAATAACATGGAACTCGAGATTGTTACTGCCACAGCCTAATAAACAGAGAGTCTCCCTATCAAATTTCAACTTCCTACAGTGAACAGGAAAGAATTTAGCTCACTCAGCTGATCAGAAAAGACCCCATAACTTCACTCGTCTCTTAATTTAGCAGTGAGTCTACCTATCAAATGGCAACTTCATACAGTGAACAGGAAAGGATTTAGCTCACTCAGCTGATCAGAAAAGACCCCATCACTACGTTTCTTACTTACCGACACTTTTGCAACAAACTTGGGGCCTTGCTGATTCAGAATTATATATACAGATCGTTTTGAATTATATATAAAGTCCGCTAATTTCTTCAATTTCTTAGTTCCGAAATAACTCTCCTAGACGTTAGTAACTACACTACGTTTCTTACTTACCATGAATTGATGGCAACTGTTGTAGAGGCCTGTTAGGGCTTGGAAAGCCCTAATCTAGAACGCGATCAAGATAAGCAGAGAGACGAACGGCGACACTTGGGGCCGTCTAACACTGAAATCGGTCGGTGAAGTTCTTCACAAGTTCAAAAATAACTCTCCTAGATGTTAGTAACACCGCCGCTGTACACTACGTTACTTACCGTGGCAACTGTTGTTAGTGCCACAGCCACAGAGAGTCTCCATATCAAATTTCAACTTCCTACAGTGAACAGGAAAGAATTTAGCTCACTCAGCTGATCAGAAAAGACCCCATCACTTCACTCGTCTCTCAATGTCCCAGAGAGTCTCCCTATCAAATTTCAACTTCCTACAGTGAACAGGAAAGAATTCAGCTCACTCAGCTGATCAGAAAAGACCGCAACACTTCACTCGTCTCTTAATGTATACCTATCAAATTTCAACTTCCTACAGTGAACAGGAAAGAATTTAGCTCACTCAGCTGATCAGAAAAGACCCCATCACTTCACTCGTCCCTTAATGTCTAACAATCAAATTTCAACTTCATACAGTGAACAGGAAAGAATTTAGCTCACTCAGCTGATCAGAAAAGACCCCATCACTACGTTTCTTACTTACCGACACATGGGGCCGTGCTGATTCGGAAGACCGTTCGGAATTAAATATAAAGTCCGCTAAGTTCTTCAGTTTCAATTTCTTCGTTCAGAAATAACTCTCCTAGATGTTAGTAACTACACTACGTTTCTTACTTACCGTGAGTTGATGGCAACTGTTGTTACCGCCACAGCCTAATAAACAACTCTCGTTGATAAGGACCGCCTAGAACACGATCAAGGCGGGTATAGAGACGAACGGCGACATTTTTGCAACAAACTTGGGGCCGTGCGGATTCGAATGAGCCGTCTCACACTGAAATCGGACCGCGAAGTTCTTCACAGTTTCAAAGACCGTTCGAAATTATATATAAAGATACCTATGGTTAATGGTTCTCCGGGCCGGAGGAATTAAACTCCAGGATTAAGTTACTAAGCATCGGTGGTTCAGTGGTAGAATGCTCGCCTGCCACGCGGGCGGCCCGGGTTCGATTCCCGGCCGATGCATTTCTTTTTATTCCATCCACAAAACGTGATGTCGCTTGAAAAAAGGTTTATATTTAGTTACTACAACCATAATTTTTAAATGAAATGTTGAAAGGTTTAGGGAGAAAATGTCATTAGAAACCAAACTAAGTACCAGTTTAGGATTTTTTTTATGAATATTAATCATGAGTTTAGTAGAGATATGATTTGATTGAAGGGCTAAATGAATTTCAATAATTATTGTTAGTGTAGTCGACATTGAAGACACCACACCTGTTGTAAATTGCCCATGACTCAGACCTTGAGTAGAAACGTCGGGTGGTCAACAAAAAAAAAAAAAAACAAACAAAAAACACAAGCTTTCGTCATTTCAAGATAACTCTCGCATAAATATATATATATATATATATATATATATATATATATATATATATATATATATGAAAAAGCATTGAACTCCTGGAATCGTTTCAGAATGCCTCAAAACGGGGTTTCATTATGACAATTTTCATTTTACAATTTTTGGGGCCATTGCAATAGCTTCACTTTCTACGATAATTTACTAAAATCGCATCTTGAGAACGGATTAGGATAAAAACATGTGGCTGGAGGTATTTACATTAGAGAGGTTTTGTACTTTTCGTATTCATTTTCTCGTATATGAAAATGGCCTTTCCAAAACGAGAAGTTTTCTTTACGTGGAAACGCTTTTCGGAACGGGAAGAGTCAGTTTTACTCGTGCTCAGCTTTTTCGGAATCGTAACTACGAGACGACAACTTGACCTTTCTCACAATAATAACACTAGATAACACTCTAGAATAACGTAACAACTATCATGCAGTTGGCATGGACACGCATACACACACACCCGACAAAATCGCCTAACTCTTCCCCATGCGTGTTTTGTTTTGGTTTAACCTTTGTATTTGTCTTTCTTCCGTGTTTTTTCCTCGAATCTCAACCAGAAGGGTCATTAGTGGCATTTTGTTTTTGCTTTCGACGTTTCATCGATGATTTCAGCGTTTTCATTCTCAAGATTTCAATTTCAAGGTTCATTTTACACGTTTTAAAGGTTCGTGATCTTCACGGCAGAATCTTTTTTGCATGATGTAGAGGTAAGTGGTCGTTGTTTCTTGTTTCATGTTATATTTTGGAAATTGACTAGTGTGACAATTGAGTTTTGAGAAGTGATTCACTCCAAGAGTAACGTTAACGTCGCTATGAGAGTTCTCTTTCTCTCGGGCTTACGAAAACGCTACGAGAAATCAATGCGAAAAGGTTAGCATTCATCGTGCTCGCTCTAGCAGCTTGTTTTTGTGTTTACGAGAAATACCAATACGAGAAATACAAAAACTCTCCATTATTTCGGCTGCATTTTCAGTAATTTCTTCCATTTTTGTCAGGACTTAAACTGTGCCTGGGAACCGATTTCAGCACTTGTGATATTAAAACTATGTGAGACCCAAAATAAGAGACGTTTCGAAGAGAGACCAATGAATAGGGGAGCGGCTGTTTTAAAGCTCTGGAGTCGGGCAGCTGCCACGTAGGGGAGGCATGTGCTCGCTGCCATCTGCCCGTCCTGAGCCGCCTCCTGTCCACTCTGGCCGTCTATCAGTCCGGATCATCTGCGATCGAAATGCTCTTCCCTTCATCAACCTGCTACTTCCTGCTGGTGAGGGACCTGTTCCAACCGTCATCGCCGCCCTAGGAACACCTGGGAAGATAGTTTCAAAATCCCTAAAGGCTCTCCTATGGTTTCTGCGAACAGGGCCGCGGGGAGAAAATCCGGGATTGGTGGTAAAAACCCTGCAATCGCCCATGAAAAAGCCTGAATATAGACGTTCTAACAGCTTTTCCAATATTTGTTTATTTAATGTATTTGAACATGTATGTTCCTTACTTTCGAGTATAGTTTACAAAAAATACAAAATTGAAACAGTTGTAATGTAAATATTACCAACGTTGTGTATTCAACACTCAGTTGAATCAAATATAAGAGTACAAAATTTAGAAATTGATCGTGGTGTCCAGTTACATGATTTACTAAAAATTTATGATAATCTATTCAGTACCTATTATAGAGTTAGTAGAAATTTCAAAAATTTTATAAATTACAAATTAATATAACATTCATTATTATTTCAGCTTATTCTCTTTACCTGATAAATATTTGAAACAACAATAAAACTCACAATGAACTTCATAGGTTATTTCAAAAACATTCAAGCAATTAACATAGGCAGTACCAGTATATATAAACGAGTTATTCCCCAGTCAAACAAACATAAATTTCTCAGTTTGCAAACTTCACATAAGAAGAAATAGAGCCTTTTTATGTCGAATTCACTTGATACTGATACAAAATTTATCAAGTTTCCGGTACCCTCCCCACCAAGTCCAAGATATATCTTTTTCTGATCCAGTTAAACATAGGACACTCAAATAGAACATGAAATAAGTTTTCAAGAAGACCCGTGTCACAGGCTGTACATACAGTATTTGGAGAAATTTTGTAATTATAATTCCTCATTTTAATTGTAAAGTGATGTTAACTTGCCAATCTTAAAGTATATTTGCACAAAAAGCTTTTTCAATCAAATGTTCTATTGTGTTTGGTATCGAAGTTATTTAAAACACAAATAGATTAAGGTAATATAAATATTTTCCAAAATTTTGTCCAAACTTGATATTAATCTCATTTTTTTCGTCAAAAGTGTGTGTGTGTGTGAGGATAGAGCTTAGACAATTAGGAATGATTAAGTGATCATGTTTTTTATAGATATTTTCTATTCTATTTTATGATATCTTTTGAGAACCAGATTTGTAGCAGTAGTATATCTTAGCGATAAAAAGCGTGAAGTCTCTGCTGAAAAAAAAAATCTGTTAGGGCAGAAAGATTTACAAATCTCATCAATTTAGCTATTTTCTTACATAAAATTCACACACAATTTAGCTTAAGAAGGTGAACCTTTCCTTCTTGAATTCCATCCCGTGCCATGTAAGCGTTACATAAACGATATAATATCATTATAAATATGTATTCAATTCTAGGTACTTACAAAAACTTAGAAGAACAGCTACGGAGGGGGGGGGGGGGGGGGGTGTAGAAGACAGTGGTAACTTGAAGATAAATTACTAAACAGCTGGACTGGAAATATGTGTGAATCACCACAGTCCAGGTAAACCCCAAATAAACATTTCGTTTCCTTCCTCATAACCTGAAATCGTTGCAGTTGTTTTCTCTGTGATTGTTTGGGGCCATCCAGTATTCGTCATAGTGAAAATTTGTGTGTCATCTCGCTACTGGTTCCAAACTTGTGTACTTGCTAACTAGGTGCCTGAAGGGTAGAGGGTAGATAAAAAATGAAAAAAGAAAAAAAAACCGCGACAGGCCGCTCGTACTTTCTTTCTTATGAGAGAAGAGGTATGAGCATTGAAAATGTCTCAGTAATTTCAATGTTTTTTATTGTTTTAAAGATAATAACAATTAGAAAACGTAAAATAATTATTGACACACAGTAACTAAATTTGCTGTAAGCCAGTCTTGACGATGCCCAATCCTTCCACGAATATGAATTCACAGTCCTTCTTTTAATAACTGGTATTGTGAAGTACCCATTGACATCAGAATTGACAAAATTTCATTGCTAGTATACACAATCATAAAAGCACCTAACTTGCTTATAGGTTGCGTGACGTCTTTGCGTAACAAAATTTCCGGTTGGCCCGTCGACTAAGACATTTTTAATGTCAAAACATTCGAATTTTATTCTTATTGTCTCAAAAAAAAAAACTAGACAATGTCCCAAATAAAATGGCGTGATAAAAAGTAATTTTGGATAATCCTAAGTGTACTAAAAAAATGTTCGAAAACAGGCCTAAAAGTTCTCAGCGCTATAAGATGGCTCGTCTGCTTCGCCTTCAGCTAATTCAGCTGATTCAGCCTTCAGCTGATAGGTAAGAGATTTGATAAGGTGATAAGCGTGATATAATGCATATTCTTCCTCTTCATTTTTTTCTTGTCACACTTTTTTCCAACTTTGGGTATCTATTTCTCAAAAACGGTTCATCGTAGCAGGATGGTCCTGTTTTTGCCTGATAGAGAAAGAAGAAAGCTTCAAATAAGTCGAATAATTTCATAAAATGAGGCTTGGCTTAGGTATTACAATTTTATGAATAAACAAAAATCGGGGTCAAAAAAGCCTTTTTTTTTATCGCACGTAAAATATATTTTTTCTAATCATATCAAAAAACTTATTTGAAGAGGAAAACCTAAAGTCTATGCTGAAAAAATTTGGACAAGATTGGCCTAACAGCAACCGAGAAAATGATACCTGAAAGTTGCCAAATCGCATCTTTACTCATGTAGTTACCCACTACCCTGAAGGAAAAACTATTAACATGAATGACAAAGTAGGTAATAGTAGTTTCAAATAAGCTTTGGTATTGGTTACAATGACAGTAGAATGAACTCTAGAACAGTAATTATACTTACTGCAGACGTGTAGGGACAAGTTAAAGAAAAAAACAAACAACTCTTGAATTATGGATCGACATATTATATATTTTTCCAAAAATGCTAACACTCAACTCTTACGCAACTGATCTCTGGTCTACCATGGTCAATTGGCTTACCTCCCTTCACCCACAAATTGAATGAAATTGTAGTGTGCCAGATTTAAAATGAACAACTCGCATTTGGATGATCAGCATTGCGTGACTTGAAGAAGACGCTCAATTAGAACTTGTACAGAAGAAAAACCTGCTGCGAGTCCGAGTATCCGTAATTAGTGTGCCAGAGGATCATCAACAAAAAACTCTGCGGTGTTAACCAAATCGCAAGCCCTCTAGTACGTAATATGTGGTGACCACGGTAGGTACATGTTGAATGATATAACGGTGAACTAACAGTTTATTCGAACTCGAGTAGTTTAAGTAATTGACAACATCCAGCATTGATTCGTTGAATAAAAAACAGAAATTGATATGATGCATGCCATGCCCGACCTTTGTACAACTTTAGTTTTCCAAAGTATACTAACTAAATGAATCTGAGGGCAAGGCCAGAACTAGAGAGAGGCTCAGATCTCTAAAAGACGGTAACCCCCTGAAGCTCTTCAGCTTCATTAACACACTCGAACTCGATCATTCAACTGGCTTCTCTCTTCCCTACCAAACTCATTCATTTTGATGTTCGCTCACTCGCTCATCAGTGTTATATTATATTCGATCATTCTAACTTCCAGTTCTCCAGGGCTTCATGTCCGGCTGTTAGATTATGCCGTTACGGGTTTTTAGGAATAAAACTAGTTCATTTTTTAAGGATAAAACTAGTTTTTAAGCGTAAAACTCGGATATAATATAGTTGGAGACATTATGGACATTATATTGGAGACGTTATAACGTGTTCCATGTTTATTTAGCGTGAGCAGTAGGCTCTAAACAGAATGATCTGGGTACGCCCATGCGTTGCTCTGGTATGTTGTCCTGATTCTTCTCACTGTCTTGATACAATGATCACTGATGTTCATGATAGTCACTCCCAAGTTTCAAGTGTTATGCATATGCGATGTTATGTCAACGTACAATGTTTGAAATTATGGGCAAATCAGCCTAGACCTTAACCAACAGCACGGGTCAAGCCTACCGTTGGAAAAGTAAGCTAGGCGGATTGCCTAGTTCTACTTTCGTGCTATCATCATATGTATGTGTCTCTATTGAAATAAATAAAATCTATCTAAATCTAGAGATCTAAGATCAATGACAGGTCGAGTGCATTGGGTCTCCTGTTAAGGTGGGTTCACATCCATCCGGAATTGCGGAAAATCGGCAATGCGTCTGCGATTGGAACTAGTGGAGGGGAGTGCGGAATTGCGGCAGGCCGTTCATAACCATCCGGTTGTGTTATCATTGCGTTATCATTGTTTGTGTCTTCTATTACCATTGCATTTCCCAAACAGACCTATTTCCTCCAGAATTTTCTCCAACCTATCACACATTTCACGGACATCATAGCTCCATAAACAATGTTGAATAATAAACTCATAAAAAAATCATGAGGGCATACAGAAGAAATTGTTATGTATGTACATTAACACTGCAAAGGCGACGTCGTTTTGAAATGAGACTGTTGATTCGTTCCTTTCAGCAACTGTTTATCCTAAGATAACATTATATTTCTGCCCGAAAATCTATGTAGGTTGGCGCAATACAAATCATTTATGCATTGATGCACCATAAGAAGTACCTACCTACTTAATTAACGTAGGTAATCTGTCCGTTTCGTAAGGACAAATAGTATTTCTATACTTCCTCTTCGTTTTGCAAAAGTGTTATCTCTTCTCAAATACCTACTTATTCGAAAAGTAGAAAATTGTCAATCTATAATCAAAGAATTTCTCAAAAACACAAATGGAATAGGATCTTTAGGAAGGTAAGTTGTTTGTGAGATCGCAAAATCGATACACACACCTAGGTATTTTTAACCCGATTCGGCCTCATCTGCATAAAACGTGTTCAATTTGAGTGTTATATTTGTTTATTATTGTTATTCTTATACACAAGTGCTACAGAAATACCTATATTTTCTATAAATGAAATGAAAATTCGAGGATCGTAAAAATACGGACTCGCACTCGACCACAACCACAAAACAAGATAACACAACCAACAGAAGCTCCTGACGGATGACGTAATTGCGGCAATCCGGTCAAATACCTAATTTTTCAGATATGGACAGTCCGTCTCAAGAGTCCTTCTCCGGTAAGATTCACCCCCACTCTTTCGACTGGCACTAGCCAATCAGAAGGCCAAACGCATTTACGGATTGCCGCATTTCCGCAATTCCGAATGGATGTGAACCCACCTTTACTCTCCTGAAAATTCTAATCTGGGCGATGGGTTCAGGTGCAGGAGAGGTCAGAGACCCAGAGGAGACGTCTTGAGCTCGGCGGCCCGAAAGGTGGTGGGACGAGGGATGTAGGTGGACCGGTGAGTCTTGGGAGATCATGTTCCACTTTCTCTTGGACCGACGTCCGTCGTGCCGGCCCCTTCCTCCGAGCAACCAGCCTTCAGTCGAGCCACCTCAGATTATTTATCACTGGAGGCGAATATTTCCATGTTTTCATGCCAACTCCTTGCGTATTTGAACACTTAAGGTGGCCAAGTACGGGGGCTTGCAAAGAGTACCAGGAACATCTCAATCCATACCTTCAAGGTATATTAAATGATTCAAGGTGAATATTTTCATGTACATAACCACACGTTTGCTTTGCTCTAAAAAAATACCAGGAGAATAACAAAGGAAAGGAAAGCTCTGAACAGATTCATTACTAGGAACATTGACGGTTATTCATTTAAATTATTGTTGAAGGAGATTTATCACAGGGAGCGAATATTTCCATGTTTTCACGCTACTCCTGGCAACTCCTGGCTTCAAGGTATATTAAATATTTTCACAAGGTGAATATTGTCATGTTGCGAAGAACACTAAGAACATCGCAATTCATACTTTCAAGGTTACTAAATTATTTAGCACTAGATTTGAAGGTCACACTAGTAAAATTAGGGAACCGCTAAGAAACGAAAAGATCACTACAATTGAACACTTTGAACTAAATTTATTGAAAGGACGAGTAAAATACAAACAATTAAATTGAAAAGGCAAAGATCCGCGATATTAGAACACCGAACTCAGAGAAACCCGTAGATACATTCAATTATTCATGTACATGCATAAATGAGCCTTTGTGTTGCACAGTGAGTAAATATATTCTCAACAAATATCATGAACATGATTAAGGAAAGGAGAGCTCTCAACAAAACTGTAACTAGGAAAATGAAGGTTATTCATTTAGGTTATTGTTGAAGGGGATTTGACACAGGAGCTGAATATTTTCATGCAGCCGAGCAGATTAATATTTCTGAACAATTCAGGTAGTTGAGTATAATCTAAGTATGACCCTCATTGTACTGCATCATTTCTAGCAAAAACTAGGGACTTTAATGGTATATCACTCCAGATGAATATTTTCACTTAGGTATTCATAAAACTAACAGATTAACCGGGCGTTGCCCCGGTCGGGGTGCATAAATAACTTGATGTAAAGTAGCTGGTCTCACTCTGCTGATCAGGGTGGTTTCGTACCCTGTCATTATTACGAAACAGCCCTAGAGCGGCTCCGCTTCAAATTTCAGCATCGTGGGATGAATAGGAGAGAAATTAGCCTCGAGGCTCATTGTGCTGATCATTGTTGTTCTGTACTCTGTCATCATTACTCAACAGTCCTAAAGAGGCTCCGTTTCAAATTTAAGCACCATGGGATGGATTGGAAAGAAATTAGGCTCAGGGCTCACTCTGATGATCAGGGTGGCTCCGTGCCCTGTCATTATTACCCAGCAGTCCTAAAGAGGCTCCGTTTCAAATTTCAGCATCGTGGGATGCTGGGATGAGTAGGAAAGAAATTAGCCATTGCATATAGATCTCATTTTGGGATAATGGACTGAAAATCTTGCTCGTTTTCATCATAGTCTTCAACCTTCAATAGTCACCCAATGCAGAGAAATGCATGTAGGGATGATAATGTTGCATCATGTTGGGGCAATAATTTGAAAACCTCGCTCGTTTTCATCAAAGCTTTCAATAGCCACCCAATGCACCTGCTATACCTTACCTGAAATATCTACTGAACGATTCAATAAAATGTAGGTAAGTACTAGGAAAACTGGGTAATAATGATACTGGCTGTGCTATGGCCGTAGATCTTCATGGACTGACTTTATGAGCGTCCTTATGATTCAAACAAAGCGTAGTCAACTTTTACTGTTTGGAAACAGACTAGTGTGACCCTAGATCTGGCGGAATCTGTACACTCAACGGGTAAGGAGACGACGGAGAAATTTTTGAGTCAATAAAAAGCTTTTCTTCAAGTGGTGAACGATTTTTGTGGGTCCGAAGCTGAAGAATTTGCATGATGGTATTCAGTTTTCTAACAGTTAAATCATGGCTAAAACATGTTCCATGTCCAAGGTTTTTTGGGCAGTGTGAACAAACCTATTGTTTTCAATTTTATCCCATTGTCAGAGTAGTAGTCAACCGCAAATGAGCGCCCACTGAACTAGCAGAGCGTGAGAACAAAGCCGAACAATGGCATAAATACCTTACCTGAAATATCTACTGAACGATTCAATAAAATGTAGGTAAGTACTAGGAGAACTGGGTAATAATGATACTAGCTGTATTATGACCGTAGATCTTTGCTCGTAAGTCATGGACTGACTTTATGAGCGTCCTTATGATTGAAACAAAGCGTAGTCAACTTTTGATGAATGGGAACAAACTAGTGTGGCACGAGCTCTGGCGGAATCTGTACACTCAACGGTAAGGAGACGACATTTTCGAGTCAACAAACAGCTTTCCTTCAAGTGGTGATCGATTTTTGGAAAGCAAACTACGTGTGTGCATACATACCTTATCTGAAATATCTACTGAACGATTCAATAAAATGTAGGCGTACTAGGAGAACTGGGTAATAATGATACTGTATTATGGCCGTAGATCTTCTGACTTTATGACGTCCTTATGATTCAACCAAAGCGTAGTCAACTTTTGCAATGTGGATCGAGAAATTTTTGAGTCAATAAAAAGTTTTCCTTCAAGTGGTGAACGATTTTTGTGGGTTCAAAGCTGATGAAGCTGCATGATGGTATTCAGTTTTCTAACAGTTAAATCATGGCCGAAACATGTTCCATGTTCAAGGTTTTTTGGGCAGTGCGTTTTCAATTTTATCAAATTATCAGAGTAGTAGACAACCGCTACTGAGCACCCACTGAACGAGTCGAGCGTGAGAACAAAGACCAACAATGGCATAAATACCTTACCTGAAATATCTACTGAACGATTCAATAAAATGTAGGTAAGTACTAGGAGAACTGGGTAATAATGATACTGGCTGTATTATGGCCGTAGATCTTCATGGGCTGACTTTATGAGCGTCCTTATGATTCAACCAATGCGTAGTCAACCTTTGCTGATTGGAACCAAACTAGTGTGGCCAGAGCTCTGGCAGAATCTGTACACTCGACGGAGACATTTTTGAGTGAATAAAAAGCTTTCCTTCAAGTGGTGAACGATTTTTGTGGGTCCAAAGCTGAAAAAGTGGCATGATGGTAATCAGTTTTCTAACAGTTAAGTCATGGCCAAAACATGTTCCATGTTCAAGGTTTTTTGGGCAGTGCGAACGAACCTATTGTTTTCAATTTTATCCAATTGTCAGAGTAGTAGTCAACCATTACTGAGCGCCCACTGAATGTGCCGAGCGTGAGAACAAAGACCAACAATGGCATAAATACCTTACCTGAAATATCTACTGAACGATTCAATAAAATGTAGGTAAGTACTAGGAGAACTGGGTAATAATGATACTGGCTGTATTATGGCCGTAGATCTTCATGGGCTGACTTTATGAGCGTCCTTATGATTCAACCAAAGCGTAGTCAACTTTTGCTGATTGGAAACAAACTAGTGAGGCCCGAGCTCTGGGGAAACCTGTACACTTAAGTCTCCATCCTCGACCATCCTCTTCCACAGCAGAGACCGGCAATATCATTCCCATCTCTCTTTAGAATTTACTGCGGCCTGACGGGTAGTAAAAATGTAATGTTCGTTCCCTCCTGCCTGCTCAGAGCAGTCCCACCTCCGTGGAAGGGGGTTGAGAGAGGCTGCATCCCCGCGGCCCGATAGCCGGCCTCAGCCGCCGTGTGTGTGAAGGGTGTCCGGGTGTGTGTGAGAAGGAGTAATTGCACCAACCTTGGCCAACACCGTTACTCCACTGAAGGCCTGTCCCTCTTGCAAAACAACCTCCGAGACTTGAGAGAAGCAATTTCTAGAATAAGACCGCCGCCTTTCGCCTCATCCAGTTAATTCTAGAAATATCAGTGATCTCTATGTCATTGTGCTGGTCTGTCTGAGCTGTTGACACTACCTACTGAATCTATTATTTTATTACATTTTCGTCATCTATGAGCCTTTTACAAGTTTTTGTTTACAATGAAATATAATTTTCGACTCTCAGGTCTCTGGAACTTGCCCGTCAAAGAATCCTTCCATTGTATCCATTTTTAACATTCTATTAAGCAAAAATCATGAATTATTTCATTATGGTCGTTTTTGGCACGAAACCGACGACCTAAGTCGCAATTTAACACTTGTGTGTCTGTATCCATTTCCAAAATCCACGAATCCACGATGCTAAAATATACTTAATCACAACGTAGAACAAGGCTTCCTGGAATGATCATTTAAAAAAAAACGACAGAATTTCATTAATAGGTATTCATTTCATCTGGAGCGGATCTGCAGATTCCTCGATTTCGACTGAAAAGCTCCCAAAATCAGTTCGTCTACCAAGGGATTGCTTATTGCAACTACATTCCAGCTGCGAGTCATGAGTGTTTGAGAAGTTTTACCAAGATAGGGAAAACGAAACTTATCGCTAATCCCTTGTATAGTAGACACTGAATATTTTACATTAAGTAGTTTATATATGTATATATATACCTATATATATATATATATATATAGGTACATTTGAATCCTTGCTACGATGTATAAAATTAATTAGCTTGACGATTGTTATGCACATTATGTATAACAACAATAAAAACACATTATTTCGTTTGAAAAAGGTGTATTTTTCGTCAGTTCATCAAACAACGATCTTTGCACTTCCTGAGAGAGAGAGAGAGTTCAGAATCTAAACAATATACCTATGCCTTTATTACTGAGAACGATCCATCGAGAATAATCCAACATTTTCCATTGTCATGTAAGTACTTACTCGTAAAAGTGACGTTTTTTTCAAGACATCATTCAATGTTGAACTCCTTCTTTGAGTATATCCGGATCAGTTTATTATCCCTATGGATCAGCGGTTGAAGATGGGATCATTGAAGGAGCCAGCAATTTCTCCATCGGCTTCACAGCAAGAAGAGCTCCCAGTTTAAATTAATGAGGAAGGAGGTCTTCTAAAAGCATTAAGCACCGCAATCGTATTTATTGTGCTTAAACTCAACAAAGTGCTACGAAAGATTGCGGCAAACGTCGATTTCATTTGCAATTATTCCCCTCCATTCAGTTAGACATGAACTGTTGAATATGTTGAAGAAGGAGTAAACCCAACAAGTATTTGAGTTTATTGAGAATGTCGACACATCGAAACGTCGTTTGTTAGATGTTTACTTTTCATCAATATACCAAAAACTATTGGTAAGTGGAAATTGGTGATTGTCTAGTGGTAAATGGAAAAATTGCACTTGAATTAAGAAGCTTTCAATTCTCATTTCAACAGTTATTGTGGGCTTGACTAGGGGGACTGCCGTGAGTTATCACCTAAAAAGGGTTCCATCAAGAAAAAATTGACCAGCTGAAAAAATTATACGACGGGATCTTTATTAGTTTTGTTTTCATAACTAATCGTCTTGTATTTTTCCCTCGTTGTCCTTCTTCCTACGTCCTATTTCTTTCGTATTTATATCCAATCATGAATTTATTGTAATACATTTTACAACCCCCCCCCCCCCCCCCCCCCCCCGCTAAAACCGTTAAGGGCACTTGGTACCCCCCCAAAAATGGCGAAATTCGTGACCCATTATCTCGGCACTCGTTTGGCCGATTTCGGTGATATTTTTTTTAACTGATAGATCTTGTAAAGATCTAAAGATCTGCGGAATCAGATTGAAAAAATATTAATTTGCCGCATTACAATATCGAAGCCAATTTTGGAAATTTGGTGGTATTTGAGGTAACTTCGATTATCTGTCCCGTAATTACAATAACTTATTTCGATAAACTATTCCCGCAGATTTATGCAGTAGGTTGAGAGATAACTTTCTAAAGAGAGAAAAATGAATTCGGTTCAGAGATCCCAAGATAGAGGGTCCGATGCGCAAAAATATGCTACTTTTCAGGAGAGCAATTAAACGAAAAAGTAACGATATTCGCGCTTCTGCCACGTTTTGGTGAACTAATATGACTTGAATATGTGTTAATGAGTTAGTAACCTCAATGACTTCACTTCACACAGTCAGAGCATAATACCAACGAACCAACCAACCAGAATGATAAGATGACAACAATGATAAAATGTTCTGTTATTCTATGTTGTTTACGTCTCCACTCGTAAATCGCATCTTTCCGCGTTCGGTTTGTCCGCAATTCGTTTAGTCCGTATAGTTTTAGTATTATACGCAATGACGAAAAGTAAAAGAATATTCAACCAGAAGGTCAACCATATCGCGAATTTCTCCAAGAAGCTGATTATGCGTCCCAAATTTGCCACTTGCCATACAGCTCAAGTCTTTCACCCGGCTCTCATCCTTTGGCTTCCTATGATCCTTCCGTTCCTGGAACTTCTTTTTCTGAAACCCCTCTTTTTCCTAGTACTTCATCCGGCGACTCAAGCTGGTTATATTCCTCCAAGAAGAAATTAGGATTTGGATTAGGATTAGTGCGTACCAGTATTTTGGATATTATCGACTTTCCCTAGCTGTTTGAATTTGAAGAAGCAGGGGCAGCGGACTATGAGGCGGGCAACTTCTAAGTTAATTTGTGAGACATTTGAATTTTGTAAATATTATATGCAATACATTATCTTGTTCAGAAATGAATCTAGTTTTATTTAAGACAAAAAAAAGAAAAAAGGTTGAAAAATTTTTGTTGGGGTACCAAGTGCCCTTAATAAGGGATCAAAAAAATAATTTTTTATGTCAATCTTAATGTTTTTTCTGTGAGGATTTCATAAGTGACAAAATTGCGAATTTCGCACGTGGTCTAAAGTGAGGACATCAACTTCGTTATTTTAAAAAGGAACTTCCATTTTTTATTAAGTAGGTACAGATTTGAATTCTACGTGAAATTTCATGAAGAAATTACCATCTCTCGATTTTTTAAGTGTGCACAAACGGGTGCGATTCCGCTCAAAAAGTACGCAATTTCGCACAAAAAGTTACATAAATGTGAAATACTGAGTTTTTGAAGATATTCAGTTGCCTCATGTAATATGATTTTAGAGTATTTTCCATGCTGAACCTCGTAATGATTTTCATTTATTGATATTTGCAACACCAATTTGGGAAAACGTCGGAAAACCTACATTTTAGTAACCTATATTTTACTTTGTGCTTCGTGGAAATGTGTAAGAAAAGTGCAATTCTGGTCAATTTTTCAGTGTTTTACCAAGTTAATGTTGCAAATATCAATAAATGAACATCATTACGAGGTGAAGCACGAAAAAAAAACTCTAAAATCGTGTCTTACGTGTGGCATTTGAATATCTTCAAAAACTCTGTACTTCACATTAATTGCACTTTTGGAGTGGAATCGCGCCCGTTTGCGCGCACTTAAAAGATTGAGTGATGAGTCATTTCTTCATGAAAGTAGACGTAGAATTCAAATGTGCAATAAAAATGGGAGTTCCCATTTAAAATAACGAAGTTGACGTCAATTGCGCAATTTCGTCATTTTTGAGATCCTTACAAAATATATTAAGAATGAAATTTTATCTATTATTTTGACTCATTATTAAAACTTTTAGCAGAGGGGGGGGGGGGGATGTTTTGGGGGACACCCTGTATAAATAGGGCTTGTGCCTGTATCATAAATGATTAAATAAACGCTTCTTCTTATGCCTTTGAAATGCCGTAATTGGGAATATCTCAACCCTGACTTAACGAAGTTGTTGTGACGCAGCATAACTCAAGACCTAAGACATTGAATTCAATTCAATAAATGTATTTTTCCAATAAAACAGCTAAAATAAAGATCTCACTTTCTGGAGGACTGCCCAGCCCTTGTGGACCTCCGAATCCAGCATCAGCCCCCTCAGTTGGTTGACGTTTTATCCGGACCAGACAAGGTCCGATCCCTGTTGTTGTACCTGAGAGCCACTGAGCTCTACTATGAACTGTAATATATTTCTGTGATACATTTCTGTTCTGTGATATATTTATATACATCTAGTCGTAGTTTTGTTTCACTTTGCTGATTGTATATAGTAGCATGTATATAGTTATTAGCCGATTTTACATCTAGTCTTAGTTGTATCACTTTATTTTTGGGTTTTTTTAAATCCACTTTGGAGGCTAAACGGTGGTCATTACTGTACCTCACATTTTTTCCCCCTCCGAGTTGCCTGTAGAGTCCATTAGTAGATGGCAGTCTTTTTAAATCAAGGGTGGCAACATGGTTCCCCTTAGAATCGTGCCACTTCCAGTGTCCCTTTAGACACCTTGTTCAATGCCGCTAATGGCCCTTCTGGTTGAGGTGCAACTTAAACCTTTAAAAAAACTCGGCGCTTTGCGCCTCGGCGGGGGGCTCCGCCCCCCTGCACCCCCCGGTTTATTTCTTTTTCCATACTCTGTATGAAATCATAGGAACACAGAATGTGTTTTTGCGATGATTCTATTTCCTTACCAACGGCTTGGTTGCACGTGAATAATAACAATATTTGGCAATAATAAAATAAATAATTGTTAGACATTTAATTTGGTCTAAAACCCTATAAATATTATATAAATAAATATGTAACTACAAGAAAAATACTATATAAATTGAGAGCTTTCCAACGAATGGTGAACGATTTCTGTGCGATTAAAATTGCGGAAGTTCCATTTCCCTACCAACGGCTCGGTTGTACGTGAAAATCATAAGAAAATTTACAAGCGGTTGCAATCATGTTGACAATATCAATTATTGAGAATGATCATCTGTGTGTAAACAATTGATTCAAATAACCATGCTCATAACTCAGGTTGATGGCCACGCACTTCGCAGTAGTTAACATAATATGGTTGGATAAATCAGGAGCTTTCCAACGAATGGTGAACGATTTCTGTGCGATTAAAATTGCGGAAGTTCCATTTCCCTACCAACGGCTTGGTTGTACGTGAAAATCATTATAAAAGGCGCATAACGGTTTTTTCTGTCGGTTTTTTGTGACGATTTTTTTTCGGTAGGTCATCGCAAAAACACATTCTGTGTTAAAAGTAATAAATAGATTTTTTTAAAATCATTTTGGAAATGACCCCTCCAATTTAAAGAGTGAACTCTTTAAAGTAGTGAAATAACATTACTACGAACCGTGATTGTTTGAATTAAAAAACTTACAAGTTTGTAAATTAATTATTATAACTAGTATAGCTATCGTTGAGTACCTTTATGAAAAACACGATCTTCTTTTGACATCCGATGTTGTTTCGAGTGGATATCAGGAGAGCGAGGGAGGAGAGGGTTTCAAAAATAGTACCGGATCGATTTTGGCTGTCGGCCCGTTGCGGGATCTCACTGGAAACAACACTCGGAATCGGTAGAGAACAAAGATGATGTCATGACCTCACGATCCCTCTAAAAGCTCTCAATAACTCACGTATAATTATTCCCGGAGTTAATATTGAGTTTCATAAAAAGAAAGTGGTTATATTTGTGCTCTACACTTTTTCGTTTTAATAATAATAATAATAAAACATTTATTAACCCAAAGACATGTAAATATTGTCCATAGCGGGTCACATGAACCACGTATGGTGAAGGTACAATAAACTGTATAAAACGGCAAAACGTAGAATAATTATGGCTAACGAATAGTGACAAGAAAAAGTTAGAGGGGAAAAAAAAAGAAACTTAATTTTAATATATATTTTAAATATATATTTATGTATATATTTTTATATATATAATATTTTATATTTATTTTTTTTATATTAATATTTATAATTATAAATATTTATTATATAAATTATTTTATTTATTTTTTCTGCTTCCGAGTCTACCATAGGAACCGGAAGCAATGTTTTTTATTTTATTTTTTTCACTTTCGTAGGTCGTAGGCAGGTATACCACAAAGCTGTATTCAATCTAATTACCTACTTCAGTAACATTACTTTATTAAATTATTGATTAGTAAACACTTAGGAATTACTCTTAATTAAATTATTATTTCTATTCCAACACCAGAAGCTAAATTTATTACTTCCGAGTCTACCAAGGTCGGAACGTTTTAGCCAATTTCCTAAGAAAATTAAGCTATTGCAATGAATCCGAAATTCCCTTCACCGAAATTCGTTTTGAAATTCCTTGAGTTTAACGCTTTTTGATATATATGTATGTAGAGTTTGATCAAAAAGTTCTGGTTCTTTTCAATTTGCGCGCAAACAGAGGATCGTTGAAACTTCACCGTGGTCTCAGCATTACTCTTCCTGGTTATTTTATATTGCTGTATATTCTCAGTTCTCGTGTTATTCTGATCAGCTTCAGAACCTCCGCGGCTAATTTCTTTCCTAATCGACTCACGTTGCTGAAATATAATGGAGCTCGTTCGGGACACCTCACAAACAATTACGAGGTCACTGAACAGCTGATGGGGCCTCTGAGGCTAATTCATTTCCTTTTCGACCATCCGTTTTACTAAGCTTTTTTTTTTAGTGTTTTGACATTTTTAGAAAAAATTTCAACATTCACCTACTATAAACCGTAAAATTGTGGGGTCATGAGCTGTAAAGGTGTGAACCCTTTTGGGAGGCACGAAGCGCCAAGTTTTGATCATTTACTAGATATATATGGGGCTTAATAATTATTATAGACGAATGATCTGCACAGAAGGGCTATATAATACAGAAATAATAAACCTTTGTGTGATAATTTGCAGCGTTTTTTTGGATGCGAGCTTGCGAGGAACAGTTTTTAGAGTCGGGGAACAGTTTTTAGAACAATAGAACATAATATCAAGCATTTCGGTTTCTATAAAAAATTGTTTTGCGGATGTAAACAGAATTTTTGTTATGTGTCGTATATTTTCTTGTCCTAATTACGGAATAAATTTTCTATTCATTCATTCGTTCATTCATTTAATACTATATAGATATCAGGGTTGGGCATGATCTTATCGTGGAATACGAATACGATTGTAATCGCGATAATTATTCGTTGAATCTGAGTCAGCTGCGATTATATTCGTATTCGTGTAATCGTATTCTGTCGGCGAATACAAGAATACAACCCCTAAGAATTCGTCACGGTCATCAATTTCAATAGGGCGTCCCTCCTATAATAAGCGAAGCCTTGCTAATATTACCTCGCTTCAGAAGGACGTCCTATTGAAATAGATTTGAGACAAATAGGTTGGGCTCCAATCGTTGAATTCGCTTTAAGGACGTCCCTCTGAAGCTAGGTAATATTAGCAAGGCTTCGCATATTATAGGAGGGACGCCCTATTGAAATTGACGACCGTGACGCATTTTTATGGGTTGTATTCGTGTAATCGCCGACAGACGAATACGATTACACGAATACGAATATAATCGCAGCTGACTCAGAAGCAACAAATAATTATCGTGATTACAATCGCATTCGTATTCGACGAAAAGATCATGCCCAACACTGATAGAAATACTATCTGAAATCTCGCCTTAGCTATTAAAATATTTGTGAACGTAAGTTCGTTTGCCTTTTCTCGGGTTGTTTTGGGACTTTAAGGTCATAGGCTTCATAAGCTATATTCGGTCCGCTGCCAAATCGTTGGCTATTATTAGTGGAGGGGAAAACAAACAAATAAACAAATGGAGGGCGGTATAGTACGAGAATGATGATGTTTGAAAGGGAGAGAGCAGAAGATTCGCCCGTGAACTTGGAGGGGATCCAGGATCATCATTTCATTCGTCGGGTGAATCTTTTTATAACCCCCTCCTCCGACGCCGCCGCCTCTGAGGGGTTGCCGGCGACTCCGTACACACGTACCCTCCCCGAAGGCCTATCCTGCGGTGTGCGAGCGTGTGTCGCGTGGAGACGGAGCGCGTGTGAGGGGGGAGGAGGCTCCATTCATGTCTTCCGCCTCCGCGGGGAGGCGGCGTGTCGAGGGGTGGCGGCGCGGGGAGGGAAGGCCGAAGGCCCGTAAAGCTGTCAAGAGTTGACAGGTGACGAGGCACAATAACTCAGGACGAGATGCCGGGCAGGAGAGCAGGAGGCGTTAGGAGCTTTCGGCCTCCGCGCCGCCCCCGGCGGGCTGATCCCCCTGGAGCGGCCTTGTCCCGGCGCTCCTCCTGCATCCTGTGACCTCGGGGGTTGTGCGCCTTTCTCGGTCTCTCTCGAGCCTCCTACAACCAGGGTAGTATGGGGGCACAATGAGAGAACACCATTTGATAGGTATTTCTACTCGTGCAGACATAGATAGGAATGCATTTTCCATATAAAACCCTTGTTCATGTCAAAATGGTACCTGTGTGGACACCTTTTAGCATGGAACATGCTTTAGCCTTGAGCTAACTGCCCGAAACGTTACGCGGAAGTGTCATGAAATTTTCTTATGATTTTCACGTACAACCAAGCCGTTGCTGGAGAAATGAAACTTCTGTAGTTTTCACTGGTCAAAAATCGTTCTCCATTCGTTGGAAAGCTCTCGATTTATCATGCATTTCTTTTGTACTTGTTCTTCTATTCTTGTCGTAGTTTTATATTTATGTTATATTTATATGGATATAGTAAACAATGCCGATTGTTATGTTGTCACTTGGTTGAGAAGTTAATCTTGGTTATAGTAATTGTAGACGCGCACCATAACAGAAAATTACCTACCTAGGTACACTGTTCTAATTTCGATTAGTAAAACATTTATGTCGTACTTTTAAATTTATTTACATTTACGAATTAGCCGGAAGAAAGCATGTTCCATATTTTAGCATTTTAGCCGAAGGCTCAAAGCGGAAAGCAACCCTGGGGTCCAGTCGGGCCGAGTTTTCCTCTTCATTTAAGCAATTTTTGTACACATTTTAAGGACCAGTTTCACCAATCTAATGCCCCGCTAAGCTAATGTCCCGTCAACTTAACCAAACGGTAGCAGGAGAAGCGATTAGAGAGTTTTTTTGGCGACTTCAACTGAACGTCACCCTTTTACCGTAGTCTTGAGGGAGCAAATGAAGATGCTAACCCAAATGGAACCGGGAGAACGGTTGCCTTAATTTTGATGTCACGTTAACGGTGGTTGGGCAACGCGATATTTCCCCCTAGCTGTCTTGTTATCTACTGGTTGACTAATCAACTTCTTCATTTCGATATGAAACGCCAATTTTCAATCCTGAATTCGAATTCCATATTAGTTTCAGTACAAATTCAGGCTAATTTCTCGTTTTTAGTTTTCAATTCGTAAACAGGGCATGGATCTAACGCAAAGATGGTAAGCCTCAAGTGTGGAACACCGCGGTTTAGTTGCACTTATAGGTCATTAGTCGTTACGAACTTCATGTTTTTGGGTTTTCCGTTGGGTAAATTATCAACAAGTATGAACAAGTTTTTATCTCTATGACAATAAACCAGGATTTTACCTGACACAATCATCAGTGGAGGCAGCACTTCACACAATGTTCACGAGAAAACAGCTGAAGGATCAGGCAAACTAAGAACAATACTGCGAAGAAGTAATGTCTTGAAACTCAGATTTGCCATTAAAATTTGTGAAATAATAATAAAAACAAGGCTCTAATCGACCAAATAGACCCTGTGTGCAAAAGAACGGATTTTTTTCGATCGAGTTGAAGGCTAGTAAAGCGAGACGGCGGAAGCGGACTTCAGATGGCACATTCGGTTTCTACGCAACTTGAAACGAAAAATAACCAAGTTAGAGGGGTGTTCAAGAAACCTACCCGATACATCAACATAATTAGTAGGTACTGATGGGAAATTTAAAGAAAAACTTTCATTATTTACTTCACCAGTATTCGAGTAATTTTGAGGTGACCAGTAGACATTTACAGGAAGGTTAGGCTGGTGTCGTGTGCCTTTAGGTCCCCAAACGGGTGACGTTAAATGAGTCATTCTAACGTACGACGTTGCTAACGTCCCCTCAAGGTCACGTACTCTTGGGTACGTTAGGGTGACGTTAAGGGTACATTAGTGGTCACCAAAAACTCTCTATTAAGAGCGGCGTTAAGGAATTACATTTCACCACGTGAATTCAGACGTCAAAGTAATCACCCCCGTGGCCGGTTATGGTTTGGTTAGTAAACGACGAAAAGTTTCATTTTGTCAATCAATCATGGAACATTTGTCCATAATGGACAGAAAAGTAACTAGACGTCCAAGAGCACGTCAAACCCCCCATCACCAGTGCCATCTAGTTCCATTTCTTCTTCATATTCGACCTCCGTGAGATCATTTTAGGCGTAAATCTGATCTATTTGTTCAACTAATCTGTATTTTGCTGAAAGGATTGATTTAGGATATTTTTTATTATTTTGGAGATGCGAGGTTGCGAGCATCCAGACCACCGAATTATAAAAATCAGTCTTGCCAGTGGAACGAGATTGACCACGATCATGGATATTCGAGATTGGCAGTAATCATGGATATTCTACCAGTGGAATGAGATTGGTTGCGATCGTGGATATTTAACGAATAGGACGAGATGGGTTACAAACCTGGATACTTAACCAGAGAAACAAAGTTGGTCACACAATAGGATATTACACATGTAGAACGAGATCGACAGTGGTCATGGATATTCCAAAACTAGAGCGAGATCGGTTGCATTGCGACCATGGATAATTCACCAGTGGAACGATTGGCAGTGATATTGGATATTCCACCAGTGGATCAACATTTGTCATGAATCTGGATAAGTCACCATTGATGGAACGATTGGCTGTGATCTTGGATATTCCACCAGTGGTATAAGATTGGTCGCGCCTATAGATATTTCACCTAAATAGAACGAGATTGGTTGCAACCATGGATATTTCAAGAATGGAACGATTGGCTGTGATCTTGGATATTCCACCAGTGCAGAGTTGGGCATATATCGTCAAATACGAATACGATTGTAATCGCGATGGTAATTATTCGTTGATTCTGAGTCAACTGCGATTATATTCGTATTCGTGTAATCGTATTCGTCTGACTGCGATTACACGAATACAACCCATAAAAATGCGCCACGGTCATCAATTTCAATAGGGCGTCCCTCCTATAAATGCGAAGCCTTGCTAATATTACCTACCTTCAGAGAGACGTCCTATTGAAATAGATTTGAGACAAATAGGCTGGGCTCCAATCGTTGAATTCGCTTTAAGGACGTCCCTCTGAAGCTAGATAATATTAGCAATGCTTCGCATATTATAGGAGGGACGCCCTATTGAAAGTGATTACCATAACGCATTTTTATGCGTGGTATTCGTGTAATCGCAGACAGACGAATACGATTACACGAATACGAATATAATCGCAGTTGACTCAGAATCAACGAATAATTATCGCGATTACAATCGTATTAGTATTCGACTATAAGATTATATATTAAGGACGTAGCCATAGAAAAAGCAAAGAGAAGGCTTGAAGCGCCTCAAACCACCCTGATTGTGCAGGCACATAAAGAAGCACCCTCGGTGGGCCAAGAAATGGAGGATTCGGCCCCAAATACTTCTTACAGGGATGCCCTATGCTCCCCCGATTCAGTGAGGCGCAGAATGAGGAAAGAGATTGACCTCCGCAGTATGGGCATGGCGGTAACACAAGTGTTTCCAGCAGGCAAACATGCTTTGAAGGTAGCAGCTGCCACGCCTGAGGAGAGGATCAAACTGGCAAATGCACTAACGGACAAGGGCTTCGAGGTGAGAAAGGAAAGGCAGCCAGATAGGCCTATTCTGATGAAGATCCATGGTATAGACAGGGATATAACTAAGGGGGACCTTCCTGGATATGTATGGGACCAAAATAACTGGGTACGGGATAACTACAGCAAAGAGGATTGGGAGAAACAGTTCAAGCCATCCTTCCCGACTGGTCGAAGAACAAGGGCTGATGGCTCACCTATTGAGGACTGCATATGGGTCACCCAGGTCAGCGAAGCACTGCGCAAGGCATTATTGGAGCACCGAATTCTCTACATTGGCATGGACAGATGTCGAGTTGCGGACTTTGTGGAAGTAACTAGGTGTTACAAATGCCAGGGATTTGGGCACAACGCAAAGTCAAACAAATGTCATGAGCTTGAAGAGGCCTGTGCGAGGTGTGCAGGCAGTCATGGCACACAAGAGTGCCCCTTCAAAGGGATCCAGCCACCAGAGCCAAGGAAGTGCATAAACTGCAAGAGAGCTAACCTCCAACATGACCATCCTGTGGATAGCGAGCGGTGCCCAGTATATAAACGAGCTTTGAAGAGATTTATTGATAGGGTGAACCCAAAACTGTAAGATATGGCTTCCGAATCTCAAAACTCAGAATCTGAAGTGGATCTCATCATGTCTTCACCAACATATGAGACTGTAAGTGACCAAATAGTGACATCAGTTTTCGACACGGACCTAAATCCATCTTCAACAACATATGACAGTCTTAGTGATTATGTAAGTAAATTTAATTTAGCGGAAAATATGTTCATATTTCATATGAACATACGTAGCCTAAGTAGAAATTTAGATGAAGTATTGTGCTGGCTTGAATCTACGGCAACAAAACCAGACATTCTGATCTTTACTGAAACTTTTAGTTCCTCTTGCTATAACTTAACTAATATTCCAGGTTACAATTCTTTTTATTCAGTGTCCACCCGCAACAGAAATGATGGAGTGGTCATATATGCTAATGAAAGATTAAGTTGTAAACAAGAAACAATTGTCATGACAGGAGCCACAGGCCTCAACATTAGTTTCCAAATTGGTCCAGAAACGTACAGCATCATAGGTATCTACAGAACCCCATCCCAAACCCAAAATGATATTTCTCTTTTCATCTCACAGCTAAAATCAAACCTTGAAACCCTATCGAGTAACCATTCTTTTATTTTCGGTGACATGAACCTTGACCTACTAAGTAGTAATGACAATATCGACAATTATACCGACACCTTACTATCACTGGGGTACATTGGGCTGATAAATGAACCAACTCGAGTCCAAGGAATGTCCAAAACTGCTATAGACCATATATTTGTTAAAACTAAAATACTTGAACTTTCCCCAGCTGTCATTAAGAGTACGATAACTGACCACTTTTCCACGGCCCTAATTATGCCACTAAAAACCCATCTGAGCCGCAAGAAAATGTACAATTTGAAAAAAGTAGATGAAGATAAACTTAGGATACTACTTAGTGAAACTAACTGGTCAACAGTAACAAAGACCAACGATGTTAACCTTGCTGCAAATGAATTTATAAGATTGTTGAACGCCGGCGTTGAAATGGCTACCGAACTTAAAAGAATTACTAGCAGGGAAGTCAAACTAACACCCTGGATAACTAGAGGCCTGATTAAATCAATAAGGATAAGAGATAAACTGAAAAAACTTTCGACGAAAAACCCACTAAATTTCAATTTAAAGGAAAAATCAAATCGTTATAGAAATAAAGTAAAGGAGTTAATAAGAGCAGCGAAGAAGACATACTTTGCCAATGAAATAGAGAAAGCCCAAGGTAATATGAAAAAAACTTGGGACACTATCAAATCTGCAAGAAGACTATCAAACGGAAGAAATAAATCAGAATGTCCACTGATCAAAGAAATAATGAAAAATGATCACGTCGCGGAAAATGTAGCGCGTAAAAAGCTTGCGATTCACTAAACTCATATTTTTCCCAAGTAGGAGAAAAGCTCGCTGCGAAATTCTCAAATTTCAGAAGCCCCCAGACTCCGCCTTCAAATGAGGTGGCGGACACAATCTTTTCTCTTAGAATTGACGGAGACAGATCTCGACAAACTACTACAAACTATGAAGGGATCCTCGTCACCAGGTATAGACGGCATCCAGGTACATCTTATAAAAAACCATATAACGAGTCTGAAAAAACCTCTTCTTCACATATACAATCTTAGTCTCACAACAGCAACATTCCCTGAAGCATTCAAAGCTGCAAAGGTCATCCCAATTTTCAAAGGCGGGACGGTGGGTGAACTCGGAAATTATAGACCAATCTCTATGTTAAGCACGCTGTCCAAAATACAATTGGTCGCGCCAATGGATATTTCACCAAAATAGAACGAGATTGGTCTCAAACCTTGGTATTTCTCCTGTGGAATGACAATGACCACGATCATTGATCTTTCACCAATGAAGTATCCATGAACTTGACTATCCTCATTGCCGGCGGAAGAGGCATATTTCCGATCTGCCGGCTCCAAATAATGGGCCCCATCGAACAGGTTTCCCTCCCTTCGAATCACACGGCTCGGCGACCTCAGATTATCTCCGCGGAAAGACACCCCCTTCCCACCGCGAGAGCGCCGGCTCCTGAATGAAAAAGGTACTCGTTTACTACGACAGAACAGACATTCGTAAAGAGATTAGCCTCGTAAGGCCCTCGTCGATCGGAGGGGGTTCAGGGGAGGAAGATGATACTTCCCTAACAAAAGGCCGCTTATTGTGTGGGGGGGTTGACCCAGGTCGGGCTTCTCCGCGTTTATCTGTCCTTCTCTCGCCTTTTAATGACGCCATGGGATCCTCTTGTTTTTTTCGACGTCATTCCATTTCTTTTCATCGGTCGTGACGTCAGGGAATTGCAATAAGATTCGAGGGAAATAACTGAGCGGACGATGGGAGCGAGAAAAAAGTTGTTCCCGTCGTATTGTCTTTATGGGTTCGTATTGGCTTACGATCAACACGACTCCAACACAACTCAACAGGTGGTGTTGATGATATCAACGTCCATAATGAACGGAGTAAAGCTTTTTAACCCACTAATTTAAGAACAACACTGGATATTAAGATAAAATAAATATATAGGTAAAGAAGTAAATAAATAATAATAATAAAATAAATAAGAACACTGGCCATACCCGTCTTACTCACAGACTCCTGCTTAGTGCAGAAGCTCGAGATGTTGTGTGTGGGAGGTGTGGGGGTGATCTGTCCATCCGCCACTTTCTGGAGGACTGCCCAGCCCTTTTGGACCTCCGAGTCCAGCATCAGCCCCGTCAGTGGGTTGACGTTTTATCCGGACCAGACAAGGTCCGATCCCTGTTGTTGCACCTGAGAGCCGCTGAGCTCTACTACGAACTGTGATAACTGATCTGTGATGTATTTATATACATCTAGTCGTAGTTTTATTTCACTTTACTGAACGTATGTAGTAGCATGTATATAGTTATTAGCCTATTTTACATCTAGTCTTAATTGTGTTGCTTTATTTTTGGGTTTTTTTTTTTAAATCCACTTTAGGGCCTAAACAGTGGTCATCACTGTACCTCTCATTTTTCCCTCCGAGTTGCCAGTGGAGTCCATGATGGCGCTCCTTTTAAGTCAAGGATGGCAACAAGCCTCCCCTTAGAATCGTGCCACTTCCAGTGTCCCTTTAGACACCTTGTTCAATGCCGCTAATGACCCTTCTGATTGCTGATTGAGGTGCGGCTTAAGCATTAAAAAAAAGAATTATTGCGAAACCCGTTTTTAGTCAATCAAACCTGTATCAGAATCCTTACGGAAAGATCACTTCATCAGTACATTGTTGGAAGCAAATACTCATAAATACGTAATTCCTACCTACCATCTTCGGCTGACTTAGGGTGCCTCTTTAGATCAACACTTCTGAAGTGTACTATTCGAAATGATGGGCTCTTTCCTATAAATCAGCTGTGTGACCTAAATTCTCTCCTGTTCTCCCAAGGAACGTGTGACATGTTCTGTCAAGATCTAGTGCTCAGGACCATTATACCTAAATTTTTATTTCTGTAACATGTTTTCTGTTACCATGGTATTAGTACGACCTGTGACATGTAATTGGTTACCGTAAGTCTTCCGCGGCGAAGCACGGGTAAACAGCTAGAACTGTATATTACGATTGCTTTACTCTGTTCACCAGACAAATGTATCTGAAGCATAAAAGGAGCAGGTGTGGATAGAATAAGTTCGAAACTCGAGAAATCAAATCCAAAAGAATCAGAATTGAAGAGGAGAGAGATGAATTCGTTTGAGAAAAATCCTGCACAAGGAATTGAAACAAGAGGGAGACCCGGGGGCGGTATCAGAACCCGATGTTATAAAATGAGGTGAAGTGATGACAAATGTCTGTGAGCCTCGGCGCGTAGTTCCCACACGAAAGAACCGGTTCCCATCCCCACCCCCGCAGAGAAGAGAACCAGCTTGATCGAGAAGGGATCGGGAAAACATTGAGTAGGTTTACGTACCGAGTGAATTTCTGCTCTGTGTCTCCCTGATGGCCCCATCTACCTACTGCCCGACAGGTTGCATGCCCGTTAACTCCCCTCCTCTTATTTTTTAAAATTGTTTCGCTGAAATTGTTTACCTTTATTTAATTCATGTTCATACCTATTGTTGACAAAATAATATTCTTAATGGAAATTTGTACTTCTCTTGAGGCTGTGTGTGTACACCTCTTTCCTAATACGTTTGCAATTTACTTCCCTGTCTCAAATCTTGAAAGGTTGTTGACATATTAGGAACGTTCAGAGCCAATTAAGGTGGTAAAACTATATTGTTGGTTTCCATTTTTCTTCATACAAAAAAAGGTTCCAACTAAAATTTAGTTACCACCCTCAAACTCAATGTATCTCCTTAATCGGGAGCAGTTTCTCCCATGAAAGGGAGAATAATTTTCACTCTCTTAATTCCACGAAAACTGTTGAAAATTTAGATAATCTGATGATGATGATTTGATGATGGTATTTCTTAAGACGGTATGCCTGAAAAATATGAGTTATTTCACGCAGGTAGTTCAATTTTATGAACCTTCTAGTGAGGAGGAAGCGGTGTCTTTAGAACAAGGATCTCACAACAAAGGGCAGCTAAGTGAGAACATGAGGCACACTATATGTCAAACAGAAGGAATAAAGAAAAGTTGCAGTTTTTATGATCTAATTTGATGAATGGGATTGATTTGGAGGGTTCATAGAAGGAAGCTTCAAGGACAATCGGAAAAATGTCTTCAGGATCTCTTGAAATGCAAGAGAGAAAAATCTGACGGGTTAATGAAAATATACAGTGAACCTATGTCGGAGGTATACTGCTAAAATATTTTAAAAAGGAGGTCGGAATGAATTGGAAAATAAATCTCATCAAGAACAACCATTAAATAATGAGAGGGTCGAATTACATTCGAGAAAATGAAGAACGCCATGTACAAACAGTATGTACAAAGGCTGCTAGACATGACAAGACTGGTACCAGAAATCCATGAGTAAGCATGATGGTGATTGTAAATTATGATGACTGTAAATACCTCGAAGAATATATTCTGAATGAATAATAACCCTGAGAATTTGGAGGTTACTTTTTCCAAATTTAAAAATCGGGGACACCCTAAGTTGTGGCGATCACAAAGGCAAAGTCTATAGCCTTATGTTGACCAAAATGCTAAGGGAGCATGATGATCCCGAGCTGAAAGGAGTAATGATTTTACCTGAGGATATCATGAGAAGACTATCAAGTTTGAAATAAGCGTTCACCTTGCGTTTTTGGAACATGGAAACTTCAACTGGATCCCAATGGAAGGCTCTAGAATTACATAATTTCAATACAGCCTCAAAGACAGTTTGTTGGCAATCCAGTCTTGGTGGCTGATTCTGAAGTAAGGCTTCCTACAGGAGAATAGAGGAATGGTGCAGATAGAGGAATTTTAAGTATGAGTAGTGAATATGAGCTTAAACAAAAGCAAACACTGATAATCTAAGTAACACAGCAGGATCAATTTAGCTGGAAGTGATGGAATCCAAGTACTTGGGGGCCATTTTCGCAGAAGGTTAGAAAATAAATTGAGAGATCAACAGTAAGATCACACATATAAGCAAACCCTACCACCCCTAGGCCATACATTGAGGTGGCAGTTCGGTAGTAAAAATTAAAATTCCCCCTTTAAAAAATCAAAACAGTTATTTGAAAAATATACGAACATTTCCATCCTCACGTAAGACAGTGAATTTTGGCCCCTCACTGTGAAGCACTACGAAACTTTCGGAACCACAGGATAACATTAAAAATACGTTTTTCAAATCAAATCAGGTACCTGAAGATGCACCTGTTTCGCACGTACTTACTGCCGAAGCTAACCTGTGGGTTAGTATTTGGCAGGCTAACCTTGCTTGAGTTAGACTGTGAAGTTCACTCTGCTGTGCGCTCTTGGTAGGCTTCCAACCTGGTGTCCCAAGTGCCTACATCCATGCACCGGTCAAGGCCAGTGGGCTCGGTATCATCTCTCTTTCGGCCAGCACCCCATCCTTAGCCGCCAGCGCCTGCTTGCCCTTAGGGGCTTGAGCAGGGCGGTCGCTCTCACTGCTGCTGACCTTGACTTTGTCAGGCAGCAGTTGATGTGATGTGGCCAAGCAACACTCATTGCTCCAACACCCAGCTCATCTGCTGAGTTGGCTGCTGCACTGCATGAGTCAGTAGATGGTAAGGAACTCCAACAGAGCTCTGTATCCCCCATTCCTTCCCAATGGGTGACTGAGCTTCAGAGGGCATTGGGGCTCACGACTAGAGGCTATTTTCACGCCATCCTGGTGGCTAGGCTCTAGCCACCTCAGTGAGGTGTTCAAGTGGTAGTCACGGGACTGCGGAAACCGTTTGCCGTGCCTATCGGGGTAAGAATGAGAACTTGTACCATGTGGTGCTGCAGTATCCTCGGATTCACGGCCGCCGCATTCTACGTCATGATGCGGTTTCAAGCAGATAGTCAGTCGCTTTGATACATCCAGGGGTTGGGATGTCGAAAGGGAAAGACTACATCACATGCCAATAAATCATGAATTTGGTTCATGATGGAAGGGGGTTAATGGAGGGGATAATAGTAATAATTCGTGATATTTTAACCATTCTCGTCAGGTTTTCGTGTTTTTTTCCTTTAGGTATACATTTGGTCAAAAATGTGTCAGGAGTTTCAAATTTCATGATAAAAGGAGGTGAATGGAAGGGCTAATAGCGATGAATCGTGATATTTTTATGAAATTCATCTGATGAAACCTTGGAAGTTTCAAATTTACTGTCGATTGAGGGGGTAAATGGCGTGAGGGGGGAGGGGGGATCCGGTGAAATCATATTTTTCTTTTTTTTCTCTTATTTTTATTCTCCCCCAAATTATATACCTACATTCCATTCATAGGGACGTCCTGAAATGCAGGTATTACTTACCCTTATGTTTTAATTAAATTTCAGTATCGCAGAAACACTAGGGAAAAAAAACAGTCAAGCAGTAAGATGCTTTTTGAGTGCAAGGAAATTGTTTACTAATAATTTTATGGCAAAAAACGTGTATTTTAAACTTATAATAGCTATTCAAAAAGTGGTTTAGGACTTTTAGCTTTTTATTGTAGTTTTTATCGATATTTTAGGAAATTTTAATGAAATTTTAGTACATTTTTCAGCATTATTTTGTAGATAAAATTTTAAATGTTCTACTTTATAGTTATTAAACTTTATTTGAGCAATATTATGAAAAAAATATAAAATAATAATTTAAACGATTTTTTGCCGTTTTTAGCCATTTTTAATTATTCCTTAAGCACATTTTTTGAAATTTGACCAATTAATGTGATCAAAAAGTGCTGGCTTAATTACTCATCCTTTTGTTTAGAATGCTTGATTTTTTGGCGCAAGAACAGAATTTTTATCTCAATCCCAAGGAGAGTTATCGTCTGGAATGACATATATGTATGAAAAAGTGTTAAACTCTAGGATTCGTTTCAGAATGTCTCAAAACGGATTTCAATAAAGAAAATTTTCGATAATTTTGATTACAAAAATTTTGGAGCCATTGTAATACCTTCATTCTCTACGAAAATTCGCTAAAAATTAGCCTTAGAGCTCACCCAGCTGATCAGGGGTTCTCCGTACGATTTCATGGTGATACAGCTGTCCCATAATGCCATAATGGCTCCATTTCAAATTCCAGTATCACAGATTTCAATAGGAAAGAAATTAGCCTCAATTTACCTCGGAGGTACAGTATTGTGGATGTTGCGCGTGTTGCAATCATTGAACATTTCTTCTGATTCTGCTGTGCAAACAATTTTATGATGCCACCATGATGAACCCATCCCATCCACATTTGAAGTGAAAAGTTCGACGCATGTCCGGGTTTTCCTTAACTACAAAGTTGGAAGCCGAGTTCTCGATGAAGGAGTAAGTCTGGTGGATTGTAATACAGCCTAAACACATCCTTGAAACTTGCTGATAATTTGGGGAAACCCCGTATTATGAACCGTTGAGCCGTTCGGCCAGCGATTTTGAAAAAACAAAAAAAAATTCTCATTTATTTAATAGATGAAGTAATTTTTGGGTTGTGATTTCCACTTTTCACCCTTGAAAATCGTTATGGATGCCGCACCATTATTGTCCCATTTCGTCTCAAAATCTCCACTAATTTCTTCGATCAGAATCGGATGGTAGGTATGGCTTACCCGTGACGTCATTGGGCCAGGGAGCTGAGGATCCTAAAGGAGTCGTTATTGTTCTAATAGATTCCAACCAATAGAAATCCATCATAATTGCTCCTTTGGGAAAGCTCTTCAGCATTCCTTCAGTTAGAGTTATATTTTAAGGAAAGTTGGTTCGGTTTATTTCTGATAGAGTAGTAGGCACTCTTTACTCTGATCAGTAATTTCGGTGAATCACGTTATTTTTGCGCCTAAGTCCCTAAGAAGTAGTAAAAAGTTCTTAAAACTTTTGTTGCCTAATGGAACTAAGAGCCGCATTTCATGGCTCGATTGGAAACTTTCATGACAGAATGACACGCTTAAATATTGCCTGCTAACACCTTAGCAGCAATGATTACACCCACTGGATATTTGAAATTTTTAACAACAACTTTTTAATGTGGTGTTTACGCTTGCATGTTTTTGACCACTGTATCGATTTGTGAGGTAACACTTGTTTAAACTGTCATTCGTAGGCTAACCAGCTCCGTGCACGGGAACAGATGAAAATCGTTGCTAGCATAGATTGGTTTGAGATCAGAGTGGAAAGTTTCTATAAAAAGTAATATCTCAAAGTTTAGGGTCTTTGTTACGTTTTTGGAACAAAGAAGCAGTTCCTGTCGTTTTGTGACTCTGTCAGTTGATAGATAGATAGTAGGTATTATTTGCCATCACACATAAGTTCATCACAATAGTCAAATCAAACAAGCCAAAATAACAAATACAAATGTACAACCCCCAAATGATCAAATTAACACAAATTTATACAAGCAGCCATACAATTTTATGGAAGAACTATATTTTAAACTGTCATTAATAAAAGAGAAAATGAATAAGAAAAATAAAATATCGGCTACTGACAAAATAGGTACTCTGTAGACTAATGAACCCACGGAAAAGGCTCGGACCCAATCACCATGGCGGCCTCCCGAGGGTGCCCACCCATTTCTGGATAAGCACCCCAATACGCGATTACCTTATGTCCTAATTGGACCGTAATCGTACGAGCGTGCGTTTATGCGTAGTCGGATGCTCGTATGAACGAAAAACAAGACTATGTAAACAAAGGAAGGTGTCCGAATTGAAGCGGAAAGACGCTCGTGCGATGGAGGGCGACGGACGATGTGTTTGATTTGTAAACGCGTCGTCCAGACGTACAAACTCCGCATTAGCGCATGCGAACAAACCTTTCCACAGAAGGGCCTTCAAAATCATGAGGTGATAAGTTGCAAAGAAATTTGGAGACAGTATTTTTGAATTGCTTTGATGGGAGTGAGCTAATATTTGACGGGTCTGAATTGAAAATTTTTATTGCCCACCAATTACATGAATTTCTGAATGCATATCTACACTTTATGAAATGGCAATGATAAATAATCTGAGTGCCGCGTTTGTTTCGCAAGAGAAGCAGAAAATGATGTTTCATGATGATCTTTCATCATCAGGTAGGTTCCTACTGAGACAGATTCGATACTTAATCGATTACGTACCATTTTTCAGATAACCATTATTCTGCGATTACAAATGTGCAGTAATTTTTTTTTTTTTTTTTTTTTCGATAGTACGATATCACATAAAATATGTCAAGAAAAAAATCACAATTAGGTGGGTACGAACTTACTCGTTTTTCCCCGCTCCCCTCCTTAATTTTTATATGTTTTATCAAGTTTTCGAAAAAGTCTCATGGCCCACTTTTGGTCACCTTGCTGACCACAGGTGTTACGCGGACCCTGGTCCGCTGACCATAGGTTAAGATCCACTACTTTAGATTGATAATCCTGATTTTATTATACACTTTCTTTCATCATCTGCCAACCTACGCGCAGTACCATTACTTACCATTAGTAATGGATGCCAAATGTTTCTATATATTTTTGACATTTTATGTCTTTGCTATGGCAGATAAACTAAAAAAACGTCACGGAAAATTGCTCACGAAAATATTTTGATGATTTCCGCTTACAACCGAGTCGTTGCTAGGGAAATGGTACTTCGTCGTTTTTCATCCCACAAAATTTGTTGACCATTCGTTCGAAAGCTCTCGATTTATCCAACCATATTCTGTTAACTACGAAATTGATATTGTGATCATGATTGCCACCGCTTGTTAATTTCTGATGATTTCATTGAGCTGGTGTTTCGATGATTTGATTCATAGCAGGTGATCCAAATATTGCGAGAACGGTTTGATTTGTGAAGCGGTGGTTAAATAATTTTAATAGGTAATTTCTATGCTTTACATTCTAGGAAGCTGTAATTTCGTATGTAGCCTCTTTAGGACATTTACTTGACGATGCCCAGGGTCCGGATCAGATGAGTGGCTCTTAAAGCTAATTTCTATGTTTTACACTCTAGGAAGCTGTAATTTCGTATGTAGCCTCTTTAGGACATTTACTTGACGATGCCCAGGGTCCGGATCAGCTGAGTGGCTCTTTGAGCTTGCATACGAGTCTGCAACACATACTTGTCTTCAACTAATGACATAAAATGTCCCAATGTGTTCGTAAAGCTCAAAAATCCGATTTTCTCTCTGTTTTAGCAATTGGTTTTTGTCTTATGTATCTTATTTTCGGCCTGAAAAATTGCTAACCAAAATATTGTTTCCCAATACTACGAGTATTTCCCCAAATGAAATTGTTTTGGCTCTAGCCTGGCTTGTTGGCTCTAGCGAATTTATGAGATTTATAAAATCTCCTGTTTTCGACACTGTCCTCTTTGAGGGCAAAGCTTATAACTTATCTGATGATGGTCACAGAATGGTGACCGAAACGTCATTACAATGATTACAAAGATTTTGTAATTATTTCTTTCTCCTTGGGCCGAATCCCGACTATATACAACTATGAACAACATCACGGCCGACAACACCTCTATCATAAAAACCGTTGGGAAATTATTGATATTTTTAAGATCAGTTCGGTCATCGGGGGTGATCTCTAAATTTATTGCAGGATGCAGTGGTTGGGTTGATTGACTGGTGACCTTCCGATGACACTCTCCCGCTTCAAGTTATGGACTCCGAACTTTTGCCCAAATCACAATTAGGTGGGTACGAACTTACTCGTTTTTCCCCGCTCCCCTCCTTAATTTTTATATGTTTTATCAAGTTTTCGAAAAAGACTCTTGGACCACTTTTGCGCACCTTGTAGACCACTGGTGTTACGCAGACCCTGGTCGGCTGACCATAGGTTAAGAACCACTACTTCTGATCGATAATCCTGATTTTATTGTACACTTTCTCTCATCATCTGCCAACTTTGTGTATCCCATTAATTAATAAACTATTGTATTCTATAGGTGCTATATCTACTGTCCATCCTATTCCATTCTACCTGATTAACACATGCAACCTCCAACAGATCCGATGATTCCTCGCCATAGAACTATAATCAAATCCAAGTCATTTGCTATTACTGCCGGCGCAGGTTTGGAACTTTCTACCCAACCAGATCAGCCCATTGCCCACCATTGGTCGGTTCGTGGCGGCAGTAAGGAGGCATTTTGTGGACGATTGATTTTTCAAATGCGCTTTTTCAAATTTTATTTTATTTATTTTTAATATTATTACTTAATTTTTTTAAATCTATTTTAATTTTATGTAACTACTTGAACCATCCTTAGGTATATAATTCTTTCATTTCTTCCTACATTTTTTAAAAATACTTTCAACTTTTTTTTCTGATTTTCAATTATATTCTATTTTCAATCCCTAGCCGTGCCATAGTATAAGTTGTATGCAAATATCCTGGTAATTCTGTATGCCAGGGCCGCCATATGGGGGGGGGGGGGGGCAAGTGGGTACTTTTGCCCCGGGCCCAGGGGGGGCCCGGTCCGGTCCTGTATTTAATATATAAAGTATTTTAGAATACTTTAGAATACAGAGCCTACATAAAACAGAGTGTATTACACTTGACGGGCCCTGATCAGATTATATTTAATTTACTACACCAGAATGTTTCTCTTAAACAGTTGCGATGATTGCGATGGCCCAAAATATTACTCTTTACCGTCTTTACCAGTAAGCACTCGACTCTGAAGACTTGGGAGAGAGCATCCATGGGCCAAGAAAGGTTGAATTCCTTTGCCATTCTCAGCATTAAGCACAAGTTAGCATCCAAACTTGACTTTTCTAAGGTTATTAAAGAATTTCCACTTAAAAAGGCACGAAAGCTTCAAGAGTTTTGTCTTGTATTATTCAAATGCAAATACACTTTTTTTTCCTCACTTCACTTTATTAGTTTTAAAATGTTTCATTTTATAAAACATGAAATTATAGCCTATTACAGTTTTCTATATTTAAAAAGTTTTCCACAATTATAATTACAATTACAGAATGCTATTATAACTCAACAAAACAAATTTCTCATTTTACTAATTCATATTTTTGATAGTTTTTCACTAAATAATTCTTGTATCTTTTGTTGTTATAAATCTAATTCTTTACTGCATAGCTTCATTACAAGTAGATAAACTGTAATAAAACAATTATATTTTTGTAGATTTTTATTTATTTTTCCAAAATTAATAAATGTATTCTTTCAAACATAATCATTGTTTCAATTAATTCCTTCAGCCATCTTGTATACAGAGACTTTCCTTTTTAATCCGTCCATAACATTAAAATAAAGTTAATTATATGTGTTGATTAATGATTATATGAAATTTAGTCAATCATAATTTCAGCCACAATTGTCCATCCAATTGAGGAATGAGTAAATTGGAACTTCAATTGTATTTAAAGTAGTTAAAATAAAAATCCTATGACTGATTGGATATAGAATTTTTGTTTCAAGGTATAATTTATGGCATTTTTATGGTTTTGTAATTGGTTGATAATTACTAGAGTATGAATACTTGAATTTTCAATTCTTAAGTTACACTTTACTTTTGATTAAATGTTGAATAAAACGTAGTGGAGTAGTAAGAGTTCAGCCTCTCAAGTGTTCTTATTCAAACACTGAACCTTGGTAGGAAGTATAAATGATTTTTCGTTTGGTTAGAGAAGGTTTAATAGTTTTTGTTTAAACAACTATCGTAGCCATCTCTAGTAAAAGTGGCGCGACAAAAATAAAAGGGGGGGGGGGGGGGGGGGGGAGGCCCGTGGTAAGAATCTGGTCAAGGGCCCGCATTGGAGATGTGGCGGCCCTGCTGTATGCTGTATATCAGACCACTTTTGGTGTTTATCATAATAAATGGCTTTTATTATTATTGTCTCGGACTATTAACCGTTCTAATAATTGAATAAAAACCGTTGGGAAATTATTGGTATTTTTAAGACAAGTTCGGTCATCGGGGGTGATCTCTAAATTTATTGCAGGATGCAGTGGTTGAGTTGATTGACTGGTGACCTTCCGATGACACTCTCCCGCTTCAAGTTATGGACGCCCAACTGCACCTCTGGGTAGCGAGGAAGGAAAATCAATAGCGACAATCACCTGGGCCGCTGCTGATCATTCGAAAATCGACTGGAACCGCGGATGGCTCTTCAAGATCGGACGTGATATTCGGACGGAGAAGGTTAAACTCTCGTCCAAGATCCGCGGAGGCGGGTTGCCGGTCTGGTGGATATGCAAAATGACGTCCCCTCAAGGACGAGCCCCCCCTCTTCTTGCCATCCCAGCCCAGCGTTTTCTCGGTAGCTTCCAACGGGGTCGGGTCGGCCTGTTCTGGGGGACTTCGATCCTGGACGCCAACGAGATCTACCGACGTTCTTCGGAACTATACGGTATCGCATCGACCGACGCGGCCCTGCAAGCGACGCAAGCACCTCCCACCCGCTACAGAAAACATCCGACACGTCCAACTCGAGCTCCCACCTCGACCTGGGATTCCGTTGTTTCCCCGCGTTGATAACCTGGTTGGAGCCGGAGTTTTTCAACATTAGTTAATTTGCCCCGTTCCCTATAAACTCTAAACCCACCGTGAAAATGCCCATTATTTGGGACTTATTGGTTTATCATTCAATAGCAAATCACAGTTATCAATGTAAAATTTAATTTATCAATCAACGAAAAAAATTCAATATACATAACTTTGCAACACGGGCATTAAGAATTGGTTACTGCCAAAATAAGGTACTCAGCGGAACGAAAGGCAAATGATTAGGTGGTCTGGATGATCTCAAGCTCGTATCTCAAAATTTAAAAAACCTAAATCAATCCTTTTAGTGAAATGTAAATTAATAGAACGAATAGATCAGAGTGATGTGTATAGTTTCATAACCTGATTGGAGCCGGAGTTTTTCAACATTAGTTATTTTGTCCCGTTCCCTATAAACTCCAAATCCACCATGAAATGCCCATTATTTGGGACTTATTCGTTTATCATTCAATAGCAAATCACAGTTATCAATGTAAAATTTATTATATCAATCAATGAAATTAATTCATTATACATAGAACTTTGCAACACGGGCATGAAGAATTGGTTGCTGCCAAAATAAGGTACATAACGGAACGGGAGGCAAATGGTTTGGTGGTCTGGATGATCGCAAGCTCACATCTCAAAAATTAAAATACATCCTAAATCAATCCTTTTAGTATAATATACATTAGTAAATCGAATAGGTCAGAGTGATGTGTATAGTTTGGTTTGATAAATGAGTGGCCTTCCGTTAACCAATAAATACCCGAAATAACCGAAATAATGACAATGAAGTATTGTAGTACCATAGTATTAAGCATTAATCAATTCTATCTGGGGGGGGGGGGGGGGGGGGGGGTGAAATTGACCTGTTAATCATCCCATTTTCGTGAAATTGTTGAGTATCATCTAGAAATCAGTCTCCAACTATTCTCGTGTTTGGAGTGAATTTGGTCAATCAGTATTATAAATATACCTAATAGGTACACAAAAATTACGATTATTTATGTACACATCTATATAATTGTCATTTCATACGATATCATATCTGAGATCAAAAATTTTCGGGAAAATGGTACCTGTACAACTCAACAAAGAGTCTAAGAATGAATAAAGAAAAGTTTGAGAAAACATCTACATAATGTGCTCTTCAAACGATATACGCATACCTTGGGAAAATCATCCAAAACTCGACGAAATTTTTTGTGAAATTCATCATTGCAGAATTTGTAGAATGTGTTGAACTAGTGTTAGTTGGATGAAATGAATGAACTAAAGTGATCTGGGAGCATGTGCTCAAATATATTATTATGTTTAAACTAAAATGTAAAAAACATTAAAAAATCTTCAAAGTGCATAGTTCGTAAGCAATATTACCTACGTACCTACTGAAGATTATTGTAGGCTTGTAAGTTGAAAAAATGTTCATGTTTAAGTTTGAACAATAAAAAAGTTAGGGGTATTTTGTATATTATGCTCAATTTTGTTTGAAATTTTTTTAAAAGAAAACAATATTCGAAGCGTTTTCTATGTTAAAATACACCTAAAATAAATTATTGGAGAACTCATTTTACTGATTTTATCAACAGGAACTGTCATTCAAATTAATTTATTTCTCAAACTTAATTTTGAGTTTGCAATATAGGTACCTACTTTTGATTTATAATCAGAGAACATTGAATTGCCCTGTCCCAAGAAAACCAAAGTGTGTTTTGATGGAGTTTTACATAGGTACCTAACAAAATAACGAAAACATGAGTACATAAATGAAAAGTATCAAAACAGTTTTCAGTTTCAACTATCATCCAAAAAGATCATCATCTTTTTGGTTTGAACATGCAGTTAAAACATGAATTTCGAATGGTTATCGGTAACTTATTTTGTTTGCATTAACACTAAACATACACCCTCTTATTTTATTGTAGGATACTATGTGATTTCGTGTAACTAATATTCCTCCCTAATGGATTTCTTTACATTAAGTACGTGAAAGTCCCATTTCTGCAGGTAGTGACCGAAACAGCCGATTTTGGAAAAATTTTCGCTCTATATTTAATACACATTTTGCTTCCGAGTCTACCTATAGCGGAAGCATTGCTTTCTCTTTCGGGAGATGAAAACGTTTTGTCCCCAAAATTTCCACTTGCATTTTACGCTTTACACCATTCTGGACAACTTTCGTTCCGAGTCGGTCTGTATGTATGAGTGTTGTGTCCGCAAATCCTTGTAAAAAGCTTGATTTCCACTGTTTTTGTTCAAATTTGATGACATTTTCAGGGAATGTGCGGGTTAGAGCGTAGATGGTCCCCTTTCAGTTTCATTGCTCTCAAATCAGATTTCACTCTGCACATGTGCAAATGGAAATTCCGTCCAGCGTCATTTTCTCATGCCTTAGTCATTTAATCATTCCGTATCAGTTTTAACATGGTTGTATCATTAGTAAGGAGAGTATGTACAAATGCGAAATCGTTGTAACAAGCTTAATTTCAACAATTTTCGTCCAATTTTTATGAAATTTTCAGGGAAGTTTGGTGGTTAGGCTGCAAATGTCCCCCTTCTGGTTGATGCTCAAATCAATACTACACTCAGCGCGTGCGCAAACGTGAATTACAGCAAGTATCTTTTTCTTGATTCCTGAATCGCCGGTCTTGCTTAAATTTGGAGGACAGTTGGGGGAAACCAATGAGATCATTCTTATCAATTCTTATCAATTAGTCATTGATAGCTCCTGCGCGTGCACATTAGTGAAATCCTTGTAACAAACCAAATTAAAACTTTTCCAAACCAAATTAAACCTTTTTTTTAATCACTAAAAACTCTCAAAATGACTACATGAATATGACCTCACATAAAATTAATGTTGTGTTATGGAAAAATGTTGTTATGAACGTATGTAGACTTGGTTTGGAAAAGGTTTAATTTGGTTTGGATAAAGTTTAATTTGGTTTGGATAAGGTTTAATTTGGTTTGTTTAAAGTTTAATTTGGTCTGGAAAAGATTGTATTTGGTCTAGAAATTCTGTAGCAATGATACGAAGTCCTCTTCTTTAAGATTGTAATGGTGGGCAGTAAATTGCTGCTATGAGGCCATTTATGCTGTTTACTTTTGTTGCAACTGAGTTGGCTTGCATAGATTCTTTTTGAGTACCTATTATTGTGTACGTAATGCACTCTTGATATAGACTGCTGAACCACCTAAGTTAGTGACTTCCTCTTGAATGGTCCACTGAATGTCCCTGTTGGTGGGCCACTCGTTTGACGTGCCTGCTGTAGAGACTTGGGGATTCATCAGTAATATCAATTAGCGCAAAATATCCTTCAGGAATAGCCAATCATATAAATAATTATTATTTCACGTTGGACCGTCCAGGCCTCCCTCTGTGAGCTGCCGGGGCGACGTTGAAAAGGCGGGAAGGGAAGACGAACGGGCAGGTGGGCCAACCTACATCCGCTGCCCGCTGACAGATGTTCCTCCGCCGGCATTGTGCTTCTCAGGTAAAAACCGATTTTTATTCAGGAGAGGAAGCACTTCCGATACACGACCTACGGAAAAGACTGACGCCTCTATGACTGTCGCAATCAGAGCCAAATGACTCGATGTATGAATGAAATTGATTCTGATCTTCATATATTCAGGGAATAACTGTAGACCTCGACTGATCACAGGAGTCATTAGAGAGTTCCTAGTAGATCCGTAAGACGCAATACGTCGTGCGGTATTGACAATCCGGCGCCGTAACTCTGACGCAGTTACGGTGACGCATCCTTCCGTACAGATACGTTAGCGGATCGCAATCCGGAAAAAACGTAATCGTCTAAAATAACCTCCTTCCATGGATTCAAATAACCTCCTAGGGATAATTTCCCCCTTCCATGGATTTAGCGTTACAACTAAATCCGTTAAGGACTTGACGTGACTTTAAGGTGAGGTAAAGTTTCTCGTTACCGCACGCCGTATTGAGACCGACGGATCTCTAGGAACTCTCATTTAGGTATTACCTACATCTTACTCAAAATTGACTTATTAGTAGTACTTAATTGATTCTGTTATGAGTCATACTAATAAAACTCTAGTCTTAGCTTGAAATTCTCGCGTAGGTTCCTGCAAGACACAAATTAACATGTATCATGTTTTAGCCCTGGGGTCCTAGCAAATTTTGCGAGTCAATTTTTTTTCCGCGCACGAAACATATAGTGTTACAGTGATTTCCGCCTACAACCGAGTCGATGCTAGGGAAATGGTACTTCGTCGTTTTTCATCCCACAAAATTCGTTGACCATTCGTTCGAAAGCTCTCGATTTATCCAACAATATTATGTTAACTACTGCGAAGTGCGTGACCAACAAACTGAGTTATGAGCATGGTTATATAAATAATTGTTTACACACAGGTGATCATTCTCAATAATTGATATTGTGAACATGATTGCAACCGCTTGTTAATTTCGAATCAATATCGAGGAGAAAACATGATACATGGTTGAAATTTTTGGTTCTAGAACAGAAATAAGTTTTTTTTATATCAGTATTTCGCTAGAACAGGGTTCTGTCTATGTACGATCTTTTACCATGCGAATACTCTCATTTTTACTGTTATTTCGATACTGATCATACTGATTTTTACAAGAATGTGTTTTAGCCTTGGCATCTCCAACCGACAGAGCCGGCCCGAGCCATTTTTGTTACCCATGCGGAATGGCTGCCCCCCCCCCCCCCCCCCCCCCCCCCCAATATTGGATTGGAAGCCAAAAGAGGGAAAATTTAAAAATAAAAGCTAATTATTACATATGGAAATTTCTAGTATTTCAATTGTTGAATGACCTTGAGATCACATGTTTCCCCATGAGTTGAGCAGATAGTGAATAACACGATGTGATCGAGGAGTGGTCAAGTGAAATGAGCTTGCTGTTTTTTTTTTTTTTTTTTTTTTTTCAAAGTATAGGTACAGAAAAATACCAGAAAACATATAGATATGTAAATAAATTCAACCCATTCAATAATTAACACAAAAAACGGACGGTAGACCTACGGTTCTACAGTCAGATCATTTAATAATGATTAATTTTACACATTATTAGTTCATTATGGTTACTCAGCAATTTTATTTTATAACTGAGCGTAATAAATCAGCTTTCCTTGACACTACAGAGGCTTAGGGATTATGAGATGCTGTGATAAAATGAGAGCATTCCAAAAAGTGGTTAACGATTTTCCTGCAATGAAAACTAAGGGAGTTACACTTCGATAGTAACGCATTGGTTGTACGTGAAAATCAATGGAAAACCCCACCGTGACGTGGCGCTCATGAAGTGAGCAAAACAAATGGAAACGTCCTGTTAATCGTTATTAAATGATTAAAAATAAACCAATTTATTGTTCTGTCCAGCGCCCCCTTCTGTCCAGCGCCCTAAGCGGCCGCATGGTTCGCATGCGCCTAGGACCGGCTCTGCCAACCGATAATGAAACGTTCATATGTAACGAAAATGTGTTGCAACAATTTTTCCGCTTACAACCGAGTCATTACTAGGAAAATGGTTCTTCGGCATTTTTCATCCCACAAAATTCGTTGACCATTCGTTCGAAAGCTCTCGATTTATACAACCATATTATGTTAACTACTGCGAAGTGCGTGGCCCAAAAAGTTGAGTAATAAGCATGGTTATTTGAATAATTGTTTACATACAGGTGATCATTCTCAATAATTAATATTGTGAACATGATTGCAACCGCTTGTTAATTTCTGATATTCATTGAGCTGGTGGTGAGTCATTGCGCTGGTGATAAATAGATAAAACAACTGGACATAGCAGTGGTAAGATTCACCGCAAAATCTGAGTCATTCCAGTATGCAGGTTTCACGGTTTTATGTGAAACGCGTGAGGTAAAACACATTCTGTGTTTCAATAATTTAATTCAAAGTATGTTAATTGAGGTAACCTGGGGTCCAGGGGGCTTAAATACAAAAGAAGGGAGAGAAATTAAAGGATGAGACCTACCAAAGGGCACTATTACCTCCCTACTTCCATGCGTAAAGGCCTGTTTTCCTAGCATCTCATGTTTTTTGCGCCGCAGGAACCGAATTCGCCTAAAAAACGTCGGCAGGAGCGCGAAATATATTACGCTGCATAAAAGTGTTTTCCTAGCGCCGTGTTTTATCCGTTCAGTTGGCGTTGAATTGTGTTGAAGGTAGCACGTTTGTGTGTGTGTGTGTGTGAAAACACTTACCTACTGCTGAAATGGAGAACATGATGAGAGAGAGAAATACAATGGCGTAATTGCTGCATTGATAATAAAGAAATAATAGATGGTGACGAAGAAGTAGAGTTCATAATAATAAAATATGCCAAAGTAAGGAAACGTGTAAGTGATGTATTCTCAAACCGCAGAAATGAAGGAATGTTCAGCGTTTTAGTCAAAAATCATCTGCTTGACTATGAAGAGAAATTCCAAAGATACTTTAGACTGACCAGAGAAAGGTTTGGGGTGTCCCAAGAAGGTGACCAGCTTTGGGACATCTTGAAAACCTCGGAAATCGAAAATTGGAGCAACACAAACACCGGAATTCAAGGGAATCACGCCAGCGTACTGCGCTGTTGACTCCTCCTCGAGCAGTCTGGCCAGTTGCGTCAACGCAACATGTTCTGCGCTGACGTGATGCGCTCTCTAGGAAAACACCCTGAATTAAGGGAATCAGTGGTCGACGTTGAACGCCCAGCGTATCACGTTGTCAACGACGCAAAAAACCTGTCGCTAGGGAAACAGGCCTTAAGATATCGTCTAAGCAGCATCTACTATTACGAACGCAACGTCAAGACATTAGACATAACGTCAGTTCGAATCATTCTAATCTCAGAAGATCAAGAAACATGATTCCTACCGTCTTCTTTGTGAGAACTCTTGTTTAATTAACCATCAAAAACTAATATTTATTTATTTATTTCCATCAAGATACAAAAAAGGTGTGGCTACTAACTATGTAAACAAGAAAGTTTCCAAAAAACAAACACTTTTTGTTCATCACGAAATAGGTAGGAAAAGTTAATATTCCCATATGAGCAGTTGGGAAATGAGTTGCTGTCAGTTCATTCTGTTAATATTATCTTGGTGAGGTCTTTTCTTAATAAGAAGAGTTGTTGTCATAAACGCGACGAAAACAATCATTGGTCATCGGAGTATCAATGTTGGTTTACATGAGGATATGAAAAAATATTTCGAGAAAGATGAGAATCTGTTTTTTTATGCGTTTCTGTGCGATCTCGTTTGAAGAAAATCGTTTTTACTTATGCAAGTAAATAATTTTTTAGTTTGAGGCAACTGTTCAGCGGAGACGCTTGTTTGGAACAAGTTGCAGACCGTCATACGTAGATATCTATGAGGAACAGTGATGGGTTGGCACCAACTGATTGCAAAGAAACTGCAACTATTTTAGGGTATTTATAGATATGGATCACGAGTGCTTGAAAAACTCACATCAGGTGAAAAAAAAGATAAATTTCGTGTAGTCGAAACTGAGGTATTACCCATGTTAAATATCTGAGATACCTATCATGAAACAACAGTTTACTTAAAAAATATTAAAGAATGTCTGTAAAAAGTTTCGATTTCTCGTTTTTAATAATAAACCATGGTTATCAGACAAGAATAAAATTTTGCTCTAACTCCCCTCACGAATATTTGTTTAGATTTCAAGCTGAATTAGTTAACCCTTCTATCAATTAACCCTGACTTGACTTACTTAATTCCGTTAACTCCTATTGGAGCATAGGGCATCCACGAGTGAATTCCATTCGTTCCGTCCTGCAGCAACCCTCCTTGCTTCCTGCCAAGTTTTGCCAGCCCGGCCCAATTCCCTCTCCACGGATCTGCGCCACGTCTCTCTGGGTCTACCTCTTCTTCTTGCTCCCTGGGGATTCCATTGTAAGGCAGCTTTCTCTATGGCCCCATCTGGTTTCCTGAGAGTGTGCCCTATCCATTTCCATTTCCTTCGCCTTATTTCCAGTCGGATCGGAAGCTGGTTGGTGTCTCTCCATAGATCTTCATTCGATATTCGCTCCGGCCACCAAATCCCCAGTATTCTGCGTAAGCAACGGTTAACGAAGGTCTGGAGCGGGCGGGTGGTTGTTTCCGTGACTTTCCACGTTTCACTGCCATAAAGCAGAACCGATTTCACGTTGGAATTGAACAGCCGTACCTTCGTGTTCCTGGAGAGGTTTTTATTCTTCCAAACTGGATAGAGTTGTACAAAAACCCCGTTTGCTTTTCTTATACGGCTTTTCACATCTTCCGCTGTCCCACCTGCCATTGTAACCACGCTTCCCAAGTATACGAAGGAGTCAACCCGCTCTACGGTTCCACCCAACAGAACAAGCGGGTCCCGACATCGGTCGCTCGTCCTCATCTCCTTTGTCTTGCCCACGTTGATTTGGAGACCAACTCGGCTTGCGATTCGGCTTAGAGCATCTAGCTTGTCCTGCAAGTCTCTGGACCGCTGAGCTAGAAGGCAGAGATCGTCGGCAAAATCCAGGTCCTCGAGTCTTTCCCCCAATCCCCACTGGATCCCACGTCTTCTTCCCCCAAGTGATGCCCTCAGAACGCTGTCCAGAACCACAATGAACAGGGTCGGTGACAATACACAGCCCTGCTTCACCCCGGTCTCTATCCTGATTGGGTTCGAGAGCACCCCCTCATGGATGATTCGGCACTGGTATCCCTCGTACTGGCTCCTTATAAGATTAATAATTAACCCTGAAGCATCTATCAATAACAAAAAAAGCACTTACCTATCTTTTACACACACACAAATCGAGATCCCAACTTTTAATATTTGAACCCTTCAATTTTATATGCTTTAGGGTTGTTCGAAAATGGTGCCGAGAATACCCGATTCCCGCCCGATGTGTGACCTTTTAACCAAATTTCCTGTACTTTAGTTCAGTTTGGATGGCTAAGGGCGAGCGGACGTACTTCTTTTATTTTATTATTTTTTTATATTTATTTATTTATTTTTCTTTTTTTCTATCCCTTTGTTGGATTCTACGCATTCTAGTTATTGGGTCAGAGGTAGAAAAAGGTGGCTGAGTTCGCCGATACAAAATACGATTCTTGCTTTTTTTTTCCTGTTAAATCTTTCCGCGACATTGGTTTTGCAGTAAACAATTTTTCTATTGAAGAATCATGAGCGTTCCTGGGGAGCATAACTTAGTGGAAGTTATATCTCGAAGTGTCGGAGAAGTTACGCCGAACGACTGCTCTAAGTATGAAATGAACATGACCATCAATTTAACTTCAGCTGCAAGTGGACCAACGTCTTCATCAGAAGAGCTTGTTCACCTCATCATTAGAAAGGACATTGTTTTTGAAGACGTTGTTTTTATTTGCCCTTTTCTTTGTTTATGTTCTTGTTCTTTGTTCACGTTCTTTATTTGAAAAACATGATATGCGTAAAAAATCAAACTTACCTGCCGCAGCTGAAATTTTAATTTTATTTTGAAAATGTTTAACTTTATTTGTAAAAAGATTAAATACACTTGTAAAAAGTTTAATTAAATTTGCCAAAAGATTAATTTGATTTAAAAAAGATTAATTTGATTTGCAAAGTTAACTCTATTTTCTTGACTCAAAGTATATTCCTAAAGCTCCTGTGAAGACAAGGCGGCTGAGAGAAGTGAAATTTCATGTTGATTGCCTTCAGCTAGTTTACAATCTTGAGAACTATAATGAAGAATTTACTAGCAAGTATGTGACGCCGAATCAGCCTAAATATAAAAAAGACTTACAGCGATTGCCCAGATTTCAGCAAATTTGGCTCAACAGCCACTTCCGTCCATCAGAATTTCACTTCTCATCAAAAACCTGCACAAAAAAATTTCGGTATCTCTTTCAGTCATACCGTATATAATAAGCGAATTTTCGTAAATGATCATATTGTATAATGTTAAATTGTTTCGAAATTGGAGCCTTTCGAGTGCAAAGAAATTGTAAACTATTAATTTTATAGCAAGAAACGTTAACTAAATCCTAATCTGCAATTCAAAAAGAGATTCTGGATTTAAACTTTTTTTTGCAGTTTCTATAGAATTTTTTTGAAAACAAATTTCAATGAAATTTTAATTAAGTTTTTTTACAAAAATGTTTTATGTTCTATTTTATACCTAGTTAATACACTTTATTTGAGCAATATTTTGCTGAAAAAATATAAATTCAGCGATTTTCTGCTGTTTTTGGCCATTTTTAGTAATTTTTTCAGCACATTTTTTGAAATTTGACCAATTTAATGTGCTCAAAAAGTGCTGGCCAACGAATTCATCCTTTCATTTGGAAAGCTTGATTTTTTTGCGTTAGAGCGGAATTTGTATTCCATTATTATATATATATATAGGTATATGTATATATATATATATATATATATATATATATATATATATATATATATATATATATATATATATATATATATATATATATATATATATATATATAATAGCTCCATTTTCTACAAATATTCGCTAAAATTCAGGGATTTGATTCATTTAAAAATATTCTGTACAGAAAAAAATCAGGAAGTAATTCGGGAAATTACCCCACAAGTGAGGAAATCAATCGCTGTCATCGCGTTCTTTCACTGTTTTTAGTGATGTTTGGCACTTTGTTCCGTTATATTCCAATGAAATTAATTTTGTGAGGTATTTTGGCATTTTTATTACTTTAACCTGTACGTTGACATTATAATTTCAAAATTTCAGATTTTTTTATCGCAGGGTATACATTATATTGAGTTTTTTGCATTAAAATTCATTTTTCTCGAAACTTAGAAAAACCATGACTGTTCCTTCTCCTGTACTCTTCATAAATAAATCAAAAACAACTGGAACTCAGCCAAAGTATGACATTGGACTTCAACTGAATTCACATGTCTACGTTTGATTTCAGTGTTGCACTTGTCGACAGAAAATCCACGACTCGGCGGAAAGCGGAGTTACGGCGAGCGCCCACGAGCTGCCCACGGAGAGGAGTTGCGACATCGCGCCGCGAGCCCTACATGGCGGCGCGGGTCGCTGACTTGGTCGCCTTCCGACAAGTCGGTCATAACGCCGACTTCCTCAACCGTCCCATTGACCCTGGGAGCCAGCGTCTTCGTTATGGCATTACACGTCAAATTGGAGGTTTCACATCAATTTGAAGGTTTTGGAGGTTTTACCCATCAATTCGGAGGATGATTTCAGATGAAGAGCGTCTGCCAAGTTGGGTCTGGCACATACCAATCATCTTCTTCCAACTATCATCCAAATTTAAGCGAAATCGAACGACTAAAGAGTGAAAAGATGATACATGATGGAATTTGCGTTTGCGCATGCGCAGAATGAAGTATTGATTTGGCAACAATGAAACTGATAGGGGATCATCTACAGCCTAACCAGCGTATTCTCTGACAATTTCATCGAAATCGGACGAAAACAGTGGAAATTAGGGTCGTTACAAGGATTTCACATAGGCGCATGCGCAGTAGCTATTATTGATACAATCATGTTGAAATTGATATGGGATGATCAAATCGTCATCCCCCAACTATAATCCAAATTTGATCGAGATCGGATGACTAGGGCGTGAAAAAATGGAGTGTAATGGAATTTACGTTTGCGCATGCTAAGAGTGGAGTATTAAATTCACTACAATGAAACTGAAAGGGGACCGTCTACGCCCTAGCCCACACATTCCCTAAAAATTGTCTCCAGATCGGATGAAAACTGTGAAAATAAGCTTGTTACAAGGATTTCATATTGACGCATGCGCATTAGTTATTAATGATACAATCATGTTAAAATTGATATGGGATGGTCAAATTCTCATCCCCCAACTATCATCCAATTTTGAGCTGGATCGAAAGACTAGGGCGTGAGATAATGATGCTTGGTAGAATTTACGTTTGCGCATCCGCAGCGTGAGGTATTGAGTCAAGAATTATGAAACTGATAGGGGACCGTCTAACCCCAAGCCCGCACATTCCCTGAAAATTTCATCCAAATCGGATGAAAACTGTGGAAAATGAGCTTGTTACAAGGATTTGCGGACACTCGACAGACAGACAGACACGGAACCAAAGTTGTTCGGAATGGTCTAAAACGTAAAATGAGAGTGGAAATTTTGATTTTGGAGACCAAAAATGTTTTTTCCCTCTAAAAAGAAAACAGTGCTTCCGCTACCTTTAGGTATTTATCCAACCATATTATGAGCATGGTTATTTGAATAATTGTGTACACTCAGGTGATCATTCTCAATAATTGATATTGTGAACATGATTGCAACCGCTTGTTAAATTCTGATGATACGAGTCTGCAACTAAAGACATAAAATGTCCCAATGTGTTGCAGACTCGTATGCAAGCGTTTTTATTTTTGTAAAACAAGCTTTACCTAACGTAATATTTGCAAATTTCCTATCATTAAACTCAATCCCATTTCATTATGCCGATGACAGCCGCTGAACGAACTATGCGAAGATATCGCAATAATAAGAAAGTTTCTATTTTTCAAGAGGACAGAAGTTGATAATAATAATTAGGTAGGTACCTACCCAATATTGTTTTCTGTCCTGTCTCGATTGCCCAATGAACATGGACTAATGGTTCCAGCGCTAATTATTTTTATCTTAAAGTTTCATTGGAGAAACTGAACTGATCAGAGGTTCTGCACCATGCGGAATTCGTTGGGGTGAGGTCGTTCAGCTGTCTTTACACATCTCTTTCGGCAACTTTCAATGATCCGAAGCCATCTATATTGAACCTTTCTGGAAACCTCTCTTGTAAATATGTGATTTTTAGTGAATTTTACTTTAGCAGAGTTAGTTATTTTTATAAGTGAAATTAGCACAACTATCTTTGATAGATTTTAGAGGCGAAGTAATTTTATTTGTTGACAACACAACATAATAATCAACATGTGAATATAACACATTTAACTAAATAAATTTATATTGGAGTGTCAGTTTGTATAAACAACACGTCCCCTCAAACTGGCAACTCCAAGTTCACTTGTGAAAAAATGATGTTTTGCTCCAGGCAACCCTTTTGTCAACACATCAGCAATCATAGATTCCGTTGGTAGGTATTGAATGTCAATAGTATTTTCTTCAACACATTGCCTCAGGAAATGATGTCGGATGTCTATATGTTTTGTTCTCGAGTGCTGAGTTGGGTTCTTGGCAAGACAGTGAGCTCCTTGATTGTCATTGTAAATAGTGACAGATGACTGAAGTTTTCCGTAGTTTAGCTCAGAGAGAAATGTTTTTAAGAAAATTGCTTCTTTCGCAGATTCAGCTAGAGCCATGTACTCTGCTTCTACAGTCGACAATGCTACGGTTTTTTGTTTTTTGCTTTCCCAAGTGACTGCTGCTCCTCCCAAGAGAAATCAGTGTTGCCAATGGTACCCCAAAGGGGGGAAATTTCCCCTTTTCAGTCTGCCGTTACCCCGATCCCTGAAGACCTCCGGGGTACCTCAATATTTCCCCCTTTTTATTGAAAGGTCCCCCCCCCCCCCTTTACCCCAAAAATGAAAGCATGAAGTAAAATTTGCTAGATTAGTGTCACCAACCATTTCTAGTCACTCAGTATAGTTACCGGTCACCAATAACAACAACAGTTCCCCATTATCAGTTATCAAGATATAACTGTGTCTGAGACTTAAGTGTGTCTCTTACTTACTTTTGATACCAAAACAGATAAAAATTATTAGTTTGACTTAATTTCAATAATAATTTTTAAAAAATCACTTTGGATTTATTCATGTATTGCAGAAACCACCTAAGTGCAAAAATTTATAACTCAAAAACTTGAAGAAAAAAAATTAACAAAATAGATAATTTCAATAGCATGTTCTTGATTTGGTAAAAAAATATTTGAAGGCCCCTACCTACCCTAAGCCCCCTACCCCCTACTACCAGATACTTAAGCTTAAGCTGCAACAGTCTTTTTTAGTTTTCCAAAAGTTGAAAAAAGCGCACTTAGGCGGTTTCTGAAATAAACGATTCAATTATGAACTGAGTGCGTATGTGTTTGTTGAGAATCTGCCACTGTACGGAATAAATGAATAAATAAATAAATAAATAAATAAATAAATATATATATATATATATATATATATATATATATATATATATATATATATATATATATATATATATAAGGTTAAACAGTGTTTCTAGCAGTGAAAAGGACCCCAGAAAGTTCAACTTTTTGTTTGAGAAAGTCCCCCGTTTTTCCCCCTTTTTCCCCTCTAAAGGTCCCCTGGGCTCCCTCCGGAACCTGGCAACACTGAGAGAAATGCGAATCCAGTGTAAGATCGCCGATCATCTGGACACGCACCCCAGTCAGCATCAGCGTAACCAATGAGTCCTTTGCCAGTCTTATGAAATTTAATCGCGTAATCGGACGTGCCTTTGAGATAACGCAGGATTCTTTTTGCCGCTGCCCAATGGTCATTAGTGTATGCATTGTTGAATTGACTCAACATATTCACTGCGAATGCTATATCAGGTCGTGTGCAAACGGAAAGGTAAAGTAAAGAGCCTATGAGTTGCTGATATGGCAGTTTCTTCATCTCTTTTTCAGAAGGAATCATATCCGGTTTTTTCAGTTTCATCCCAGGTTCCAGTGGTGTCGCTACAGGTTTTGCATCCTCCAAGCCGAACCTTTTCAGAAGTTCAGCTATATACTTCTTCTGGCTCATCGAGATCGTCCCCTCGTCGATGTCTTGATGAAACTCTATTCCCAGGCCGTAGTGAATGTTACCTAGGTCTTTCATTTTAAATGATTTTTTCAGTTCTCTTTTTACTTCATTTATCCATTTGATGCTACTTGATGATATCCATAGATCGTCAACATAAAATGCAACAAAGATAACGTCGTCTCCCCGCTTTGCATGGAAAAAACATGGATCCGAATTTGATGGTACCAAGAATTTTCGTAGACATTGGTCCAACTTTTTGTACCATTGCCTCGGAGCCTGCTTGAGTCCGTACAAAGCCTTTTTTAAACGACATAATCGTTTCCCTTCTTCATAGTTTTTCAGTAACTTCTCACTTTTTTGTTTCAGATTTGTATCTCCTCTTTTTATTATCTTGGTCAATGCTTCTTCAAACATGTCAGGTAATTCCATGTGAATGGTCTCTTCCAGGTCTCCATTCAGAAAGGCTGTAACGACATCCATTTGATGAACTTCCAATCTAAGTTCTACAGACAATGCCATGAGCAATCTTACTGAGCCCATTCTGACCACAGGGGCATAAGTTTCTCTGAAATCAACTCCATACCGTTGATTGAAACCCTTAGCCACCAAACGGGCTTTTCGCCTTTCTAGAGAACCATCCGCTTTCAATTTTTCTTTAAGAATGAATCTGCTCCCAATCTTGTTAATGTTGTTTGTTTGTTCTACTAATTCAAATGTATCGTTTTCTATTATCGAGCTATATTCTGATATTATTGCTTCTTTCCATTCACGTGCTTCTGGGCTGTTCATTGCGTCTTTCATGGATATGTCAGCAATGTTAGCTATTTCTTCAAACGTGAAAGAGTTTTCAACTACTCCCTCACCCACCAAAATACAGTTCTGCGGTTGAACTGGCCTATATAGTTTCCGTGGTCTACCAGGATTTCCAGACCGAATGATCCGAGGCCTTCCCCTCCCTCGGCTGGAAACTACTGGCTGCTCATCGTTGGTAGTGGAAGTTATCGGGTCAGGTTCTTCATCAGCTGTGTCATATTCATCAGCGTCTTCTAAATTTTGTTGTAGATTATCTCCTTGTCCGTTTCTTGAATTTGTCTTCTTCAGTGGTATTGTAATTGATTTACTTTCAGTTGCTTCTTTCTTCAATTTCGTTTCGAATTCTTCATATTGATTTTCTTTCTGAAATTCATCCAGGAACCTTACATCTCTTGTTTCAGTTATTCTTCTTTCTTCTTCCAAAAATATTCTGTACGCTTTACATCTTTCCGAATAACCAAGAAAAATACACGATTTCCCTCGTGGCTGAAATTTTCCTTTGGTTGGTGATTTATCAAGAGCAACGCCCTTGCAACCAAATGTTCTAAAATGGGTTAGAATAGGGGGTTTACCTGTCCACATTTCAAATGGTGTTTTTCCATCCAAACTTCTTGAAGGACACCTGTTCCGAACATGATTTGCAGTAAAAATGGCTTCTGCCCAGAATGATGGTGGCAGTCCTGACTGGATCAGCATACATCTCGCAGTTTCAACAAGCGACCGGTTTTTTCGTTCTGCTATACCGTTTTGTTCTGGAGTGTGTGTCACAGTCAATCTTCTGCCTATTCCTGCTTTATCTAAAAATTCATCAAATGCTTTATTTCTATATTCGCTTCCATTATCTGATTGTAAAAATTTTATACGACCCCCTTTTTGATTTTCAACTAAATTTTTATATTTTATAAATTCATTTAGAACGTCACTTTTGTTTTTCACAAATCTTACTTCACACCAACGTGTGTGGTCATCAATAAATGTTAAAAAATAATTTGAACCTTTCTTGGATGATGTTCGCATAGGTCCACAAATGTCTGTATGAATGATTTCCAGAATTTTAGAAGTTCTAAAAGATTTTGTTGGAAATGGCTTCTGTGCCATTTTCCCCATGGCACATACTTTGCAGGTAGATAGTGTCCACTAAATTCAACTCCTAGTGCCCTACGGTGATTTACGATTTCTCTCATACTTCCTTCATTCAGGTGACCTAAACGTTGATGCCATTCTTCGATATTATTAATGTTTCTTTTTTGTGAAATTACACGGCAATTCTCGATACCTCGTTCTTCAACACAATATAAATTATTTTTACGTTTTGCGGTCAGTATTATTCTGCCTTCATCATTTTGAACTACAGCTTCGTTTTTCGTAAATACTACGGCATGCCCTTTATCAGTTATTTTACTCACTGACATGAGGTTTGTACGTAAGTCAGGTACATGTAGTGTATTATTTAGTGTCATAATTTTTACGTTTTCATCTCTAGTTATAGCTATTTTAACTGTACCTTTACCTTGAATTTTTGTCGATTCATTATTTGCGAGGTTTACTTTTCCATCAGAAATGGGTTCTCGAGACGTGAACGCTTCATCCTCGTTGCACATGTGGGAGCTGCATCCACTGTCCAAGCACCATACTCTGGAGTTGGTTTTCAAAGCGAATTCTTCAGTGAATAAGCTGTTGTCCCTTTCTTCTACTTTTCTTGCCTTTGGTCTGTAATAGCAGGAAGATGGTTTATGACCTCGCCTACTACAGTACGGGCAATTTCGGTTATCGATTTGCGGCCTATAAGCAGTCCATTCCCTATTCTGATAGTTTTGTTTTTCGTGGTTTTGTAGTTTTTCTGTATGTAATCTATTTTGATAGTTTTCTTCACCTTTAGAAGAATGTAGTCTATAATTATTATTACCCCTCGCTGTCATTGCCTCTAAATTCCAACTATTATCTATTCTAGCATCCCCTTGTTCTATTATTTTTATTTTCAATATTTCAGGATCTGGCAGTTCATCTCGCGATTCAATGGCGCATCTGAAGTTGTTATAACTATCTGGGAGGCTATAAAGAAGTATTACAGATAACATATCAGGGTGTATTGTAACTTCCATCATTTTTAATTTATCTACTGCGTCAAAAAACTTTGCAAGATGATCCCTAACGTTGCCATCCTCTTTCATTCGATATAAAATTAATTGCTTCAATAAGGTGGCTTTCCTAGCAGGACCTTTGGATTGGTAAATACTTTCTAATTTCAACCATAATTCTCTAGATGTTATACAATCTTTTACTTGTTTAATCTCCGAAGGTGATATTGCTAAAATGATGTCCGCTCGTGCCTTCAAGTCGGTGTCATCCCATTCTTCTGCTGCTTTGATGGTATCAAGATTTCCTTCAATAACGACTGGACGTTTTTTCCTTCCATTGACATATCCGAGTACATCATTCTTGACAAGCAGGGCTTCCATTTGGACTTTCCAAGTGTCAAAGTTGTCTTTATTTAGCGTTTCAATTTTTACGCTCATGGTTGGTACTTGATTTATATTTGTACCTATTTATTTTTTACTACTTTTCAGTGGAAGCTCGCTAGGAGCATAACCTCTTGTAAATATGTGATTTTTAGTGAATTTTACTTTAGCAGAGTTAGTTATTTTTATAAGTGAAATTAGCACAACTATCTTTGATAGATTTTAGAGGCGAAGTAATTTTATTTGTTGACAACACAACATAATAATCAACATGTGAATATAACACATTTAACTAAATAAATTTATATTGGAGTGTCAGTTTGTATAAACAACAACCTCTCGGCAAGATCTTTTTGCTGATGGAATATAATAAAATAGCTGACATTTCCCATCCTAATAACTCATTTTGCTATCTGAATCAGAATTTCTTAAACTCGCAGACAATGTGAAGAAGCTGATTAAATGGTAATGTAATGGTACATTTCGATACACTTCTTATGTGATCGTTGACCTAATTATTCATCTGAATCGTTTTTTGGTATTGCTAGTCCAAAAGGTCGTGGGCGCTAGTGGTACCCTCGGTTCAGTACATACTCCCTGAAACTTATATCCCAAAACATCCAATAAGCCTACGTTAATTATAGCAACAAATCGATGTTTCTGTAAATTATACGATTTCCGTTTTAGAAGCATTAAAGGTGCAATAAAACGACGAGAAAACAAACAAAAATTTGGATTTGATATTTTTTGTCAGGGAAATCTGAAGTTCGGTCAGGGAAAAGCAGATGCAGATCATATGATGTTGTTACAATGGAAGATGAATCACCTCATTAGAGAAATTCTTAGTTATGGTACAAACATCTAGATGATACTCCCAAATATCACCAAATTTAATATTTTAACAATTTTTTTCCTCTGAAGAAAAAAACTGCAATGAAATACCTTTTTTGGGGGATTTTAAGCCATTTTTACAATTTGAAGGAGTTGGGATGGTTTAAAAAAAATCATTGTACGAAAGTACAACATTCTAATACCAACAGCATGTTAATCTTAAATGATGGTAAAGTAGTGGTTTTTAAAGCTCAAACCGAGCTGTTTAACCAATCAATCCAGCCAATCGGATTCACCTGCTGGGAAGAATTTCCACGAACAGAAATGAAGTCAGAGGGAGCAACAGAAGAGGGTTCCCAGGAGCGGTGAAGAAGAACGCGTAGCGACACCGACGGATGGGAGAGGGGGCTGCGAGCTCCGACCCTCCTATTCAGGGCGGCATCGCGGTATCGATTCAGGGGCCGGCGAACAGCTTGCAACCTCCCTCCTGCGGTTATCCCAGGGATGAGTCTTCCCAGTTTCCAGTTGACGACAAAACGCGGCCGACATCCAGGAATCCGCTCCAGGAAAACTGCAGGATCCCGAAGTCTTCGTCATTCAAACTGTGATTTTATTTACTGCTATACCTACCTAGTTTTCATTAGAAACCTTTCAAACTCCATTCGAAGCTGATTCCCAACATTATTTAGTTTATTAACTAGTTTTGGCCAATAATGGCCGCATCAAGCCATTAGTTGGTCGTTGCAAATCAAATAACAACCCCTGCTTATGAAGGATTTTGTTTCCTCACCTATTTAATCATATGGGAAGTAGCCAAATTTGGTGTCTTCATACTTGAAGAAATATTTCAATTTGATTTTTGAGTGTCACGGCTTTTTGAACAATTTTATCTGTCTCCGGATTGTGCAATTTCACACGTGTCCATTCGGTCAACTTCTTGCAGTCAACTCTTTGCCCCCGGCCAATGGTACCATACTAATGTACTACCATACTAATGGTATCCTAATTTTAATGAAATGTGCAGGGATTGTGCAGAATAGCCTCTATAGGTTTCCCACCGTTGAGCGTGTGCGCATGCGCGAACGTGAATTTTGTGAAACATATTTCTCCGATGGTTTGAATTTATTCAACATTTTGAGAGTACTTGGAGGATTTGATTGCCCACGAATTTCTAACAAAATCGACTTTCAGATAAGATTCCGACACTTTATAGCCAATTTGATGAAATTTTCAGAGATTGTTAGGTTAGCTTCCCTATCGTCGTTGGACTTGCTTGCGCGCCTGCGCGATCACGAATTTCATGGGACACCCATTTCCTCATGATGCGATAACCCTAAACTTGAGTGTAGTAGCATAATGAATCCAATATTAATTTTGAGAATGAATATGGAATTTTCACTGCGTAATTTACATAAACACATAAAGTTCGTTGCCATCATCTATTATGCTTATTTTAGGGAATTTTCGGGGATTGTTCGTGATGGTTCCTACGAATTTCAGCGTTGTCAGACCAGTTGCAGATCGCGTGTGCATGTCCAAACATAATTTTCAAGGAACGCCTATTTTTTTAGTTCTAATTGCGCAAATTCGCTCAAAGGCAAGGTCTTACGAGGATGGTTGCAGTTATTGGTAATGAATTGCATCTCGAGTGAATTGGCCCCATGGCAACTAAGCTTGTACGAACGTTATATTTGTTTGTGGAGGCAAAATGCTGAAAATATCCAGCAAATTCTGATGAAATTTTCTGCAATTGACCTGATAGGCTCCCACAAAATCTTCTTGTTTTATTGCTGTTGAACTATACCGTACAGCGGGCGATGCAGTGATTTGTGTGCAATAAAGTGCTATTTATGATTCAATAATTTAGTCCCATTTTCGGCATGAACTGTTGCATACAAGTTCAGGTAACAAAAAGAAGAACCTAATTTGGCAGAGATAATTTCTTCACAGGTAGCGGATACCTCGTGATTTTTTAATATCTTTACCTGCCAAGATCAACTTAGTTTGGTTTCAGAATATCATGTCTTCCAGTTTTTCTTCTCGAAAGTATTAACCTACTTCTACTATGAGCGCTACTGTGAGCGCCATATATCAATATTAATGACGAAACTTATCATACGCTTTGTGGTTGTACTAAAGGAATTATGCTGCCCATCCTCCAACCTATGCATGTATGTATAAGCTGTTCGTAGGTTCGTGGACTCAGTTTCGCAGGTACAGTTACAGATTCTCTTGAAATGTTGCTAATGCCCCTGATGAGTCACTTTTGTTCGACTCGCTCACCTCAAGGAATCTACAGAAACTTTTGGTGGTTGGTCGAATTAAGAAACAGAAAACTCTTACATGAAAATGGTACCTCTCCATCTTTCAGTTCAATTTAGCGCATACTTCTTCAGATGCCAATATTCAGGTTTGATAATTGCGATTTACGTTACGTAGCTCCACTCGGTTGGGTAAAGGAGGTATAGTGGTCGCAGTAATTTTTTTTCTTTTTTAGTACAGCATTTTAACAATGGTTCAGTCTGAGCAGCACTTGAAGTCGTTTTGGAAATGTGGATGTTGGAAATCAGGCTTCAGCCTCCAATTCGTATGAGATCTGTTCAAGTGTTGTTGTTATAAAATGCAACTTAAGACCAATTTTGATTAATCAATTATTTGAAAAAACGATAACAGAAGTTTTTATAGGTTGAGATCATATAATATCCAAGTTTTTGCATTGGAAGGATGAATGACTGTCTACACATTATTTCGAAATTTCTCCATTTCCATGTGGTTTATGTCTACTATTATTATCATCGTCTTTTACCTGTTATAATATTGTTGAGATTTTATTTCAACTTTGGCACTATCCTGTCTGTAATTTTTGTATTGTACCATTTTCATTAGTCTTATAAGAAGTTCACATCTTACTATTGTCAGTTGTTGATGCTACAGATTTAATATTTTCATTTTCGCACTCAATTAGGTTCAATCCCGGTTTGCGAAAATTGTTTCACATGAACATGTAGGCCGATTTTTTGTCGGTCAATTTAGATTGTTGTACTTGGTAATTTTAGTTTTGTTTCTTTCTTCATGGCGGTTTTCAGCGGTTTTAACCTTAACTTCGTCTCGGTGTAAGTTGAGGCTAAAATAATCAAATCCTATATATTAGTGCTTTTTATAATTAGTTGTTCGGTTTTACATGTTTTTGTGCAATGTTTCTTTCTAAATTTAAAGTAGCACAATTTTTAGGCTATTAAGTACGTCTTCTCATTTACGAGAGGATTGCAATGCCCGTCTATATGATGAGAAGTGGTAGATCGTAGTTTTTTATATAGGTACATTCCTGATGATATATATCCTTAAATAAATTTGTACAATAAAAATCAAGCATCCTAAAACAAAGGATGACTGAAAATGTGTCCAAAAAATTGCTTTAAAAGAGCTCAAATTCCACAAATTTGTTTTGTTGCAGAACAATCTATAAAACGTTTATCTGAGATAAATTTGAGCTATAAAGAGTTTCATGCTAAAAAAATATGCCTTTATTCTGATGATATGTGCTCACTTGCAATAAATTTCAAAAACCTCAATGAAGTTGGTAGGTATTCCATCAATTTGAAATTGCGTATCATTAAAGAATACCAGTATTTAGAAAAATATAGATTCTATAAGTTTTTTTGCACAAATAATGCTCAAAAACATGCTAAAAATTACAAAAGAAATAAAAGGAAGAAAGAAATCTTGTTGATGAGGTTACCTATATTTTACGAATTGAACATTTTGGTTATCCTAAGATACATATATTACTTATTGTTACATATTATATATTATTGCCTAAATTTATAAATATGTTTTCACTTGAAAAATCTGAGATGAAGACAGCAAATTTTGTTCACCCTAATTCTGATAGGTATTTTAATTTTGAGTAATTTTTGCCTGAGTAATTTGGTACTCTGCTCTACTTCCGAGTTTTGCACAGCAGCAAACATTTTTTTACCGATTTCTAAAAAGTACTCCAAATTTGTTTTTGTTATTTCCAAATTTAGCTATTTTAATAGATTTTTTTACATTTATTTCGTCTTAAATTAAAAATTTATCCAATAAAAAGAAGCCTGGGGGCGTTACTCATTGGGTTTTAGAGGTAGATTTCTTCCAGCGAAGACGAAGAGGGCAGGGTCCCTGTAACATTCTTGATACAGGTTATTACTCTACCAATCGCAATAACATGTATAGGGCATTTGTGTAGCACATAATTCAAATACCTACCGAGTTTGAACGAAATCGGACAGAGAGATGATGACAAATCGACGTTATGAAAAATTCACGTTTGCGCACGCGCAAACGCTACTGTTGATTCAACGGATGTGAAAGTTATAGGGGACCATCTAAGAGCTAACCCGCACAATCCCTGAAGATTTCATCGGAATCAGACTGAAACTTGGTTTAGTTTTGGGCGTGACAAGGATTTACCACAGACAGACACACAGACAGGAACCAAAATTGATCAGCAAGCTCTGAAACGCAAAAAACGAGTGGAAATTTTGGTTTTGGAGGACAAAAATTTTTTCGACTTCAATCACGAACACAAAGCTTTTCAAAACTCGGCTCTTCGGGCCTCGCAAGGGGCTCTGCCCCTTTGCCCCGCTGGGGGAGACCCCCAGACCCCCCGGATGTTATTACTTAGAGCCCGTGGCTAAAAGTCAAGAAACATGGAACATGCCTGGCAGAAGTGACTAAGTTAGTAACAAAAACCAAATTTTTCAGGAGCTTAATACGACAAATAGAATCGATTTTAGAGGGAACTATCTAGGTATCTAAGTAATTTTCTGTTATGGTGTGCGTCTAAAAATTACTATATGACCAAGATTAACTTCTCAACCAAGTGACAACAAAACAAGCGGCATTGTTTACTATATGAATTTAGACCATAAATAAATATAAAACTATGACATAAATAGAAGAAAAAGTACAAAAGAAATGCGTGATAAATTGAGAGCTTTCCAACGAATGGAGAACTATTTTTGTCCCATAAACACTAAAAAAGTTTTATTTCCCCAGAAACGACTTGGTTGTACGTGAAAATCATAAGAAAAATGCAACACATTCCAAAAAATCAGAAACACTTGCATACGAGTCTGCAACACATTGGGACATTTTATGTCTTTAGTTGCAGACTCGTATGCCAGCTCTTAGAGCCACTCAGCTGATCCGGACCCTGGGCATTGTCAAGTAAATTCCCTAAAGAGGCTACATGCGAAATTACAGCTTCCTAGAGTGTAAAGTATAGAAATTACCTAATAAAGTCCAGTCATGCAGCATGACCCCATGAGCGAATTTTTGAAGAAATCTTCGACATTTCAGTCGCTACTGATCATGTAGAGAAATTTTAGTTTATGATTTTGATAGACAAACATGGAATCAAATTATTAAAAATAATTAGGAGGTACTTATACACACTTTATTATTAGGAGGTACTTATTCATTAAAGAGAGCGACCGAGAGAATCGGAGGACGGAATATTTCACAAAGTAAACTCATCAGTTGTGATTACATTTTTTTTTTAATTTTATTTATTTTTTTTATTTTTTTAACAAGCACCTACTACCTACGTTTTAAACAGCATGGTTCTAGGATTGGTTACACAGGGATACTTCCATAAGAGTAGTTCAATCTGAATTTGTACAATATTTCATGCAAATATTACCGATTTTTACAGCTAGCGAACAGCATTATTTCGATTTTTGACTGATTTTTCAACTTTGAAATTTTTGAAAACTTGATACATATTCTTATAGGAAATTTTTACGCTGGTTCCGAATATACCACATGTTAGTATGCTGAAAAAATTATTTAGCACAACAAATTGCAAAGAACAGGCCATTTTGAAATTTTTGACTACATTTTTGAAAATTTCAACCCGAAGATGTAATCCGATCATGCTGGCCAACGAACTTGAACTTTCGTTTTGTGTCCTTAACATTTTAAAATTTGTTTGAAGTTTCTAGCACAATTCTACGGACAGTTATCGTCTGGAATGATACATACATACATATATACATACATACATAAAAAAATGCGTTGAACTTCAGAATAGCCTGAAACGGGTTTCTGCATAAAACTTTTTCAAAAATTCACATTCTACAAATTTTGAGGCGAGAGCAATAGCTTAATTTTCTTCAAAAATTCGCTAAAATGATTTCACCACCGCTTCACAAATCAAACCGTTCTCGCAATATTCGGATCACCTGCTATAATCAAATCATCGAAACACCGGCTTGATGAAATGATCAGAAATTAACAAGCTGTTGCAATCATGTTCACAGTATCAATAATTGAGAATGATTACGTGTGTGTAAACAATTATTCAACTCAACTTGTTGGCCACGCACTTCGCAGTAGTTAACACAATATGGTTGGATAAATCGAGAGCTTTCGAACGAATGGTCAACGAATTTCGTGGGATGAAAAACGACGAAGTACTATTTCCCTAGTATAGCAATGACTCGGTAGTAAGAGGAAATGATCAGAAAACCAACCGTAACGCTTTTTGTTAACGCTTTTTCGTTTATGTGCCAAAGTAAAGACATAAAATGTCAAAAATTTTGCGACACATCCGCGTAACGTTTTTCGCTAGTTAGTCCAAGGCTAAAGCATGTTCCATGCTAAAATTAGTTTGAATTTACACAACTGAAAAACGGTCTACTGTGTGGTAATTCCTATTTTTTTTTTTTTAAATTTTAAGCAATTTATTACGATTACCGTGATTCATTAATGCCGGGTCCGAACGTTTTGTTCCCTTCACCCACGCCGGTACATTTCATCGCGCGTGCGGAATGGGCGCAAATGGTACGGGAAACCGAATGGGAGGCTGAAAAAGTGTTTATCAACTGATCATTCGCTCATTTGGGAATGTTATCCGGTTGGTAAAGCCGGGTCCACACTTGTATAAATGTCCGTACTGCATCACCGTTGCGTTCTAATCACATGCAACGCCCTCCACGCGAAATTCCTTGTAATTCCTTGTTTTTACCGTGTTTGAATTGACAACTAATACATTTCTAAGCTACAAATATTGATCTGAATGTGATTAGTACTTGTAGAAGGTGAGTTTATTATAAGAAAAATAGGAAAGGAAATTTATAATACGAACACAGAATACAGGTACAACTTTTGCATTTTAAAATTGTTAGCCGGCTATTTTTATTTTATTTTTTATTTTCAGCAACATTTTAAAATTTGTTAACGCTAAACACTTAAAAATGAAATGTTATGTAATGTAAGTATTTCATTGATTTCATGGATCACATTTTTGTTCCAAGTTCATTCTGTTTTTGTTTCAGAACTATATCACGGGCGACCAAGTTGTGTAAACCCATTTCAATGAAGGAAACAGAGGCTAAACTATGTACCTACTACAGTTAGATTTAACTCTTTATTATGGTAGAAATGAAAAATTCATTAAAGAACGATTTATTAGAAATTCATTATTTTCAGTAAAGTCAAATGATTTTGTAAACGTCTACCGATTTTCACTTGGCCGAGCTATGCAGACAGCTGCCGCCCGTTATCCAAAAAAATTACCAGGAAGAAGACTCAAAACAGGAATGTGCTATGGATAAACAATAAATTTTGCAATGCAGTATTTTATTAACATTATTTAATTCAAGTCACACGAACAGATCTCAATTTACAATTCCTTTGGATAACCAATTATGTACTTGATGCAATAAATTATAGAGAGAGGTTGCCAAAATCGATAACAAGTACCTATTTCCTACTCCTTAATAAGATACATTTTGATGTCAAATTGCAGATTAATTTGGTATTGGAAGTTTGAGACTGTCTGGTGAACTTCGAAGATGAAGAGAAATTTTCAAAAGACAAGAATGTTGTAAACATGTGTGTTCTACTCGTGTATTTTTACTGATGAAGGAAAAAAAAAAAAAATACACAGTTAGTTGAAGTCTTACCTTGGATCTATCCAATTCGTTTGTTTAAGGAAATAAATTGTGTCCTTCTTAGTACACTATCGGGTCTTATGAAGTCTCAAAGACTGTATCTGGCATGGGCTGTCCATTGTTCTCAGCACACTTAGATATGCGATTTCTGAAATCATCAACAACTCTAACCAGCTTTTCTACTGTTATGCCTGATATTTCTTCTCGAATATTATTTTTCAAGTCCTCCAAGGATTTGGGGTTGTTGTTGTAAACTTTGGATTTCAGGTATCCCCAGAGAAAATAGTCGGTGGGCGCTAAATCCGGCGAGCTGTCTGGCCAAGGAACGTCTCCTTTCGAAGAGATCAAGCGCTTTGGAAAAACCTTTTTCAAGTGGTTAATCACTACCTGAGACGTATGGGCCGGTGATCCATCTTGCTGAAACCATACGTCGTCAACATCCATTTCCTCAATTGATGGCGCAACGAAATTATGTAGCATTCTCAAATAGCGCTTTGGATTCACATTAACTGCAGAGTTGCCCTCCTCGAAAAAGTATGGACCAACTATACCTTGACGTGACAAGGCGCACCAAACTGTGACATGATCAGAGGAACGCTGCTTTTGGTGACTCTCTATGGAATTAACGGTGGGAGAATAGAGCACCAATCGTGTATTCACACTTCCGGATAAGTGGAAGTGCGCCTTGTTGGTGTAAAACACAAGCGCATCATTGGGCAATGATTCGAGCAACGCTTTGCATGATACTTTTCGTGAAATTAAATCCCGATCAGTAAATTTCTTGCCCACTACCATTTTATATGGATGAAAATTCAGCTCATGTAGGATACGACACACTGTACGATTTGATAAATTTAGAGAGGCTGCGCGTTTCCGAGCAGAACGCTTTGGTGATTCCAGAATTGATTGACGAACTGCTTCAATGTTCTCGGCTGTTCTGACGGTTCGTTTCCTTCCTTGTCTTACGCGAGTTGAACTCCCAGTTTCTTCGACGTTCTTTACCCACCTTAAAATTGTATTTCTGCTTGGAACTGCTCCTCGAGAAGGAACTTTATACCGTAAACGGTACGCCCGTTGCGTCACAATTACTGACCGACCTCGGGACAAGAAAGTCTCCACCGCGAAATCACGCTCCTCGCTTGTCCAAAACATTTCACCCACTGAACTGATGAAGACTGAAATTCCAACGTCCTGCTCCACTATCAACCCTGAGACCTTCCAAGATCTTCCAGTGCCTTCTTAATAGTGTAAACACAAAATAAAAAAGCATGAAGTTATTTTGTAGCACTCTGTAGATTTATTTGGCACCTTACCTTCACATTTCATACAGTTCGAACTAAGTACCTGTAGTTCTTTTGTTGCCGGGGGGGGGGGGGGGGTTGATCGTAGGTACAGGGATAATTCGGTTACCTGATGGATTCTTACCTACATGTATACGCCTTTGGAAACGAACCTCCGCCTGTTGCAGGTGCTTCTGTGAATTCTGAAAGTGAATATTGAAGCAATGTGAACTCCCGAAATTTATGTATTGAAGAAATTAGATTTGTTTAACTTTGTATATATATATATATCTACACGAAATAGCTATGCACCTATACTGTACAGAAGGGATGTATGATTTCTTGGCAACGTTTCAAAGCAAAATGACCATGCGTTGAGGGTACCGACCTTTCTCTACCTGGGGAGGGTTCAGAAAGTGGTAGGATGAGTAGGGTCGGTTATAGGGTGAATGGGACGCGGTTGGGGGAAGGATATATCGCAAGGACCGTACATACGCCTTAAGACAGGGCGCACACGCACAGTCCTTCGAGTAATGTACAAAAATGGAAAAAATAATTTTAGTTTACCGAAACTACCAATGTGGGCTTATTCAGAGAGGTCTAAGAGTGAGAAAAACATCACTAGTTGAACCTACATTGGTCACTTAATCACGATGATACCTTTAAACAAAAAGATGCTGAGGGAGAGCAAGATACAGTCGAAAGACAGTTGAGTTCTCTCACATGGCCGGGCCTGTGAGACGTATGTACAAACATATTTGATGAAATTTGAGCCGGTACCATTTAATTTTTTAAATGTACAATAAGCAGATGTCAAACTAGCTTACGAAAACATGATAAGTCAACTTCAAAAATCTAAAATCGTACCAGGGATTTTGTTTTTAAAATGTGTTAAGCCCTCCTGAATCGAAAGTAAACAAAAAAAAAAAAAAAAAATTTTTTTTTTTTTTCCCCAAAACTTCCCTTAAAAGCCTTTTTTTATCTTTCTCAGAAGACATCTCAAAAATCCTCATAAGAGACGTATACGAAAAATGGGTTTAGAGAAAAAATTATGAAGACTTATCCAAATTTATTACAGAAATGTATCATTTAGACGATAACGAAGACGTTGCTAATAAATACCCTGAATAAATGGTCAAAATTGACCGCCTTATCCCTCAGAAGGATGTAGGATGCCTGTAAAGGATTTGGAGCTCATTTCTAACAAAAAATCAGACATATCTGGATAAATCTCTGTCATGGATCCCAGGTTCCATGCACTTTCCCCAAAATCTAGCCTTCTAAATAACCACGAGTACCTATGAGAAATAATTTCTCTCCCCATTCTCTTTTCCGAAGCCTTCTCAATCAGTTTTATGCCTAATAAACCAACTCCTCCATTTTTCCCCTTTTGATTTCCATACAGCCTAGTGCTACTTTTACCCATTGTCACATCTCTTATTTTTCCCGGCTACCTCATCAAATTTATTGCCAAAGCAGTCCCGAGTGATGGGCATCCCGGGCGACAAAGTTTTTTGAGGAGTTCGAAATAGAATCAGATCCCCCTTATTCCGATTTTTAGAATCAGACTAAGTTTTTTAACATATAAGCGCCTACGCACTATTCCATAATAATTTGAATATTAAATATTTATCTATTTAACAAGAGTCTCTATATTTTCAGCTTAAAATGTTCTGATGTTTATATTTAAAATTAAGTTTATGAAGATTTTTGATGAATTTTATTATTGATTTTTTACGTTATGATGAATGAAAGTTTATTTTCCCCTTTGTTTTTTGTTTTTTGTTTTGTAAATAAATGTCTTCAACGTTTCTTTTGAGTTGGTTCTTAATTTTAAGCTTTCGGTACAGCATTTTGGCCGAAAACATTTTAAAAAAAGTGTATAAAAAGTGGTTTTTTCTAAGTAAATAACCAAGAAGGCCATTCAGGAACCCCTATTACATGGTATATTTGTATTCAGCGTCAAATTTCCTATAAGAATTCGTAGAAAACGAAATTTTGTCCATCTCGACCGTATACTCGAAGCACTGTGACACGGGTCGCTTAGGTATCGTTAGAGGCTCGTCAGTTTCTCGCCTGGACCTTCGTGTTGGGATCCGCTTACGAGGCGTTGACCTATCGTGAAGGGGGGGAACCGTATGCGTCACGTTTTGAGCGAGTTTCAAGCGTCATGCCTCGTCCAGGCGTTTCACGACAGTCGTTTTTCAGTCTCGGAGCTTCAAACAACCCGTACCGTTCGCTTTTACTAGGATGGAGGCCTTGAACATCGAGTTCGTGAAAGAAGTAGAAAAATATCCGGAGCTGTACGATTATACAAAACCATTTTATTCAAGGAAAGATGTAGTCGAAAAGGCGTGGGTGTCAGTTGGAAGAAAATTCAACTTATCAGGTTAGTATTTTATTGTTTTTTTTTTTCTTTTCAAAAATTACCATATTAATATCACTAAACTAAACTAAATACTACTACAAAATTATAATAATAATAATAATAATAATATGGTTGGCGTCCCTGCAGCCCCAAGCTTGCGTTGGTTCGGCCTCCTCCTCCCCCATCTCTGAAATGGAGCTTGACCAGGATTAGAAAGAGGAAAGATGCAGGATCGGGGTCTGCATCACCCCCTCATGCCCCCACCAAGAAAAAGAAGGGCTGGCCAAAGGGCAAGCCCAGAAAGCAGCATTGACTGCATCATTGTTTTCTCTAAATAATTTATAGATTCCTATTATTACCGCTCAACCAATTAACACCATCTCTGAGTGCTTCCTTCAATGGAATGCCATTGTACGACGAGCTGTGATCCATACTAGGATCATACTCGCTACTGGCAGTAGCATTACAAGAGATGCACCTGAAACCACTTGATGGGTTCAGTATGCGTGGCTACTCCACTCTTAGAAAAGATGTGGTGCCCCAGCCCGATGTTAGGGCCCATGGTGGCGTCATGATCATGATAAGAAATAATGTGCAAGTAGAGGAGGTGCCTCTCAACACAAACCTCCAGGCAGTCGCTGCCATAGTTGCAGTCCCCACCCCCTGACCATTGTCTCCCTCTATCTTCCAGATGGAGTGTGGGATGAGGAAACTTCTGTGGACCTCCTTCATCAGATTCTTAGCCCTATGCTAGTACTAGGGGATTTTGACATTCATAACACCTTATGGGGCTGTGACAACACCACAGCACAGAGACCCACTGCTGAAGCCAAGTTGAGAGAGTTGGATCTCCTCCTCTTGAACGATGGCTCTCCCTCCTTGGGGGGTACAGTGGCTTGGAATCCTTTGCCGGACCTTCATCACTTGGACCACTTCCCTATCAAAACAGATAAAGAAAGTCGGCATTCACCTTTCACACCACTTCCATGCTGGAAGTTGGAAGAGGCTGACTGGGCTCTTTATAAGGAGCAGCTGGTGCACGTCAATCTCAGTGGAAACACTGAGGATGATGTTACCAACTTTACCTCTGCTATCTTTGAAGCAGCATCAGCTGCTATCCCCAAAACTGACCCCACCAAGGGACGCAATCATGTGCCATGGGGGAATAGGGAAGTGCGAGAAGCTAACAAGGCCAAACGTAAGGCATTGAATAGATTCCGTCATAGACGTACTGCTGAAAATCACGCTATATATATTCAAGCGAGCCAGAGTGCATGAGCGCCGGCTCAAGCGTCAGGCCCAAGTCACCTCCTTTCGCTCATATGTCAGTGAAATTAAGGATGGAACTTCTCCTAAAGATGTATTGAGAAAGGTAAGTGCAATGAAGGGTCTCCCGCCTCTGACCAGACTTTAGCCTGACGATAGCGTTTGGTTATTCGTTACATACTTGTGAAAGTACGTGTAGAAATACTCGAAGTTTCTTGCTCTAGATGCTGCTCTACGCGTTCTCGGGGGGAAATCATACGGGAAGAACAAAAACTCTCTATTAACTTTTTCACGGCTACGGCAGCGTAGAGGGGTGTTGAGTGTATGCAATTTCTTCACCATCTTACCGAATTTGCATTCTAGTGTTTTCCGACCACGGCTGAGTCTGTAGTTGAAAATCCTCTTGACGTTATCAAAAACTCGTTTTAAAAATCGGTCATACGAGCCAATTTCTGTAAATAATTGTCGTACTATGTTTTGTTAAATTGTTTCGAAAATGCAGGGCTCTAAGTACAAAGGAATGTTAGCTACCAATCGTACGGCAAAAAACTCATTCTAAATATTATTCTGCAATCCTAAAAATATTCTGGATTTTTAGCTTTTGTATGCAGTTTGTATCTAATGATATTTAAGTAGGTACATTTTTCAGCATACATTTCTGTATACATTTTTTAATGTTTTAGTTTAACGTTAATAAACTTTTTTTGACAAAATTCTGCTAAAAATATAACTTTAACGATTTTTAGCTGTTGTCAGCCAATTTTGACAAAAATTATGCTAAAAAGCCTCAAAAATGTTTCATTATTTAAGAGTTTACAGCCAAAAATTCACTGAAAAAATAAAACAGATGCAAACGTCATCCCTGGCGCCTCAAATGGGTGCAGCACCAAAAATTATTCTGGAAGAAACAAAACAAAGAGAACGATTTTGGTCCCGTAAACACTAAAGAAGTTTCATTTCCCCAGCAACGGCTTGGTTGTACGTGAAAATCATAAGAAAGACAAAGCAGCTTGAAATGCTTGCATACGAGTCTGCAACACATTGGGACATTTTCATGTGTGTTTTCTTATTGTATTTATTACTAGGCAGATCTCACCCGTGCATCGCACGGCGGGGCGTACGAATCAATTAAATGGGCCATAAGAGAAACCGCCCACCCGTGGGTACTTAATTGAATTCGCGATCGTGTTGACTCATTGTTCCGACACCCGTGGGTACTTCATTGAATTCGAGCCAGCACCCCTACAGACTCGTATGCAAGCTCTAAGAGCCACTCAGCTGATCCGGACCCTGGGCATCGTCACGTAAATGTGCTAAAGAGACTACATACGAAATTACAGCTTCCTAGAGTGTAAAACATAGAAATTAGCTTCAAAAGCCACTCATCTGATCCGGACCCTGGGCATCGTCAAGTCAATGTCCTAAAGAGGCTACATAAGAAATTACAGCTTCCTAGAGTGTAAAGCATAGAAATTACCTATTAAAATAATTTAACCACCGCTTCACAAATCAAACCGTTCTCGCAATATTTGGATCACCTGCTATGAATCAAATCATCGAAACACCAGCTCAATGAAATCATCAGAAATTAACAAGCGGTGGCAATCATGTTCACAATATCAATTATTGAGAATGATCACCTGAGTGTACACAATTATTCAAATAACCTTGCTCATAACTCAGCTTGTTGGCCACGCACTTCGCAGTAGTAAACATAATATGGTTGGATAAATCGAGAGCTTTCGAACGAATGGTCAACGAATTTTTTGGGATGAAAAACGACGAAGTACCATTTCCCTAGCAACGACTCGGTTGTAAGCGGAAATCGTCGAAATATTTACGTTACGTTACGTGACAGTTTTTTGTGCAATGTGCCAGGGCAAAGACATGAAAATGTCAAAATGTAAATTTAACGATTTTTAGCTGTTGTTAGCCATTTTTAGTAATTTTCGAACAATTTTTTAAATTTGGCCAATTTAATATGCTCAAAAAACGGTGGCTAACGATCTCATCAGGTTTCGTTTGGAAAGCTTGATTTATTGGCACAAGAACGGAAATTTTATCTCGAACCTAATATAAGACGAGTTATCGTCTGGAATGACAAATACAGATGAAACAATTTTTAAATTCTGTACGTCAGAGGTAAACCATCATAAGTGCTCCCCTCCGCTTGATAATTCATGAAAATTATGAAAATAATGTTCATGATATAGGAGGAACATTGTATGAATAAAAAATGATGGCAGCATGCCACTCTCTCTCTCTCTCTCTCTCTCTCTCTCTCTCTCTCTCTCTCTCTCTCTCTCTCTCTCTCTCTCTCTCTCTCTCTCTCTCTCTCTCTCTCTCTCTCTCTCTCTCTCTCTCTCTCTCTCTCTCTCTCTCTCTCTCTCTCTCTCTCTCTCTCTCTCTCTCTATCTCTCTCTCTCTCTCTCTCTCTCTCTCTCTCTCTCTCTCTCTCTCTCTCTCTCTCTCTCTCTCTCTCTCTCTATCTCTCTCTCTCTCTCTCTCTCTCTCTCTCTCTCTCTCTCTCTCTCTCTCTCTCTCTCTCTCTCTCTCTCTCTCTCTCTCTCTCTCTCTCTCTCTCTCTCTCTCTCTCTCTCTCTCTCTCTCTCTCTCTGTGTTTATGTTGCTGCCGTGCTATTGCGCATGCGCCAATGTGAAATCCTAGTAACGACCTTAACTTCTACAATTTTCATCCTATTTTGATGAAATTGTCTGTGAATGCGCGGGTATGAATAAAAAATGGTGGCATGTTGGCTCATAACCATTATTTTGATATTATTGATACTGTAGCTTTTTCATAACAAGATGAAAGTTCCAGTCGTGCAGCATGACCGTATGAACGAATTTTCGTAAATTGTCGTAATATTGTAAATGTTGTTGTTTCGAAAATGTAGGGATTTATAAGTAAAAGAGGAATTGTTAACTACCAACTTATTGCCAAAAAACTCGTTCTAAATAATATTTGGCGATTGAAAAAAGATTTTGGACTTTTACGTTTTTCATGCAGTTTTTATTGATTTTCAGCAAATATTAATGGAATTTAAGGAAATTTTTTAGCATAATTTCGTGCATGATTTTGGTTTATTATTTCCAATAATAAGCCAATGAAATCGTGTAGCAAAAAATTTTTATAACCCCCCCTCAAACTTTGTCACTTTACGTTTCAAGGTGCGTAGAATCCAAATTTGAAATGTCCGTCCGCCGTCCGCCGTTCGGGCCATAAAAGGCCAAAGAATTTACTTAAAAAACCCGTTCTTTCGCACATAGACTCCATTTGGGGTCTAGTTGGTCCTAAAGTTTAACCATCCCGATCGCTTTACTCGCATAGATGCTATGGTCCAAAAACGGGCGAAAAAGTGTCTTTTTCGAGACTTTGAGTGTTAGACGTGTTAGACGCACGCCTGGCACGCTTGGCAGGAGGTCACGGTGGTTGGTGAGGGTCTGTGAGCGGGGGGTGGAGTGAGAGGAGGCGCCGAGGCACATTGTGGTGGCTGGAGTGACCAGGGGCGTTGCAGAGGGGTGTAGGAGAATGGATATTTATTACTTTTACGTGTTATACCCATATAATACACCGCGGCACCATGAGGTGCGTACAGCATTCCTTCGAGGCATGAATATATTTTTATTTGTGTGTTAATACCAATGCTTTGCCTACGCATATTTAATAACATATCCTCTCGGCTTTTCGTACGTACTTAGATAATGATATTATTAAGGCAATTATTATTTGAATAGATAGGAGCTCAAATCGAGAAATATAAACATGCGTATATAATTTATAGAAGTATAGGTTGTGGCAACTCGAAATAGGACACGCCGAGGAGTCTGGACGGGCCTTATGACGTACGCAAGCCAACTAAAACTACGATCAAACTCAATTGAGAAAATAATAAACCTTTGTGAAATAATTTGCAGCGTTTTTTTGATGTCCTAATTAATAAATGATAATTTTGTTTTGGCAGGAACTCTGCTACAAATTACAAATTTAACATTTTTTGGCCGTTTTTAGCCATTTTTAGTGATTTTTTAAATACAGTTCTTGAACTTGGATCAATTCAATGTGCTCAATATTGTTGGCCAACAAAATCATCCTTTGTTTTAGAAAGCTTGATTTTTTTGCGCAAGAACGGGATTTTTATCTCAATCCTAAGGAGAGCTATCGTCTGGAATGACACGCACACACAACACACACACACACACACATATATATGTTTGATATAATTGTTGACCGTGAATCATACAGTTGATAGAAATTGAAGATTTCGGGTGATTATTGAGGTGCGGTCGATGAAGGACACTGGTTTATTTTACCAACGTTTCGTACGTTTATTCGTACCTCTTCAGGGTTCTATAACAGAGATAACAAACATGAGAACTTAGTCTAATGATAAATTAATGTGATAATGGAATGATAATTGTAACATGATTGTGTGGAAAGTTGTACAGTGAAAAAAATTTGTACAGTTTTTTTCACTATACAACTTTCCATACAATCATGTTACAGATATCATTCCATTATCACATTAATTTACCATTAGACTAAGTTCCCATGTTTGTTATCTCTGTTATAGAACCCTGAAGAGGTAGGTACAAACAAACGTACGAAACGTTGGTAAAATAAACCAGTATCCTTTATCGACCGCACCTCAATAATGACCCGAAATCTTCGATTTCAATCATATATATATACATATATATATATATATATATATATATATATATATATAACTATATATATATATATATATATATATATATACTATATATATATATATATATATATACATATATATGAAAAAGCGCAAACTCCAGGAATCGTTTCAGAATGCCTCAAAACGGATTTCAATGAAGAAATTTATCAAAAATTTGTATTATAAAATTTTCTGAGCCATTGCAATAGCTTCATTTTTTACAAAATTCCCTAATGAATTTCGGAAACTTCTTTTGGCTCTGCTGAAAAGTTGGGGAAAAAGCTTTTGGCTCTGGGAAAAGTTTGCATATATGATGGCTTTCCTTTAAGGTACAGAATTTGGATTTGAAATTTTTTAGAGCCATTGCAGTAGCTTCATTTTCTACGAAAATTCGGTTTTTAGGTGACTTATATAACGAGTTGTGTTCTCTGTTTCAGGACAAGAGAGCAAGGAGAAATGGCGAAATCTTCGCAATTCGTTTGTGAAAAATTTGAAAAATCCAGTAAGTGGATCTGGAAGAAAGAAGAAGACGTATTATTTGAGCGATGCTATGCACTTCACACTGCCTTTCGTGAAAGCACAAGGGTTGATAAGTGGAAATCTGCCTGAGGTACCGAGGCCTGATTCACTGGATACTTATCCCCCATCACCCGAAAATCAGAACGATATAGATGGTCCATCACCGTCAGAATATCTCGAATCACCTAAAGCGACGACGTCGCCGTCCTCAGAATCCGACTTGCCGCCGGCACGTCGTCCAACTACACCGTGTCCAAGTTTTGCAAATGAACCCCTTTGTGTGCCACCGAGGTCAGTGAAGAGGGAGAGGGTATCAGCAGCTGATGAGGATGCTGACAAGAACATCACTGCATATTTCGCAGCGAAGAAAAGTTGTGTTGAAGCCGAGCGAAATGCAGTGGACATCCCCCAATACTCGGAGGCTATTAAAATGTTTCTCCTCAGCCTTATTCCCGATTTAGTGGCCCTCCCCCCTTCTCTATTAAGAACTTTCAAAAGACGGACTCTGGATCTTGTCGATGACCTTTCGAATGCAGCTGCAGCAGAAAAAATACCTTAGTCCAGCCAGTCAGAATCTGTGATCGTCTCTGAGCGTTCCTCTCAAGTATTGAAGAGGAATCGCATAATCTCTCTCTCTCTCTCATCAATGATATTTTCGAACCTCAGGGGCACCAGCCATAACAGAAGTTAGTGAAAAACGTTGTCTATTTCCACGAAAAGTAGAGAGTTACAATGTTGAATCGATTTTTACGGTTAGGCCATCATCAGTTACAAAAATAACTGAACACACATTAAAAAGGACACAGCTTATATAGTCACAGGTGTAGGGATATTGAATCCCATTGGTTGAATGAAAGGAAAAGGAGGCTGGAGGTACAACCATTCAAGTGCAAGCAAAGTGAAGGGGGGATTATAGCTAATCAGACGAAGTGAAAGGAGGGGAAGAATTACTGGTTTCAACAGTTTGAAGGGATAATTCCAAGCTTTAAAGAAATGGACTTGGGGATATATATTGAGGGATATCCTCATTTAAACATTTGCCAGATCTTTATCAGTTTGTAATTATCCCTTCAAACTGTTGAAACCAGTAATTCTTCCCCTCCTTCCACTTCATCTGACTAGCTATAATCCCCCCCTTCACTTTGCTTGCACTTAATTGGTTGTACCTCCAGCCCCCTTTCCTTTCTCGCGACCAATGGGATTCAATCTCCTTTCACCTGTGACTATATAAGCTGTATCCTTTCTATTGTATGTTCACTTAGTGTTCAGATCATGGTCTAACCGTCGAAATCAATTTAACATTGTAACTTTTTATTTTTCATGGAAATAGACAACGTTTTTCACTAACTTCCGTTTTGAAATTGGTTTCCACCACTTCGTAAAAATTATATTAAAAAAATTAAATGTAGATGAGTTCATTATATTTTTCATCATTCTTGGTTTTGTTATTTGAACACTTTTTGTTGAATACACTTATACAGCTACTATGAGTAAACTTTAACTTAATTAAAAACTCTCCTAAATTGGATTACCCGTGGCTGTATTATTCTAGGAAGAGCATGGTTCTGGTTGTGAGTGCTATAGAAAACGAGGTACTTACGTGTGATTTTATGTCATTTAGACCATTTTTGGACCGAAAAAGGATTTTACTCACTTTGGTGATCTGATGGCCCAATTGTGACGTACCATCATCACGTCTTCTCCATCATCACTACTTGAAGAATCGTAAGATGACATTGTTACTCCATTGCTCAACTACTTCTGAGTTACCTACCTAGTGGTCTTGGTGAAAATACTGAGAAACGTAAGTAGGAATGACGTTAGCTGGACGATCCTTGTGCAGTCTATCAGGGAGGGATGACGTTTGTGAGTCGAGCCTCGTTGGCTCTAATCCTTGACGATACGATAGGCTGAACCTGGCCTTCCCGTAAGAAATAAATTGAGGCGGCTTAATCTCTGGCAATAATTCTTAATTTCTTCTGAGCTAGATTAGGAATTTTGTCATATTCTCTGGAAAACATGAAATTTTTTAAGCGTACTTTGTCAGTTTTTAAGCGTACTTTGTCAGTTAGTATGACAACTTGTAAGACCAGATCAGCCAGTAGTTGGACAAGAGATAGGTATTAGTTGTTCATAGGCATATTAAGATGTTCTCTACCAGTTATTATTAGCATCGCTAATTCCTACTTACTGAACTACATTCAAGCCCATCGTGCACAGTTTAGCGTATTGTGAAGAATGCATAGGGATGAGTTATCACAAACGCCTCACACTAAATATCCGAAGACGTGATAGTGGGGGACTCTGTATATATCTAGCTAAAAATAAATTTCTTGTCACTATTTTTGTAGTATAAACTTCCCTCGTCCACCCAAAGTTTATATTTGGCGCCCATGGCAAACGTAAACATCACCGCACAACGGCCTCCTTAATTTCTTGTCGTGAAGAATTGTGAATCCTGAATTCCCGAAGAAATTTTCTGGTGAAAAAAGGTTAAGCGACTAAAGAGGGCAATATATATATTTTATTATTACTATCATTATTATTTTAAATGTAATATACATCTTAGAGAAATATTCAACGAATTTAAACATGTTGAGAAATACGTGGATTTCAGGAACGTTCATTTCGGTTTAAAACTAGTTTTCCATATTCGAAAGAGAAGACAACGCCCTCGATATTGCAGGCAGACTGGGATGAAAGTATGTAATGTTTATAAATAATTTACGAAAATGTCATGTTCTAAGCATTTATCAATTATATCCCAAAAGCTCAATTATGTTTGCGTGCAAACGAAGAAATTTAATCGAACCAATCATAAGGTATACCAGAGGATATCCCCATAGACGACATATCCCCATTGTTAAAAAGTCTTTCACCCTATAAGCACCATTTTACCGAGTACTCATTTTTCCAATTTCTACCAGAACCGTAAATCATCCCTTAAACTAATTTCCAGAAATATTGATGCCCACTTCTTGAATATGATAGACATCCTGTTCCACTCGAAGCTAATCAAGTCCTACTACACAACATGAAAAAAAAAAAATGAATAAAACATAAATACCTACCTCGCAAAAAAAAAAAAAAAAAAAAAAAAAAAAAAAATATATATATATATATATATATATATATATATTACTCGATAAATTCAGTAAGGCTAGCCAAGAACGGACCGTACACTAGCCTTGCTATCAAATAATATTATAATGTTATAAAAATTATAGAGGTACCAACCTACGAAATATGACACAATATATTTTGTACAACACTGAAATGAAATGAAATGAAAAAATACTTTATTCCTCATAGTGCAAAAACAAAACATTAAAAAAGAAAACGTACATTCATAGACCTAATTAGATTATATTAAAAATTTAAAAAAAAAGTGAACTTTGGAACTACGCCACTCGATCGAACATAGTTCGGTGTTGAGTGGGGGAGTTGATTAGACCAACGAATCGTGTTGCATATTAATATTTATTCTAGTTATTATTTACATGTGATTTTAAATGAGTTAAGTTATTGATTAATGTATACACTATTCTATACTTAAATTATTCTACACTATTATATTCTATATTATAACTATAAGTTGTCGAAATGTACCTATTATGTAATGGAATCGTGGCAATAAAATGCATTCATTCATTCAATTACTAGGGGTACTTATTTCCCTACCAGACAAGCGCACCAACCAAGTTCAGTGAACCCTGCGTGTTATGATTCGATAATGAACCATATCTTGGCATTACGTCAACTGCTTTTATGGTGATCACAAGTCATCGACCACCCTACCGACAGAGGAGCGATGGGATCACCCGCGGCTGCGCGGATGATCGGAAAACGGGATGGCGTCCTCCCCCCTGGAGGCCCAGAAGCTTGGCGAGACTTTCTAGGGGGGTCTTTGAACGTAGCAGCCTACTTTTACCCAGCTTTCTTCCCTGCCTTACTTTCTACAGTTCCGTTTCGTAACTCTGGTAGCCCCTTCCAGCTACTCCAGAGCGCCCTCCGCTGGAAACGCATCCAGGTGACGCCTTCTTCCTCAAAGTGATACGTATCGTTTGTTACTGGAGAGGCGCGAGTTATAGGGGGCGGCCGATCTATTTTCTGGTTATAGGTGATTCGGTAACACCCAGAGTTGTAAGGTAATGATTACTTTGAGTAATGATTACTTTTTTTAATTACTTCTCTTAAATGCAATAAAATTAGTACAATGAGTATGACGTTCCTATAATGGGAATGGGGGTAATTCCATTCCCATTAACCATTACCTTTTCAGTAATGGGTAGTTGGAAAGACCCATTCCTTTCCCAATAACAAGTAATGGTAATTGAAAAAAAAAAAAAAAACATTACCATTACATGTAATTGGAATTAGTAATTGCTTCAAACCATTCCCATTACATGGATGGTGATGGTAATTGCAATTACTTTCTTTCTGAGGTAATTGGAAAAAGTAATGGTAATTGCAATTCCTTTTTCAACAACGCTGGTAACAGCTATACTTGTAAACTTGTAATCGGTTTCACTTACCAGCAATTCCATCGAACGGTGATTAGATATTGTGCTGAAGTTCTATCTTTAGAAACCTGAGATATGCTGAAAGTGCTATGCATCATTTGTCTCTGAAGAGCTGTGAAGAAGAAGAAGAAGAAAGAGTTTTTTATTGTAGCAACAAATAGAACGCATTACAATCGTCAATTAACTTACATCTAAGAAATACAAATATATTTCAATTACAAAATACCTAATACTAATAACATTTATACGGTTTTAGAGCTTAAATCGCTAAATTTTATTTCAAAAAACTCTTCAAACGAAAAACATACGAGACCTTCTCGAACGATCAAGTTTGTCCCCCACCCCGGCAACTACTTGGAACCGTTCCCTACAAGAAGAACTGTGAGTTCTTCAATTCCATGTAGGTCAGAATGAAGTGTATAGTTTGGTGGTCTGGATGCTCGCATCTCAAAAATACATAACATCAAGTAGTCAATCCCTTAGTAAAAATGCAGATTAGTTGGATATGTAGATCAGAATGAAGTGTATAGTTTGGTGGTCATAACACGATCACATAACAGTTTAGAAACGTAAATGTGACTTTTCATTTGTGACTCATGAGCTGCTCCGCGTTGAACGGAATTGAAGAACTCACAGTTCTTCTTGTAGGGAACGGTTCCAAGTAGTTGCCGGGGTGGGGGACAAACTTGATCGTTCGAGAAGGTCTCGTGAAAAACATGTCTTTCTTTTTAAACCAACAGTGATACTTTTTTTGTACGCTTTCAATGGCAGTTCCTTAATCACAGATGGTAAAAAATTACGAAGCTTTATGCTCCAGTAGTTGACACTGTTTTGACTGGTTTTCAGCCGATTGAAGCTAGTCGCAAGATTGGCATTTCCGCGAGTAAAATGTGAATGGACATCAAAATTCTTGCTAAACTTTTGTAAGTTTTTTTTTACATGTAGTAGGCACTGCAGGATAAAAATAGAAGGCAAGGTCAATATGCCAAGCGATACATAGTGTTCCCTACATGCGTCCCTATAACCTACACCCGCAAGAATAATTACTCTCCTCTGCAGTGAGAAGATTATGTTCATAGATGGAGAATGGCCCCATACCAGTAAAGCGTAGGAGATAAGGCTATGGAAGCATCCATAATAGCAAGCCTTCAGAACCCTACTTGAAACTCTCAGTTTGAGGGAACGGAGTAAAAACATGTTTGAACGTAGTTTAATGGCTAGTGTCTCGCAGTGGTCTCCCCAGTTGAGTTTTGGATCTATCTGAACGCCCAAAAACCTAACAGATTCTTATCTTTATCCAATTTGAGGTTTTTTTTTCATCCAGGCAGATATCCTATCCACAAATTCCGAATTCCTTTCAAGAGCAACTTCCAGGACGCAGTTCTGAACCATTGATGACGTATCATCGGCAAAATGTACTGTGAGATATAAGGCGGGGGTTTAACTTTTATCTGTAATTGGTGACCTGGTAACAGATGCCAACCAGTAATAGGTTCCAGTTTCCAGTAATAAAATTCTTAATAACTCTGACTAGGCATCGCCGTCGTTCTGACGTTATTAACACCTGAGATATAACGCTGGTTCTCAACTAGCTTAATGAAATATATTTTTTGGGGCATTTTACGCCGAAATGAACATATTCTTTTCTTCAAACAGGAAATTTTGTGGTGTTGCAATGGAAATACAAACCGATAAATTGGGTTTTAATGGTACCACCAATTAGCTATTCATGTGCCCCACACATGATTTCATGGAAAAATCAAAATATTAATAACCGGATAGATCTAATGAATACACACGTTCTAACTCGACTTAAATTTTTGAATTTTGATGAAAACCAAAATGAAATAAAAATATGCCTCCTCAGTCCAAATACCTACCAGAAGTCCAACAACTATCCTCAGTCACCAACCAGCATATTTGAGTGTGAAAGAGGACTCCAATAGTTTTTGTTCTTACGAAGTAGGTTATTATTTGTTGTTTAAATATATTAATTGCTATGCATTTCTTAGGCCGACCCCCAACAATTTTTTTTAGTAACGTCCGTGACGAAAATCCAGCACCTCCAAGCAGCACGTTCATGCTCATCGTGCGTTCGAATCCCAGCCAGGCTTGAAAAATTTTGTATATCCAAATTTTTTTATATCCATTTTTTTAATGTAGGTCATTAAAATTTGTTAATTAATTAAATAATTAATTAATCGCCGCTAATTAATAAATTGCATAGCAAATTATCCTCGTTTTCTACGCAGTACAAAAGAGAAAAGATCCGGGGGTCCAGGGGGGCGAAGCCCCCCGGCGAGGCGCGAAGCGCCGAGTATGTATATATATATATTATTATATATATATTTTATATAATGGTACACGATTTGTGTAATACTTACTGTCATTACAAACCCAGAATATACGTAGATATTGAGATAATAGTGATATTATCATAATATCAATATGATATCATTCAAGACAGCTTCATTTCCTCCTGAAAATTCTGGATTCATAATTAAGTACGTTTCTTTCTGAGATAACTCATAATGAGGAGGGTGACTTTCTAACTCGTTGTAAGTAGGTACCTCTACCTTCTGCTACGACCAGAGCGGTGAGTGACCCGAAGGAACCCTGCCCTCCAAAACTACCTGAAATCGTAGCCGATCTCACCGGTTACCCACGAATTCCTCACCAGCAAACAAGACAGTTTCAGTTCGAACAAACTATATTCACAGCCCTACCACATAATGCAGTTTGAATGCAGTGCATAGACATTTAAGCATTGCTTTTACACCAAGCAACTTGTGGGGTCAACTTTTTTCTCCTACGGAAGAATAAAACGTGGAAGGAGGACTTCCTGTACTTCCTTTTCTCCAAGGAGAGAAACTAAAAAGTCTGTCATTAAATGTACGAAATCAGAATCAGAATACATTTTACGAGCAAGTAAGTAGTCCTCTTTTTAATTTTATCACAGTACCTTCACTCTCAAACTCTAGTCCTATATCGAAGGAAAAATTCGAAATTCTTCAATGAACTGATTCACATTGAACTTTAACGCAAAACGCTGGTGTGGCTCGACTAAACAAGAGACTGTTTATATAAAAAGTAGGTAGCTTGACTTGAACTGTGGTGTGAAGTACTGATTGAGAGAAGTGTCATTTCTGTAGAATCAAATACTGGGGATATGAAAGATTCACTGTCTAATTTCGTTTGCGAGATGGAAATGAGCACATTAGAACAAAAGTACAGAAGAGTCTCCCGGGAGCCCACCTAAAGGCACAACTAGCGCACCCTTCTGGCATTCTGGGCAACTTTCAGTACCAGTCAGCTGATCGTGTATCATTGGTAACGTATGTTGATATAGCCCTCCATCTTAGGGGTATGTCGGTCCAGGTAATTCTCAGGAACGGTTCCAATGATTCCAGTGACATAGAAGTCACCGTTCCGAAATGCTGGCACAGTTCCCTTCCCGGTACAGAACGTCAAATAAAATAACGATCGCTACGAATAAGGGCTCAGACTAACTTTTAATTCAATAGGAAAGAATTATTCAAGCCAGTGTCAAACAAATAATCATTTAATGAAAGAGTTTAACTATACAAAAAGTTTTTCGTTTTGATTTTAAAAAATTAGCATACTAGCTTTTTTTGGACTCAGTGACAAAATTGCTTCTCTCCGACAAAATTGCCCCTGCTTTGGAAAAAAGTTGCTCACAGGAGACAGACGTAGCTACCACACATAGCCTTTCCTCGGCAACATGGATAGCAGTGAAAAAATTTGCCGGTTAATGTTCTACCAATTAATAGGGTCAGCGCCCAATTCGATAGTTTCTTCCTGTGCCGAGACCTTCCCGGTCCGTGGAACTGAACCGGGAAGGGCTGGATTCTTGTCACTGCTCGGAACAGTTCCGTGGTTCCACCATTCCACAGTCCCGGTTCTTTCTTCCTACACACCTCTACTCCATCTTACTAATACTCAAAACGTTCCTTGTAATTTTCTTATGAATTGTCGCGGAAGTGCGTTTCTTTAACCCTTCAGAACTCGCGTGGTGTCTACTCCATCTTACTAATACTCAAAACGTAATTTTCTTGTGAATTGTCGCGGAAGTGCGTTTCTTTAAACCGAAATGGATTCGGCCCTGACGTGCAAGGTAGAAGGATGCAAGGGAGTTTTCAGAGAAGTACGCTACCTTCAAGAACATATTAGACGTTATCACAGCGTAAAACAATATCAGTGCTATCATTGTCACTTCTCTTCTCGGTACAAATGCCTTTTAAAAACTCACATCGAAGAGCGTCATCTCCACAAAAAACGTATCAAGTTGATTGATTGCTGTTTATACAGAAAATTTAAGGGTTCAAGCCGCAAATCTTTGATCAGTCACTATGTTGGCTACCACGACGTTGACGTGAATCCTCAGAGCACGGTTTTCGCAAACGCCGATGATTTTGAAACATGGAAATCTGAAGTTGAAAAAAATGACCAGGTTCGCTTCGTTTGTAACCGAGGTGCTCGAACGTCCGGAAAAGTGAAGTCCCAGTGTCTGAAGTGCTTCCGTGATGGTTTCTTCTCCACTGTGAGTACTGGAAAACGCAGATTGAAACGGATGGGTTCCAACAAGATTGGGGGATTTTGTCCTGCTTACATAAAAAAAATCTGAGTGTACTGAAACTGAAGTAATTAAAGTTGAATATGTTTCTGTTCATGTTGGTCACACGGCCGAACTTGGCCGCCTAACTTTGCCCAAGAAAGAGAGAGACTTTAGACTTGCCCGGAAACTTGCCCATCGATGTCGTGTTGGATGACATCCGTGAATCTCTGAACAACCACCAAATGGATCGGATCCACCTGACAACATTGAAAGACCTGAGGAATTTGGAGAGAGACTATAATCTTCGAGACGGATCTGTTAGGTAGGCACTCGGATGATTGTACCAGCGTTCAAGCCTGGATTACGATGGTACAAAATGATTCTAACATCGTTCGGTTCCACAAACCCCAGAATGCATTGTCAGCACAGCATCCGTATCTCAGAGAAGAGGACTTTGTTCTTATTATCGCGAACAACGCACAGCTCGAACTTTTGAAGAAATATGGCCCAGAGTGCATTTGTTTTGATGGCACCCACGGTACTAATCAGTACGATTTCGAACCGAAGACAGTCCTCGTTTCGGACGAGATGCATCATGTGCCTTTTTAATCAGTTCTCGGTGCGACAGCCAAATAATCGCCTTATTCGTCGCCGTGTTAAGAGATGAAGTTCAGTCTCAAATCAACACCAAGGTTTTTATGAGTGACATGGCCGATACTTACTACAACGGTTGGTACACAGTGATGCCTACCCCTGCACATCGGTTATTTTGTGCATGGCACGTTGATCGTTCCTGGAGGAAAAATCTCAACAAAATTCGGGATCTTCAAAAGAGAGCGCATGCATACAAAATAATCAGAACTGTGATGGAAGAAACGGATGAGAGGGCCTTTTTGACTCTTTTCAGTAATGCTATAAACTTTTTCGAACGTGACGACGATTTTGCAGAATTCAAGCTATACTTTGTACAAACCTACTCCAATACCGTCAAATCCTGGGCGTTCTGCTACCGTCAATATTGTACTGTAAGCACAAATATGCTCAAAGTTTTGAAACACGTGTACCTGAAAGGCAAAAAAGTGAAACGGCTTGACAAAGCTATTAATGCCATTATGCGTTTCACACGGGATAAACTTTATGACCAGTTAGTAGTGCAATACGGCGGGAAAATTACTTCCAAAAGCTCAGCGATTTGGAAGAGACATGTGACCTCAACCACCATGGACGAACCTATCATTATTCCATCACAAAATGGTTGGGAAATCTCATCGGCATCACGGACGGAAATTTATCACATCGCAAAGCAGAACTGTGCTTGTTCCTGTAGCCTCAAATGTCCCGATTGTGACGTGTGCATTCATGCGTACAGGTGTACATGCGTTGATTCAATGATAAAATGGAACCTATGTAAACATATCCATCGTTTAGTGACTTACCTTAAGCAGCCCCAGAATGAGCCCATTCCGCAAGTCTCGTTAGTTCCAAAACCAGAGGAAAAAATGAGAATTTATTCTTGCACCTCCCGGAAAAGAACATCCCGACGGACATCATTGTTGGAGAACTTTCCAAGAGTAAGGAATTCAGCTTGAATTTCGAAAAGCGAAAGCAGCAACTCCAGGACTTGTTTTCTAGCATTTTAGAAAAAGCCGTAACTGAAGACCACCTTGAGGTACTACATAATGCTCTCACGCCTGTTCTACCGACTTTTTCTGCGATGAACTCAGGACTGAAATTCAAGCCTAGAAGTGGAAAGCCCGTGAATACGCTGGCTAATATTTCTCCTCAAAAATCATTCTTCTCCACCAAAGCCAAGAAGGAAATGGGTCAGCAGAGCATGAGAAAACCATCCGAAGACGAAAAAAAAGCCATTTGTGAGACATTGCTGCTGAGCGAAGACAAAAATGTCGACAATCCTCCTGCCGGGAACAATTGATATCTATTATATTTTGATTCTCAATTCACCTAGTCACGACGTCTTTATAGATAGGTACCTAGGTCTTTCCTGAACACTTGTATTCCTTATAAATTGTCTGTCATTGTCTAATTATAAATTGTCTAAAATAAATTGTTAATAAATTATTTGCATCCAAAAAATTTCAAAACGATTTAACATTATACAATACGGTAATTTACGAAAATTCGCTCATACGATCATGCTGCATGACTGGAAATTTTTTTCTGATTTTTCTAAGTACATTTTTTGAAATTTTACCAATTTAATGTGCTCAAAAAGTTGTCCAACGAACTCATCCTTTCTTTTGAAATGCTTGATTTTTTGGCGAAAGAACGAAGTTTATAGGTATCTCAATTCTATCGAGAGTTATCGTCTGGAATGACACATACATATATATATATACACATAGAAAAGCGTTAAAATCCAGGAATCATTTCAGAATGCCTCAAAACAGATTTCGATGAAGAAAATTTTAGAAAATTTTTATTTTAAAAATTTTGGAGCCATTGTAATAGCTTTATTTTCCAAGAAAATTCGCTAAAGGCATTTTTGGTCGACAATTATTTCATCACCTTTTCAACGCTGAGTCTGTTGAGCGTGGTTAAAAACTGTCCCAATCACACCCAGAGATCCTAGCAAGCACACAGAGACTGTTGAATTACTTATTATTAACTTTCGGAAAACTTACATAGGTATAGGTACCTAACAAAAAGGACATTACCTAGAAACATTTCTTAGAAGATGAGCTTTTCCAGCGATGCTACATAACTAAACTGAGAACTAAAAGAGCGAATTTTCGTTAATTTTCTCTCCTCTTTTCAGAACAAATTATCGGCCAATTATATACGAGTATGTAGGAATTGTACAAGAAACGTCGCGAACACAAAGCTTCCACTTTTTGTTCCGCAAAGAGCAAAATACTGATAGCATGGAGGCAAAAAGAGATGAGAGAGGCTTAGACGCTTGACATGAGTGTAAGCGAGGAGAGCTGCAAAAAATGAAACATCAAGATGCATGTACACTCAACACTTATTAGGCATGTACACTCAACACTACAAACTAGGTATGAACCCTACCAATACAAACTAGGTACTTCTTCAAACGCTAAACACTAATTCAATCTCTGAAGCTACCTAATCCTATTTTGAGATGGTTCCCAACCGCTTAACAAAATTACTCGTATTGGATCCATTTCGATACCTAACTCACGAATTCTCCCAGTTTCACTAAAAAGGCAACGAGATTCAAGTGTAAGCGGGAAGCCGGCGAATACACACATTAGGCACCCGATCAGCTGACTAGTAGCCCGGAATGCCAGAAGGAAGCGCTAGTTGTGCCTTTAGGTGGGCTCCCGCGAGACTCTTCTCAAAAGTACCTCATGTAACATCTGTTTGGCCGCTAATTCGATCGTAACTTTGGCCACGGTTCACCCCCATTATTTTGTTTTGCAATTTCACCACATATTCTGTATTCTAACGACTACCAACTGGCAAGATTTACAGGATTGCGAGATATCTTTGTCAAAATTGGTAGCCGAAACGAAACTCAAAACGATCAAAACTGACGGAACGTTTATCTGGTCCTACGTAGGAACCTCACCGCTCTCATCTTGTCACCTTCTTAGCCAGACGCAGTAGTAATTCTGGTAACAGGGTTTTGTGATTATTGCGGTAGCAGTGATTGGTTAGTAGCAGTCGATTTATTGCTATGATGTTGATATAAGTTATGATAAATATAATATCTACCTACCTCTTTCAGGTCATCCTATCTCTTATCGTTCCGGAAGATAAGAGTCAAACCTTGTGAAATGTTAGTTTGTCATTGCTGACTTCCTATGCCACCGTACCGAAGCTGAAGCAGAATGCGAATGACTAATCTCTATACACTATACCGGCAGATAGCGAAGTATTCAAACAAGAAGAAGTGTGAATGCGAAATCCTGTAATATAATAATTTTACTAAGTAATTTATAATCCGTTGTGTATACTATTTAAAGACTAAGGTTTGCAATAAATACGACCTAGACCATTCTAGACCATTCATGCGACGAAGGGATTAGCCCATGGTAGGGGCCTTAGCTAGTTAAATGATGGGTGAGGGGGAAGTCAGCCTCGTAACACTTCAAGTCTACATTTGCTCTCTGATTCTTATGATTCATAAAACCCTGGATTACATTTATTTGGAAATTTACATGATTCATGTCTATAGAATATATATTATTGCGTACATGGATGCATAAGCGTTTGGTAACTAAGAAGGCAAGCGTGTCACCCAAGGAAGTTTAAATTTGATAGGGTGACTCTCTGAGACGATTGAAATGATGGGATCTTTCCTGATCAGCTGAGTGAGCTAAATTCTCTCCTATTCACCCTATCAAGTTGCAATTTGATCGCTAGACTCTTTGGGACATTAAGAGATCTGAATCAGAAACTTTGTATTATGAATAGTTTAATTGATCAGCTCGTGAGTGAGGGCCATTCTGGAAGGATTGGATGAAGGTACGCGTGGATTTTATAAGTCACTGTATGTACACTGTAGACTGAACCTATCAAAGGTGGTGTAACAAACGGACGTCCACTACTACATATTTTCGAATTTGTATGGTTGCAAAACTCTTTACAAGTAAGTTCACATCCTCTGCCTGGACCCATTTATGTAAGCAAACAGCCAATTGGCAAACTGAAAATTTGTTTAATTTTAGATCATTGATTATGTGTATGTAAAAATTCTGACATTACAACTACCTTCATTTCATGTAAGATGAATTTAAATCAATTTGAAAATTTAAAATCAGCCAAATAATCAGTATGATAGCCTTGTGAAAGTCCATCAAGCAGCACTATCAATCATCTAAATCTCATCCAAATTAGCTATGGGATGTGTTTAGAAATTTGGGATGTCATCGAACACAAAGCACATTTCGAAAATCATATTTAGACACGTGCCAAATACGAAGTACTGAGGTCAATAATTGCATATCTGCATTCAGTTTAGGTAGAGTGTATCATATTATTCGAATGAAGATCATGTGACAGCAGAATAAATGCCGGGATAAGGATAACAGAGATAACTAACAACTGTTGAGTAAGATCGTTAAAAGTTGTATTCACTCGGCCGTGGTTGAGTCAGCAGTGGACAATATCTGAGTCACCAGGCTCGTCGCGTTGGCACACACTCCGACATTAACACGCAGTCGCACTTACACAGCGCTACACCCTCCTCGACCGACCAGCTCTTGCCCGTCTCTTTGTCGCCACTTCATCTTCTTAGATCAACAGTTTGTGATGTATCAGAAAAATGATTGAACAGCAGAATGCGGCACTTGAAGTAGATAGGTGTCGCTCATTGACAGATGACTAATGGGTCACTCTGAGTGAAGTCAATACGATTGTGCGTCGAGCTATTTCCTTGAACCTCGTCATTTAGTGCCAAGCTTCTTGTTAGCTAAGAAAAGAAAAGGGAAAACGTTGTTAACCCGTACGATTGAAATACTACTATAATAGAACAATTGATCAATTAAATATAGCATCAAACCGATATGCCATCAAACCATCTAATGTACTTCAAAACGACTGAAAACAGGTCATTGCTGCACTAAAAAATATCTGTGCGAAATTGGTTAATCCGACAGTGATTTGTGTCAGCAGTGTGCATTTGTGGAAGACGAACTGCATGGAGTGCCCTCCATTGTTGTCATACACCCCTTTATCCTCGAACTCATACTCTGAACTCAGTACTTATCACTAATTTAGTTATATGATTATAAATCAATATGAAGTACCTATAATTTATATTCTTAACATTTTTGTTTTAAGGACCCTCTTATATTCCACATTTTGTAACTATGTAGGCCCGTACTGAAAATTATGTAAATTTCAAAAATCTTAAGAGGTTGAATAGTTAACTGAAGCCAAATAAGAGAAAAAAACTACAGCGGAGGTAGTTACTGGAACAGTCGCAAATCTCCTTAATGATAGGTACCTTGTTTGAAATAGGTATTTATTTCTAATTTATTAGCTATCAGAGGAGCGAATGATATTTTGTACATAAGTATTGTATTGTATACATAAATAAGTACATATATACCTAGGTCTATGGCATTTAACCGGACCTAGCTGCCAAAAAAATGTAGCGAAAATGTGCGTGACAGATGTGTTTGCCATTTTCGGCAGAAGGGACAAAATTTAGACTTTGCTCTGCAAGTTTTTTTTTTTCGGTAGCACACTATTGGCAGTATGCTATTACTTCATATTGAGCTGCGGTTACCTACTTCAAAAATGCTTCACTGCAGTTGTCCACCTATTATCTTATCATACTTTCTCATTTTGTTTTTACTGTTATTAATTCTAGAAAACCCAATAGATAATTCATTCTTGTAAAACTATAACAATTACAATGTTCACGTTTATCTACTAATGGTAGTTATCATTTAATACCATTAATTATCATAAATTGTGAGATGGTGCCGAAGATAAAGGGGAAGAAAAAGAAGCAGGATTCACCTGATGGGTCGGAAGATGAACAAGACCAGATCGACGACCGTCCGGTAAGCCTAAAACCACCAAAACCATTACTTATTAATAATGACTGTAACATGGCACTAAGGTGGAAGAAATGGCTAAAACACTTCGATTGGTTTGCTGTTGCGACCAATTTACATAAGAAAAGTTCTGAAAAACAGGTCGCAACCTTCATGACTTCAATAGGTGAAGAGATTATGAAATCTCAGACCTACAGTTGGTCAAACAAAAATTCACTGAATATTTTGTAAAAAAATCAAACGTAATTTACGAACGTTTCCTCTTTAATAAACTGAATCAAGAAATTGGGGAAACATTCAACGATTTTCTGACGAAAGTTCAGAACCAGGCAAATAAATAAAAGACGTATTAGTTCGTGATAGGCTGGTGTGTGGAATTGTCAGCGACAATACCAGACAAAAACTATTTGAAGCTGAAGATCTCACTCTAGACAAAACAATAAGTTTGTGCCGATCTGCAGAAGAAATACATGCTCAGATTGCAAAAATGTCTGGTAAAAACAATTCTGTTCACGCCATCACAAAACCACATTCATTGTCTAATACAAATCAAAAAGTTTCAGATGATGACGTCTTCTTCTGCTCTCGTTGTGGTACTCGCCACGGTAGGAGATCTTGCCCTGCATACCAAAAAAAAATGCGGAAAATGTGAGAGGTTTGGACATTTGGTGACTATGTGTCGTTCAAGACCCAGGAACTCCGGATTTCAAAAAGGTGTGAAGACACTGACCACGGAAGATACTGGTAATACAGAACATGTAGATTCTCTCGATGTAGTTCCAGACCAAGTATATTTTATCAATGCGTTGGAAAATAAGTCCCATGTACAGGACTGGACAGAACTTCTGATACTTCCAAAAAATAATCGAGTTTTGTTTAAATTAGACACAGGAGCTCAGTGCAATGTCATTAGTGAAAAAGTAGCACATCAAAGTGGACTCAACATACTTAGCTCCTCTGTCAACCACCTAATTTCATATACGTACGATAAGTTACCAGTCCTAGGTCAATGCTTAACTAATGTACGTACTAAGCTAGATGAGCAGTACGAAGTCAAATTTATTGTTGTTAGTTGAGATTTCCCAGCGATCCTTGGACGAGAGTCTTGTCAGATATTAGGTTTCATTAAAAGAATAGAAGAAATCATGATGTCATACGAAGATTCCAACATATTCCAAGGGATAGGCTGCTTAAAAAACTTTGAATATGACATAGACATAATAGAGAACCCCACTTTAAAAATATATCCAGCAAGAAGAGTACCTTATGCGATTCGAGATGACGTTAAACGTGAATTGGATTTGATGGTTGAGATGGGGATCATCAAACCAGTAGTTGAGCCAACCCCCGCCGTTTCACCCATGGTTGTGGTCAGACAAAAGGATAAAGTTCGTATTTGTTTAGATCCGAGCGATCTCAATAGGAACATTCAACGACGACACCACCCTTTGCAAACCCTAGAGGAAATTTCAGCACGGATCAGTGGCTCCAAGGTCTTCACACTATTAGACTGTAGGAAGGGATTCTGGCAGATAAAAGTATCAGAACGAAGTTCTAAATACCTGACTTTCTCAAGTCCTTGGGGTCGATACTCTTACCTAAGGCTTCCTTTTGGCGTCTGCTCTGCTCCTGAGGTATTCCAGCAAGCAATAAGTTCTGTGTTATCAGGCCTAGAAGGGGTGGAATGCTCAATGGACGATATACTGATACATGCTCCAAACAAAGAAATCTTAGAAGTCAGAACTCTTAAAGTATTAACAGCAATAAACAAATCCGGATTAAAACTAAATAAAGACAAATGTATTTTTGCGGTGTCAGAAATAAAATTTCTTGGCCACATTCTGACAAGCAACGGTCTCCGCCCCGATCCTTCAAAAATTGAGGCAATAAATAAATTAAAAATTCCGACCAATAGAACTGAACTTCAGCAATTCTTGGGAATGATAACATACTTGGGAAAATTTATCAAAAATTTCTCCAATTTAACTACTCCTCTACGGAAACTTTTGTCAAAAGATATTGCCTGGGTTTGGGATGCGGAACAAGATAGTGCATTTTCAGATCTGAAGAAAATGCTTGCATCCCCACCACTCCTTCGATTTTACGACCCCAAATTACCCATCAAGCTGTCTGTAGATGCTAGCTCTTTTGCTGTTGGAGCAGTCTTGATGCAAGAAACACAACCCGTCGCATATTCATCGAAGTCATTGACCAGGACTCAGCAAGCGTATAGTCAGCTGGAAAAAGAGGCTTTGGCCATAGCTATAGCCTGTCGCAAGTTCCATGAGTACATTTGGGGGTCACAGGACTTGACAATTGAAACTGACCATAAACCTCTGGAATCAATTTTTAAAAAACCGCTACATGAAGCACCTCCGCGTCTCAAGAGGATCATGATGGAAATAATACCATATCTCCCAAAAATAGAATACAAGAAAGGGAAGGAGCTATACATATCAGACACTTTGAGTAGAGACTGTCAATGCGAAGAAGCTAATGAAGAAGAGCAACTCCCATTTACAGTAGATCTGATTATAGCCATGTCCAAAGAGCGCGTAAAAGAAGCCCAAGACTTATCGAATCAAGATCCAGAGCTGGTTCAACTCAAGGAAACCATACTACAAGGATGGCCAGAGGAAAAGTCAGCAGTGCCCTCATTAGTACAAAAACACTGGGCTTACAGGGATGAACTAGCAGTCCATGAAGATCTGGTATTCAAAGGCAACCGATTGTTCATCCCAGGACCGCTTCGCCCTCTGATTCTGAAGCATATACATTTAGGACACAGGGGAATTCAAGCATCACTCCAAGTGGGAAGGGAACATGTATTTTGGCCAAACTTGTCTAATGAAATTACTGATTTCGTACAAAAATGTAAAATTTGTAATAAACTTCAAGCGGATAATCAAGAAGAAGAAATTTTGGAACAGCAAGTACCAACACGACCTTGGATGGTCGTAGGATCAGATCTCTATCACTTGTATGGAAAAGACTATCTCATCGTAGCCGATTCTTATTCAGGATTTTTCGATTTTATAGAAATTAAAACCACATCATCATATACGGTGATTCACGAATTAAAAAAGTGGTTTTCAGTACACGGCATACCAGAGGTGTTCCAGTCTGATGGCGGTACGCAGTACACTTCCCATGAATTCCAACAGTTCGAGAGGGAATGGAACTTTACTCACAGGGTTTCAAGCCCCCACTTTCCTCGCTCCAATGGCCTTGTCGAGAGGTATGTTCAGGAAGCCAAGCTGCTTCTGAAAAAGTGTCAGGAAGAAAAATCAGACCCATACCTCGCGTTACTCCATCAAAGAAATGTACCCAGAAGCTCATTGGGATCCCCAGTTCAGCGATTAATGAGCCGTCGAACGAGAACACTGTTGCCTACTACGTCCGCGCTTCTCAAGCCTGTTATTCAGGAAAATGTATCAAGCAAACTACAGGCTATCCGGGCGAGAAGCAACAGTTATTCAAATCAGCGGATGAAAATACCTTTGGACTATGAGGAAGGAGAAGACGTTCTCTTTAGAGTGGAACGTAGAAATTGGCAGCCAGCTACAATAGTAAGGAGAGGACCTCAGCCAAGATCTTTCATAATAGAGGACCAAAATGGCAGGCAATACAGGAGAAATACATGGTTCTTGAGAAAAACGATACCAGATCCACAGTCCGTTTCTCCGCTCCCAACAAACAGCCATCCTGCATTAAGAAGATCAACCAGGACGGTGAATCCTCCAAACCGGTTGGATTTATGATCAGTTTTATAAAGAAAGGGAGATGACAGTATGCTATTACTTCATATTGAGCTGCGGTTACCTACTTCAAAAATACTTCACTGCAGTTGTCCACCTATTATCTTATCATACTTTCGCATTTTGTTTTTACTGTTATTAATTCTAGAAAACCCAATAATTCATTCTTGTAAAACTATAACAATTACAATGTTCACATTTATCTACTAATGGTAGTTATCATTTAATACCATTAATTATCATAAATTGTGAGAACTATCATCTTGTATTTCTGAAAGCACAAAACCCAAAACAATACTGAACATTATTCTGAACAGAAATAATAATTTTGGAGAGAGTAATAAGGACAGGGATGACCCTAAAATACCTATACTGACCTCCACTCATATCATCTTGTTCAAACGAAGGTATTTTCGGTAGAGTATTAGGAGTTTCTACATTATCATCCTCACGTTCAACATTTTTCACATGTTTAGTACAGTTGGCTATAGTGACGTCAATAAAACCAATACTCACCTATTTCAGATGCTCCTTGAATGGGAGTGGAACTTTCGATCCCTGGTAGAGGCATATAATCATATGTAATTTCTTCTGAGGTGATGTTTGGTCCTGAAACGAATTCAAGAAGTGGTTTATTCATTGTACCAAAGTGACAAAAGCAGGTGAATAGTCATAGTGTACTCCAGTTGGAACTTCAGCAATAATAGAGGTAATAGGGAAAGGACGTGCTTTTTGGTTTATTACCAATAATAAAACTTTGTTAGCGACAAAGAAAAAAATTCTTAATCACCCCATTTCAAACTTTGTTGGTTTACTTTTAAAAATATTAGTTTCCGAAAATCAAATAAAAACCATCGAATAAAAATCGCTGCAAATCCTTGAGCTAAGTTTCTTATTTCCCTTACAGATTACAGACCAGGGTCAGAATCCACTGTTATTCCCCGATCAATCATTTACTGAGAATTCAAAATTACCTTCTACAAGGTATAACTATATATTAGAACATCTCTATTATCATCAACTCTACATAAAGTGAAGGCAGATTACAAGGAGACATCTGATTGAGCCAGGTTCAGTAGGTACCTACAGAAAATTCTATATTACATATCGTTAGTGGAGTCTTCAAAAGAACAGGTTATTGTTTTTATCACCTCGATTTTAACCCTTTCGATTCTAAGCCCGTATATATACGTTTTTCCATGAGTGTCTTTGCAGATCTAACCCCGTATATTTACGGGGTCCTCTGAAAGGTCTCAAGGATCTATGCCCGTATATTTACGGTTTTCTGTAACGCTCTTGAGGATCTATCCCCGTACATATACGTTTTTCTCAATGCCTCACCTCGGAAGATGTTAAGTAGTAGGTAACAGCGCCCCTCCGGTCACTAAAGAGACTGCACTAAACAAATGAATTCAATCAGGTGAATGAACTGGAGAAATGAATTTTTGTTTGAGGATTATTGCCGTGTGCTCTTGCTTCAACGATCAACGTTCTGAGTTCAAATTTCATATCTGCTTGCGATGTGGCATTGTGTGTTGTCCCATGTTTTGAAATTTATCATACCTTGAAAAACTTTTAAAATTTATGCTTAGATTTGTTTTAAATATAACCTGAGTGAAGAAAAATTTCAAAATTGTGAAGAAAAGTGAAGAAAGTGGTAGGTAGTTAGATACTAAAAAAAATTCAGGGATGGAAATTTTTAGGTAGGCAAGTAAATTTTCTCCATTTTTCATTTTTTTACCCGTTCTTATGTTTATAATACATTATAGATGACATACAAAATTCAAAAATGAATAACCAACGCAAAAAAGTATTCAGTACAGCAGTGCAGACTGAGCGTCAAAGCATGCAGAACCAATAAATCACACGCGCCTGAGAAGAATCAGTGTTGGCGAGCTACTCACGCGAGGTTAGGATGTAGAAGCAAAAGGGTTAACACATAGATGTTGGAGCCTGTTGTCAAGATGATTTTGAGATGCTACTCATGGTGAATTCTCCACTGGAGGGTTGCCATCAGACGAGACTCTAGCTCTTTAGTTCGACTACCCACCGCGTGGCATTCCGAACGCTCCAGTCGCCTTGTTATCGTTGTTATCTTCCGCCAAGCCCCCCACCCTTTTACAAATCTATTTGTCCAACTAATCTGAATTTTTACTAAGGGATCAACTACTTGATGTTATATGTGTTTGAGATGCGAGCGTAGCGATTATCCGGACAACTGATCTAAGCAAAAAACTTACTGTGTAAAATCTCGTGGCAACTGGAGCGCTGGGAATGCCACGCGGTGAGTAGTCGAACTAAACAGCAAGTCAGGGTCTAGAGTCTCGTTGCCATCAGTACGGTAATTGCCATAAACGTACGGTTATTTTAATGCACGTACGGTGTGCGGTAGTAATCCCATTTCCATACGCGAAAATACGGTAAAATGTGAAACCTTGGTGAATATATATTATTATTAATATATTCATCATTTTATCATGTGTTCATAGCTAAAGGTTACCTTCAACAGGTTTTGAAGACCATCGACCAGAATAGACCATCTCAAAAGTCGGACGCCTGCAGCTGTAATGCAGCTTTGATAAGCACCTTATCAATCCTTATCAGTGGCAGACCAAAACTTGCCTGCCGACGCTCTTTAAACCTTTCAAAGTTAAACGGACATTCTATCGTTATTTTCAAGTTGTTCATCTACGCATATAAACCTCAAACATTTAGATTTAGTCAATACATGTCTCAAGGCTCACACCTGATAGTTATTTCACAAGTATCAACTTAGCGTGAAAACTGCAATACTGCAAAGCACAGTGTTCCTTATATATATATATATATACATATATATATATATATATATATATATATATATATATAATATATAATTCCTCAAAACGGATTTTAATGAAGAACATTTTGATTTTAAAATTCATTGAGCCATTGCAATAGCTTCTTTTTCTGCGAAAATTCGCTAAAACAGTTACCTACCTACTTACCTAGCTTTAGTACTCCAATACCTGATTAAATGTATACGCTTAGCTTCCTCATTTTAAGCCAATTTTATCGAAGATTTTAAGGATTTTGGGGGGAGGGGGGCAGGGCTCTAATTCTTCCCAATGAATTTCCTTACATACTGAACACTTGTAGCCTGTGCGCATTTGCAAACGTATTATCATTGTATCGTGCATAACTCTGAACATTGCGATCCGATTCCGCACAAATTTGGAATTTAGTTAGAAACAGTCCTTTACCAAAGAATTACACTGTTACTTAGTCAATGTAAGCGATTGCTCGTGCGCTTACGAACAACCACACGCAACCTGACCAGTTACAAGTACACTCCATCTGAATATCTAATTTTATACTATGAATTATGCTTTTCTTTGTTATTTATACAACCATATAAACAAGTTGAGATTAAAAGAAACTTTTTGTGCTGCATCCACTTATTTTATTTACAGAATATTTGTATTGAACGCACAATATTGTATAGGTACATAATAAAATAATAATTGTACAAATCACGTACCAGCATAACACACTACGTGCATACATTTACGCAAATGAAACCTCCTATTAAAAACAAGTTCCAGTCATGCAGCATGATCTTATGACCGAATTTTCGTAAATTATCGAATTGTATAATGTTACATTGATTTGAAATATGAGCTTTTTGATTGTAAAGAAATTTGTTAATTACCTATTAATTTTATGGCAAAAAAGTATTCTAAATAATAATCTGCTACTCAAAAAGAGATTTAGGTTTTTTACCTTTTTTGCAGTTTTTATCGATTTTTTAGCAAATTTTGATGAAATTTTAGTACACTTTTCAGCATAATTTTATACACCAATTTTTGAACGTACTATTTTATAATTAATAAACTTTATTTGAGCAATATTCTGATTAAAAAAATATAAATTCAACAAATGTTAGCCGTTTATGGTCATTAGTACTGATTTTTCCAGCACATTTTTTGAAATTTGACCAATTTAATGTGCTCAAAAAATGCTGGCCAACGACCTCGACCTTTCATTTTTTTACAGCAAGAGCGGAATTTTTATCTCAATCCTAGGGAGAATTATCGTCTGGAATGACACATACACACACATATATATATATATATATATATATATATATATATATATATATATATATATATATATATATATAAAGCGTTAAACTCTGGGATTTGTCTCAGAATGCCTCAAAACGAATCTCAATTAAGGAAATTTTCTTGAATTTTGGAGCCATTGCAATAGCTTAATTTTTTCGACAATTCGCTAATTAAATTAGAGAAAATTCGATGAGAAACACAAGTGACTCCAGGTTATCCCATTTCATGAAAAAAAAAAGTTGATAGATCTCGTTTGCGACGCAGAATCTAGAAGAATGTATGTTAACACGTGTATACCCGGCACTTGGAATTATCTACCCCTCCAGCACACTCAAATTTAGCTCATTCTTATTTCTTTCTCTGTGGGGATAATGGTTATTGATGAAGCTATTCTTGAAAATGTGAAGCCTGACATAATAATGCAACCTGATATAGTACAGAAACATTGAAAAAAAAAAAACATCAGCACTGGGATTTGAACCCGAGCCCTCGATTTGAGATCTTCGCGACGTCTTCGTTGGACATTCATTAACTTGACGTTGGGTACACAACATGTCCCGTTGTGCGCGCCCCTACCGAGCTGAATTGTAACTACGTTCCCCCATAGGCCAGTGTCCTACGTGTCTCCGCCGCGAGCGTCAAGCAGTGAGTTGGCGCGCTGCCGCGTCATGCCGCGCCGGAGAAAAAAATGGTGTCCTACGTGGAAACGCAAAAACGCTTCGTAGGTTAGCTAGTTAACCTGTTCTGCTCATCACCTTTGTTTTCAACTTCATTTTACTCAATTTGATTTTGCATTCATGCCGCCGATCAACAAATTTGAGCTGCTGACCAGCTCAACGGCTCTTTCGTATTATTTAGCTGTAAATAATAGAAAAAAGGTGACATGCCGAGGAAATACATGAAAGCCGGAGCGAGTTCGGTAAATTTCATCGCTTATTATACTCTTTAAAGATTTTGTGCGATAATCTTCCATAATGAGGTTTTATCATACATATAAAAAAAACCTTTCAATTATCACTAATTTCAATGATTAATTTAGATCAGTGATAATTTAAAGGTCTTTTTTGAACTAAAAGAAATATTTCCAGAAAAATTGCACATACTCTGAACAATTAATAAAATTTACTCACATGAGCATGACTCAAACCTTCGTATTTTGTTTTGATTTTCGACGATTGTCTTGAAACACTATACAATATATTGTAATTTTCTTCGAAACTGGGCATCTCCCGATAAAGGTGTATAATAAATATAACAAATGTAGAACTGGCCGTTTCTACATCAGCTAACTCCATTATCACAGAAGGAAACGTGCGAGAAAAAAAAGTCCAGTCATGCAGCATGACCCCATGAGCGAATTTTTGAAGAAATCTTCGACATTTCAGTCGCTATTGATCGTGTTGAGAAATTTTAGTTAATGATTTTGATAGACAAACATGGAATTAAATTATTAACACATGCACAGAGTAAACTCATCAGTTGTGATTACATTTTTTTTTTTTTTTTTTAAGCACCTACTCCCTACGTTTTAAACAGCATGGTTCTAGGATTGGTTATACAGGGATACTTCCATAAGAGTAGTTCAATCTGAATTTGGACAATGTTTCATGCAAATATTACCGATTTTTACAACTAGCGAACGGCATTATTGCGATTTTTGACTGATTTTTCAACTTTGAAATTTTTGAAAACTTGATACATATTCTTATAGGAAATTTTACGCTGATTCTGAATATACCACATGTTAGTATGCTGAAAAAATTATTTCGCACAACAAATCGCAAAAAACAGGCTATTTTGAAATTTTTGACTACATTTTTGAAAATTTCAACCCGAAGATGTAATCCGATCATGCTGGCCAACGAACTTGAACTTTCGTTTTGTGTCCTTAACATTTTAAAATTTGTTTGAAGTTTCTAGCACAATTCTACGGACAGTTATCGTCTGGAATGACACATACATACATATATACATATATACATACATACATAAAAAAATGCGTTAAACTTCAGAATATGATTCAGAATAGCCTGAAACGGATTTCTGCATAATTTTTTTTCAAAAATTCACATTCTACAAATTTTGAGGCGAGAGCAATAGCTTAATTTTCTTCAAAAATTCGCTAAAAGTACGAAAACAACTTCAAAATTTCGAAAGAGGTTAGAAAAACAACATACAATCGCGTTTGACGTGCAGCGAACGCGATAAAAATCAAACTTGTTTGAAAATCTAACCAAAGCGTTCAATCCACGTAGGACACTGCCATAGTCTTTTCGCACGAATAGGTTACGTTGAATGAATTGGCGCCTCAACTTTTATTAATCTATGTCCGCTGCTAAAATATAGATTTGATGGACAAATAGATCAGAATAATTTGTATAGTTTCGTGGTCTGGATGTTCGCAAGCTCGCATCTCAAAAATACATAACATCAAGTAGTCAATCCCTTAGTAAAATACACATTATTTAGACGAATAGATCAAAATGACGTTTAAAAGTATGATTTAAAACATTTATAATAATGAGATTTAAAAATATGTTTCGGAGGTTGGATTCGAATACAAAAAAATATTGGCCCGTACATGGAACCGAACACTGGTTTCTCACATGTGCAATCTATTAAGACATCCACAACACCTCGAGGATTCCAGCAATTCACAAATAAATACAAAACTTAGCTACCCATAAGGGAGCTTATTTCCATTGCCAGTTGACGCTAGTTCAAATTCAGGTCGGCAGGGGCGCGCACAGCGGGACATGTTGTGTACCTAGAGTCTGGTCATTCATCACGGAGGTTTCCGTGGGAATTATCATGGTAGGGGGTGGTGAAGGAGATCTATTACTACTAATGTCCCCAAATTTAGCTTTCTCGCATTTCTTTCTTTCATCAGGGGATAATGATTATTGATGAAGCTAATCTTCAAATATTGAAGTTAAGCCTCACATCAAATTAATGTAACAAGATATTGCAGGGAAAAAATCAGCCAGCATTGGGATTTGAACCAAGATTTTGGATTTGAGTAAATGTTGTAGGACACTTCCATTCAATTCTTTATTCAACACATGGGACAAGAACAGGTCCCACCTGGTGTGTTGGTATGGATATAAAAAGCAATGTTAATATACACAGAAACCATAAGTAGTAAAAAAAGTAAGTGTAAATTCATCAAGGAGTTTTCGTGGGGATTTTCAAAAAGGGAGTAGAAATAAAGTGACATCGTCATTAATAAACTACATGGAAATGGTATTGTCAAAACCCACAAATTTAATAAAGGTTGGGTGCTAAATATTGGGTGAGTAGGTTCATTGGGCAGACTAGTAGTTGTGTTAATCATTGTAGAATCGTAGGGGTGGCAATTCAGGGTAGATCTGAGGTCTCAAAGCCTAGGGATGGTAAAAATGGAATCGATTCTTTAAAGAATCGATTTTTTTAAAGTATCGATACTTTTGGATTATTTTTATTTATTTAAGTATCGGAGAATCGATTCAAAATTTCGAGAATCGGAGGCCGATTCTTTTCAACAGCTGGATGAGCAGACATATAATGAAAAACCACCTCCGCAAACGTTGGTAATTAAAGTTGAAGAAGAATTAGGTAAATATGTTTACTGCAGAAATAAAAGTACCTAAAGTAGCCTTTGTTTTATGGTATTAGTAATGGTCGATATGTTTGAAATATAGTTTTACTATAGTTTCATAAGCTTTGATTCTTTATAAACATATCGTGACATTTTCCCATCTATGAACAAATGATATTGCTGGATGAAGTCGGTAAAAAGAGCTCAAGGTGATAGAAAGTTCATGAAATATTGCATATTTACTAGTAGGTACCTAATGTACCTTCTACGTTATTGGAATTTAAGTACCTAATACGAATACGTACTACCCCTGTCTCATGAACAACATTGTTAGGTACCTACCTATTTCAAGTTTGAAAGATTTATCATTGAAAATCGAGAAAAAATTTGCGTCAATTTTTCCATAGAAATTTACTTGGTTAAAAGTTAAGATAATTTTAATTCTAAATCTACTAAAAAGTATCGATTCTTGAAAAAATCGATACTTTCTTTAAGAATTGATACGATTTATTTCAAAAGAATTGATACGATTTAAATCGATTCATTTTGAAGAATTTGATATCCCTGTCAGAGCCACAACTTCCCAGTTTTTAGCGGGAAAAGGGGTGAACTGCTGTGTTGCGTGTGGGAGGCCGTTTTTCCAGTAAGGCGATGGGTGGGGGGAATTTTCCCAGTAAAGCAGGAGGGAATTTCTCGAAAAGGGGAATCGCGACGAAGGGGAAAGAGAATGAATGACGGCGAGGATCGTCCCGCGTGAACTCTTCGGAGTTCCTCCTCTCAGAATTCCCCCGTTCGGTGTTCCTGCACTCAGCCGCCTCCCCCCCCCCCCTGCCATCCGCATCGGCTTCGGTTCCTCTCCGGAGAGATCAATATGGCGCCCGGCGGAGGGGGAGCGGGAGTGAAAACCGGTGGAGACCGAGGCTACGAGGCGGTCCCCGGGTTGGGAGGCTACCTCTGACGTCACCCCTCCTCCGCTCCGGCGCCACCTCTCGGGTTCTTCAATTCCCTTCGCCCTTCCAATGTTCTACTCTACCCTACAACCTACATCTCACCCTCCCCCGGCCCTTTCCGACCCTTTTCAAACCCCTTATTTCCCCTCATTCCCATTCTGCAATTCTCTCTTGCTCCCCCTTCCCCACCCTCTTCGTCGTCCTTTCTCATAGCCCCATCGCCCTTTTTCGCCCCACCACACTATTAACCCTCCTTCAGTTTTTCTCCTCCCTTTTCCATTTACCCTCATCCACTCGTTACCTCTCTGTTCCTCGTTTCATATTTTCCCTTCTCTTTTGAATTCACAAGGTAGGTATTACGTAATTCATTCCCAACAAATAACACTCGTTGACAAGATATAATATGATTTTGTTGTAGTATAATACGTAGTAGGTACAACACCTACCCCAACCACTACTTGTTATACAGCCAAAAACATGGTGAACACACAGTCAACAAAATTGCTAATTGTTATGAGTTCATCATTGCCAGAAAAAAGATACGACGGAATCAATTTTGCAACCATATTTTCATACTTGATGATATTTTTCTATCGTGACAAATTTCACCGGGTACTATTTAGTCCATAACTTGCCTACACCTTGGAATTTTCACCAAAATCTAAAGAAATTATAATTTCAACAACAATGATAAAATCTATATAGAATTTTAAAACATAAACCTCTCAACGTTCGACAAAATGTTGGGGAACTCGAACCAAATTTAGACTACAAGAAATTACCTGACGTGTGGATCACTGTTTGGTCATGCTTAGATTGATATGTCTTCTAAATCAGCTCGATATGAGAAGATTGTCGTAATGGAACCTCTTCTTCGTAATCCCTCGGAACTTAAAATTCGATTGACAATTATTGTACTCGGCGGTAGCCGTACACCGGCCCGTGGTTCCCTCCTCCGCCGCGCAGCGGCACTAGTCTCCTTTTTTATCAGTCTGGGCTTGTATGATCGCTCCGACCTGTAAGGGCCATGTCATACGAGCGCTATTGCCGTCGCGCTGATAGCGTCGCGTTAAAAACGCTCCAACCCGGCAATGGGGTTCTTATGGAGCATGTCATACGGACGCTAATGCCGTCGGCGAGTCCGCGTTAGCCGGACGCTGAGCGCTGCCAACGCGGACGGTCGCGCTAGCGACGCGGCGCACGTGACGCCGGGACCCTGTCAATGCAAATGCGCCCGGAAGACGCTACGTATGACAGGCACCTGGCGTTGGCGGGACGGCATCAACGCGACGCATTTGCCGTCACGTATGACATACACTTTTTCCGGCGCTATCTCGACGCTATCAGCGCGACGGCAATAGCGCTCGTATGACATGGCCCTAAATCTACGGATTTATTGGTGAGGAGATTGTGTACCAGTCAATCCCTTAGTAAAAATGAAGATTAGTTGGGCATGTAGATCAGAATGATGTGTATAGTTTAGTGGTCTGGATGCTCGCAAGCTCGCATCTCAAAAAGACATAACATCAAGTAGTCAATCCCTTAGTAAAAATGCAGATTAGTTAGGCTTGTAGATCAGAATGATGTGTATAGTTTGGTGATCTGGATGCTCGCAAGCTCGCATCCCAAAAGTACATAACATCAAGTACCTAGTCAATCGCTTAGTGAAAATTCAAATTAGTTGTCCATGCAGGTCAGAATGACGTTTTAGAAGTATATTTCGGGAGTTGTACGAGCAAAAAGATGAGCCTGTTAACAGGATTAGAACCCACGACCTCCGTATTACGAGACCGTCATCATCACCAATGAGCTACACCTCCACTGTCGTGGTTGGACACAATCACTATACTTCACCATTCAGTAGGAGGGAGATAAGGTTGTTGTAACCCATAATGGAGATGTGAGAGCAGCACAGGTGAGGAGACTCTGGGAGAGCTAGAGCTATTGCGTGGATCTTTCAACATGGATCAAAGCTGGCTTTCCCGAAGTCCTTGTAGATAACTCTGACAAATGCGGGAGGCGAATCTCCCTCTCGACCTTCCAGTTTCAAATGTCAGAGAGGGGATCTCAGATCCTACAGCGACCTTTCAGCCACCATCAGTAAGTCATCAGTGGTGGTGGTCTAACACTTATTTTTCAATGACCAAATGGGGTAACTTCCGTGACACTTTGTCCCACCAGTATCTATTCATCAGATGTAGAAAATCTAGGGTTTCCAGCACTTATCTCTACTAGGCAAATGTTGCTACTGTTCAAACCTACAGAAAACACCTAACATCAGTCTCCCTCCCCGACCTGCTAACCTGCAAGTGGAACTTCATGGTAGCTGAGGTTACTTCCCCCATTATTGGATAACACCCACCCAAGCTTACCACACGCTTACTGAAACACTTTGGCCTTCCCGTAGACCTTGGCAACAAAAGGCTCCTTGATGTTTCATCTCAGCAATTCGTGAGAGGAACTGTACACTTCATGCCATCCTCTGAATCATGCTGTTCCACACTCCATGATAGCTGTCCTCAGAGTTCTCGAGGTTAAATAAACAGGCCGAATAAATTGATTGCCGAGACTTCAATCATCCACCACATTAAAACGACACCCCCCCCCTATGCAACGCAAGACTCCACAGACTACCTCTTGTGCTCTTTCAAAAAACCAAGAGGTACTTTCAAGACCTCCTATGGGACGTCACAATTGGACGCTCTGGCTCTTCTTGGCCATCTGTATGTCTTCATGAAGCCAAATGGTGAGATTCATCTCACTGGGGACTATCAAGCACTCAACTCTCAGACCCTCCCAGTACACCATCCTTCTCCTGTATGATTTTACCAATTCTCTACATGGCTCAACCATATTGCCATAATAGACATCTCCCAAGCCTTCCTGCACTGCAGAATTCACCCAGACGATGGCAAGAAGCCGGTTATCTACTTCGTTTGGCATCTTCCAGTTTACTCGAATAAACTACTGCCTATGTAATGCACCCCAGACTTGGAAGTGTTTTATGTATTACATCCTCCGATACCTGCCCTTCACACACTCTTACCTCAATGATATCCTCGAGACCTCCTCCAGTAAAGAAACTACACTTCCATCACCTAAAGACAGTACTCTCGCTCAGCGTGGTCTCAAAATCATCAAGGCAAAATGTTAGCTGCCCTCCCCAAATGTCATGCCCCCCCCCCCCCCCCCCCCCCCCCCGGGATGTAGGTCCCTTTTGCACCACTCTCCTCTGGATCCCCGACACCGCCACAGGAAACACAGCAGCAGCCACCCCTGCCCGTAAACCTGCAACTCCTAACAAGTCAAAAAATAAACAGAGAAAAAAATAGAAAGAAATACCAGACAAAACAACATCATAATTAAATAAATGAAACCATACAAACAGTAAAATAAAACACAAAACTAAGAACACGCCATCGGCAAGAGCGTAATATGTCCATAAACCTGATAAAAAAGTAAAGTTTTTTCTAGTTAGTTTTAATTAGTCAAAAAAAATTGGTCTTCCGTTTTGCTGCTACCAATGGGCGCTCTTGGGAAGAGAATTCCCTCAAGTATCAGCTTTTGGACAGTCTTGAAACTCATCGAAAAACACATAGAATTGAGCATAAAAATAAACTAAAAATTCGACCGGCGAAAAATCCGCATACTGGTAGCTGAAAACGGAAGAATAAACGTCGATTTTAAATATTGTTAATTTAGTATTTATGCCCCTTATATTCTGATAATAGACTGACAGTGCAATGGGCTTGACTAATAGTTTTCTTGAAGACCGGTAGGTTGTGGTTTGATCCTTCATTGTAACAATCCTCGGTACCCCAGAGATGTACTTAATAGGTGGTCAGATTGGACGCTCCGCTTTTAATTCTCTGGTCCAACTCTGATCTCAGTTTAGACAAAAATTTCCTTTGCATCGGTGTTTTATCGGAAAAAATTGTAAGAGGTTAATGTTACGGCTACTACAGTGAAGTATTCACACATATTTCATTTGACCAGGTGTGATGTTAATTGTTCTTGTTTGAATGAGTGTAAAAATATATTCTGTTCCAATTTCGCTCTTAGAACGGTGGTTCTCAATTTATTTCCTCTAACCCTAATAATTTTACCCTATTCTGTTTCTTTCATTTGGCATCCTTAATCAAAAGTTTTGGATAGGCTATGTAAAGAGTGGGGGCTGGTTCGGAGAAGTTTTACTAGGGCCCTAAAGACATTCTCTGACGAGTTCGAAAAAGAGGACCAGAATTTAAGTACTCTTGAACCGTTGTTCGCGCAAGTTGACCGGTATGCTTTGAAGATGAACGAAATGGACGAGAAGATCATGGAGGCGCTGCTGGAAGAAGAGGCGACGACGGACGAGGCGCTGGATGCGGAGGCTAAGAAGAAGGATGAGCATACTTTGAATTATCTTACTTGTCGTAGTAATTTTGAAAAGGCCAGACAAGAAACAGAAGCTGTTCAAAGTATGAATTCATCAAGTCAAGTATTAAGCATGAGAGACTTTAGAAAAATTAGGTTGCCTAAAATAGAGCCAGTTAAATATGAAGGTGAGTTGAAAGGGTGGCTACAGTTCTGGAGGCAGTTCCGTAAGATAGATGAAGACAATAGAGAGTTTTTGGTGACCACTAACGTACCCTTAACGTCACCCTACCGTACCCAAGAGTACGTGACCTTGAGGGGACGTTAGCAACGTCGTACGTTAGAATGGCTCATTTAACGTCACCCGTTTGGGGACCTAAAGGCACACGACACCAGCCTAACCTTCCTGCAAATGTAACAGTACTAGGCACCTCAAAATTACTCGAATACTGGTGAAATAAATAATAATAGTTTTTCTTTTCAAATGCCTCTTTACCAACTAATTTTGTTGATGTAGCGGGTAGGTTTTTGAACACACCTCAAACTTGGTTATTTTTCGTTTCAAGTCGCGTAGATAGAAACCTTTGAGTATGAAACCGAATGTGCCATCTGAAGTCCGCCTCCGCGCTTTACTAGCCTTCATCTCGATCGAAAAAAATCCGTTCTTTTGCGCACAGGCTGTATTTGGTCGATTAGAGCTTTGTTTTAATTATAATTTCACATATTTTAAATGAGGAACCTGAGTTTTAAGACACAACTTCTTCACAGTATTGTTCTTAGTTAGCCTGATCTCAGCTGTTTTCTCGTGAACATTGCATGAAGTGCTGCCTCCACTGATGATTATCAGGTAAAATCCTGGTTCATTGTCATAGAGATGAATACTTTTTCATACTTCTTGATATATTACCCAACCGAAAACTATCCCGTATTTGTACTGATACTAACATGAGATTCGAGTTTAGGATTGAAAATCGGCATTTCATATCGAAATAAAGAAGTTGTTAGACAACCAGTAGACAACAAGATAGCTGGGAAAAAATATCGCGTTGCCCAACCACCGTCAGCGTGACATCAAAATTAAGGCAACCGTCCTCTCGGCTTCTTTTGGGTTAGCATCTTCGTTTGCTCCCTCAAGACTACGGTAACGGGTGACGTTGAGTTGAAGTCGCCAAAAACTCTCTATTAATATTGATGACGAAGATGCAGCTATTACTCAGTTATACTGTACCTGGTTCAAAAGCTCGGAGTATTGTAGAAAAATTTCCACTCTCAGGCGAGAATTCTCGTAAGGCGCTAAATCATTTAAAGAGTAGTTGCCAAGGACGAGTGTTTGGTAGAAGTGTATGTTTGGGTGCTTCTACAACTAATTGTTAAACAAGCCACTTCACCTTGCAACCATAATTCACTTTCTATCCTTTATGACAGCTTGGAGACCCAATTGAAAGCCCTCGAGACGCTAGGAGTTACTACGGATAAGTATTCGGCCTTGCTGTATCCAATGGTGGAGTCCTATCTCCCAGTGGAGGTACTCAAGGCATGGATCGACGGAGATCTTCGTTGCAGGGGAAGGACGGCGGCTACGAGCAGCAGACTGCGGACTTGGCAGCGTTGATGCGTTTCATCAAAATGGAGGTGGAGAATGAAGAGCACATCCAGCTAGCTCATGGGTTCACTATTGGTAAGGCGTCATGCACACAGAGTAAGAAGTCCGAACCAAATGAGTCCATTCCAACTGCAAGTACTATAGTATCTCTCCAAGAAAGCTCAAGTAGGCCCAAGTCTCCACAGTATATATTTTGTGAGGAGCAGCACGAGAGTCGAGACTGTATCACTGCTCATAGAATGACATTAGTAGAAAGACTCTATGTAGTCAATAATAAGAAGGCCTGTTATGCTTGTCTTAATCTCAAATATAGAGCCAATAAATGCCGTGCAATAGCTAAATGTTTGATCTGTGGGAGGAAGCACTATCCCGTTTTGTGTTCTGAATTAGACAAGAGAAACCAGAGCGAGGGACGATTACACGATAGAAAACAATGAAATCTTTCTAATCATACATCTGGAAAGATACTGTTACAAACCTTAATGATCAAAGTTAGAGGGAGAAACCATTCAAGAGTTGCTAGAGTATTGATAGATAGTGGATCCCAGCGATCACACATTTTGACGAAATTGGCTGAGGAATTAAATTTCAGGAGTCTTGGTAAAGAAGCATTAACTCATCTCGTTTTTGGGAACATCACCACAGAAAGGGTCGAACATTCCATTTATGATGTTTTGGTTTCTGACGTACGCGATAGAGTTTCGCTAAATTTAAAATTACTCGACTAGAACAAAATTTGCTCTATCTTACCTAGAATTTCGAAATCGGCCTCTGAAAATATAGTTCGTTCGCTTCATGCAAAAAATATTGAGCTGAGGACCGGATTCCCCCAAAATAGACATTTTATTAGGGGCTGACGTTATTGGAAGCATTTTGACCGGAAAAATGGAAAAAACTAGGGACGGTGTTGTATTACAAGAAACTCTTTTGGGATGGACAGTGTTTGGGCTCGTCCATTCGATTATTTGCATGTCTAATCCAACGACTGCTGATCTGTGGGAACTCGAAACCTTGGGAATCACACATGACGATAGCAGTGAAAAGGGAGAAGAGGCTATTGATACACTCGCAAATTTCAAGCGCACAATCAAGCGCAAGCAAGATGGGAGGTACGAGTTTCAACTTCCGTGGATGTCTTGATCTTTTGAACTTGAAGTGAATACATTTTGAACTTGTTTATTCATTGTATACTGAATCGTTTCTCATGTTCCTCAGAAGGTTTATTGGGCGCCGAGGACGGACTGCTGTTAGCAATCAACTGAAGAATGTGGACTGGTCCCGAATCACCACGTTTTCTGATGCTCGAAAAATGGAATGGAAGTTCATTCCACCTACCGCAGCTTGGTGGGGTGGCTGGTGGGAAAGGATCGTTCATACTACGAATGAGCATCATCTGGGCATGGCAATCCTCGCAAATGAAGAGTTGGAAACAATGTTGTGCGATCTTGAAGGACTCATGAATTCAAGACCACTCACATACATAGGAGAAGATTCAGAAGAGCTTTCTCCGTTGACCCCTGCACACTTCCTGCGTGACCTGCATTCAGCGGAGGGCCCTGATTTGGACTCAATCGAAGTAAATCTGAGACCTCAATTTCGACGGCTTCAGCGAGTTTGGGAGACTCTTCGACGAGAGAGCTTCAATACTTGAAACTGCGAGTAGTAAGGTTTCAGAAGCTCAAAACAACGACCATGAGGTAGGACAAGATCAACATCCAAGAACAACATCGTCCGGACGGCAAATCAGGATTCCTCATCGTTTCCTTTAATCATTGGACATTTTTTTGGCTGGAGGATGTTACGCAGTGAATGCAGTGAAGTATTCACACATCTTTTATTTGACCAGGAGTAAAACTATAGGTATTCTGTTCCGATTTCGCTCTTAAATCGGTGGTTCTCAATTTATTTCCTCTAACCTTAATAATTTAACCCTATTCAGTTTCTTTCAGTTAAGGCTTAGCTGATCGATTTGCAACAAGTAATTTAGTGACCGAAGATGGGCAGTCTAGAGTTTCTTTCAACGGGCGACACTCATCTGGATGACGAACCCCCTACCGCGTCTGTCGTCTAACAAGGCTCGCAAACTGAGGATATAGACAATCCAATGAAATTTTCAAATTTGCGAGGTCCTCTTCAGTCGCCTTGATATAATCGATGATTTACGAAAATTCGTTGTACGATCATGTTGTATGAATGGAACTTTTATGTCCATTGATATGTTACCTATAGGTACGCATTGAGGATCAAATCTCCTACATGCAACATAAAGCCAATTCCATCTGGCATGTGCAATGCAGGGTGAGGTCACTAGTCTGCATGGTGTCTTTCAGGACTTGAGCCCGGTGGGTCCTTTCGTAACCCTACTTCCAAGGAGGGATCGAATAGTGGTCAACCGGGTTTCCACTGGCCATACCCGTCTTACTCACAGACACCTGCATAGTGCAGAAGCACGAGATGTTGTGTGTGGGAGGTGTGGGGGTGATCTGTCCATCCGCCACTTTCTGGAGGACTGCCCAGCCCTTGTGGACCACCGAGTCCAACATCAGCCCTCGGGTTGACGTTTTATACGGACCAGACAAGGTCCGATTCCAGTTCTTGTACCTGAGAGCCGCTGAGCTCTACTACAAACTGTGATATATTTATATACATCTAGTCGTAGTTTTATTTCACTTTGCTGATTGTATATAGTAGCGTGTATATAATTATTTCACTATTTTACATCTGGTTTTAGTTTTTTTTTTTTAATTTATTTATTTATTTATTTTTTTTTTTTTTTTTTTTTTAATCCACTTTGGGGGCTAAACAGTGGTCATCACTGTACCCCTCTTTTTTCCCCTCCGAGTAGCCAGTGGAGTCCATGATGGCGCCCCTTTTTATTCAAGGATAGCAACATGGCTCCCCTTAGAATCATGCCACTTCCTGCTTGTTCAATGCCGCTAATGACCATTCCGATTTTGAGATGCGGCTTAAACCTTAATTTAAAAAAATAATAAATAAATGAATAAATAGATAAATACAAATAAAAACAGGGACAAAATAATTAGGTGCGTAATTACAACTTCTTCTAATGATATGGAGTGAACCCTAGCAATTTCTCTAAGGGAATTCAGGGGCGGCTAATAACACGAAAGGACGCGTGGGCCGAAGGTTACCCACAGCGAGAGACCTCAGGCGGAAAGACGTGCCTACGTCAAGCGGGGAGGGAATTCTACGTCATCCGCGTGGGCGAAGGAAAGCGACGGAAAACCCTTTGGTAGATGAGGGGGCGGACTACTATTACCCCAGGGTGTGGTGGGGCCCCACGTCGAGGAATTGGTGGACACAAGCGGCCCGAAGGGCATATTCGGCCGCCCCCGGTATAAATGTCCCCCTTATATCTATCTTCTATACTTTCATAAAAAAAGTGCTGCAAATTAGCACAAAAAGGTTTATTATTTCTATATTAGATAGCCCTTCTACGCAGATCATCTTTATATATAATTCCGAACGGTCTTTGAAATTGTGAAGAACTTCGCGGTCCGATTTTAGTGTTAGACTGCTCATTCGAATCAGCACGGCCCCAAGTTTGTTGCAAAAGTGTCGCCGTTCGTCTCTATACCCGCCTTGATCGTGTTCTAGGCGGTCCTTATCAACGAGAGTTGTTTATTAGGCTGTGGCGGTAACAACAGTTGCCATCAATTCACGGTAAGTAAGAAACGTAGTGTAGTTACTAACATCTAGGAGAGTTATTTCTGAACGAAGAAATTGAAACTGAAGAACTTAGCGGACTTTATATGTAATGCCGAACGGTCTTTATATATAATTCCGAATTAGCACAGCCCCAAGTTAGTTGCAAAAGTGTCGGTAAGAAATGTAGTGATGGGGTCTTTTCTGATCAGCTGAGTGAGCTAAATTCTTTCCTGTTCACTGTAGGAAGTTGAAATTTGATAGGGAGACTCTCTGCGACATTAAGTGATGGGGTCTTTTCTGATCAGCTGAGTGAGCTAAATCCTTTCCTGTTCACTGTAGGAAGTTGAAATTTGATAGGGAGACTCTCTGCGACATTAAGAGACGAGTGAAGTGATGGGGTCTTTTCTGATCAGCTGAGTGAGCTAATTTCTTTCCTGTTCACTGTAGGAAGTTGAAATTTGATAGGGAGACTCTCTGTTTATTAGGCTGTGGCAGTAACAACAGTTGCCACGGTAAGTAAGAAACGTAGTGTAGTTACTAACATCTAGGAGTGTTATTCCTGAACGATCTTTGAAATTGTGAAGAACATCGCCTTAGCTTTGCCCCAGGTCACATAACGCCGCAAATAGGTAGGACATATATCGTTACTATAATGTGCTGAGTTCCTGTTAGGTACTACTGTTATACGGACTAGATTAGGGCTTTCCAATCCCTAACAGGCCCCTAGTTGGTCTATAATTATTATTAGTAGATTTGGGCGGAGTTCCAGTGTTGGTTAAAAGTTTTTTATTGGTGACATTTCGGCCTCTGACTGTAGGCCCTATTCATGCCAAATTATTTGCACAGATACAACACAGGTATATATGATAGGAACCACATCTTTTAAATGTTAAATTTATACACACACACATGTTAAATTTTATACTTGATTCCAACTACTGTTTATTCAAAAACAAATTCTTCAAACAAGTTTCAGGAGTCCCAATGGGTTCTCCTTGTTCTCCAGTAATAGCAGATCTGGTATTGGATCATAAAAAAAGAACAGATGTCATTCCTATTATATATACCAGTGTAGTATCTGTGCAAATAATTTGGTATAAATTGGACTTACAGTCAGAGGCCGAAACGTCGCCAATAAAAAACTTTTAATCAGGACTGGAACTGGTGCTTAAACATCCTAAATAATTATTATTAAGCCCCATAAAACTTGGAGCATCGTGCCTCCCAAAAGGGGTCACACCTTTACAGCTCAGGACCCCACAATGTCACTGTCATTAGGGAAACTGTCGAAACATCAAAACAGAAAATTTAGAAAAAAGTCAGGTTGAAAAGTAGAGAAATTAGCCTCAGAAGCCCCATCAGCTATTCAGTGATCCTTCGAACCTTGTAATTGTTAGTGGGGTGTCCCGAACGAGCTCCATTAAATTTCAGCAACGTGAGTCGATTAGGAAAGAAATTAGCCTCGATTCTTCCGAAGCTGATCAGAATAACACGAGAACTGAGAATATTACAGCAATATAAAATGACCAGTTGACTCAGAAAGAGTAACGCTTAGACCACTAAGAAGTTTCAACGACCCTCTGTTTGCTCGCAAATTGAAAAGAACCAGAGCATTTAGATCAAACTCTACATACACATACAAAAAGCATTAAACTCAAGTAATTTCAAAACGAATTTCAATGAAGGAAATTTTGGATTCATTGCAATCGCTTAATTTTCTTGGAAAATTGGCTAAAACTTTCCGACCTTGGTAGACTCAAAAGTAATTAACCTTATTATTATTTTTATTTTTTATGAGGTGTGGTTTAAGCCACACCTCAACCAGAAGGATCATTAGCTGCATTGAACAAGGTGTCTAAAGGGACACTGGAAGTGGTACGATTCTAAGGGGAGCCATGTTGCTTTCCTTGACTAAAAAGGAGCGCCATTATGGACTCCACTGGCAACTCGGAGGGGAAAAATTTGAGGGGTACAGCGATGACCACTGTTTACCCCCAAAGTGGATAAAAAAAAACCCAAAAATAAAATAATACAACTACTATGCTACATGCAACAATCCATGGTACATGCTACTATATACAATCAGCAAAGTGAAATAAAACTACGACTGGATGTATATAAATACATCACAGATCAGATATCACAGTTCGTGGTAGAGCTCAGCGGCTCTCAGATACAACAACAGGGATCGGACCTTGTCTGGTCCGGATAAAACGTCAACCAACTAAGGTTGCTGATGCTGGACTCGGAGGTCCACAAGGGCTGGGCAGTCCTCCAGAAAGTGGCGGATGGACAGATCATCCCCTCACCTCCCACACACAACATCTCGAGCTTCTGCACTACGCAGTTGTCTGTGAGTAAGACAGGTATGGCCAGTGGAAACCCGATTGACCACTATTCGATCCCTCCTTGGAAGTAGGTTTACGAAAGGACCCACCGGGCTCAAGTCCTGAAAGACACCACGCAGACCAGTGACCTCACCCTGCTATTGCTCATACCAGATGGAATGAGATGGTTGGATTGGATGCTTTATGTTGCATGTAGGAGATTAGATCCTCTATGCGTATAGGCAGCATATCAATGAAGTTATCACCAATGACTCTCCTTGCAAGGGCATCTGCACACTCTACATTTCGGTAAGTTTTTGTAATTATGTTTAAACTTATCATTCCTCAAATAGCTTGAGTCAACCTGAGTTGAATGGTGTATTAGTTCCATTAAAAACGTTGCTTTGGTAGAAAATGCGTTTCAAAAACCAACATTTCGTCATTACCTCATAACCTTCATTAATACGAAGGTGTGAAGTAATGACGAGCAGAAGGAAGTAGTGACGTGAGAAGCAATTTTGTAGCAAAATTAACGTTTTCATTTTCATGTTTGGTGAAATTTTTCATTATATATTAGATTTTTTTATCTTAGTCATGTCAATACCACCCAGCATATCATCACAATTTTACTCATTTAAAAAACCAGTTAATGCATCATGAACTCCTGATCTCACTCAGCTGATCTGGGGTTTATCAGCATTCCCGACAGTTTCCCTTCCAATTTTCAGTGTTACTATTGATGAAAACAGCATCATTCCGCTGATCAGGGTTGTTATTAGTATCCAGCAGTCTTTGAAGTTCCTCTGCCGACTTTCAGCTTTCCTGGTCGAAATCGAATAAACAAACAGTCAAGTCATTCGACTTCATCAGCAGTCCTTAAGATTTCCTCTCTTAAATTTCAGCTTTTTAGTTGGTGGTACATGAATAAGGAAGAAAACAGCTGCAGGGCTCATTTAGTTATTTCACCCCGATCGTAACGGCCTATTCCTTGAAATAGTTTAGTTATTTTAGTAAGTTGGGTTAGTTAGTTTAGTTTTGCGTATTTTATACACTAAAGCCGGAAATCTCAGAATAAGAACTCTCAAGTAAATAGTTACTTATTTATACATAAATACTTATATAGGTTCTTAACTAATTGTGTGTTCTATTGTTCTGTGTGCAGATCCTGTTGTCCTAATTTGAGGTTCAAGAAAATATGGCACCAAAGTAGAAGCTGAAGCCTAAGAAATCGAGGGGAAAAAGTAGGCATTGCTAACAACTTCTTTATGAATAAAAAAAGCGATCTAGAGTCTGCCTGATTCTTAAGGTTCAACAGCATGAAAACTACTTGAAGAAGAAACAAAAGGGGCGCTTAGCAAATGATTCACCGAGAAAAGAAGGCAATTTTCCAAGTCTGGGAGACCCGTTCTGGTGTTTATCGTCAAAGGACGAAGCCTGCATAGCTAAAAAATGCTGAGGGTAATCCTGGATCAGATACTATGAACAAGCCAGGGACTTCTTCTGTTCTCTCTTAGGCTCCTGCAGTCACTACCAAGCAAAATTGATGAGGAAAATAATTAAAAGGACGGATTTAGTAATCCACAGAAGAAGTACAAAATTAACAGAAATCGACATGAGACTTCAAAAAGACAATAGGAGACTAAAAACTAAACTGGACACAAAAAACTCCGCTCTACCGACAACCAGTGCCGGCATACCGGGGAAAAAAAAAAAAAAAACGGAAGTTAGTGAAAAACGTTGTCTATTTCCACGAAAATAAAGAGTTACAATGTTAAATCGATTTCGACGGTTAGGCCATCATCAGTAACAAACAATAACTCATACTGATGATGGCCTAACCGTCGAAATCGATTTAACAGTGTAACTCTTTATTTTCGTGGAAATAGACAACGTTTTTCACTAACTTCCGTTTTGAAATGGGTTTCCACAATTTTCTCGCGAGTGATTTAGTTCGCATACCGGGTAAACTGGTTTCCTTGTCGATTGCAGAAAATAATGATCCTGAAATCAGGAGAGGACTGCTATTGACTGAAGAGGTGAAAAAGGAACATTGGTCAAAATCGAACAGCAAAACATGAGATAACCGATTGATATTAAGGGATGTGACCAACTACAAACAGTATCTATAGGATTCCACGTACTTATGTGCGAAGAAATAATTTCGCCAAAACAAATAATAAATGATGCTGTAACCAAAAAAGAAGAAGCCCAAAGATAAGCAGATTGTGATCAATCGTGAATGTTCATTATGTAGGTACGGGTAAAAGTACCTACCTATCGTCTTTTTCGTTACGTTGAGACGGTGAAATTTTGATCGAGTCCTACCTAAGCAAATTTTATAAGAACGAAACTCCGTCTGTTTGTCATTCGTCCCAATGCACCGTCAAACGGCTGAGTGAGGGGAGTCTACGAGTAGGGGCTCGACGTTTCAGAGCTTGCTGATCAATTTTGGTTCCATGTCTCATGTCTGTCTGTCTGGTTTGTGTCTGTCTGTGGTAAATCCTTGTCACGCCCAAAACTATACCAAGTTGCAGTCCGATTCCACTGAAGTTTTCGGGCATTGTGGGGGTTAGTTCTTAGACGGTCCCCTATAATTTTCAATGCCATCAAATTACCGAGTGGCATGTGCGCATGCGCAAACGTAAATTTTTCATAACGTCGATTTCTCATTATCTGCTGGTCCGATTTCGTACAAACTCGGTAGGCCAGTGGCTATATGTTCTAGAAAGGTGCTCTATAAATGATATCGTGATTGGTAGAAATCACTGCGCATGATTAACACTAATATTAATTGGCACAGGCAATACTCCGAGTCTAATGGAGCGATTTTAATGAAATTTTCAAGGATTGTGCAGGATAGCTTGTGGTCGGCCCCCTATAACTTTCATTGCCGTCACATAAATTGTAGTCTATGTGCATGCGCAAACGTTAATTTAATAAAACGTCGATTTCTTATCATTTATTGGTCCGATTTCGTTCAAACTTGGGGAGTAGATGGGTATAATTATGTTCCAGGAAAATTCTCTATGAATTATACCGTGATTGGTGGACTAATAACTATAGCGCATGCGCAAAACTAAAATTGATCGAGACTAATAATGACTCCGATTTTTATGACATTTTCAAGGACTGTGCGGTTTAGTTTCTAAATCTTCCCCTGTGATTTTCATTGCCGTTCGATTAATAGCAGTCTGTGAGCAGGCGCAAACGTTAATTTCTCATAACGTCGACTTATTAATCATTTCGACTCGTGCTTTTTTCTTCAAATAATTCTACACGTCCATGTTAGAATCTGTGAGGAAGCAATACTGCCCACCCAACTTGGCAGGCAGTTTTATATACCAAGGATCTGCATAAAGACAATAAAAAACCTTAGTGTAACAATGTGCAGAGTTAACTGTAACGGTTTAACAGCGTGGTGGGTGTGGTGAGAGATTAACATGTTAATATGGTTTTGGACTGGGGATCATTCTAAAATTCATGTGACTGTTTTCCATACTATTTGTGAATTTGTTCACCCAAATATTGAGGTATTTAACACATTTTGCATATACACGCATTTTACGTTGAGTTTTAATAATTTTGTTGTTGATATCCGAAATTTTGTTAACAGTATTATAAGTGACGGGGATTTCAAAGGCAGCCCAGACGGAAGGTAGTGAAAACCGTTGTCTATTTCCACGAAAAATAAAGAGTTACACTGTTAAATCGATTTCGACGGTTAGGCGATCATCAGTAACAAACAATTTGTTTGTTACTGATGATGGACTAACCGTCGAAATCGATTCAACAGTGTAACTCTTTATTTTTCGTGGAAATAGACAACGTTTTTCACTAACTTCCGTTTTGAAATGGGTTTCCACAACTTCGTCGCGAGTGATTTAGTTTTAGTTTAGTTTTTAGTTCGTGGCAGCCCAGAACTGCAATAGTAAACCTTAGTGTAACAATGTGCAGAGTTAACTGTTACAGTTTAACAGTGTGGTGGGTGTGGTGAGAGATTAACATGGTAATATGTTTTTGAACTGGGTATCATTCTAAAATTCATGTTACTGTTTTTCATACTATTTGTGAATTTATTCACCCAAATATTCAGATATTTAACAAATTTCTTATGTACGTGCATTTCTACGTTGAGTTTAATAATTTTGTTGTTGATATCCGAAATTTTGTTAACAATATTATAAGTGACGGGGATTTCATTAGGTTAGCCGCAAACGGGGCCGGGAGGTGGAAGTGTTGGCCGCCCCCAAGGTCTCCCGCCCCCGCCTTTTTCCTTCATTCTGTCACCCGACGGAGGCGCATGTTCAATATGCAGACCCCATTACACCTAAACAGATTTTCCCCCATTGTTGTTATTCTCCTTTCAAAAAAGAGATGAGACGGTTTCGAAAAAAGGAAACAACAAGTTGTATTTTGACTAACTCGACACGTAATTGATGTGTACTAATTTTCTCCGGAGTCCGAGGGAATCAATACCGGGTGGCGCCTGCGCGGTGCGCCACATTTTAAATTGAGGAGCGAGTGCTTTTCTATAAAATACCGCGCGCGGAGGCGAGCCCTCCGTGTTTTCGCTCTATAATCTGCCTGATTACTTTCCTTGCCACTGGGAGAAGTTATTGAAAAGTACTGCAGTGGTCACTAGAAATTTCCACGAACTTCAAATATTAGAGACTTGACAAATACATAAATAGCATACCTGTTATATAAATGAATAATTAATTCGAACAATGTTAACAATATTATGATTATGAAATTTAACTAGAGCCCAGATCGCAATTATTTCCGTTATAAATTTAAATGAGGTAGATACATCCTTCATAAAATAGTATTAGCCCTATATAATTATTATAGTCCATTTTTGAAGGTATCATATGAAATCACCATTAGGTAATAGGAATTTTATCTTGTCTATCTTTACCGCAGGTGCGAGGGATTTTCAGAGCGCTCTACTGGGCAACTAGAAAAGTTGCCATAACCTAGAAATCCTGGTTTTTTTTTATTACTTACAACCAATGTTTTTAGGACGTCCCTCAGTAGTTAGGTTATACAGGCAAGGCTTCTTATTTGAAAGGGACGACCTATTGGAATTTATCCAGGTGGGTAGGGGACAACCCAAGCATGAGAGAGAAAAAATAACCACCTACAAATCCGTTTCAGACCATTCTAAGACCCAATCCGTAAAAAAAAAACATAAACTCGTAAACGAGTTCCACTATCTGCTTTACAAGCAGATACCATGTTACATGAATATGTCTTTGATTGGGGATTTCATAACGGTTGTCCTCGAGAGTTGTAAACAAATCCTTTAACTTTAAACAAATCCCTGGGCCGCATCCCGACTAATTCCAACAAAACAACGGTTTACTTATAGGAATGTTGAAAATAACTGTGGAGAGAAGCCACTACAATGAGTTGTTGTTAACAGTCGACTGTTGTCAAGAGGATGAAAATGTTTCCTATGGAGTGGAATAAATTATGGTATTGCTTTACGTTAAGAATATTGTAACAGGCTTATTAAAATTGTTTATAGTCCAATCAACTTAGTTTAGGAATGTATCCAGGTATGTAAGGAGGGGGAAATTGGTAGCTTGAGATGTGAACATTTATCACATAAATCATGCGCTTTCCAACGAGTGGCGAACGATTTATGTGCGATGAAAACTGAGGAAGTTCCATTCCCCTAGCAACGGCTGGGTTGTACGTGAAAAACACTGAAATTGTGACACGAATTTTGCGTGACGGAAATTTTTGGTTGACCCCCAAGAGCAAAGACATATCCATGTCAAAAAAAAAAAAAAACGATAGGTGTGTGAATGTGAGAGTGTTTGTGTGTGTGTGTGAGAGAGAGAGAGAGAATGTGTGTGTGTGTGTCTGTGAAAAATTTTGTCGACATTGCCCAGGCCACAATTCTCAACCGATTTCCGAGATTCTTTGTTCGTTAGATTGCAATTTTCCTCTATTTGTGCAAGAAACCTCGGAAATTTTGAATTTCAAGATAGAAAGGGAAATGGAAGGGGTAAAGCCGAAAAACTTTTTTTTTTAACGACAAAATTTGTCGACGCTACCCAGGCTACAATTACAATTGTTAACCGATTTTCGTGATTCTCATTTTAATCGATTCCAATTTCAGTCTAGTTGTGCAGCAAACCTAGGAAATTTCGGATTGGCTGTTAAGGTGGGGTGGGGGGGGGGTGGAGGGGATAATTAGGTACCGATTTTGTCTAGCTACAAATCTTTACCGATTTTCGTGATTCTCATTTTGATCCATTATGAATTCGATATAGTTTTGGAAAGTATGTCAGGACTTTCAAACTCCATGAAGAGAGGGGGTGAATGGAGGGGGAAATACTGATGAATCATGATGTTTTCATTATTCTCGTCCGATTTTCGTGATTATTTTTTTGTTCAACATTGAATTTGGTCTAGATTTGGAATATGTAACAGGATTTTTAAATTTCATGATGGAAGGAGGTGAATAGAGGGGGCAATAACGATAAATCGTTGTTTTAATTATATTCATCAGACTTTTCGCGACTTTTTTTATTGTTTGTTTGATCCAGATTTAGTCCAGTTATGCAATCTCGGAAATTTTCAATTTACCGTCGGTAAAGGAGTTAAATGGAGGGCGAGGGGGGGTATTTCCGAGAAATCATTATACTTTTTTTCTCTCTTATTTTAATTCTCACCAAAATTATATACAATCCATTCATAGGCAATAAGTTTTTATTCTGCTTTTTCGACCAACAATCGAACTTTGAGGAAGCCATGAGAAAGCTAAAATTCCAAGACAAATTTACAATAAGAAATGTGTAGATTTTTTTAAACACATTGTAATAAGCTTTAGTACATTTATCATCCCAATTTCGTAGTTCATATTTTGGTTAGCTTTATTGAGCAATATTGCTAAAAAAGAAAAAAGTTCCAGTCATGCAGCGGATTTTAGTTGGAACAGCGAAAAGATCGTGATTTTACTGGAAGTACCACTCCATTATAACCTGGCATGAACACTACTAAATTTAGAATGACTGATTGGTTTTTCAGAGAAATCTGATTTTTCAAGCCGAATAGCAAACTAACAAATAAAGAATCGACTAAATCGGTTGAGAATCGCGTAAATACCTAGTACATTTCATTGCAAAAAGAATTAAATCCCCGATTCTCAACACTTCTTAACCAAAAGAAAGAAAAAAGGATGAGGAAAAACTAAAATAATATGGTTTATCGGAATTGCCATTTACTTCCACCTCAGTGAATTTGAAACTTCCGAGATTTTGACTTAAATCTGGATCCAAGAAAACAACGATGCAAATGATTACACTAGGTTTATTATTATTCTGTATTAGATAGCCCTTCGACGCAGATCAATTGGTCTATCATTATTGAACCCACTAGAAGCTACCTATATCATTAAAACTTGGCTAATTTTTACGCTTTCCAATAAATATTTTAAAAAATTATTTCTGTTCTAGAACCAAAAATTTCAACCATGTATCATGTTTTCTCCTCGATATTGATTCGAAATTCTATGAAAACATCAGAAATTAACAAGCGGTTGCAATCATGTTCACAATATCAATTATTGAGAATGATCACCTGTGTGTAAACAATTATTTATATAACCATGCTCATAACTCAGTTTGTTGGACACGCACTTCGCCGTAGTTGGAACATAATATTGTTGGATAAATCGAGAGCTTTCGAACGAATGGTCAACGAATTTTGTGGGATGAAAAACGACGAAGTACCATTTCCCTAGCAACGACTCGGTTGTAGGCGGAAATCACTGTAATTAATTTCGTGCGCGGAAAAAAATTGACTCGCAAAATTCGCTAGGACCCCAGGGCTAAAACATGATACATGTTAAAATTAGAAAAATTTTTGTAAAAACTATTAGGCAGGTTGAAAACGAAAGAAATTAGCCTCACTGGCCGCTCAGCTCTACGGTACGCCTCCGTATCTTGTAATGGTTTTTTGGGTGTCCCGAAGAAGCTCCATCTAAATTTCATCATCGTAAGTCCATTTGAAAAGAAATTACCTTAAGAGGTTCCAAAGCTGATCTGAGTCCTTCCGTACTTTACAATTGTTTTCCAAACAAAGGAGCTTCATTTCAGGTTTCATCACTCCAAGTCAATTAAGGAACAAATTAGGCTCAGAGGTCAGCTGATCAGTGCGCCTACCTGCACTGATATTGAATTCTTCGTCTCACAAAGATGCTCCATTTCAAATTGCAGATCCGTAGGTTGTCATAAGTATGCCTACGTAGATATAGGCACTTACAGAGGGGAAATTGATTCAATTAATCTATACTTTACTAGTTCCCCTGATCCAAGTAAAACGACATTGCTACCCTTTAGGGTTGACAATAATTGATGCCGAGCTTTTAGGACCAACTAGACCGCAAATTTGATTTAGAGGGTGGGTTAAAAAAAAAATCTGTTATAGAGGTTTATTATTGAAAATACATAGGCATAAACCAACTTACCGCGGAAATATAATAAACCAAAACAGTCACTGGAATCAGATGAGAATTGTGAAAACATCACGATTTATCACTATTAACCCGTTTATTTACATTCCTCCATAATGAAATTTGACACTCCTAATATATGTATACTCTAAAACTAGACCGAATTTTGAATTAAAAAAAAAAAAAAAAAAAAATCACAAAATTGGTGAAAAATTGTAGCTTGGAGTCTTGGATAGTACTTGAAAGAAACGGTAACCACCCACCAGCCTACAACCCCTCCCTTATCCCCTCAGAAAATCCAGAGTTCCCCAGGTTTGTTGCACAACTAGACAAAAATTGGGATCAAACAAAATAAGAATCGACAATCGGTTGAAAAACAACCCAAGCTAAAAGTTCAAAATCGTTATTGAATCACAGAACATTATTTAGAACAAGTTTTGTGGTCATAGTAGTGTCAATTGGTAGTGAAGTATTTCTTTGCACTCAAAGATCAAAGTTCTCAAATTCCAAAACAACGCAACGTAATATAATATGATAGGTAACTTACGAAAATTCGCGCACACGATCATGCTGCATGACTGGAACTTTCGGGTTTACCTCCTCAATTTTAATCCTTCAGTCATAAAATTCAAAGTTTCCGAGGTTTATGGCACACCTAAACCAAAATTAGGATCGAATAAAGAAGAATCTCGAAAATCGGTTGTGAACTGTGGCCTGGGCAGCGGAGGCAAAATTAATGATGTACCTAATCGACAACAAAAAAGTTTAGCCCCCCCCCCCCATAAAATTTGTTGGTTAGGTGGAGGGGCACACCATAAAATAAAAAATGAAAAAAAAAAGTTATCGTAGTGGGAAGGACACCCAGGTTTACATCCAACACCTGTCCCTTGGGATCATAGAAGTTGTGGAGGAGGTGGGAGAGTGGACGAAAGGAAGTGCCCGTATAAAAGGAACCCCAGTTGAGGTAATTGCCCCTAGGAATGCGGGTGGTGATACCACAGAGTACTCCTGCCGAGATGCCAAACACGAGTAACTCCGTGACTCTTTCCCTGCACCACACCCCGGGCCATGACATGGCTGCGGCTATGTCCTTGATTTTATTTGTTGCCACCTCTTTTAGCTTGGACGCCGCTATCCACAGGTCATTTCTGTCATACTTATCTTAGCCTGCGGGGTCTTCACAGACTCCTTGATGCCACTGACAACCTGAACATCCAGGACTATGCCAGACCCACGGGGTTTGACGCCAACAGTTCAGGAATTATTTTAGATTGACCCATGAAAGTTTCTCTTTCGTTTTGAGGGAGACTTAACAACTTCTTCGTACAACAGTGTGAAGAAACCAATAACAGCAGTCAAAAAACTGGCTTTAACGTTAAGGCAAGAGTAACAAAGTTTTTAATCTATTTAACTTTTTGTTTAAACAACGCCATTTCAGCTCCCACAGTCATACAATCAGTTTCAGGCAAATGAATGTAAATACAATAGGTACCTAACAGTAGTCATGCTAATTTTGAATGACATGTGTAAAGTTCATAGTTGTTGCGGGAAGTTTCTGATAAATTTGAGGTGGTTCAGGGTGATGATGAGTTTGAAGAAGAGGAGTATAACTCTGAGGAGTAAAACGACTGGATTTCGTTGTGCTGAATATTTGTAAACCCTGTGGTAGGTGGCAAAGGCATTTCCAGGTTCCGTAGTTCCATCTCTGAGACAACTTTGAAGACGCTCGTTTTTGCCTCGATAGCTAAGTCTGGTCGAAATTTTTTCACAGTGGCTGCCATTGTTTTGAAAAACAAGTCAATTTCATCTTCTTTTTCTAGTGGTTGTCGCGCAAGATCTTCAAGGCACCGTTTGAGGTGCAGCCTGTCCTCCTTCCTATCTTGTAAATATTTTAGGACAGCTCCCCTTTCTTTGGTTGGTTTTGATGATGGGGTTCGGAGAACGACCCCCAAACCACGTAGAGATTGTGTGGGAGTTTCAATTTGAGATAGAATTTGCTGGGATGATGCGTGTCGGGGTGCTGAATGCTTGGGTGCCTGCCTGGGTGGCTCCTCAAAATCTTGTAATTCGCCAATACCCGTTTGCCCAGAAGGAACTGAGTCTTCATTATTGGGTGGATTATCATCTTCCACAGTATCCAAAAATCGTAATCGTTCCCAATACACAGCTCTTTTCTTCTTGACAGCTCCCTTCTCATCTCTTTTGTCCCTCTTGTAGTGATCCCTCATAGATCTCCATCGTTTCTTGCACTCACTTCCTGCAACACATAAACCCGATTCCTGTGTAAAATATTGAAAAATGCAGGGAATGAAGCATAAAACGTTATAAAGAGTTATAAATCAATACTACCTACATAATAACTCAAGTCCTCTTGCTGTAATATTATTTATAAATTACATATTTATATTGCAAACACAAGCGCACAGGGCGTGAATTTCTAATAACGTCGAATTCTCGTCATCTATTAGTCCGATTTTGTTCAAACTCTGAGGTGCTGTTGGGTCCTGGATGATGCCCTTTGTATTTCGTTGCGTTTTTTTGAATAACAACTAGGTATTTGCATGCGCAAAACTTATATTGGTTGACACTCCGAGAAAAATGGACAGATTTTGACGAAAATTTTAATTATTAGAAAGTTCCTAGTAGATCCGTCGGTATCAATACGGCTGCGGTAACGAGAAACATTTACCGCACCTTAAGGACACGTTAAGTCCTTAACGGATCTAGTTGTAACGCTAAATCCATGGAAGGGAGAAATTATCCCTAAGAGGTTATTTTAGACGATTACGTTTTTTCCGGATTGCGATCCGTTAACGTATCTGTACGGAATAATGCGTCACCGTAACTCATTGCGTCAGAGTTATGGCGCCGGATTGTCGATACCTTACGACGTATTGTGTTTTACCGACTACTAGGAACTTTCTATTGTGCGGGTTAACATATAGACAACATGCGCGTGCACAAACACAAATTATAACCCTATTTTGTATTCTAGCATGAATACACATTTATTAGATAAGTAGTACTAGTCTATCTGACATCCAATCATTTCGACTGTGTTCTTAAGCTAATTCTATACGTCAATGTTACAATATGTGAGGAGGCTATACTGCCCACCCAACTTGGCAGACATTTTTACTTAACATTATTTTGAACAAAGTTTAAATAAATATTATTTATTTAATATTTTCTATATATTATTCAGAAAAAAACTTGCCTTCTTTATTCAGTATTTTGCCAACTTCATTCCACGTCAGGTCTCTCTTTGACGTATCCTTGAATTCAGGGTCTTTCAAGTCATACAATATTGGATGCTTCATTACAAAATCGATTAGAAGTTCGTCCTCGTCGGTAGAAAACCTCACCGCAGGGCATTTTGCAACATTACCAGTCATTTTTAAAAATATTTCTTAAAAAGGAACTCGCTACCCGAACTCAAAGCGACCAAACCAGGGATATCACGCAGCGCACAACGTAATTCACTCCTTCCAACGCAATGGGGTCTAGTCTACTGCGTCGACGTAACACGTTCTGCTGACGTATGCGCCCTCTAGCTACACTCCCACTTAATTTTCAGGGGTCACCGAGCTCTGCGGAACGGAGCTCCGTTTTGTCGACGGGGTTTTTCCTCAACTTGGGACGGAAGACGCCGGCAGAGTCACGTCGCAGTGTAGGGCATAATCTTTTCGTCGAATACGAATACGATTGTTATCGCGATAATTATTCGTTGATTCTGAGTCAACTGCGATTATATTGGTAGGTATTCGTGTAATCGTATTCGTCTGTCACACGAATACAACCCATAAAAATGCGTCACGGTCATCAATTTCAATAGTATAGGGCATCCCTCTTATATGCGAAGCCTTGCTAATATTACCTAGCTTCAGAGGGACGTCCTTAAAGCGAATTCAACGATTGGAGCCCAGCCTATTTATCTCAAATCTATTTCAATAGGACGTCTCTCTGAAGGTAGGTAATATTAGCAAGGCTTCGCGTGTTATAGGAGGGACGCCCTATTGAAATTGATGACCGTGACGCATTTTTATGTGCAGACAGACAAATACGATTACACGAATACAAATAATATAGTCGAAGTTTACTCAGAATCAACGAATAATTACCATCGCGATTACAATCGCATTCGTATTTGACGATAAGATTATGCCCAACTCTGCACTGGTGGAATATCCAAGATCACAGCCAATCGTTCCAGTCTTGAAATATTTTTTTCGTATGGAAGAAAAGCTGTACAGTAAAGAATTCTGCATCGAGTGAGACCACCGCCAGCTCTCTAACTTTTTGGCGATTTTCCAAAGTTTTCGTGACCTACCCACTTTTACGGAAATCTTCAAAAAGCGAGTGGTAGGTCAAAAAACTTTGGGAAAACGCAGCAAATTATTGCACAATGGTTTATTATTTTTGTGATAGATAGCCCTTCTACGCAGATCATTGGTCTATAATTTTATTAAACTCCGTATCTCTATAAGATTGAAACTCCGTCTGTTTGTTTGTTTGTTTGTCGTGTCTATGCACGGCCAAACGGCTGAGTGGTGGGAGTCTACGAGTGGGGGGATCTTCTTGGGATTTTCCGATAGGATGTATAAGCGAATTTAAAATTTTCCAATCCCACCTGAACCATGGGCTGTAGGGCGGGAGGGGGGTCGAAGCAAGTTTTAATGTGCGCTTTTTCCACTTCCCTGTTTCCTCTACCCCTCAAAACGGTCGTCGAAAATTCCGGAAAAATACCGGTTTCGTAGGTTTTTGAACGAGGAAGACGACGGCGCGATCGGATCGCGAAAAAAGTATCGGGAAATGCGTCAAAAAAATTAAAGAGTAGGGACCCGTTTTCTCAAAAATTGGAAGCGAGCCGGAGCGGCTAGTGTAACATTATGATCAGAACATGGCGCATCGTGCCTCCGAGATGGGTTCACGCGAACTAAATCACTCGGGACGAAGTTGTGGAAAACCCATTTCAAAACTGATGTATACAACTGAAAAAACGTTGAAGGGGGATTATAGCTAATCAGATGAAGTGAAAGGAGTGAGTTTTCACTTCATCTGATTAGCTATAATCCCCCTTCACTTTGCTTGCACTTAATTGGTTGTATGTAGCTCCTGCCCCCTTTCCTTTCTCTTGACCAATGGGATTCAATCTCCCTTCACCTATGACTATAAAAGCTGTGTCCTTTCTAATGTATCATCAGTTATTGTTTGTTACTGATGATGGCCTAACCGTCGAAATCGATTTAACAGTGTAACTCTTTATTTTTCGTGGAAAAAGTTTTTTCACTAACTTCCGTTTTTAAATGGGTTCACACTTTTACAGTTCCAAGACTCCGCAATTTTACACTTCACTGTAAAGATGTTAAAAAAAAAAAAAAAAAAAAAAAAAAAAAAAAAAAAAACGAGAAAATGATGCTTGAAGTAATTTCCGTTAGCTCATGCGCAGAATGGAGCAATGATTTGAGAAAAATGTAATTGGTAGGGTACAATCCACAGCCTAACCCACAAATTCCCAGAAAATGTAATCAAAATCTGAAGAAAACTGGACCTTGTTCTCGGAGTAGGTACACTTTCGCGCATGCGCAGGAGCTAATAATGATGCAATCAGGTTGAAATTAACATGGAATAATTAAACGATTGTCCCCCAACTATGCACCCAATTTGAGCGTGATTGGATGACTAGGACGTAAAAAAATGATGCTTGGCGGAATTTACGTTTGCGCGTGCGCCAAACGGAGTAATGGTTTGAGAAATATGGAATTAATAGTGGACCATTTGCAGCCTAACCGAAACATTCGCTGAAAATGTCATCAAAATCATATGAAAACTGTTGAAATTAGGCTCGTTTAAAAAGGAATACATATTTGCGCATGCGCAATAGCTACTAATGATAGGATTAACTTAAATTGCTAGGGAACGCTCGAATTAACCTCTTCCACCTATCCTCCAAATTTGAGCGAGATCGGACAACGGGGGCGTGAGAAAATTATGGTTGATGGAATTTACGTTTGCGCATGCGCCGAGTGAAGTATTGATTTGGGAACAACGAAACTCATAGGGGACCATCTTCACCCTAACCCGCACATACCATGAAAATTTCATAAGAACCGGTTGAATATTGTGGAAATTAAGCTTGTTACAAGGATTTGCGGACATACACACAAAGAGATAAAGAGAGAAAGACGCTGAACGAAAGTTGTTCAAAATAGTCTAAAACGTAAAATGCAAGTGGAAATTTTACCACTGTAAAAAAACAACAGCCGTTTGATTTTAGTGGAGACCAGAACTTTCAGATCTCTCGAAAGTGAAAACAATACTCCGCTACCTGCTATAGGTAAACTTGGGTGCAATTCAAGAGATGAAATTTAGCATTTAGGTAGGTACCAATACTTCACTAGTAGGTACATCGCACGGACAGTGAACTCGATTTAGAAACGTTATAATAAATTCCATTGGAACTGTATCACCTGATAATTCCAATATTGGTATCATTAGTATATCTTAGTATATATTAGTATATATATATTAGTATATATATATTAGTATATATATATTAGTATATATTAGTATCCAATATTGGTATCATTATCATTGGTATAATTCCAATATAACATTGCTTTTTATTCATACCAACACGCCAGGTGGGACCTGTTGTCCTATGTGTTGAATAAAGAAATTGATTGAATTGATTGATATTTACAATGCAATTTTTATGTATTCCAGTATCACCATCTAGCGATTTTTAATGGAATTTCGAGCTTGATCGTCTATTCAATAGATCCGCTAGCAGCGCGTGATTTCTCTATCTTCTCGAGCTTAGAAATTCGAAGGTTTTAACCGATTCTTTGGGATTCTTCAGAGAGATTAATATTCAGAAATGTAAAATATCTACTTACTTAAGTACTTATAATTTTTAGATGTTGTTGTCAATAATCATTATTGACAACTAGGGACGTTGCGATACCACCTAAGTATCGATACTCGATACGATCCGATATTTTTCTAGCAGTATCGATACCCGATATTAACGAAAGAAAAGTATCGATACTTCTCCAATATCGACTGAAAAGTATCGATACTTTCGATACTTCGATACTTTTTTTACGTGTAAAAAAACAGGGGGGGGGGGGGGGGGGGGGATGCCATTTGGTTAATAGTTTTTTATTGGAATTTGCTCACACCTCACGTAATATGTACGCTTCGGAGGATGCATCCAGAACTTTGTCGAAAGGAACTGATGATAGGATTCTTAATTTATGTTTTAAATTACCTAATAGATATATCACCAAGTAGATTTCCAATTTTGAATTCTCAAACTTGTTCCATTGTTGATTCCAATCTCTCTTTTTGTTGAAAATAGGAGAGCTAACTTATTTATTCAAATACTCAATTTACTAAGTTGAATATTTGAATTTGAACCATAGTTTTCAGTTTCACATCTTCAATTTATTCTCAATATTTCCATGACCATCTATCCACTTACTCATGACTAGCACTAAATAGTTTCACTAATATTTAATCAAATTTTGTTGTTATTACGTAGGTGAACGTGAGGGATTCATTTAGGGGGTTTCAGAGCAGTTTCCTTTTACAGAAAATATTTTAAGGTGGGTTGGGTTCTCCAGTGAGGTGTTAAATTTTGCTAAAAACAATATTTTAAAGAAATTTTTTTTTTTTTTTTTAAAGAAAAAAAATTGATTAAATTGAAGAGTATTTCAAAAGGTAACGCAAGATTTTGAATGAGGACAAAGTTTCATATTTTATATGAGAATTAGCTAGGCCATTGAAGGTTATTGACTTCCCTATTTCACTTCGCAACATGTTATGGTTTTCAGAGTAATTATAATCATTAAAATAAATGGAATCATAAAATACATCAACATCTTACATTAAAAGGATATTAAGCTTAATTTGAGTAACTCAATGGTTCGATGAACTTAAGATGAATAATGCAGGTCAAATCTTTCAAATTTAACAGGGACATGAATTCATTTTAAAATAAACATTTATGAAGAAATTTCAATGATGAAAAGGTGGTACTGAGTCTGAATTGGTGAAATATGGTTCCCTTTTGAATTACCTATAATTAAACTGAGTAGCTTTATCACTGAGTAGTTTCCTGCCTCTATAGCAAAGGGCAGGTGGTGGAGTGGCTATGCCCCCTTTTAAGATTAAATTTAACTAAATTTGATTGGTAGATAATAGAATCTGGAGAAAATTATAAGAATGTTTTACTAAAAGTGATTTATCTACAGAACATTCGAAATTTATAAGAGATTATAGTTTACTATGAAAAACCAAGAAATGATAAATAAATCATATTTCTTGATTTGAGAAGACGTAGGTATTTTGGTGGAAATTAAATAAACACTATTAGAAACTACTATGACTTTAGTTTGACAAGTTCAGATTGAGCCTATATTAACTATTGCAATCCAATATGAATGGATTTGAATCTAAAATAATTTAATTGCAAGGCAATATTCTCAAAGTTCTCAACAAATTGAAATCATTACAATACCCTCGGGCCTGGGGCTGGCTGGTCGTCTCCTGGATTTTTGGTGGGAAAATTAGATTGAAAAAAGAAAAAATCATGGAAAATATCGGTGGTATTGGTCACCAAGTATCGATACTTCCGATAATATCGGGAGAAAGTATCGATACCACGATAATATCGGATGCAAAGTATCGATACAAATATCGGTGGTATTGGAAGAGAAGTATCGATACCACGATATATCGGAAGTATCGCAACGTCCCTATTGACAACAACAATCATTATTGAATAATGTAATTTAAAGTTATATGAGTTTCCTGAAAATCAAATTAAAAATTCATTTTGATTAAAAAAAAAAAAAAACTCATAACTTTAAAATTCGATTATTAAAAACAACAAAAAGAAAACAAACTATAATGTAAGTAAGTAGATATGTTACATTTTTGAATATTGATCTCCCTGAAGAAGTCCCAGTTCCTGGGGTGGGGAGAAACGTTGGAGTTTAAATTAAAAAACCAATTTAAGGACAGAAGGCCTTTTTTTATAAAGCTTGTTATAATCTTAACTGTCCGAATAAAAAAAAAAGTTATAAATTTATCATTGACAAGCAAAAAATTATAACCGTTACTTATAAAGTTTTCGAGATCTCGATTTTTTAAATGTCTAGCCCTTCAATACAACCCTTTAGGGTTGATAACAATTTATTCCGAGTTTCTAGGACCATCTAGACCCCGCATGTGATTTTTAACACAAGTCTCATATATCTAGTTTGGTCTTTCATTTTCGGAGAAAAGTCGCGGACGGACGGACTTTTTATTTTTCTTTAATTTGATTTTTGGATTCTATGCATCTTGAAACGTAAACCATAAAGTTTTCAGGGGATGTTGAATTTTTTTTTTGGTTGATTACAAAGGTTCATTATTGAAGATAATAAACAAAATTGCTAAAAATCGAGGAAATGAGTTAGACAGTTGGCGATGCAGAACTTCATCTTTCTCTTCTTTACAAAAAAATGTGTTCGAACAAACAGAATCGTTGAGTGATAGGAAGTTCGCGCCTTCTGCTAATGTTTGAAATGGTGCTGACACTAAAGCCGGTGTAGGCCGGTAATGAAATTCACAGGACAGCTAGATTAATACGTTAACTTTCGAAGAAAATTAGTTTCAGCCCGGCGGAAGGCAGCGCATGTAATGTGCAGTCCATTGAATATGTGCAAATCTTACTTTTTTAACGTCTTATTTATCTCAGCGAAGTAGTGACTGTGAGAGCCGGTTAATTTATTTTACCATCGAGTAGATGTGTGTAAACAGCTTAAGCCTAGTACGCACTGGGATTCTTTGTTCGGACTCTTTGTCGCGGAGCTGCGTCTCGGACTCATTTTCTTGCATCCGGGACGCTCTGCGGTCTTGCATCTAAGTGTTGCGTTTTAGTATTTTTTGAGTCCCATACGGAATGGGATTCTTTACACAATGTCGCGCAACATCGAGTCAGTGCGTACGTGAATATCGAACAAAGTGGGTCTCTCACCGGTGTTTCTTCGTTGTTATCACTTTGTAGTTATCGCGCTGTTGATAATGTGGACTACAGAATCAACATTACACTTGATTGAGGATTTAAAAATGCGGCGATGCTTGTGGGATGTTTCGGCTGCTGAATATAAAGACAGGGGGAAAAAAGCAGAAGCTGTGGCTGAGTTGGCCCAAAAATATCAAGTTTCATCGTCGGAGATGGATAAAAAACTGCACACCTTGAAAGGTAAATAATTTATTATTGTAAATATGAATTAACTATATTTTCATTATAAATTATGTATTGTGAAAATTCGTTTCTTATTGATTGAAGGTCAGTTTCGGCGGGAGCAAAAAAGGCTCACTGATGCCAAAAAGGGTGGTGGTTCCCCAAAAAAGTCGACTTGGTTTGGATATGAACGTCTGTTGTTCCTGCTTCCAGTGACCGAATCAAGAGGCAGCACAAGCATAGACGCTGAAGTACGTAGATTTTTTAGTAAAAAGTAATAATTTTTTAAATCATATCAGCTTACCAGGGAACTGAACCTTCACTGGACATAAAGTGATCACGAAATTCGATTCGGATTTCTTTTGCATCGGTTGGTGCTCTTCTCGAAATATGCTGTAGGCCAGTCAAAGACTGTGAACATTGAACATCTAATCTCCATGCTCTGGGTACCGAATTCCCATCGGGATCTTCCGCGTCAAACGGTCCAGATGGAGTGTAATAACTTCGTGAATATGCATTCCTTCGAAGAAAGTTATGCAAATAGGCACAAGTTAGCGTAATAATCTCAACTTTGTCTGGATGTGAATCTATGGGTTTTACAAGTACCTCCTCTGAATTTTGAACTCCAGATTCCAAAAACATTTTCAATGATCCGTCTAGCCCGGCTATGTCGGTAATTGTAGATCCTTTCTGATGTCAATAATCCTTTAGTTACTCCAGGAAATGGTTTCATGAGGTTTAGACCGAGTGGAAAAGCGTCATCTGCTACAAACACATGTGGAACAAATATTTCTCTTCCCGGCAATGCACTAATTGCTGGCAAATCAAGTTTACCATTAGCCATTTTATTATACAGCGACGTATAATGGAAAACTCCTCCATCTGATATACGTCCCTGGCACCCGACGTCGAGGTACATGAAATTGTAGTTGGCATCCGCAGCAGCCATTGCAACAACACTGTGAAATCCCTTATAATTGAAGTACAAACTCCCACTGTGTTCTGGGGCCACGATTGCAATGTGCTTACCATCAATGCTGCCAGTACGTTTTGGGAAATTCCATCTTCTTGAGAAATCGTTTGCTATGCGTTGCCAATCTCCGCTGGTTTGAGGAAGCTGAAATGAAAAGAATAACATTTAGTATATTATACATTTAATTAATAACCTAACTTTTTAATTTAATTTATTATATTAGCAATGTTCCATATTTGATGTTCTAATTAAGTTTTAATTCTGTTTAGGATGTTCCCACAATCGCCCTTTCTCAGACCACAGTTGAGGAAGAAGTTGAAAATGCGGACAGCCTACCACAGACTCCGACTTTTCTACAACCACCCAATCGCAAAAGAGTATGCAACGCTCCTGATGATGTCAGTGTTGAGGCATTACAATGTATGAAATCGTTGATTGCGGTGGTAGCAAAAAGGGACAGTTTCACAATTTTTGCCGATTTCGTAAGTGATTCTTTGCGAACCGCCAACAGACCACAACATGAAGTTATCCTGGCAAAACAGCATATAACTCAAATTATTTTTGATTTACAAAACGGTGTATACGCTGATAGTTCACAGTCACTGCACACTACCCCTCCTTACACCACTGCGTCCAACACTGATGGCCTTAATACTGCAGCTCCTTCACCGTGTGGGAGTGATAGCAACACAGATTGATACGTGCAGAGTTACATGCCAATGTAAACTTAGTTTTCAATCTCCTTTTTTTATGTACTTTTTTTTTTTTTAAATAATGTACCTACTTGAATTGATTTTTTAAAAGTAAATTTTTTTTAAATGTAAATTTTTCAAGTGTAAAATTTTTTTAAAATGTAAATTTGATTTGATGTTTTAATAAACTTACCTAAAAAAATTTAATTTTTGATTTTTTTATGCAATTACTTTAATGCAGTTAATTTAATTTTTGAATGCAATTACCTGAAATATATATTTTTTAAAATGTAACTTCAGCAATAAATAATAACCAAGAAAATGATATTTCCTTATTTTATTGCTAACTGAGCCAAGAAAAAAAACGTCATACAAGAAAAAAAAATTTACCTTAATATACGTTCTCAGCGCAATGTTGATGGCTGTGCAGACTACAGGAACAAACTCTGATATAATCTTCTTTGAAATTTTGAAGGTGTACATTAGGCTTGTGTATGAATCTCCACTTGCGAGGAATCGGAGAGTGACTGCAAGCCTGTTGGTAGCTGAAACTGGCTCCCTGAAGTTGGTCTTCGATTTCGAAATACTTGGTCCAACCATTTCCAGGAGACATTCGAAATCGATTGGACTCATCCGAACAAAATTGCGAAAACCCATTCCATCCTCCAATCTCAGTGTGTCGAGAAGATTGTGCCCATGGTTATTCCGATCCTAGAATAAATCACGCATCCACCAACGCAGTGGCTTTTTTTTTTTACTCCGTAGAGCTATGTAAAGTGCTACTGCAATCCCCGAAAGCGCGACCTCGTTCGACATGGCTCAGGTTCAAACTAGATGCGTACACGATTTGCAGAGCGACAATGTCGCGGGGCAAAGAATCTGAGACATGAATCCGAGCGTGTGCAACAAAGAGTCCGAACAATGAATCCCAGTGCGTACTAGGCTTTATTAGAAAGTTCCAAAGTTTTAGTTTCATAAACAAAGGCCTACGGAACGAATTAATTTTGTAGTAATAAATGACGTTTTTTTAGCTATCTTGAGAAACTGATCCTTTTAGAAGCAAATCTCCTGCAGAAAAGACAATCAGATGAAAAAGCCGCACTTCCCGCATCTTATACACTAATGAAGAGTAGAAATACAAAGGAAACAACTACAAAGTCGAAAAAAAAATTTTGGTTTTTTTTCCAGCCTTGCCTCAATGTGCATATACGTATACGTAAATGTGTGTATAAATTTTTGCTCTAGTTCATCGAAGATAAATGTTTCTTGACTAAAACTCTGCTAAAACATAAATTCAACGAGTTTTAGCTGTTATTAGTGATTTTAAAGAATATTTATTGGAATTTGTGCTCAAAAAGTGCTAACCAACGAACTTATCCTTTCATTAGGAAAGCTCAATTTTTTTTGCGCAATAACGAAAATTTTTGTTCATATATATACAGGTATATATACATACCTATGATAAAGCGGTAAAATCTTGGATTCGATTCAGAATTCCTCAAAACAGGATTTCGATTTTGAACATTTTAATTTTAAAAATAATTGTATGGACGGTAGAAGGGAAAAACCTGGTACATTGATACATTCACCTGTTCCTTAAATTTAACAAAGGTTACCTTGAGTAGAAGGTATGATCCACGATTGTTGATCTAGGTTCTACAGAAAGGTCACAAAGAAAATCAATTGATCAACGAAAGTCTATTATTTAATCTTTCATCGTCTGCGCATATATAATTTCTCATTACATTAAAATGAATTATCGTTATATCAATCCAAAATAAATAATATATATATATTTATACAATCAAAATCGAATATCAACAGAACTCTATAACACACTATATATTATATGTATAAACATTTTAATTCTACGACTCTATTTTTCTGAAAGGCACGAATGAAAAAACCTCACAATTTCAAAAAAGCTACCTTTGATGACAGAAAAGCTTAAGCCACACCCACAAAACAAATTTTTGGAATGAGCTCGAAGTGGAATGTGTGAACACAAGTCTCGAAAAATACAAGTTACTACCTAGAAACACTACGTGAGAGGCAGAAATCGCCCCAACGATTTATCATAATTAAAGTTTTTTGTTCTAAAAGTTGATTGTTTAACCAGGCAGTGCTCCAGCACGAAATCAATAACGATTTATAAAAGTGAGAGATATGTATGTGAACTTCAAACTAGTTTTTCATATTATAATAAGAGCAATGTTTGATGGTATACAAGAACTGTGAAATCAAAACGATTAATTCAAAGAAGAAAACCTTAAAAGGTAGGTGTTGTGATGACAAAATATGTGTGACCAGCTTCGGTGGTCGAGTATTTAGGTATAAATTGATAACGTTGTTACTATCACAAAATCCAACAGTTAAAATTAAGTAGAAGTTCGGGTACGGCATCGGTAAAACGAATTCGAATTAAAACTTACCTACTTCTATTCTAAGCCTTCTTCAATAAGTTGAAATTCACAAACGTTGAAATGGTTTTTCAGAAAACTACGATGTGTGCAGTTTTTCTACAAGAAGGTCCTGGTGAAAGTGAGAGGTAATCTGTGACGACTATAGTGATTACAGATATTTGGTGAACACCATGACGAAATTTTATCGCTCACTACGCCTATGTTGATTATAAATGCATTAATTTCCGAGATTGTTTTGTTGGTTGAATAACTTTTTGAAATATTTTCAAGATTGTGTAGACAGAAAGCAAGAGTCTGATCACAATTAATATACTTTACACTGACCTTCAGCATTAGATGTGTTTGAAGAAAAATGAAGGTAGGTACCCAAAACATTTTTGTAGGTAACCTACCTACCTAACTTTTGAGTAAATCAATGGAAAATTTCGTGTATATTGACCAATTAGGTAGTGACGGCCGGGCGTTAGAAAATTAATTTAAGACAAGTTAATTTTGGCAAGAAAGTTAATTTTGACAATTCATGTGAATGGCTTTTATTCTTAGGTAATCTAAAACTAGCTATTTCATTGGCCTTTTCCGTTAGGTTTAAATTAATGCGGTACAGTGGGACCCCCGTTGTCAAGCATGTAACGCATTTGAACCCTCAAGATTCTAGACAATACTGCAGCTTTGAGAATAGATCTCGTACCTACCTGCATTTTTAGTCATGTTGAGTTAATGGCAACCCCCCCCCCCCCTCTCCCGTTTTTAGGGGTGGTTTCTTTCGATTTCGGTAGTCTCGGAGTAGGATCTTAACGGGAAATGCCTCAAAAACGGCTTAAAATTATCGCATTGAATAAGTTTTGGATCGATTTACTAATGAAAATTCCGTAACTGGTCATTTCTTGAGCACAAAGCCGCATCTGGGCGTCAGATTCGATTATTTTATTAGTACTCAGGTACATACAAATTGCGTCACTCTTGAAAGTCCAGATAAGAATTTATTTCTCAGTATTTTAGGACTCTGGCGTCTGATACGATTTCGGAAATTTTGATCATACGAATGTATTTTCTCTAGCCAGATCAAATACGGTTTTCGGAGGTGGACAACCGCGATTATTTCTCCTAGTATCCTGCATAAACGAGAAAATAATTTTTTTTTCGCCTCGTAGAGCGGTACTAATTTTGTATTAGAAAAAACGTATCAGTCTTATTGCAAAACCAAAACCCGCTTAGTACATATGTTCTACACATTTTTTTGCAATTTCCTGACCAAAATAATGTTTTCCCAGCCACACCTCGCGATTAAGCGAGGAATTTCCTTCTGGAATGAGTGCTTTTGGAGCTCGAGACAACGTAAAATAGAGCTGGTATCAGGAAATTTCGATTGAAAACCTTGAGACGCATTTTCCCAAAAGTAGAGTTTGGTCAGATACGGGATTTATTCTTAGTACGGATGAATAGGTATTTTTGAATGTAATGAAAAGGATAATTAACTGTCGTAAATATAATTATAATATTCAATGCATTCATTCGAATTAAACTTATCAACGGTTCTTGGGATTTCTGAGCATATGTAGGGTATTACTCCCAAGTTTTTCAGAGAATTTTAAATAGTATTTGATATTATTTAGGCCTGGACATGATGGCGCATTTTTACTTAGGGCAACAATTTTCCACAAGGATGTTTTAGGCAAAGGGCCTGGTTTTTCACAATTCGATTTCAACCACAATAAATTTAACGTTTTGTTCAACAGAGGATAGCTTCAACTGACATTAGTGATGAATTTAGTTAATAAGAACTTGAGGAACCTACTGCATCATCTTGCAAGCTAACATCGTATTAGTCAGAGTAACCTTGGGTAAAAAAAGGAGCTCTAGAACCAAAAGAGGACTACTGGTGTCACTGGGCATTTTCATCTGTTATAATCCAGAGACTAAAATATCTCGACAAGAGCTTTCCAACAAGGTGTAATATGAAGGGTATTGGATGATTAGAATTTAGAAAACACCAATACGCTTTTGGGGACGAACCTCACCCCAGCGTGAGCCTGAAAGAACTTCAGAGCCAGATTGACTTTCTATCTGTGTTTTGCTTAAATTGATTATTTGGAGTCCTGAGCTGAAAATACGCAGGAGGGGGTCTTCAAGGCTGCTGAATCCGAATCTTGGATCAGAAATGCGAAAATTCTGACTATCAAAATTTGACAGTTTATAACACTCTTCATAGAGCTCAACGATGAGTTAAAAATTATTGACCTTTAGGAAAATTTACATCAAAATCGAATTCCTGGATCTAAATCGAAATAAAAGCTCATAGATTAAGTATATATTAAATGCGTTTTTAAAAATCTTTAAAATAATCTGAGCTATTCAAAACCAAAAAATATATCCATGACTCACCATCTGTACTAGAAGTAGGAAATTTTGATTAGGAACCCTCGTTGACTTTATTTTTCAATTTGGAAATTAATAATTTTCCGAATTACTACGAAAACCTAAGGTCCCACTGTATTTCGGAAGGGGGGGGGGTCCTAGGCGTCCATTTTTCTCAATAACTTAATGCCTGTTACAATTTACGAGTAGGTAAGGGCAGTGAAACTCCTCTCAACAACACAATTCTGTTTCTACCGTACGTACACCACTTCCCGACTCTGAATCAATTATTAAGCAAGAGTACATTCTCAGAAAAGCTTTCAGTAAACCATCTTTGGCTCCTCTTCTCTAATCCTTGTTTTCTTAATTTTTTTAAATCCTAAATAATCGTTTTCCTTTTATTACCACTTTAACCCTCGATTCCCAGAAATAGTGAAAACTTAGAATAGTTCACCCCCAGTAGAGAAAAGTAACAGGCAACCTCTGCATCGTGAATGTTACAGAGGGATTTCACTGCAATTTGGCTGTAAATAAAGAACCTACCTTCTCAAAATATATTGGAAGATGTAACATAATAACAAGTAAAAGTAAGAGATGTACAGTCTAACAAATTTAGGTGTACAGTCTGAGTATTGAAGAACGAAAAATTAAAAATGAATCGATAAATTAGGTAATTTTTTCTAACACATGAGTTGCCTATACTAAAGTTAATTTCGTTATGCAATAAAAATAAACTCTCTCGTTGACAATACAGTCACCTAACTAGTCCGTGAAGGAATATTTCTGTTCAACTAGATTTAGCTGCCATAAAAATACAGTGAGGTGGAGACAGACAATCTGTCAGCTCCGATAACATGAAAAACGTGATCTCCTAGACGAGATTCTAACATAGTTTCTAGTTCCGGCTGCCATCAGCGAAAAATAATATCAATATTACAATAATTTTCAAGTATAGTTTTAAAGCTTGTAATAAAGCGCTGTATCCAAGGAGTGGGGTAAATGAGGTTTGTTTTTGATTACGATGTAAGTAGTCACTATCCTGAAGTACTTACAAGGTCTGACATGAGAGGGAAAAGGTATGATCACAGTTATTTTTATCGTAGGTTCCGGTGTCATGTGTGACCGCCCAATTGCATTCGGGTTCATCATTGGAAGACAGTCACTGCTTTCTATAATCATAACCTCACTTGTCAAAAACCTGAATTTATTAACCTCATTCACACTAAAATCGTAATGGTCGTAACTAAGACTAGCCCACTTACAGTTATTAGGACCAAATAAGCACATACTTATAAACATTTTGATTTTGTGCAACTCTGAATGACCATAATAATCTCTACACTCTCCAAATAATCGGAAAAATTACGCTTTGTATGGGTACATTAGCTTGAACAGTTACTAATCAAAATTTGGCAGTGCAGCAATATCTACAGGTCTTGAACCAACAGTGATAATATCTTCCAGCGATATGGCCAAAAAATAAAAGGGTTATGCTAAGTGAATTCCTATTAGCAAGATAAGAAGAGTAAAATAGAGGTGCAGATAAAGGATTTAATCCCTCAGAATTTTAGTCCTGGCTCTTTGAACGACAGCCAAAACCTAAGTTGATATATTCTAAAGCTTATAGTATACAGTTTGACCCAGGCCGCAAATATCAAATTTAAGTTCACAGACTGGCCAGTAAAAACGCTAAATAAATAAGACTGAACGTGGTTTTTCACTTATTCAACGATAAATCTTTTACTTTTCAGAATGACTTGTTTGGACATTTCAACTTTGTTGCAGAAGGAAAATGAGACAGGAACCGGAGTTACGGCGCACAGTGCTCTGAGTTTTGGAAAAAAGACAAAAGGATTGTGATGAGGTAACCACTAGGTAGTCCCTGAGGCTGAAGGTTTCCAGTCTGAACGACCCACGAGTATTCAACTGCAAAGCAAAGGTTAGAACTATTGTAAACAAAACGTTGAAGAATCAACATCGGTGAGTGTCGACACCTCCTGCAAAGGATTGAGAATAATCCTCTCCATCATGCCTCTAATCAGCAAAAGTAAGTGAATTACTGCGGTTATTTGAGCTTCCCCTAAAAGTCTACGGCATAGTAATCAAACAAAAGTTCTAAATTTAATTTAATTGGTAAACTTTGAAAGACAACTTCTCAAAAAGTAACAACTATTCTAAGCATCCTAAGTTATATTTTGTTCACCCAACACCATGCATTTAAAAACTGATTTCGATCCCCAATTCGGATTCTGTGTGGAAAAATACCTACCTTTTCTGGTAGGTATTGTAATTCAAATATATGACATTTTTCCATGTTTCCCAAACAATCAAAGCACTGTGTGGCGTGTTGATTACGTTATGGCGTAACATGTACAGACTTGAATGATTATACTAAGTGAATTCCCATCATCAAGATAAAAAGAGTAAAATAGAGGCGCAGGACTTAATCACACAGCATTTTAGTTTTGGCTCTCTGATCGACACCCTAAGTCTAAGCTGTGTGGCAACGTGACAGATCAACAATCAACCAGCGAGTTGCTCGGGAAACCGCTAGGCACATTACGTACACAAGTCCCCCCCCGGACAAGGGGTGCCTCCTTATTGTCTTTCCTGCTCCCTTTCAGACGGTAAGCGAATCAATCATTCTACATTACGCATATTCGATTTTCGTATAGTAATTCTAGATATCTATTGATTATCCTTGTGCCTTCCTGGACTGATCCTCCTACCCATATCCCTTGCAGTGACTTCTATTTAAACTGTAAAGTTAAACTTGGTAACTTCCTAGTTGGAACTCCCGTAAAAATCTCTGGAGCAAACAATTACTTTTCCTTGAATAAACTATCAGACTAGTACCTTTCAGAAATGATGAAGTAGTCAAGTCGCCACTGAATTAATCAGGCAGTGCACCGCCGAAGTAGGTGGCCATTTAAATGAGATAATTTTTATTTTTCATTTATTTATTTTTTTATTCTGTAAATAAGATTTACCGAGTTGCTCTACACATTTTTTTTTTACTTGCAACCCCTTATGACCAAATTCAACAATTTGACAGAGATTTGAATTGTGACCACCTTTTCCTGACCACCACGTATTTTCTATTGAAAACTTCATGCCGCTCTTAAGGGCATTCATGGTGCAATAGTTTCGACTTCAAATCATCAAATCGTCGAAACTCCAGTTTCAATGCGCATGCTTAGTAAAACATCCTTAGCAATAAGATCCTATTGTTGTTCTTTTTACGCAACCAACTATCTTGTCAAGAAGGTTGTTCAAATTCTAGAGTTTCAAGTTTATAGTTTTACGTATAGTGTTATACAAATAATTTTATCGTTTATCAGTTATATCCTAGTTAAGGAGTTAAAAAAAAATGGGGGGGGGGGGGGGGGGGAACCTGCACTGATCAGACTTTAATCAATTCCACAAGGGATGCTACTTAGCATTTTGATTTTCGACATTTCAACGAGGGAGCCTCATGCCACCATCACCCCCTCAAGAATTTGATGTTTGACAATCCGATTTTCGAAATGGGCAATGAATAACAATATGAGACTAACCAAAAATTCCAGTACACAAACATTTCAAATGTCTCTATGCATCTCTTTAAGACTAGAGACCTCGGACCTGGATCTCTTTTTCTGTGGCTTGTCCACAGAAATAGTCCTGAATCAGTTGGAGGCGTTCTAACTAAAGTTGTCTAAACGGTTTTCGGACTAGGTACTTTGCGGGAGGCGGGAGTATTAAATATGTAAGTGCGATAAGCATGGAAACGTCTACTGTTCATGTCTCGAACTAAAAGTTCTGGCAAAAATCTCAAACTACTCGAACTAGTTCTTAACAGTTATGGTCTCCTTCTCCGGACCACGAACTTGAGATTCCAGGACTCCTCAAATTGGTTCTGACTCTTTCCGAACAGCCGAACCTGGGCGTTGTCAGTCCCGATCGGTTTGGGACTGCTTCTACGGACAAATCTCAAGAGCCCAACATTGGCAAAGAAAATAAATATAATGCACAGAGTCTTAATGTGCGCAAGTGAAGTTACAAGGAGAGATAACAAAGAACTTCTTAATAGAGAAAGAAGAATTCCTTCCTTATTTGCATAAATATCATTGGAATCATGTTCTTAATGCTACCTTTACCCAACTCTTATCTCGATGATAGAATATTATTTCAACATGTACAGTCCAGTCACACCTTGATTTAAATAATGAAAGCTGTTTGAGGGGAAGCATATTTCTCCAACCAATTTCATCACACGGTCAATAGAAAATATAAGAGTAACACCACTTTAACCCAATTCGAACGCAGATTTATAACGAACTCAGTAAGAAAATATATTATGTGAGTTTACTTGAAACTGTGCAATACACATTCAAGACGAATAGTGCTCTATAGAAGTCTTTCACTACTTTATTCCGATTATTAGCCTTAAAGAGTTCAAACGGAAACATACACAATTGTTCCAAGAAAACAGTTGTTTTTACCATACTCTTATCAATAAAAAATAAAATATAAATTTTCATTTTCAACAATGTTTAACAAGTTTTTAAGTAAATTTCTTTTCAACAACACAACGAAAGTCATTAAAATTGCTCTATCCTACGAAGAGCTATGATTGATTACATTTCAGGCGATATATATTAATAAAAACTCTATCATTATTCAAGTAAAGGTACTTCAATGTTACACTTTGTTTATACATCGGTATTAAAATACAATATTTATGTGCAGTCTACCCGCAAAGTTTCAATACGATAGAAAATCGTAAATGTTGATTAGGCGAATGTTACATACACAATTAATGACAATTTGATAACTACAACGAGTAATCAAGAACCTTTCTTAAATAGGTAGTTCAACAAATTATTTACATGCCTAATTTACGAATGAAGAGGCGAAAACGAGTGAACGAAAACTTATCCTTGATAAAAACTAAAAATGGTTGCCTTTATGAAAAATTGGTATCAAGCTCAAGCACAGACTTTGGATTCATTGGTTAATTATATTTTGCTATTCGGTGTTTGATTGTGGAAAATTGTTCTAATATCTTAGTAGAACTCGTTGAGATAGGCGATTTTGGTGGTATTATTTGTGAAAACTTTAATTATTTTCTACCAAATGCAGAGGATTTAAATGTTGGGTTTCAATGTAGAAATTCGTTCAAAAAGAATGAAGGGTGAATGCTGAAAAAGCGGATCACGAATTTTGAAGAAAACACGTGGTTTGCCTCATAGCTGACAGTCGAATAGATTATCAAGATCATAAAAGGAACTTAATTCTCACATAATTGGTGTAAGAAGGTATGTCCGCTTCTGCGCATGCGTGGCAACCAAAAGGAGAATGCGGTACCGTGCAGAGGTCAATCTACAAGTAGCAGATGACTGCAAAAGAATTTGATGACAGAATTTGACGAATTGAATGAATTATTTCAAGTTGATAAAGAAAGTGGAAGTTTTGCTTTTTTGCAAAGACATAGTGAGTCTTTGAACAGAAGAAATTTATATGGAACCAACAAACATCAACTCGGAAAATTGGGACTGTACACTGAATCCCAATTCTTCATAACGATTACAAACTCAAAATATAAGTCAACGTGTTGATTTTAGAAGACAAACATGCTTCCAAAATGATTGACAGTTTTATCACCCATTATTAATGTGGCATGTAATTGATTTCTTACAGCCACCTCTTCCAATGTATTCAAATTAACATTTTCTGGCTGTTCAAAGCAAGACGAGTGATGTTGTGAATGTCCTTTAAATTCTTTATCATACTTTACCAATTTTCCTTTAATTTTGAAAGACTTGTGGATCCCGTACCACATAACATTTTGAATCAGCGTCTTGTGGTATTGTTCACAGAATAACTGGAAATGGCTCGTATGTACAGCATAATGCAAGAAGCAGGTAGGTAAGTCGTTTCTCATGAACACAATGTCGCATATTTCAACAATTTGAATATGAAGAGGAGGGGTTGGTTGACTAATTATTTTACTTCATGCTTGAGGTGGATACTGATCCCTTCCGACAAACCTCCTTGAGGAGGCAAACCAATGTACAAAATTCCTTGTGAGCGAACAATCCAAAGTCATCTATTACCATTGAGAACCCCACACATGAAATGAAATGAAATGAAATGAATCTAAATTTGTCATCGGTACAAGTAGGTGATTCTACAAAAAGTGGCCGATCCTGTCAACATCACCATGTTAATTGGTTATTTATTTAGTGAAATTGTCGTGGCCCGATAAAATGTAAAATATAGATTTACCAATGCCAAACATGCTAGCCGGGGTGTGTATAAGGCGCCATCAAGAGACAGTTGCAGCTACATGGCAAGAACACGTGATCACACCATACTTAAATGCAGAGGACTGGCCATCACTATTCATTCAAATTTCTGCCTTCTCTGCTCACCATCCTATCCTTCCATTTAATTGATAGGATCTTGTGGCACTTAATTTACTTTTCATTACTTGACGGCACCCTAAGGAACTGGCGTATATTTTCCTTTATTCGATGGGACAAAAGTTACCGGGTATTTCTTCTATCATCCAACAGGACCTTAGGGTACCGGGATGGAACCCCTAACATACTCGACAGTACCACATAGTACTGGGGTGAAACTCTTCCTCTCCAAACAGTTTCTAAATCAATGTAGGGTTTCTATTAGCCAAGGAGTGAAAAACCAACTAAATCCAAACACCCATTTTACGACATCATTCAAATTCAGAGCAGAATCATGAATGGTTAAACCTTTTGTGGCAAACCATCAGACTGATGTAAAAAATAAATAAATAAAAAATTCAAAATACTGCTCACGTCTTCCTTATAATTTCATTCTTGCATTTTATGGCAATACACTTTTATTTTATGTTATTTTATTCGCATTCGCAACATGAATTAAACCTCAGGCAATTAGAATTAACTATTGCAAAGGTTACTTCTGAATAGAAGAAAGTGTCAGTTAGTCCACTCTTCGTAGAGTTTGGCCAATAAATGGGTAGGAAGATCATAGAACAAATGAATTTCAAGAGCCGTTTTACTGGTCAGGTACCCATTGTTGCCTCCATGCAGGCCACTAGGCGTGGAGGAAGGAAGGAGGTTGAAGTCGAAGAAGATGATGACAAGATAAGGCATCACTTCTTGGTAGGGTGACGTCACTGAGAGGTTCACAAATGATCAAAATTCGTTTTTCACATCGAAATAGAGCTACAGAAAACCTCCCTAGGTTTTCATCAGAAATTTGCAGTTTTGAACTAACAATAAGACATTGCCTAGAGATGTGTAAGCCACGAGTGGCATTTTACCCAATAATCACGCATTCTACTTATCTCCTTTCTTTGGTATGCGCTATGTGTTAATAATATCAACACCAATCTTTTTAATTATGACATTTAAAAAAGATTAGTAGATAATTAAATTTCTGATTAGTTACAACTAATTTTGGTCTTATTAGTTGATTATATGAGATGCAGCCGATTTGCCACTTCCTGTAGAATTTACACAGTACACTAAGGAACCGGTATTTCCTCTCTTCATTATAATTAAATAATTTATTGGTGTTAGTACAATAAATTAATACTGCAACCTATGTCTAAAAGAAATATTACATCTCCACAAAAAACGTGGGCTCTAAAAGGTTATTTACACAAAAACGCACAAATTAAAAGAAAAAACATGAACTGAGCAAAAGTTCAAAGCAAAAAGTTTGTTATCAACATATTTATGTTGTCGATCTGTGAGATTGAAAACGTCAAAACAAAAGTTACCGAGATGATAATAAAATTATCAACATATTAAGAAAAAAATAACAATAAATTATGCTTTCAACAGTCCATCACCGACAAATCGATCTTTTCTGTTTTCCAGTCATTTTTTTTTTCCAATATCAAAACTAAAATAGCCTTGAAGTACGAAAAAGTAAAGGAAGACAACATGTAGCACTAATTAGAAGGAGTGGAGAAAATTGATGAAGATATTAATTTACAAATAAATACACGCATAAGTTGAGGAGGACAAGAGAACAGAAAACATCTGGTAAAAACAGCGCTGATAGATGCACGAATTCATTCTTCATTACGTAAATTGACTAGAGATTCAACTAAGTTGTTCATTGCCAGAGTGAGTATAAGGGAACTAAAACTCTTGGGTTTGAGTATTACTTTATAACGCCTAATCTAAGAATTGACTGACCAGCAATTTTGAAGAACTACCGTAACTAGGTCCCACAAATTTGATTCAAAGTTGAGAATTCATATTGGTTCTTTGACAACACGAATACAATATAATTTCGAGAAAAAATCTAAAACACCTTTCTGGTGTTCAAACAAATATTGTTTTTAAGGCGATAATTGAAAGCTGGGGTGGTTAAAATAATCCTTAATTGGAAGACTCAAGCAGCACTCTAGAAAAAACGACCTATGGGAGAGACGCTGTTCTAAAAACCGCAATTGAAGCGATTCTACCACATTCACCTATCCTATGGAAGGCAAAAATCACAAAAATGTTTACTACTCTCGTTGATTTCTGAACTTTCTTGTATACATTACGAATACACAATTTGTGCATTGTCGAGTCTCGCTGAGACGTTTGGAACCTACTCACATTATTCACGGTAATTTTCCAGACGGATTTTTCAAGCAGATGTGGGAGGCCTACAATGAGAATTAGGCAATGCCCACCACATTGAATCACGCCAAATGAACAGGTTTTTTTGACATTAAAAATTGTCTACTCTTTTTATAACTCCTCAGAGCGTAAAAAGCAACCGACCTTTGATAGGTTTAAGGTCAGCGCCAGACGTGATGTTACCAAGACAGAAGTACACATTGTCTTCCTTACCTTGGATATATCTATATAATACATCCTTCTAGTGAACATGAACTAAACATAAAAATAGTTCTTTAAACTACAATATCAAACAAAACAATCGAGGGATTTATTTTTATCTTCTTGAGCATAATTTCTACACCAATCTATTATTGCCAAATATTGCTTATCTTGATGAACATTGCAACAATCACAATGAATATTGCCAAATTTCACCTAATTTTATCGACAAAAATTAGGCCATCGTATTGGTATGATTAGGATGATGGATAGTCACGTTTGAAATAATTGCGTATGCAATTGATGATTCTGTGGAACAATTCATGATGAACTGCGCTGAATCAAATTCTTTTCAAATTAATTGTCTCAAGAAGATAAATGGAAAACAGGCAGGTTCCCTTGCCACAGGGACGTGGATTTCTACATAATATAAACAATAAAAGTTAACATTATTATGGAAGTAGAAATTAAATATTGCTAAACGAAGACCACTGGAAGCTCTTCAAACAGAGATCGCTGGATCGGGGTTACGCAGAAGAAACTGGAAGGCGACGTATATTACATAGAGATACCTGAAAATAGAGCAATGATATCAGGACATGTGTTGATACATAGGTCGAACCTAATGTCAACGTGTAATACGTGTACTTAACTTCATTTTGATTAGTACAGACAAATGTACAGATAAATTTCATTCATCACACTAATCAAATACTGATGCTATGGGGAATAGGAATTGCAGAGAAAATTGTAACATGTTTTTCAAATCGTGGCATCACTTTTGCCGTATTCTTTACTACGTCTTAACTGACTTAGTTTCTTTGACTCCTAGATGACCACTAAATTAACTCTTTGACTCTAAAGTTCACACAGCTGAATGGCCTTAACCAGTTGACGTTGACAGTTAAACAGTTTATAAATTACTGGATTAGCATTCCATCTATAGTGACAATATCTGAGCAGAATTGATCACAAGCTAAATCACTCGCACAAGGAGTACTTGAAAAATTCGAAATTATCAGAAGTAAGAGGTCTGGTAACAGCAAAATGATGATATCCCTCAATATATTTCACCACTGATAGATCAATATCTAAAATGCTTGGAATTACCCCCTTCACAATGTTAAAACTAGTTTCAGTAACCCCTTTCCTTCCCCTTTTCCTTCTTCACTTCTTCTGAATAGCTTCAATCCCCCTTTCACTTTGAACTTGATTGGTTGAATCTCCCAGCCCCTTCCTTTTTCTCGACCAATGAGGTTTAAGCTCCTCTTTTCACCTGTGACTATATAAGCTATGATCTTTCTATCTAATGTTCAGTTATTGTTTATTACTGATGATGACCTATCTGTCGAAACCGATATAACATTGCAACTCGTTATTTTCGGGGAAATAGACAACGTTCTTCATTAACTTCCATTTTCTTCATTCAGCCAGAACCAGTTCTTGATGGGATAGAAAAGCAGGCTCTGGTATGGTATGACCATGTGAAAAGAAAATGCCTGATTAAAGGTGGCCCGAAAATGTGCTGAATCAGGCACTTGAAGTCGTTGAGGGAATACTGTGGCAACAGGCTTCCACAGCAACCATCAATAAGGGGAAAAACCTTCACAGTAGAAGCCTAGCTTCCCCCAGGGTCTTTGTCATTATAAAGTTAACTGAGTACCAAAAGCTTTTCTGTTACAAACTTTGACGTCTTCTGTATTCCCAATTTGAGAGAACCCTCTGGAACCAAAACTCATGTATCCCACTATTACAAATTTTCCTTACAGGAAACGTCAAATTGAATCACGTTTCAGATGTTTTCAACCAGAAAACTACAATATATTCAATGTTCACTAGCACTCCTGTCGGTACAGCAGTCGGTACAACTTTCGAATCCTGACAATAGACATCTTGACTTTTGTTAGTTGATTGCAAAGAGGTAGAAGAGCAGAGCCACACTCAGATTTTTAGGTAACAGATTCATATTAAGCTACTTAATAATGACTGACCAAAAGAACATTGTCTTAAAGTGAAAATTAAATAAGGTAGAAATGTAATTTGGTCTTCATGGTCAGAAGGATGAACAAGCATAATTACCCAAGGTAGAGGTAGAGTCAATCATCAGTCCTTGGATCATGGTGATGAGGTGGTCGGGCAGGAGGTGTTTTGTTCTTGTAGATTATCACCTGACCCAATATCGTTATATCGATGAGGACCTGGAGGCTACCACAGAGCCAGAACTGAGCAGGAGCTTCCCGGAGGATGAAATACGTCGTTTTGAAGATATCACCAACGGTCCACATCAAAACCATCAGTATACTGGAAATAAATATACATTTAAAGAATCAAAGAATTTTGAAATGTGTTCGTGAGCATTTTAATTTCCAGCTTCTCTAACATAAATTACAATCATGTTAAGCTTTAAAACATTGAAGAAAGAAAAATCCAGACAATAACTAGCAGATTCAGTAAAAACGTTTTCTATTCTTGGAAAGAAAAAGCAAACAGCTAAAGTTTCGGGTAGATTTTGTGGTTAATTAATCACAATCAACGATTGAGGCAAATACTTTTTGAGAGTTCGTTGAATTTTAGGAGTTTCATTTGTAGATTAAGAGCTTGATACAAGCAGGAAGGTAGGTAGGTAATAAGAACGTTGGTAAGAGTTCAGACACCAGTAGTAATCAGCAATGAAATATAGCAGGAACGTTCTATGGGCTTTGCAGCTGAATTGAACGAGGATTGTCAACAACTTTAATTCAGTTTGCCATAAAAATGTCAAGGGTGTACATAAACGAAAGGAGTATGCGGATATAATTATGAATGGAATGGTCAATATGAGCGCTATTTATGCTGGCTGAAGAGATACAAGCTGAGCCCTTGATAGAGCCAAAAAATGATAGATTTCTACCTTGGCAGAAGTTGAACTCATGCCTTTTCCTGAGAGAAGCCCAGCAAAAGATCACCTCCTACACCACTCAGCAACTGAGGCCAATCAAATTAAGCCTCTTTCACGGCAGCAGTTTCCCAACATTAACACCATCTACGCCCTAAGCCACATCACTCTGTATTTGTCACTCATCAGTTTCTTACTGGAAAAAGCCTCAGTTGAATGAGGTCATAGTCACAGTGTGTCTTGACTCAGAATGTGTAGAATTGAAGATGCAACTTCACAGAATGTAATTTACAGTCAGGCTTCAAAACAATCAGGTATTAAAGTTCAAGTCCTACTAACTGCGCCAAAGTTACAGCCACAAAATTGTATATAACTTGGCAGAAGTCGAACTCATGACTTTTCTTAAGAGAAACTCAGAAAGAGATCACTATGTGCACCACTCGGCAACCAAAGCCAATCAAATTAAGTCTCTTTCACTGCAGCGGTTTCCCAGCATTAACACCATCTACGCCCTAAGCCACATCACTCCGTATTTGACACCTACCATCAGAATTTGAGGGTGCGAGGGATAGGGTAGTTTCCCCTTCCCGTTTCTAGTAACTGCCACCCCGTGGTTATACCTAGAGCTTTTCAGCTTTCAGGATATCCTCTGGGTGTTGCAGGCTAATCGACTCAGCCCATTGAAGGGGTAACTACTCCCTCGTAAAATATATAAAGAAAATACAACAAAAAACCAACACAACAATGAACCAACATTGGCTCCACTTTTCAAGACGCCAACGAAAAGCAAAAGTGCTGGATCCGCCGTCGGATCACTGTATATATAAGAGTGGATTTCTTAGGCCGACCAGATCCGCCGATATTTTCACCAATCGATCCGCACCGTGTGGGCTACCATAAATCTGATATCCGTGGATGAGGTCTGTGAAAAAATTGGCGGATCTGATCCGCCGAAAAAATCTGCTCGTGTGTGCCTAGCTATTTTAAAGATTGAACAGGGATTTAGAGTGTCTGACTGATTTTCACTAAGTTTGGTATGAATGCAGTAGATCTTGTTCGATCCACAAGTTACCAATTTCATCGTTTCTCGTTTTATATTTCAAATTCCAACGTCTAATTCACTTTTCCTTGTTATACATAACTTGTAGACTAGTCAAATTTACTTATATTACTAAGCTATTTTGCAACAGGGCCCTGGTCAAGGCTAGGTATCGACCTAAGTAGGACATTGTCAAACAATTTTTCCCCAATAATATTTTCATTTAATTTCCACTCAAACAATATAGAAATCTAAGGAGTAGACAAGAAAGGAGTAATTTATAAATGTGTAGTAAATTAAAATTATGTACAGTAAACAGAAGCAAATTCATGAACGCAACGACCCAGCGTTATGGAAACTCGCTATGTGGTCATGCTGCATGGTAGGAATTTATCATTATAATAGATGAATGGTTATTATTACATACATGGAATGTAAGTCAAAGTAATCTCACCTCATTCCCTCAGTCGATTTCTGCTTGAAGTTCCTCAGCAACTGCGGGACTGCCAGCATGGCCTCGGTGAACAAAGCTAGGAATCCAAGTATCTCTATGTATATGATAAAGTCAAGGAGGAGGAACGTCAGCAACGACATTACTAAACTCACGACTAGGATGAAATCTACATAGGACTGGAAGTCTGTCCACGCCCAGAAGTACTTCCAGTCGAAGTCTAGAAAGGATGAAAAAACAACAACAAAATAGGTAAAACACTGCTCCTTGTGTGTTGAAAAGAGGAATATAAACAAAACGGAATGGAAGACAATTACACATATATTTTTTAAGCCGAAAGATAAATCATATTATACCATTTCTACAAGAAATAAATTGTACAATTTCCTAAACTGGTCTTTTTAATGCCTTCACCCTCCCAATTTTGCTGGAGATTGAGAATTTAAGTTGCATATCTGTACCTAAAAGGTAAACCATTATATATGCAAAACCCCAACTTTTCAGAAGAGCCAAAAGAAGTTTCCGAAATTCATTTCAAATCTTGTCATGAAAAAGTTATAGTATCAAATATCAAAATAATGGTTATGAGCCACCATGGCACCATTTTTATTTCATACAATGTTCCTCCTATGTTATGAACTGAACATTGTTTTCATAATTTTCATCAGTTATCAAGGGGAGGGGAGCAGTTATGATGGTTTACCTCTGACGTACAGATATATAAATGTAGATATTTTTGTATCTCTGATTCAATTCACCAAATCTTACATGCAGGTTTATACATTAATCCTGGACGTGGGATAGGATGCGTTCGGGGGAAGAACATGAAGGTAAGAAAACAAATGTACACCTCCTGCTTATGAACCACACAGTTAAGTTGGAAATGAAACACCTAATTCAACGGATTTTATGAGAATAGTCAATTTTTAGAAATTCTGGTCTTCTAACACAGTCGTTTCTTATTTACGTAAGTTCATTAAAAACACGTCACCAATATAGAACGAGGGAGGGGGGGGGGGGTGTTTAGAGGTATGGATTCTCAGTTGTTTCTCCCTATTTCATAAAGGATGAAAGCAAAGTGTTATCTAATACTATGTAGTAAGGAAAACATACTAACACAATAGGCCCCGTGCATAATCCAAATATATCAAGATGGGGGCCCAAATAATTCATTCCATATTTAATAAACTGAGAGTTCTCATTACCTGCATCCTAGCTGTCACCTCTATGTATAAATACGCGTTTTTTCCTTATCTCATAACCAGGATTTCGTTCGGAGAAAGGAATGGTAAGTGGAAAAAATATATTCTACGCTGGGGATGCGTATTACTGCGAAGAAAAGTGTAGGTACCTATATACCTAGTAGGTAGGGAGTATGGTGGATGGCAGGGAAAGGACTGTATTTGGTTTTGTTTGTGGTAGCCCTCTGTATATGAAGCTCCTGCCACCGCAAAAATCGTTATTAGCACTTATATTACAGTACCTAACAGAATACTGAGATACCTTGTATATTACACCAGATGCATACCTACCCAAAGTTTCTTAGTGGGCACAAGGTTCCTTAGTAATAAATATTATCTATCTTGTTTCGTAGCAGGCAGGAATGATAGTTTATAGTTTCCGGAACACATTTGATTCGTGAACAGTTCAATGATGCCTTTACCAAAAACTGAGCGAATCTTACATCAACCGCCACTGCTAGCAGTACAATCGATATGCACGAGGCCTACATCACGGGATGAATCAATAGGTAACTGAGCAATGATAGAGACTGATTGAATAATAAAACATTCGATATTTTGATTTATATATGACACTAACCAAAAGATCGCATGCAAAGTTGGTTAATAGCATGCCTTGAATTAACTACAAAAAGTACAATTAGGTATATTTTTACAGCTACTTTTCATTTACTCCAGCCATAACATACCAATCAATAAGAAATGGAACCTGGACAAGCATGCATGCAACTGGGGGCAGATATGTCTGGAATGTTAAACGGCCTGTATGTGAGTGTATAAGTACTGATTCAATATTTCGAGAGAATCTAGTTTTAAACATTTTTGGAGCCTCTGACGATAAATTCTGCCAGGTGGAAAATGAGGTCGATTTTCAATGACATAAGTAAACTTAAGTATAGTAAACCTGAGGGCCCTAAAAAATTAAATTAGACCAACCATTATGGTTATCTTCATTTGGACTTTATTTAATATGCTTCCAATCTGTGACAGAGTTACTAAATTCAATTTTAATAATCGAAAAACACGATCGATTCGATTAGTTTTGATCCTCAAAATCTATAGTACCTAGTCAGGGATACCAGAGGCCAAACCATCGAGCAAGGATTCAGACAGTACAAGGATTTCCCACACTATGGATTCCTGGTCAATGCGTAGTTGGCATGGCTTCAAGGAGTTTGGCTCGTCAGGAAACCAGCTAGCTTACAAGTGTGTGCCTAAAACACTTTGCAGAAAATGTCAACTCTAGGAGGGGACGATCACATTCATTTCACCACTCCACCTCCAACGAGACACGCAGCTAAGGATGGCTGACCATGAGAGATGAGGACACCCCGTTTGGTCTTCAAACTTCGAGAATCCAATCTTAATTAAATTCAATCCGATTAAAGTTTCAAGATCAAAGAAAGGATAACCAAACCATTCAGTAAAACCTAGAAACCTTCCTATTTGGGTTTCTAATCAATATGTACCAATAGAACGAAAACTAACGTATAAACCCACTTTTCTTCTTAACCAAGTTGTTAAATCGCACTTCGTTCTTTCATTAAAAATTAAGGCCGCCTCCCCTAGAAATTCTTCCTTACTATAAACTTCAATGCTACTGCTAACTATCAAAACACGAGCAAATTAATATATTGATTACTAATTTCTCAACAAATCCTGACCCAATCCAAGAAAGGTAGCTATTTCAACGATTGTGTCGCAAATCTACCATACCTACGTATTATAGTTGCAAACAGTTTTTGGTTTGGCATAAGGGCCATAGCAATCTAAAATACATCCCAAACCAAACATGCGTCACAGCTTTCCTTTTACACGTTGAAAGTGACGCACTGGACAGATAATCTTCTAATAACTACCAACAGAAAATTATTATCAAAGTGCTTGGTTTAAAAGATACAGGAAACAAATATATTGGTTAAAATCATCAAGAATTCAGAATTGAAAAAAGATAATACGCTTTGTGTAATTAAGAAGTTATGCACAATTTAATTTGGGAGAAGAAAATAGCAGTGAGCACTGAAATAGATGGTTTTGTTGTTCAACGGTACAATACAAAATTCTTTGTTGCTTACGAGTGAAAAAATTTAACTACTCGTTTGTAATAAAAACCCGGCTTCAGTATGCTCATAAAATACCATTTCTCGGAGCAATTGGCGAGTGAAACGATATTTTTCAATTATTTAGAGAACTCGATACCTATCGGTGTCATACAAAATCAGAATGGCATCATTCATGAGGGCTCTATTAAAAATAGATATATTGCAAAGTATAATATCAATTGAGGTACCTAGGTAATATTGTATTTCATCACACCTGAAAATTGATAATAAACTAGATAAAGTGTAACAAATGATAAATATTGTTATAATCAGGAGCTACACCTTTTTCACAAATAGCGAGTGGTAAAACCCAGTTCCTATCTATGTAAACAAAAGGACCACATTCTCACGAAAGATTTGTTAGCAGTTGGCTACAATAACTTACTATCTACTGATTACGAGAAATTCTAGAGAAAAGGCTGGATCGCGGTGAACAACTGTGAATAAGTAACTCTAGTTCCAGATCAATAGAAGCACCAGAGCAAAGGTAGGATCATGTTGGCCAACTGCGAATAAGTGCTTCTAGTTCCAGGACAATGGAAATGCCAGAGCAAAGACAGGATTGTGTTGGCCAATTGTGAAGAAGTGCTTCTAGTTCCAGGGTAATGGAAAAGCAAGAGCAAAGGTAGGATTGTGTTGGCCAACAGACGAATCAGGGCTTCTTGTTCCTGGGCAATGGACACGCCAATTCAAATGCTGAATCGCATTGACAAACTGAGAATAAAGGCTTCTAGTTCCAGGGTAATGAAACGCCAGTTCAAAGGCACGATTGTGTTGCCCAATTGGGAATAAGGGCTTCTAGTTCTAGGGCAATGGCAGGATCACACTAACCAACTGTAAATAAGGGCTTCCAGTTCCAGGGCGGAAACCCCACAGCAAAGACAGGATTGAGATGGACAACAGCGAATAAGGGCTTCTAGTTACAGGGAAATGGAAACACAAGAGCGAAGGCAGGATTGTGTTGGCCAACTGTGAATAAGGCCTTCCAGTTCCAGGGCAATGGAAACGCTAGAGCAAAGACAGGATTGTGACGGCCATCTGCGAATAAGGGCTTCTAGTTCCAGGGCAATGGAAGCGACAGAGAAAAGGCAGAATCATGTTTACCAACTGGGAATCAGGGCTTCAAGTTCCAGGGCGGAAACGCCACAGCAAAGGCAGGATTGTGTTGGCCAACTGCGAATAAGGGCTTCTAGTTCCAGGGCAATGGAAACGCCAGGCAGAAAAAGGCAGAAATCGTGTTGACCAACTAGGAATCAGGGCTTCTAGTTCCAGGGCAATGGAAGCGACAGAGAAAAGGCAGGATTGTGTTGGCCAACTGCAATAAGGGCTTCCATTTCCAGGGTGGAAATGCCAGAAAAAAGGCTGGATCGCATTGACCAACTTCAAATAAGTGCATCTAGTTCCAGGGAAATGGAAACGCAAGAGCAAAGGCAGAATTGTGTTGGCCAATTGCGAGTAAGGGCTTCTAGTTCCAGGGCAATGGAAGCGACAGAGCAAAGGCAGGATTGTGTTGACCAACTGTGAATTGATAATGCGATCATATATTTAACAGTAGATTTATCTTTTATAAGACTTGAAAATTTGCTTGATGTGAAAACAAAAGATTTTCGTGAAAAAACACTCGATTTATGGAATTATTTCGCTATTTTCTACAAAAATTATGAATGTAAAATGAATTTGACCGTATGACTGGAAAGCTAATTGAAGGTAGACTTTTTTCGTCGAAAGAACGATTGGGGAATGACAATATATAATCCAAATGCCACTGAAGTTATTTTTAAAAAATGTCGAAAATAGTTGAGTCAAACTTGGGCTCAGATTACTTACCCCATTTAGTTTCTGCTTTTGCGAAATGTTAAGGGTCTCATTTGGTAAATTTAACGCCCTTTCTAACGATAGATTATTCATTGGAAGTTAAAGGGGATACGGCTGATTTTAGGTCATAAAGTTGAAAACACGAGAAAAAATGCTGTTTTTTACAAATACTCCCCGAAACAGGAGTTTAAAAAAAATTCCAACAGTCTTTTTTCCCAGGATGAGCTCTAGAATCGATTCTGAAGTATGAATATTTCATAGTGGGACACCCTGTACAGGGCCAAATAAGCTATATCTCAGTATAATTACAACATCAAAATCTATAATATTTTCTGTGTATGTTACCTTTTAGTGGTACTTAGTTCGAAACAGTCCTTGGGAAAAGTGATCTAGCAAACTGTTGCAGTTCTTACATTAATGCTGTTTTTTATTCAGCACATAGTTTTCCACAGTTCACTTAGACATTTATTCTTGGGACAACTATACAACTTTATAACTCTTGAATTTCTATTATTACTATTATTTCAAGCAAATCGAATACGTCAACAATACTGACAGAAAACTAATTAATCGTCCATCACAGCAATGGGCATTACATGCATGCTACCTGTCTCGAATGTAATGTATTGTGCTGGAGATGTGATATTTACAGTCTTTTGGCTCGAGAGGGTTTTAATTTATTATTGTTTTGTATGATTTCGTCCTACTGACTGCGCCAATATGTAGTGTGCAATGCTGGAAGAAGTCAACAGCATAGACAAAAACTTCAGAATTCGGAACCGGGTTAACAAAAGACCAACGACAAGTTTCACTGTTAAAAATCGGGATTCTTATTCCGATTGGAGAAGTGTTAATACAGATCCCGATTTTTACCGTAGAGCCAAAGGGCCTGCAGTACTACTTCGTCATTCGTCCAACCCCAAACCAGCAGAGATGGCTGGTATTTGCCTCCGGGAATGTTACGCTCCAGGAAAATTACTCTCACAGTAGAAGAGGTGTGATCACCCCGGCCCAATAGCTCAGATCGTTGGAGTGTTGCAACTACGGGAAATTTCCCGTAGTTGTAACAAAGTGAGTTCGAACTCCTGACGAGGTATCAAATATTTTTGGGCCGCTACAGCAAGTACATAACGTCAGACCCTTCAGCTCTCGGGGAATCCCCACAGCCACGCTGTGTGTGAGCACATCCTTATTCCTTTCCACTACAGGAGGGAACAAGTGAAGGGATCAAAAGCCCCTAGAATCCCCAAGGTGAATTGCAGATGGGAAAAAACAAACTACCACTACCTGGAAATTGCGAGACCAGGAAAATAGCAAAACTTCTTCCAGGAGGCGAGCCATCATTCCTGGGAGCAAGACTGGGTCGTTCACCTTCAATCGATCACTCAGGACCCCTTCTTTTGAAAGGAACAACTCTTTGGGAGCCGTTCATTCGCGACCGATCTATCTCTATTACCAAGCTTTGTTTCCATCTGATACTTACAGAAAAATGTGGGACGAATAATTTTATTTCAATATTATTCACAAACACGATGCAAAGAAATGGTTAAAATAACACCGATTAGTTGGTGTTCTCAAAAAAAATATTTATTGTCAGTTAACAATGCACTCAAGATTTAGCGATGATTTCCCTACATTATGCCATGAGGTACTCGATCGTGTAAACAGAAACCAAAGCCGGAATCTGTAATATAGATGAATAGCAATCATGTCTAGGTATGCATAAGATGCACAACAGTTGATGTTAGTAAAAGCAATAGGAAATGCAAAGCGTTAACACCAAAACGTAGGCCAACGTTAGGATTATGGCGTGCGGTATGGTAATGTATTGTATGCTGCTTTGAAGAATGGAAGAAGAAAGCCTAAGCGGTGTAGCAAGTCGTAACATAAGTAACCTTAGAGAAACATTTACAACAGCCCCGAATGAGTTTTTTTGTTTGTTTAAAATAGCAGAATTATCTTCAAAACTGCCTATATCCGCAGAAGAAAATTTTGCGTGTGAAACGTACCCAAAAATGTTTTTCGAGTTTTCTCCTTAAATCCTTGTGTTTTGCCACCACCTGCAGAGAAGTGGAGAAGAGAAAGATCAGGCTATGTTCTGTGCTGGAGAATAAGCCATTGAGAAGATACGGGCAAAAGACACGTGACAGGCTATTTACAGAATAATAACATGCCATAACTACTATGAATGTTCAATATGTAATGAAGTAGGTATGTGGAAGGAATCCATCTGAAAACGTTCTGCTGGCACATAATCCCAACAAAGAGCACAAATGTTCATGGGGAATAGTTACCAGTTAATTACAATACTCGCAACAATATTAGTAACAATGTATACAGGTATAGTAAGAATGTGACTTCAACATACAGAAACATACAACGCTCAATCTACAGTGCTCACAAAAAGTATAAGGACTTCCCAAAAAACATTCCATCTGGCTTGTCCTTATATACTTTTGTTATAATCAAATTTTTGTTAATTCCTCGTAATAGAGCTTGAAAAACATATTTAAAAAAAAGTTTCTACTACTTTTATATCTTGTTTTATTTCATATTTAGTTTTTGATGTTCCACTAAAACAATGCATTGTGAGTGTAAATTTAAAGGAAAACAAGAAAGGCTGAACTGAAAGCCACACTTTTTGGTATCGTTTGAAAGGTTTTTTCCTGGGGGATTCGATGAAAAAATGGAAAAAAATTCCTAAAAATTTTTGTGCAAAGATGCACGCGACAAAAGCTGGTTTTCAGCTAAGCAGAAAAATGAGAATTTGGCGCCCATTTTTCAGAGCCCTCAGGGTATGAAAAATGGTGGTAAACGCGCTTCGGTGCTCATGTTAGCCAATGGCGATGCTGAAATCAAGTGGGTGGGCAGTGAGATAACCGGGATTTGAAGAAGGTTAGGAAGGTTTAGCTTCAAAATTGTGTTGTCGTACCAAATTCATAATTTTCTGCTCAGCTGAAAAACAGCTTTTGTCGCGTGCATCTTTACAGAAAAATTTTAGGATTTTTATTCATTTTTTCATCGAATTTTCCAGGAAAAAAACTTTCAAATGATACTAAAAAGTGTGGGTTTAAGTAGAGCCTTTTTGTTTTCTTTTAAATTTACATTCACAATAAATTGTTTTTTAGCGGAACACCAATAAGTAAAAAATACAATAAAACACAATATAAAAGTAGTAGAAACATGTTTTTTTTTAATACAAGTTTTTTTCAAGCTTATTACGTGGAATTCTCGAAAATGCGATTGTAACAAATGTATAATAAGGACAAGCCAGATGGAACTGTTTCCTGGGGGTGTCCTTATACTTTTGGTGAGCACTGTATTTTATGAATATGGCGAATAAAGTTGTTTTAGCTACAAATTAATACTTAGCAGTTATGATGTAGAATATCATTATATTGGCCCACCTATTTCACTTACCCCATTATAAGTACCCACTCTCTGTTTCGGGATAAAGAGAAAAATGAATAATAAATTTTCCTTTATCTCTATTTATTTATTCTTGCGCAAAAACCGAATATGTTATGTTAGAGCACACACAAAAAGTCCAAAATGAAAATTAAAAAAGGTTTTTTCAAAAGGTAGGAATCATAGTTTTCATTTTTTCTAAACTTGATCACGAAATCTAAATTTTTACATCGCAAATTTGCCAAATAATTTCACAGCAAACGTACTATAGAACCTACCCTAGATCTGTAATCTGCCAAGAAAAAAGTAACCTCCCCTCAAAATTTGTTGGCTTAAGTTTCAAGATATGTAGATAGATTATATATATATATATATATATATATATATATATATATATATATATATATACATATACAGGGTGATTCCCTCGCAGATGCAAAAAAAAATTTGGGTGAAACTACATCAGAAATAGAGTAAAATGCCGCCAACTGCATATTTTTATCTCAATCCGTTCTCGAGATATGATTTTTTAAAGGTTTTTTCAGGAAAACCGTGTTTTTTTCCTTTTAAACTCAAATTTCTCCACTTCATTTCATTCAATTTTAACTTTTGACCACATTTTCGGAATCAGCATTAAATTTATTATAAGAATTGTGTACTTGAGTTCTTAAAAAGTACCATCCAAAGGTCCTCACATCAGCTCAAACATTGACGATTTTGAAAAAAGAATATTTCTAAAAATCTTTAAAACTTTACTACTCTTTTAAAAAGAATCCTGGAAACTGGCAAATCTCATGAAAACTGCTTCGTCTAATACTCTTTTCAACGGTAAAATCAAGTTTACTTTTATTTTGTTATTTAGTGGAGAAAATTATGTTTTAATGTTAAAAAATGTGGGTTTTTCAATGAAATTGTTGGTTTTCTCGAAAGATGACCCTCCATGAACCTACGAGTATGGGGTCGGTTTCTATGTATTTTTTCACGCTGTATCGAATGGTAACATTATAGATCTCTCCAACTCCGTTATAACCGAGTTTTACACTTAAAATCGCAAATGTTTAGTTTGTTTGTTACGATTAAATGTATGTGTGTTATGGGGTAAAACTAGTTAATTAAAGTGTAAAACTCGATTATAACGTAGTTGAGAGATCTGCAAGAGTTTTCATTTGATCCAGCGAGAAAAAATACATAGAAACCGACCCCATATTCATTGGTTCATGGAGGGTCATCTTTGGAGAAAACCAACAATTGGGGAGGGATGACATTTTTTTAAATCGATACTTCAAACCCTTTCGGAATAAAAATATAATTAGTTGTCTGATGTTCTGATGTTAATATTCTGCGAATCTCCTTCTGAACATTCATCCAGATTTTGATTTTTTCACGAGCTCCTTAAGTTCTCTCAAATCTCATATTATTACGTCCCCGGAATCGTTGTGATATTATGCACTAAATCTCTCTTGCTGATTCAATTTTTTTTCTCGTTTGTTATATTATATTTTCATTATGACGTGTAAATTCTGAACCGCTCATATGTAATTATGCTGTTGTCAATTGGGCTTGCCCCGTATTCAAATAAATAAATAGATATATATTTATTTCAAATAATTGAATAATACAATACAACCCAAGATGCTGTACGTTCGACAGTTCGCTTCCCGGAGGGGGATCTTTAGTTAAGGCCTTTCAAGGCGATAGCTAATTGGGGTGGGGCCAATTCGTCCATAACGAAAATATCAGGGTGATTTTCACGAAGTTTTCACGAACAACGAATCAGTAGTTAGGGAACGGTAATTTCCACGTATCATTCATCACAAATCGTTCATCGATTTATCATCGAGGACACAAAGTGACACGAACGGACACATGACATGCTTATCAATGTTTCTATGGACCTCTGTCTATCGGAGATACTGCATGTTCTGTGTGAAACCCTAATTTACTCTTACAAAATTTGCGTTATATAGGATGATCTATGGATAAATGGCGTTACTTTTAACTCGATACTGACCATTTCAAGACGCTCCAAATAGAAAATTCTGTCTTGGTGGTGGTTGGGACAACCATCCCTTTTTGACGAACGCAAGCAGCTCAGTAGTGTGAAAGTTTGAAAAGTATACAGGGTGTTCCCAAAAACGCCCCCCCCCCCCCCCCCCCGCTAAAATCGTTAATAATGGGCCAAAATAAATTTTTTATTCAAATAAAATTTTTTTTTTTTAAATCTTAATGTTTTTGTAAGGATCTCAAAAATGACAAAATTGAGCATTGCGCACATGTGCGAACGCACGCAATTGACATAAATGTCGTTATTTTACTTTTCTTACACATTTCCACAAAGCACGAAACGTACTAAAATGTAGGCTTTTCGGTGTTTTCTCAAGTTGGTGTTGCAAATTTCAAAAAATGAACATCATTACGAGGTTCTGCAAGAAGAAATACTCCAAAATCATGTTTTGCATGTGGCATGGAGCGCCTGTAGCGCAACTAAATAGATAGGTATATTATTTACATTAATTTATTTTCAATACCGCCCACATGTTATTTGAGAGTGGGGTAGATTATGTTGTGGACACTCTTATAAATGTGTAACCTTATTGACGAAAGATGTTGTTCATTGGAATGAATTGAGAGGAAGAAGAAAAATTAAATGCGTTTTCACAATGTCAAGGCAGGATTGCTGGCCTTACGTGTCACCCTCATCACCTGAGTCACGCTTCCTATTGTAAGCATTTGAAGGCCGGACGCCGGCGATGTATTGAACAATGGATCTCACATTTGAGCAGAAACCCGTCATTACGTCCGTTTTTCGAAAACAAGTGTCATTCAGAGGTTGAGCAAGTTGTGACTAAATTGATCGATGTAGCACTCGTTTTAGCAGTGAAAACCCATATAGACGTTGCAGGCAGAATTCTCTAATGAACAAACTCAAATTGCGCATTTCGATTAAAATTTTCAGATTTACGCTGTATTTAACAATAGACAGGTAATTTGCTGCAATATAAAATTCTTCAAATTGCAGCAGGGTGCGTTTTTCAAGGTACGTCCCTAAGAAGATTACCATAACTGTTAGAAGGCCCTTGTTGCCAAGGGAGGCAGTATTGCGCCTTGCAAAAAATATATTGCACTACAGACTACACACATCGTGGGGTTCTGTCACTATGGTAGGGAAATGACTTGTAATTTCGCATTTGTTTTTCAATAGGTACTTAGAATTACCAGACACACTACGACGATTTAATTTTTTATCTTCCTACTTGGAAGTACCTACTATGTTATATACTCACAGTATAACAAGCATAGAAACAATCTAATGATGGAACAGATTTAAATAGCCACAGAGTAATTACTCTAAAACATTCTCGTGCGAATGCTAGAGCTACATAATTGCTTGCGAGCGAACCGGATAAGAGTATTGTCAAGTGTGATGATGTGGGATCACGGTCGGTATTTTTAAAATATCTGGTGAACTACACAACAGTCGGATTTCCTAATACAACAAACCTCCCATTAGGAAGGTTTAGATTCTAACAAACCAATTCATGCTGGTTTCTTGGAAAACAGCGATGGCAGACTTGGCAATACTTTTTTTCTTGCGAACACGAAAAAGCTGATTTTGGTTGGACATAAGTGATACTAGAACCACTCGTAGAGTGAAACTTTCTTTTTTAAATGTACTCGTATAAAACCAGATAAACTGAATTACATTTTCTGGCCATTACATAATATATCAAGTTGGTTTTTCCTTCTTGGAATCAGATTTTGTGAACAACTAAAACTCACTCGGAGCCAAATGGAGATCATCCAGCTTGATCCAGATATCTAGGTTAGCAAGCGTTTGGCCCAGGTTACACGAAGTTTCAAAATTATGAATAAGCAGGTTTCTTAAGGGTGGTAATTGAAAGTAAAATTACACTACACTTCACCAGGTTCATTAAATTATTAACTATAGTAACTAAATCTAAAGATCAAGGCTTTAATATCAACGTGAATCAACCTACTGTGCAATGTTACTGAGGTCATGACAATGGGGGTCAAAGGCATGAGTTCTAATGCATAGTTTAGAACTTGTGGGGAATGGGCGATTATCTTGATTTTAAATTGTAAAACAAAAATTAATTCAACCAATGTACCATGTTAATTTAACCAAAAATCATACTAATACGAGTAAATCATAGTATTTTGTTTTATGTCGTCTTTATAATGTGTGTGGCGCAGTAACTCAAATGAAGCGTAGATTAGGGACAATGCCATTACATATTTATTAGAGTTCTTTGAAAATAGAAATTGCATGAATGAGCAGAAATTTGGCTAATAAAGGGTGTCTCATAACATAAAACACGCAACTTCTAGAAAGTGAACCAAATAGCAAGTCAAATACCTCCTCACCTTCCACCGATGGGCGTGAGGGTGTTGCATGAGTCCTTTCTGAAAATATTGGCTATCTACCGAAACCGAAGTGAAGTGTTGGGATTGTCGGGTGATTTGGGATTGTTGGCTCAGTCACTGCTGACTATCGATGTTTTATGAATAGCTATAGAGGGCTCTCCATCTGTATTAGCTCCGTTCATTATGTACGTTTTATAGCAGATCCATGTTAGCTTGGGGCAGCCCTGGCATGAGCTTGCTTGAGGGGCAACATGATTAGATCTACGGTACATCAAAGCCCGGACAGTGTGGAACTAGTTGCTCTATCTTAGGTAGCCATGGACGCGGGAAGTTAGATACTTGACCATCTGCCAAGGGTAACTCAAAGGCCTGTTAGAACAGACCTTTGAGAGGCCCCAATATAAATTCGCAGGATGTACTGAATACGCTCTGACCGAAAGAAAATCGAAGTTACTAGGGCGAACTAGAGGGCCCCAGCCAATCACTGTTGAATTAGCTTCTAGTGCTGTGCCCAAATTGTCTTCTAACCCCCTCTTATAAACTACCTATGTTCCCCCCTAAGTCAGTCGTGCACTTTGTTTTAATTAAATAAATTTGTTAAACAAGTTATATTCTTTTCGTTCATTCATTTTAAAGATCACTACACAATTCACCACACTACGACATTAATGTGACACGAAACTTCGGGAAGTGCCCTAATGCAACCAAAAATCCTTTCAAGTTTTCTTTACATCCGTGATTTGCAGATTCCTAACAGGACGAAACCAATTTATTAAGAATTTGCTTTTTATTGATTCCATGAACATTTCCTTGGATTGTAGTAAACATTGAAAAAAGAAAAAAAATCACTTTTTTTCTAGAAATACCTATCTAGATGACGGTTTTATCAAAGATAAAAATATCTATTGGGTCCGCGGACCACTTCGGGCCTCACGAACTTTGAGGAATGTACAATTTTTCGCTACCGATGGTGGTTTTAAGGCAAAGATGAAGAATCTAGCTCTGAACGTAATCCGATTCGATTCAGTACATAACTAAAACGACCACGAATTTATTACGGTTTGTTGGTGTACCGTCCCATGTCTTTGATAATATCATCACTTTATTGCGACAGCTACCTAGATCATCTAAAAGAGTTTAAATCGATTCTATGTGACGGAAACTATAGACAACTATACAAAACTCGATTTTTGATGATTTGACAATGACTGACGTCAGTGACGATGACGTCATATTGTCGTCAAGGACAACTGAAAAAGCTTTTATAATGTTTTCAGTTGATTCTGTGTAGCAATAACTATTGAAAACGATACCAAACTCGATTTTGGTTGATTTGACGATGATGATCGTCACTGATAGCAAGTTCCTGTCACCGGATCATCACCAAAACTATGCAACTAATTACAGATACCCAAAGAGTCTACCTACCAAATTTCAAGTTATAACTCTAAAATTGAACCCACACACGAACATGCATGCTGACAAACGCTAGCCGAGTTAAGGTATAGAATCACTTCGTTCGCCAAAAAGTTAGAAAAATCACAGAGGTAAAGAAAAAACGTCTGACAAGTTGGGTGTGGCACATAGCTTCCTCGTTTACCTATCATGAATGTATGGATCATTGAAAAGTTTTAAATGATCTTGAAGAATGCCATAGCGGAAAAGAGTAAATCTTTTCAACGGGAACATCTACACCTAAACCGCGTATTTGCTGACAATTTCATCAAAATCGGATGACAACTGTGGAAATTAAGGTCATTACAAGTATTTCACATTAGCGTATGCGCAGTAACTATTAATGATACAATCGTGTTGAAATTGATATGTGGTAATCAAATCATCTTCTTCCAACTATCATCCAAATTTAAGCGAAATCGAACGACTAGATTGTGGAAAAATGGAGCATAATGTGGAATTTACGTTTGCGCATGCTCAGAATGAAGTATTGATTTGGCAACAATGAAACTAATAGGGGACCATCTAACCCCTAGCCCGCACATCCCCTGACAATTTCATCCAAAGCGGATGAAAACTGTAGAAAAAAGCTTGTTACAAGGATTTGTGGACACACGACAGACTGACAGACACGGAACCAAAGTTGTTCAGAATAGTCTAAAACGTAAAATGCGAGTTAAAATTTTGATTTTGGAGACCAAAAATTTTTTTTCCAAAGTAAAAACAATGCTTCCGCTCTCTTTAGGTAGAATCGGAAGCAATACTACAATTTTAGGTTTTAGGCTTTAAAGACTCGACCACACAGAAGGCGTTCCATGCCCGTGCTAACCAATATCTGACCGAGGCAAAGATAGAGAGAGAGAGAAACTTCTAATGATGCAGGATTGTGGAAACCCATTGTGGAAACTTTTCGACAGCAATATGAAGCAGGTGCATACTAAGTTATTTTTGACATGGTTACCGCGATCCAGAGAAAAATACATATTCATGCCAATAATTGAAAATTTAGTTCCAATCAAGTACTATTTTACACAAACAAGATTATTGCCCATTCACTAGATACCCGTGAACGCTTGCTTGCTAGTGGGAGATGGCTATTCACCTTGAAACTATGTATTGAGTTAAGATTGAACATCCCAAAAAATAATAAATGAAAAAAATTCCAAGAGAGAAATGGCCCAGCGCGTGAAAGGTGAAGTTTCAACATAGCAAGTGCTCCAATGTTTCTACGCTAAAAGAGCATTGTTATAGCCAACATGAATTTGAATGGAAAGCTCCTAAATTGCAGGGGCAAATTTGATTGAGTCACAACATAGTCCTCATCATCGGTGATGAAGCCGAACAATTACAAAGATTACATTTAGCATCACCAGTCAGCATTCATTACCTCAAAATTCACAGCCGTAAATTATGCTTACATCCTCAGTTTTTTAAGGACCTGTTCAAAAGTTTCACAGTGAGGAAATACACTAAACATATTAATTAAGTTTAATAGATGGGTCAGGAACGCGCGTGGGTCGCCTTCCATTCGGATGTTTTTTACATCACTGCCCTTCCCAGCGATAAATAGTCCTTCATCTATGATTTTTCGACGTATGCCAAGATAAAAAGTTTGATCGTTTAGCTTGCAGAATGAATGAGAAAACGTATGACGCACGTTTAAAGGGCAGGCATATTATGTTATGACCACCGACAATGTGAGTTGAGACATTGAGAAAGTTGTGAAATTCTATTCACGGAAATCAGTTTTGAGGCGGAACGATTCCTGGATTATAACCCATGTATAAATTATTTATATGCCTAGTTTATTTATATACTTCAAGTAAGTACAAAAAAAGCGTTAAAATCCAAGAATCATTTTAGAATGACTCAAAGCGGATTCCCACGAAGAATATTTTGGTAAATTTTCACTTTAGCATTTTTGGAGCCAATGTTTTTTCTAAAACAAAAATTCGTTAATTCTACACAAATCTAGAGATTATAATAAAAAAAGGATAAAAATTGTGGGGCAGGTAGCAAAATTTTTGCGATGGTGAATTCATCGGGCACAATCTAGTTCCCATTTGCGAGATCAATCAAAATCTGATGACAATATTGTAAGTTCGTGTTGAAATGAAACTGGTAAGCTACTGTGAGGGCGGCCTAAAATGTTATGATAGTCGGTGGAAAGTAACGGGACTTTCATGTGTGCTCCAAGGATTGTATTAACAAAAAATTAAACTGTCATATGATTGAATTTAGATTATATAAACGCAACACGCGAGATACCTACTGTTTTCAAAAAAGCTAAAGAAAAATAATGAAACTTGTTTTGTTCAAATGGTTTATGAGAAAATTTTCGACACAATCATCTTTGTTTCGAATCCCACCCCCTACTCTGCACTTTTGCTTCAACATGCATTCCAAATTTTAAAATGTTAAACTATGGGATAGACACAGCTCTATTTATGACATATAGCCCACTATTAAGCGAAATTTGTTAAATAAAAAAGGCCCAAGCGCACAGCCAATGTCTTAAACTATCGACCATAATAATATAGGTTGGAATAATTCTGAATATAGCATCGTGAAAAGAAACCAAACATTATCAATCACACTATGTACCTAGCGCCCTGACGACTGAAATAGCGTAATATACCTAATGATTATATAGGTGAAGCCACTCCTCATTCATACTAACTTGTTCTTGACAATGAATTAAAATCTTGGGGCTACTAGAAGAGGATAGTTACTTTAAGAAATGGTTATAGTAAGGAAAATTGGTATGAGTCTTCAGGATATGAGTGATTTCTTGTGTTTTTCAATCCTGTACAAAACACTGGTGGACAAATGTTTTCGTGTTGGGTTACAAGCAGAACAAGTAGGTATCACACAAGAAGCAAAACAAAACAAGAGTTGGTACCTACTAATAAGATGCAATGAAACGTCGCTTCGTTAGCATGCCATAACTGTGAGGGACTTACCTGTAAAAACGCGATCAGGGCCGCGGATAATTTGGCTGCGGTTTTTGACCTTGACGCAAAGGTGAATCATGAGGAGCATCATGACGTTCATAATCATGCTCTGCGCGAGCAAAGGTAACTCATAGCGTTTGCCAAACCTGAAATTAAATTAAGAAAAAAGGGATGATGCAAACTATAGTTACTCTAACGAGGAAATTAATGTTCAATCGTTGATTCTGGTGAAGCCAAGTCATGTAGGGTTCCGAGTCGCAGTATATACACATTAAAAAGAAACAACTTCCCTCAGTGAGGACTGCCCATAGACAAAGCATACCAGGACATGCAGGGAGATATCCAATAAATTTGTTTATCTCAATCTTGAAGATGATGCCTCAGGATGCTTATTGAACTTTTAATGTGCTTACGAATATTACTTGAACTAACTCTTTCCCGAGCCCTGGTTCGTATAATTTCTTCTCGCAAAAAGACGGGGTTGTCCCTCTAGCGCCGTTGAGAAGTCCTATTACGGTTATTTTCTCTAGATTGAATTTTTGTTTTTAGAACGGAATATAGTCAGTTAGTAGTAAATAGCATTTTTCCCCCGTTCACCTCTTCAGGCTGTGCTTCTGATTGGACAGAAGTGCCGGTGCTTATAGCGAGCATCCAGATCATCAAACTATTCACATCATTCTGATCTATTTGTCCAACTAATCTATATTTTACTAAAAGGATTGATTTAGTATTTTATTTTTGAGATGCGAGCGTCCAGACCACCAAACTATGAACATCATTCATACCTATTTGTCCTCATACTTGTTTCGCCTTAATAATTTGTCAACGTTACCTACCATCATTAACTCACCCGCTTTTGGGAAGTATTTGAACAATACACCAAACCTTTAAGGTGGCAGCCCAAAACACACAACACATAAAACTCATAGAACACGCCATACGACTCTCTGATATGACTCTACTCTGACCGTTGGGTCTAAGATAAGGTCACACTTCAAATTTGGTTTTTATGCAATCACATCGATACGCCTGTGACTTCTACAGTCCGCTGCTTTGTGTCCTTCCTCTTGGATTACGAAGCCACATGTACCGTATTTTCTCGAATATAGAGCAGGCCTAGGAATTGGTCTGTACGACAATCTTATTATTTGCAATAATCGGATGAAGTTTTCTAGAATAGCTGTAAGGTAAATTAAACACGTAGCAAATATCGAATCGCGAAGGTTTCGTTTAAAACGAAAACAAAATTAATATTTTCAAGAATTTGTTGTTAAACAATTCCCGAAACTCTTGAAACGTTAAAGGAAAATCTAGAAACTTCAACTTAGGGAAAGAAAACGAGGACGATCACGTGAGACTTTAGTGATGTGATTGATGATCAGCTAACTTACACTATGTCCTTATACTCTAGAGCTACCAAAAGAATTCAGAGAAGCACTATTCATTGTCGAGTAAATTAGATGAAAACCGCCATAATATGTAAGTACGAGGGTGTCACAACCGTGCTTGTCCTACATTGCCTTGCCAAGCAGTTATGTAGACTAGCATCCTCTGTTCGCTGGAGAATCGTAGATGAATGGCCCACGAGTCTTTTGTTTTCAAACTCTTGAATAGATCTCTCAATAGTCCCACACTCCGCCTTAAGATCGATTTATCAGTCCCTTAGTTTTCTCCCCACGATCAAACTCTCTCATTTGCATTAGGTACGTTTAAACCCGACTAACCTCATTCATTAGCTCTTCTTCCATTATTTTTCTAATCCACTTTTCATTATTCTTTACATGATTCATAATAATTATGAAGACAGGCCTTGGTTTTTTTTATTACTAGTAGCATTAATTTAGCCCAACTTATCTATTGGCACGAACTAAATCACTCGCGACGAAGTTGAATGAATAAAACCCATTTCAAAACGGAAGTTAGTGAAAAACGTTGTCTATTTCCACGAAAAATAAAGAGTTACAATGCTAAATCGATTTCGACGGTCAGGCCATCATCAGTAACAAACAATAACTTATTGTCTTATGATGGCATAATCGCCGAAACCGATTTAGCATTGTAACTATTTTTCCTGGAAATAGACAACGTTTTTCACTAACTTCCGTTTTTTTATCTATTAGCCCTATGCTTCAGTTTATGTAGTATCAATCTCTTTTTATTGTGACTGGGCTTACATTTAAGTATAACAATTGAAACAATTTTTACACGCAGAGAACATCGCTGACTTTTTCAGCCACATGAAATTAAATAAAGTAACTACGCGTAGAACTGTGATTCTTTTACTGAGAAAATATTATCTGAAGTTTTTGATAATGGATTTTTACGGGATTCTAGATAGAAAGAAGAAGAAAATGCATGCCCTCGATAACTATTGGAGCAGTAATCGTTACAGTTTCTTAAACTTGTAGCAACCTATGGTAAGATTCTGGTGTGCTCATCTGCCGCCTAGATATTACACTTCGCTCTCTCATCCGAACACAGTTCAGATAAAATAGTGTGTACCTACTTAAGCGAAGATGGTAGAACCCTGTCGGAGTACAGAATTCCGGGAGGGTGGATACACTGTGATCGGGACAGATCTACGATCAATATTGCTCAACCTTACTCAAAAAATCCATTTTTAACCAGTGTTTTAACCAGATTTCAGATGTGTAGATTGAATGGGAAAGAAGTCAGTGACTGTCCCGTAGAGTAGGTATGACGAACGTGGTTTAGAAGATTCTATTACATCTAGAAGTTTGAGTTTGAACTTTCTTATCGTTTTGCCACCGTTTGGCCACAAAAAGAACAAACGCACTCATCTATAGCAAACATAGCAAAAAAGAGCCTTTTGTTTTATAAATTTAAATAGAATTTTTTAAAGTTATAAGTGACCTCCTATAAATACGTATAGTATACGTAGTATAAGTATAGTCTTGTTTAGCTTGAAACCATGACAAAGGTATTAGAGATAAAGACGTATCCAAACTAGAATACCTAAAGATGAGAGACCTTTTAGAGGATTAAGAGGTTATAGTGGTCCGAGGTCGAGCTGTATTTATGACAGGAGTGTTGGAAAAATCAACTCGAGAGTCAGCTCTTTACCTTAATGTGAAAATCGATGTTTCCCATCGCTTTCGACTCATTCACACGAAACCTCAGAAAGGAGGGCCTCGTTCCTACCCGAAACCGAGAGAACGACTAAGCTAATTATATTCATAACATATTGGTAAGTAATGCATGCATTACAGGGACGTCCCTATGAATGGATTTTATATAATTTTGGTGAGAGTTAAAATAAAAAAAATAAAAATAATGATATCATGGCTTCTCGGACTCCCCTTCTCCCCCCCCCCCCCCCATTAACTCCCTTTACCGACAGCGACTTTTTATCATAAGTATGCAATTTGAAACTCCTGACATAATTTCCAAAACTAGATCAAATTGATAATTAAATTGAAAAAAATGAACACGAAAATCTAACGACAATAGTTAAAACATCACGATATATTACTATTATCCCCTCAATTCACCCTCTTCCATAATGAAATTTGAATCTCTTGGTAGACCTTCCAAAACTAGACCAAATTCCTAGTTGAACAAAAAAAGAATCATGCAAATCTGACGATATTAGTTGAAACATCATGATTTATTACTACTACCCCTTCCATTCACTCCCTTTCATAATTAAATTTGAAATTCCTGATATGCTGATCATGCTGATCCAAAACTAGACCAAATTCATAGTTGAACAAAATAGAATCACGAAAATCGGAGAATTGTTACAATTTATTAGTTTTACCCCCTTCATTCACCCACTCCCATGACGAAATTTGAAACTCCAGACATACGTTCCACAACTATATCGAATTCTTAATGGAACAATGTAAGAATCACGAAAATTGGTCGAGATTTGTAGCTTGGGCAGCGCCTGAAAGAATCGTTAATTATCGCCTCCATCCTTCACCGCAACAGTAAATTCCAAGGTTTGTTGCACACCTAGAGTAAAATTGGAATCGAACCATACAAGAATAATGAAAATCGGTTGAGAATTGTAGCCTGGGTAGCGTCGACAAAATTTGTCGAAAAAAAAACACGTTTTTCTTCAATCACGGAATTCAAAATTTCTGAGGTTTATTGAACAACTAGACTGAAACTGGGATCGAATAAAGAAAGAATCTCGAAAATCAGTTGAGAATTGTGGCCTGGGCAGCATCGACAATTTTTACCATTAAATTTCAAAATAAATAAATAAATAAAACAAGTGGGGAGGACGCCCAGGTTTACCCAAAGCCGGCACTAGGGATGAAGAAAGTTGCAGAAGGAGGAGGAGGAAGAGTGGGATGAAAGGAAGTGCCCCTATAAAATGACCAACAGTTGAGATGTGCCCCTGAGGACACAGGTGGTGATACCACGGAGCACTCCCACTGACATGCCCAACTCGAGTAACTCTGTGGCACTTTTCTTACACCGGACCCCTCTCCATGACATGGTCGTGGCCATGACCTTGATGTTATTTGCCGCAACTCCTTTTAGCACAGATATAGCTTGCCAAAGGTCATTTCTATCATATTTGCTTATCTTAGCCCACCTGTCTTATTACATATCTGCTCCATACCCACGCTGTGACTGACAATCTGGACATCCAGGATTATGGCAGACCCATCGGGCTTAACAGCAACGATATCCGGCTTCTTGCCTAGGTAACTCGACATATGATACAGCCTCTCCCTTTCAACATCCCGACCACTGGATGACCAAGTACCAGCTATCTGCTTGGCAACCGCATCATGAGGTACGATGCGGCCACATTGAGTCCAAGGATATTGCTGCACCACATGATATAGGTTTTCATTTTTACCCCGACAGGCACGACAAAGGGTGTCTACCATCCTGCAACCACTCCTTGAACACCTCACCGCTAACATAGCCACTCAGACAGCTTGAAAATGGCGATAGTCGTAGGCCCCAATGCCCTCTGAAGTCCATTCGACCCACTGGGAAGAAATGTGGGGATTCAGAGCACTGTCGGAGTTCTTTATCATCAACTGACGCATGCAGTGCAGCAGCAAACTCAGCAGATGAACAGGGTTTCAGAGCAGTTGGTGTTGCTTGGTCGCACCACAACGACAACTGTCTGACAAAGCCCAGGACAGCAGCAGTGCAGGCGACCTCCCAGATCGAGCCCCTAAGGGCGAGCAGGCGCTGGTGGCATAAAGATGGGATACTGGCTGAGAGAGAGAAACAATACCGAGCCCACCGGCCTTGACCGGTGCGTGAATATAGGCACACCAGGTGAAAAGCCAAGCCAAGAGCGTACAGCAGAGCAAACTTCACGATATAACTCAAGCAGCATTCTCGCACTAAGCCTGCCAAAGACTAGCCCATAGGTTAGCTTTGGCAATAAGTAAATGCAAAGGAGGTGCAGCATCTGCTGTGGCTTCAATGGAGCCTTGGTGATACGAGCCAGAGCTTCACCGGTTATTTTTTTCTCATGCTTGGGTTGTCCCCTACCCACTGGATCAATTCCAATGGGTCGTCCCTCATAAATAACATGCCTTGCCTGTATGACTCAGTTTCTAGGGGAAGTAATAAAAATGTGCAGCTACGGAGACAGAGCAATATTAAATATATTCATATGGGGAACGGAATGTATCTAATAACTACGCTCGTCGAACTTTTAAGATAATCCATCAAGTCGTAAGTAAAAATTCTGAAAAATAAACTTGAAAACAAACACAGAAAAAAATTGCACTAAAAATATCAAAAATGGGGAGAAAGGTAAAAATGAAAACATGTTTTTATTATTATTTGAAAAAAAAAAAAGAAAAAAAAAGTTTTTCGCTTCAAATTTATGGTAAAAAAATGGTGTGTACAATAATGAGCTAAGATTCGATAAATTTCCTGTCTGCCTAAATCTTGGTTTTTATTGCAGAGTATTATTAAGAAAAGTTTGTTTTCCACAATTTTAAACGTTAAACATTTTCGTGCACAAAAATGCGCTCATGTGATGAAAAATGGCTAAAATCTAAAATGGCTAAAAAAAAAATGTGATGCGGAATATTATTTAGATAAAGTGCGTATACGGTTGAGTTGAATGTTATTTTGTGCGATTATAGTAATCGAATTCAAGAGAGAAATGTGATGAAATGTAGAAGAATAAATAATAAGAAAACTCTCTCATTAAGTCACGTTGCACGACTGGAATTTTTTATTGAGCTTATTATTGAGTTAGTTGCTACTATCAGATGGGAAAATCGGAACAGCGAAAAGCTTTCAGTTATCTGTGGTTGTTTTCCCCCACCAAAACTATAAGTTCCGATTTACTGAGCATCACTCGGATTACACTGGATAATACAAAAACGTCTACCAAGTAGGGTGAGCAGTATAGCTTCCTCACACATTGTAACATGGACGTATAGAATTAGTTGAAGAACAACTATACTTATTACTCCTCCGATCCCGATATAATTCATAGGAGATTTTAACATATATACCTACCCACTCCTCGAGTTTGAACGAAATCGGACTAATATATTATAAGAAATCGACGTTATTATAAATTAACGTTTGCGCATGCGCACAGACTACTATTTATGTAAGGGCAATGAAAGTTATAGGGGACTGTCTAGAAGCGATCCCGCAAAATCCCTGACAATTTTCTTCAAAATCGTTCCATTAGACTCGGAGTTTTGTCTGCGGTAATCGATATTATTTTCGCGCATGCGCAATGGTTATTACACAACCGATCACGATATAATTTATAGGGAATTTTTCTAGAACATATACCCATTAGTTTGAACGAAAGTTTGAACGAAATCGGACGAACAGGTGATAAGGCATCGACGTTATGAGAAATTCACGTTTGCGCATGCGCATGCGCACTGTTGATTCTACGACTTTGAAAATTATAAGGGACCGTCTAGGAACTAACCCGCACAATCCCTGAAAATTTCATTTGAATCGGACTGAGACTTGGTATAGTTTTGGGTGTGAGAATGATTTACCACAGACAGACATCAAACAGACACGGAACCAAAATTGATCAGCAAGCTCTGAAACGCAAAAAGCAAGTGAAAATTTTGATTTTGGAGGACAAAATTTTTGTCGATTTTAATCACGAACACAAAGCTTATGTCGAGTAACAAAGAAAGTAACAGTGGACTGGGGGGTTGTTTTCGAGGTCGCTCATTCAGAAAATGAAAGCCATTTTTCCAGATTGGCTCGAATTTTAAAGTTACAGCCCCTACGCCTGTTTTTCTCATGTTCAAATCTGAAAAATCACAACTAAAAGTTGTGCATCGTATTTCCAGGTTTAACTACCTGACTTCATGTTTTTTAGGGTGCTGAATCCGAATAAGAAACCGAATTTTAATTATCTAGCTCGTGTTCAGGCGCAAGTCTCGTTTATACTCAGTAAAAATCGGAAAAATCGCAAAAACTACGATTTTCAATACATTAATAGTTGTTTTTCTCTGAAACGAAAAACGATAGAAAAATCCGGTTGCGATTTTGGATTCTACAGTGGAAAATCCTGTATAGAACACGTATTTATTTCATCCAATTCTTTTTCATAGATTCAAAAGACGAGATTCCTCTGAGCTTGCGACGTTTCGGCAGTTCTGGATTGAATCCAGTCAATGGATTGATAAAGATGACGGTAAGACTTTGGTACTAACTGTAGGATGATGCACTGGTCCTGATCAAACATGCTCAAACGAGGAAAATATTAATGTCATTCCAAGCCTCTAAATGAATACTACCTACACTATCTCATCTTTTGAATTTTCGAAAAAGAATTGGCTGAGATATTTATTGGATTTTTCAACTGTATAATTAAAATTTGCAACCGGATTTTTATATTGTTTTTCGTTTCAGAGAAAAATAACTTCAAATTTTTTGAAAAACGTTTTGGCGATTTTTCCGATTGTTACAGGGTTGAAACAAGATTTGCGTCTGAACACGAGCTAGACAATTAAAATCCGGTTTCATATTCGGATTCAGCACCAACAAAACATAAAGTCAGGTAGTTAAACCTGGAAATACGATGCACAACTTTTAGTTGTGATTTTTCAGATTTGAACATGAGAAAAACAGGCGTAGGGGCTGTAACTTTAAAATTCGAGCCAATCTGGAAAAATGGCTTTCATTTTCTGAATGAGCGACCTCGAAAACAACCCCCCAGTCCACTGTTACTTTCTTTGTTACTCGACATAACTTTTTTCGTGTTCCCCAGTGTTATTGATAACGAAAGGAACTCACCAAAATAGTATTCGCAAGGTGTTGGCGATGAGGAGGACGAGGCAGACGTACAGGGAGAACCCTTCAGCGTCATTTTTCTTTTTGATTTCTCTGTACTGGGGGATGAAAGGAGCCACGCCACCGAATATCATCACAGTAGACGACACCCATTTGATCACTTTGGGTACAGTGATCTCTTGCAGCTCTTCCAAAATGTAATCCATGATTCTGACACGCCGGTCCTTTACGATTTGAGAACCATTCCATGCTGAAACAACGAAAACACCTGTTAGAGCTACTACTGCTAGAGTAATAATTACACTGCTAGAGTAATAATAATAAAATTTGAAAAAACTCGGCGCCCCGCGCCTCGCCAGGGGGCAAGCCCCCTGAATGGAATTATTGAAGCACAGAATGTCTTTCAGCTCACACGTTCCAGATAAAACCGTGAAACCCGTATATAAGAATGACTCAGATTTTGCGGTGTATCTTATCACTACTACGTCGTTGTTTCATTTATTTATCACCAGTGCAACAACTCACCATCAGCTCAATGAAATCATCAGAAATCAACAAGCTGCTGCAATCATGTTCAAAATATCAATTATTGAGAATGATCACCTGTGTGTAAACAATTATTCAAATAACCATGCTCATAATTCAGCTTGTTGGCCACACACTTCGCAGTAGTTAACATAATAATATGGTTGGATAAATCGAGAGCTTTAGAACGAATGGTCAACGAATTTCGTGGGATGAAAAATGACGAAGTACCATTTTCCTAGAAACGACTCGGTTGTAAGTTTAAATCATCAGAAATTGTTACAACACATCCTAGTTGCGTTATTTTCGTTCGGGCTTTGTGTTGCTTTGATCTTGTCATAGGGTGTGGGGTACGCCAGGGGGATCCATATCCCCACTCCTCTTCGACCTGGTTGTGGATACGGCCTTAGCAAGCTGCCAGCTGAAATAAGGTTTCATCTCGCCCCTGGGGTGCGAGTAGGTGCATTGGTTTTTGCCTGTGATGTCATCCTACTCGCTGAAACCCATGAGGGCCCTCAATGACTTTGTCGAGCAGCTAGCCAGTTGTGGTTTGTTGGTCAACCCAGAGAAGTGTGGGTCAGTCTCCTTGGTCCTGTCAGGTTGCCAGCATGAGGTGAAAGTGGTGGACTAGACAAGCAGGTGCCTGACAACACAAAGACAATCGGTCAGGGCGATATAAGGTTTATTCGCAGTGACCATCAAACCGGTAATAAATGGTTGGAAACGCGTTTGGGGCGTTCGCAGTGTCCATTTGTGGAAATCTATGACTGTATAGCATCCATAGTGGTCCGTTCGCAGTGACCACCAAACCAGTTTGAAACGCGTTGTGGATCGGTTTGAACGGTCAGAGAAATTTCTGCTGACCGATCTGACGGTTTGTCCCCCACCACACGGCTACTCGAAGTAGCCAATCAAATCATTCCACTGTGAGATGTAGTTTTGCGGGAGCTCAGCGAGCTGAGAGATGATAAGCCAGCCGAACGAGATGAGGAAGCTGTCGGACATCTGCATGACGTGCACTGTTCACTAAGTTCTACCTTTGCATTTACCCTCGTTTTAATTCTACGGTTATTTATTGAAAGTTTCCTACTAGTTGTGTGATATGGAAAATCTTATTGGCGACAACGACGTGGAATGGGAATCTTCGTCTGAATAGCAACAAAATACAAAATCAAACAGTAAAATGTTATTACTTAATCTCAACTGAAGAGTTATTTGTATAGCTATTAACATTAAAAATTAAGAACGACGGTCGACTTCGATTTATATTCTTCCCGCGAGATAAACACCACACTCTCCCACAAAATCATCAGCTGGAGGCAAGAAAAGAGCATGGATTTCTTATTCCTGTTGGAAGGTTTGTTCCCAATGAATATTTTTCATTTTTCAACCTGGTCTTGCAGGCCATCTCTTTACGGTTCAGGTTCTTTATTCATACATGAAATGTTTACCTATTCAAAGGATGAGGCGAGCCCTCCAAGCAGGTTACAGCTGTTGGAGGCTATGAGACGGTTAACTTTAGTCAAACCCGTTCGCAGTGCGGATTTGGTTACAAACGGTTTGAAATTAGGTGTTGGTCACGCATGCGCACTAAACCAATCACAAACCTGGTCGCTAACGGTTGGTAACCGTTTCTAACCGGCACTGCGAACAAAGCTATAGCTTACAGTGTCAAAGCCCTTAGCGACGTCCGGAGTGGCAAAGTGGAGCTGTCGTTTCTTTGTATGGGACAGCAAAATGACAGTTTGGAGAACTGTGAAGTTCTGTCCTGTGCCACCCGCTAGCCGAAATGTTCTCTGGACCTATAGCACCAGTCCCTTGGAAGCGAGAAGCCAGAATCTATTTGGAAGTAGCAGAAGACAACACGATATCGACATACCTACACAACCAAAATCCTGAGGTTTTTAAAACTGAAATCCTAATCACAATTTGAATTTTTATATTTACATTTTGTATGCATGAAAAATTGTGCTACTTGATATTTATTAGTGAAAAATTATACACATCACCATGAAAAAAATAATAAAACTTCACAAATCCACGTGTTTAGTGTGCCTTCAAAGTGACAACAAGAATGGCCCATCCGCCTCAAATCACATTTCAATTCGTAGCCAAGAATCTTGACACTAAAGCGTTCTTTTAATTTCGGACCGGGAGATATACATTACATAATATACATATTGGAGATATACATATTTTGTTGTTTCCTCAGAAAGAAAATTCTGCTAAGTTAGATGTGGGTCATAAATCCCTCGTATCCATTACGTGATTCTGTAGATTATTGAAATGTGTTAAGGGGGAGGATTTGAAATCTATTGATTTATAAATCGTTATACATAACGTTAGGAAATGGAGAACAAATTATTTTTACGTAATCATCATGGAGACAGTATGTAAGGAATTACGAAGTAGGCAAAACAGCCTACTAAACTACATTTTAATATAAACCTACACACCAAAACATCTTTTGTCAAACGAAAACACGAGTCCCCGCATTTCTGTTGCTGGGCACCGCCCACACATATGTTTGTCCAAATCGTAGTGTCACTACATCTTCCTCCCCCTGCATTGAAATTCGTCTTGCTCCTGTCTTCATTTTTTCTTTATTTGATCGGCATGTTTTCTCTCTTCTTTCCCTTCTATTTCCACAGAGTACGAAACATCACCATTTCGTTTTTTTATTCTTCCTATGGTATATCCTTTTCTATTTTTGTTCAAAACCCATACTTCCTCCCCCTCTTCAAATTCTCTAAATTTTTTCCCTCTTTCCTGGTATTGTTTTTGTTTTACGATGGCTACATCCACTGTGCGTTCAAAATTCGGCTTCAATAAGTCAAAGTGTGATCGCATTTTACGATTGAACAGTAGCTCCGCGGGTGACCTACGAGTGGTAGAGTGTGGTGTGTTACGGTAAGAGAAAAGAAACTCCCGAAGTCGATACTTAATATTTCTGTGTGGATTTTTTGAAGAGGACATCCGGCTCTTGAATGTTCTTACTGCTCGCTCTGCTAACCCGTTTGATTTCGGGTGATAAGGTGTTATCCGAATGTGCTTTATAGAATTTCTCTTGCAGAATGAAGTAAATTCGAATGAAGTGAATTGTGGGCCGTTGTCTGTTACCAGGGAATAAGGCAATCCCAATCTGCAGAATACGTCTTTAAAGGTATCAATTGTGGCTTGTGACGTCGTTGTTTTCATGGGTATAACCTCAAGCCATTTAGTAGTTGCGTCCACAATCAACAACCAGTATGACCCTTCGAAAGGTCCAGCAAAATCCGCATGAATTCTCGACCAAGGGTGGGATGGTACATTCCAAGAGTACACTGTGTTACGCTCCAGGAAAATAACTCTCACAGTCGAAGAGGTTTGGTTACCCTGGCCTCTTAGCTCTGGTCGTTCGAGCGTTGCAACTCCGGGAAATTAATAATTTCTCGTAGTTGTGACGACGCGAGTTCGAACTCCTGTCGAGGTATCACAAATTTTTGGGCCGTTACAGTGGCGCTGTCAGTAGGACCCAAAATCATACGAAACAATAATTAATTAAATCCCTCTCGAGCCAAAAGACTGTAAACATCACATTTCCTGTTGTTATGTCTTTCATTTCCTCACTCACTTGAGTCAAAACACACCGTGACAATGACCTCGCTCGACTGCTGACTTGTTCCAGCGAGCATCTGCTGAGCCAGCGGCCTGCAGTTACACTTCGTCATTCGTCCGACCCCAAACCAGCCGAGACGGCTGGTATTTGACTCCGGGGAAATGTTACGCTCCAGGAAAATAACTCTCACAGTCGAAGAGGTTTGGTTACCCTGGCCTCTTAGCTCTGGTCGTTAGAGCGTTGCAACTCCGGGAAAATAATAATTTCTCGTAGTTGTGACGACGCGAGTTCGAACTCCTGTCGAGGTATCAAATATTTTTTGGGCCGTTACAACTGGTAGTTCTTCGGGCTTTGCCCTTGTTTGTTGACAAGGATGACAGTCTTTTGCGTAACGTTCGATGTCGAGATTTATACCTGGCCACCAACAGTGAAGGAATGCAATATCCTTCATTGCTCTGATACCTGGGTGTCCAATGTGTAGCATAGCCAAAAATGCCGGTTTAATGGCACGGGGAACTATAATCCTTCCATTACACATGACAATATTTTCTTCAATTGAAATCTCGTTCCGTTTTTCAAAATAAGGTAAGATTTCACATTCTACGTCTTTTTTCTCTGGCCAACCAACCGTCACGTAACGACAAAGTTTCTGTATATGTTGATCCTCAGCAATGGCCTTTTTCAGTTCTGCAGTCGTTACTGGTGTGTCTTGAAGACGCAAATGTAACAGATAAGCTCTCTTTGAATCCCCCATCTTTTCAAGCCCAGTGGGTTCAACATTACGCAACGGAAGTCTTGATAAAGCATCAGCTGGTGCATTGTCCTTTCCATTTATGTATTCAATACAATAGTCGTAACTTCTTAATATAATGGCCCACCTAATTAGTCTATTCGCTGCAAGTTTCGGCACTTCTTTATCCTCTGATAAAATCTGCATGAGTGGTTTGTGGTCAGTTTTTAGGATGAACTTCCTGCCTCTGATATACTGATCAAACTTCTTCAATGCAAAAATGATCCCAAGCGCTTCCCTATCCAGAGCAGAGTAATTTTGTTCTGATGATTTGAGCACCCTCGAGGCAAATGCAACTGGACGTTCCTCTCCATTTGGCATCCGATGGAACAATACAGCCCCAAGTCCATTTAGACTCGCATCTGTTGTAATTACTAATGGTAAATCAAGAGAGTAATGTGTTAGCGTATCTATACTTGAAATTTGTTTCTTCAAAGCTTCGAAAGCATCCCTACACTCTGAATCCCAAGTCCAGTGCACACCTTTCCTAGTCAGTCTGTGAAGTGGAGTGCTCGTCTGTTGCAGGTTTTTAATAAACCTTCCGTAGTAGTTTACCGAACCAAGAAATGACTTCAATTCAGCTGCGTTTTTCGGAGCCGGCGTTTGGCTAATTGCAGTGATGTGATCGTTTGCCGGATGGATTCCCTCCCCGTCAATAACGTGCCCTAGGTACTTCACTTCTTTTTGTAACCATTTACATTTGGATTCCTGTGTTTTGATACCCGCAGCCATCAGTCTCTTTAATACCTCTTCAATAGCATTCAGATGTTCACTGAGTGTTTTCCCTGTCAGGATGATATCATCTAGATAGCAAGCTACGTTTTTGATTCCTGATAAAATTGTATCCATGACTTTTTGGAACAAATTTGGCGCGAAACAAACCCCAAACGGTAATCTTTTATAACGATAAAATCCTTTATGCGTTGAAATAACGAGATATTTTCTAGATTCTTCTTCTACTTCCAACTGCAGATATGCGTCTTTCAGATCTATTACTGAGAATATCTTCCCTCCTCCTATCTTTGAAATGATTTCATCGAACGTAGGTAACGGATGAATATCTGTTATGATAAATGGATTTATTGAGACTTTAAAATCACTGCAGATTCTTAATGCACCGTTTGACTTTATGGCCAATACAATAGGAGATGCCCAGGTGAGTGGATTTAGTGTTGTATCCACAGGTTCAATAATATCAGACTCTACCAATCTTGCTATTTCCTTCTCCACCTGATCCACCTGATCGCATTTTCTTTCAAGAATATTTTCGCCTTGTGTCCAATAATTTTGCCTGTAGTGCCATCGAAAATCGGTGCGTACTTCTTACATAGTTTGTGTAATTCGCCTTCCCCCTGCTGAGTATGGTTGATTTTATTTGGTTGTACTTTCGACTCTTCTATGGAACACAAACGTGCCCCCTCTGGCATTGGTAAGTCGAATTTTAGTGACCAGTCTAACCCAAATAACGGAATGTCGTGTATCTTTGCCACTACCACAGGTAACTCCATCACTTTCCCGAAAGCCTCAACTTTTACCGATGTTTTACCCAAAGTCTCTACAGAAATTCCTGTATATGCTGATAAATCTCCATTTGGTTTTAATTTTGGTGATCCAATATTCTTCCACACTTTTGGATTTATGACAGTTTGAACTGCACCAGGATCGTAAAGCATGTCGACCCCCACCCCATTTAGATGCACTCTGAGCATAATTCTATTTCCTTTTCCATGCATTTTATTTAATGTGCTTGTGCTCTCATTCCCAGATAAGGGTGTCTCATACTCTTTCCCACAATCTAATTTTTGAATTTGTCTTACATGTCTTCTATCCTCCAGTTTGTTTGATTTAACAATGGTGGCCCTGTTTTTTGTAACGCACACTCTAGCAAAGTGATGCTCTTTTTGACATGCGCTACAAATTTTTCCTTTCGCTGGGCACTTTCCCGGCTCATCGTGTTTTTCGAACCCACAATTGAGACATTGTTTATTTGCATCCAACCTCTTCGTACCTCTGGATGGGCCCCCTGTATTTATCTTTTGTCCTTTTAGCTGATTCACCCTAGATGAAGCTGATCCATTTCGGTCCAAGCTATCCCAGTTCAGCATTTTCCTCTGCTCTCCTGCCCTCTCCAAGTTCCGGGCGGAAGCTTCAACCTCCGCGAACGTAGCTTCATTTGACGGGTGCAACCGAATTAGCTCTTCTTGCCACCTCTCATCAGCTATACCCATGACTAACTGATCTCTTAGTCGTCCTTCCAGCGAGCTCCCGAAGCCACAAGTACCCGAGAGTGTTCGCAGCGAATTCACAAAACGAGCTATTGACTCCCCCCCTTGTCTAACGCGGCTCATAAATGCTCGTCGTTCCGCAAAAATGCACGTAGATTTCACATAAAACTTCGATAATACTTCCCGCAAGTCATTGTACGGCATCTCTTCAACGTTTTTTGGCCGAAAATGGTCCACCAAGATTTTAAATGGCCCGGGTCCTACTACTGAAAGTAAAAGCATAGTTTTAACTTCGTCGGGCAAGACAATCCCATAAGTACGGTGGTTTAACTCAATCTCAAAACGTTTTATATAGTAATCCCATCTCTCTGTCTCTTCATCATACGAGCTGAACCGAAAACTATTAACGATTTTAGCAATGTCCCTGCTTACCAAGGTCTCCTCGTCTGAAGTATCCTCAAAAGACTGTTGCCTCTTCACCTTTCTTGTTTTTCTTGACATCCTGTCCGCAGCGCCAATGTAAGGAATTACGAAGTAGGCAAAACAGTCTATATTTTAATATAAACCTACACACCAAAACATCTTTTGTCAAACGAAAACACGAGTCCCCGCATTTCTGTTGCTGGGCACCGCCCATACATATGTTTGTCCAAATTGTAGTGTCACTACAATAGAGAACAAATTATTTTTACGTAATCATCATGGAGACAGTAAGTAATCAGTGAGTAAGTTTAAGTAGTCATCTAGGAGCAGAGATTATAGACGATTTTTAAGGAACTTGGGAACCTTCGATTAAGAAGCGATGAAATTCATAGGGGAATACCAGCACTCGACCCGCACTTTCTTGGTGAATTTCATTAAAGTAAAATGAAAACTGTACAGTATAAGAATCAGATGTGTAGAAGCCACTCTTGAGTGGAAGCGATAAAATTCATACGAAATAATCTTGACCGCAACCAGCACCAAAAATCCCTCAGAATTTCATCGAAATGCAATTAATTATTTACCTGAGAATAATGATAAGTTACGGTTATATTAAATAATTTCTTATTATATTATATTAATTAATAAACCTGTCTTGCAATAATAATAAGATCAATCAGAAGAGAATTTTCCCCATTGATGACGGTACACGAATTTCGGTGTACCTACATATTTAGTGAAACGTTTTACATAGCAGAGACCATAAAATACTTTGTTTTTTATTCAGTCGTGATCAGCATTCTGCGTAAAAATGTTGGTCTCATAGTTCGAACGTTTTTCATGACTTTCTATCAAAAGTAATGATTACGTTGATTAAATAAATTAAGATCCGAGCAAGTTTGAGAATGTAGTAGATTGAAAATCAAATACTAGGATTTACAAAATTACGCTGAAAAATGTAATTCTTCATTAAAATTTGCTTAAAAACTCCAAAAATGGCTAAAAATTCAAAACCTCTAGTTGAATAGGCGATTATTATTTAGAAGAAGTTTTTTGCCATAAAATTCATAGTTAACAATTTCCTTGCATGCAAAAAGCTCAAATTTCGAAACAATTTAATAGTACTTATACATTACGGTAATTTACAAAAATTCGCGCATACGGTCATGCTGCATGACTGGAACTTTTTTTTTTCTCACTAAATTCCGTTTTGAAATGGGTTTCCACAACTTCGTCGCGAGTGATTTAGTTCGCACCTACCTGCCTACGCTTCACGCATCCCGAGTGACACAAACAACCTCCTTCATCCTACGGCTGACCTCTGCAAAGTTCAGCCCCATATTGATTGAAATACACCGCCATAGCAAACTTACTTCCTGGTCATCGCCTTCTCTAACGCACCACTTCATTATTAAATGTTGCAGCGAAAATCGATCACATTAATTTAAACAGCCTTTTACTCGTAATTAATTATGCATGAACCTGACGAACGATACGTCACCGATCGGATTCCAATATTGAAGTATGACAGAGAATTCGAGAACAACATTGAGGCTGCAAGAGACATACTTAAATAAGTTCCAGTCATGCGACATGATCGTACAAGCGAATTTTCGTAAATAATCGTATTATATTATGAGATAAAACATATTGTTTTAGAATAAATTGTTTTGAAATTTGTTGAACTGTTTCGAAATTCGAGCATTTTGAGAGCATATAACATAGCATAATATAGTTAACTACTGATTTTATGGCAGCAACACTCATTAAAAATAATATTCTGCAATTCTAAGAAGATTTAGAAATGTTAGCTCTTTTTGGGAATTTTCAATATATTTTTCAAGCAAATATTGATGGAATTTGGGTACAATTTTCTGCATAATCTTAGCGCACATTTTATACTGTTCAATTTCGTTGTTGATAAACTTGTTTTGGCTAAAATTCTGCCCCCAATGAACTTCATCGCTCCCAACCTGTCGATTTTGCACATGCGCAAACGTATCAGGCATTGTATTCTCATGGCCTAACTGCCCGATTTTAACATTTTATGCTCCATATTAATAATTTAATATTTCCCCCAACTATAGAAACCAGCAATGGGATCAATTCATATTATTTAAAGTACTGCAGTGATCTATACCTTCTGTTCTGTATACGAGAAAGCTGTGAGCCATCCCCAACGTAGCACAGGTTTTGTTTTTAGCGAATTTTCAAAGAAAAAAATTAACTATTTAGGTAGGTTTCTTCAAATTGTAAATGTGGGAGGGAAGGGGCGGAGACGCGCTGCAAATCCGTTTCATACATCAAAGAACTCAATGCTAGATTTTAACGATCACACACACACACACACACATATATATAGATTTATTGGGTGTATTTCCAGACCATAACTCCCTTTAAAAAACGGCGTAAAAAAATCGTTCCAACGCAGGAAAATCCGTCTTGGCAAAACACAGGTTTGTTGGCCGTTGGTCGAGTTTCGTTGGCTTGCCCGATCGCTCCACAATTGCAGGCTCAAGTTTACAATTTAGTGGCCTAACAAATTCTAAAAAAATGTTTTTTGACAATACGGAATTTCGGGTGTCACAGTCGAAGTATTTTTCAGCGCTGAGACGATTGCGATCTTCCCAGATATTGTGCCAATCCCCTACCCCAATGACGACAGAGCACCTATTTGACTGCCCTCACCTTGAGGACATTAGAAATTCTTTCTTGCCGGACGACACCCACTGGGTGAAAATCGGGAAACTATATTGGGCTGCGCGAGGTCACATGGCGGAAGAGCCGCAGACCTAAAATGGCGTAGGAAAAAAAAAAAAAAAAAATCTTCCCGGATCTCCAAGATTTTAACCGAAGAAAATCGGTTTTTAGGCAAAAAAAAAAAAGAAAAAAACCGCCCATAAAGCACAAAATTTTTGAGTTCGGTTGCATGTTCTCAAATTTTCTTTGCAATCTCGTCACACGGCTGTCCCTCAGTTTGTCTATTCAGGACAATTGTTGGCCTCAATGATCAGAATTCAAGAGCCTAATTTCATGTTATCCACAACTTTTCTTTGAAAATTCGCTCTATTAGTCATGCTGCATGACTGAGTACTTTTAAATTATTTTAGAAAATACGCCTTCATTTTAGCAAATTTTCGTAGAAAATGGGTCCGAAAATTTTAAAATCAAATTTTCCGAAAAAGTTATTCATTGACATCCGTTTTGAGACATTCTGAAACTATTCCTAGAGTTCAACATTTTTCATATCTATTTATTCTCCCTAGGAGACTCCTGGGACATTAGGAGACGATTGAAATGACAGCCTCATTCCTAATCAGCTGAGTAAGCTAAATTCTCTCCTGTTCATCCTAGGAAGTTGAAATTAGATATGGAGACTCTCTGGGACACTAAGAGACGATTGAATTGATTGGGTCTTTTCTGATCAGCTGACTGAGCTAATTTAATTGAGACATTTTTAACTTGAGACACAAAACACATATTTCACAGGGGAAAAAATAAGACATATCCATGTACCGATGTATCTGCATGTAGTGTAGATACTCGAAATCCGTTTACTGATTTCCTTAGGGTTCGGTCATGGACAAGGAACGAAATGAACTTCTCATTTGGTCTAGTTTTATAGTTTGCTTACCTCTATTTATATAGATCAATGTAGAAGATTTCTCGTGTCCCGAGTCTAGTATAATAGCAAGTTCACTCTTTTTTTGTTGTTCTTTTTTGAACTTTTGTTCTTCAAAATTTTAATTTTTGTCATATCCAAAATTATCTGCAATGATGCTGAAATGAACCCAACATGCGCACGAATCTTCGGGGAAAAGATTCGTTCGGGCCTCGCAAGGGGCTTCGCCCCCCTGGACCCCCGGTTGATTTCCGCTTTGAGCATTTGGCTAAAATGCTAAAACATGGAACATGCTTTCTTCCCGCTAATTCGTAAATGTAAATAAATTTAAAACTACGACATAAATGTTTTACTAATCGTAATTAGAACAGAGTACCTAGGTAGGTAATTTTCTGTTATGGTGCGCGTCTACAATTACTATAACCAAGATTAACTTCTCAACCAAGTGACAACAAAACAAATGGCATTGTTTACTATATCCATCTGTAACATAAATAAATATAAAACTACGACATGAATAGAAGAACAAGTAAGAAAGAAATGCGTGATAAATCGAGAGCTTTCCAACGAGTGGAGAACGATTTTTGTCCAGTGAAAACTAAAGAAGTTTCATTTCCCCAGCATGGTTGTACGTGAAAATAAAAAGAAAAAAGTTCGTGACACATCCGCGTAACGTTTTTCGCTAGTTAGTCCCAGGCTAAAGCATGTTCCATGCTGAAAATCAAGTTGATCAAAAAAATCAGCAAAAAATGCGTGATAAATCGAGAGCTTTCCAACGAGTGGAGAACGATTTTTGTCCAGTGAAAACTAAAGAAGTTTCATTTCCCCAGCATGGTTGTACGTGAAAATAAAAAGAAAAAAGTTCGTGACACATCCGCGTAACGTTTTTCGCTAGTTAGTCCCAGGCTAAAGCATGTTCCATGCTGAAAATCAAGTTGATACCGCCAGTAGAACGGCCACAATTAACTTTTGAATGTTGCTCAAACTTTGAACGCGTTTTCCTCAAATTAATGTTTCCAAGAGACCAGATTTTGAAAAATCGTATCTTTGGAACTAATAAAGATAGTTTTTTTTTTTTTTTTTAATACCAGCGTTTTCAGCAGGATCTCAAGAATCCAGAAATAGAAATAACTCAATTTCGACATCCAGTAAGATAGGTAAGGTCCCTTCTTTTCCTAGGAAGGGTCATATATTATCTCTGCGGAAAGGCAATCCAATTCAGTAATAATGATTATGTAACATTTTGCAGCATTTATTAGCTGGCGTGAGTGTATTTTTAGAGCGAGGGAGAGGGAGAGATTTTTGTTGGTCGATTATGATTGTTTATTAATGAAACTTTTTTAACTTAGAAAAAAAAGTGATTGGAAATCCTGATGTTGGGTCATGTTTATTTAACCTCACTAAAGAACTCAATACTTTCGCTTCCTTGGTAGACAGTAGAATACTGAGAAATTTGCAATTCTGATGAAAATAGAGTTAGAATATCACAGGGAGATAGACTGGCTGATTAAAACTTTTTAGAAATACCTTCAACATTTCCCTTAGGTAAAACTTGTGTGAAATGGGTGGACCAATCTGCAAGAGTTCAGACGATTTTGATTCAGAATTTCGATGAATCGCTACCACATACGCAGATTCACTATTTGAATATGATGATCAATGAGATATATATATTTTTTCAATTATTTTACTGGAACCGCAACGCTGTAATCTGAAAGCGGACGATCTAACGGATAATGTTGAAGGTCACATTGTGTTAGGCCACACGTTCGATTGACATTATCTGTTATTGGCTCTATATACAGGAGCAATTAGAGCCTCTTACTAGTGTGTTAGCTATGTACATAAAAGCGTCAATAAACACTGTGAAAACAAGAACGAAAGAAGAATGAAATGAAAGAGGATGAAGCTATCACCTCCAACCTAATAGTAGCGAATGCCGCAATGAATTTTTGTGAATTAGTATATTTTGAAATATAATTTCAATTGCTTAGTGATTTTTTAATGAAACTAACCTTTCCTAATACAATGGGCACGAAAAGTTTGGGAGCAAAAAATGTGGGAGCTGTTACAAGTTATTTTTTGACAAACTTCATATAAAATCCGCACACCTTACCAAAACGAATGGAAACAGCTTGGCTGGCTTGCTACTCCTCAATACCAAAATCCACTAATTCAAATGGTTTATTTTACTTGGATGGTTCTGCATTGGCGCATATCATTAATGGATCTTGTCATATGATTCCAATAGGGAAGACAGCAAGAAAATAACAGATGTCGACAACCAAGTTTTAGAAGCAAATTCGGTAGGTACAACAACGATCAACGTTTTTAACGGAACAGACACCTCTGAAATCGTAAATTATTTTTTTATGTATTACTTAGGTTGCCACAAACATTTTACCAGAAAAATCGCCGAAGCTGGTTTTTCTATAATGTTCAATTAATAGGAGGGCGAAATCATGACGAATCTGGTGAATTGTTTGCACTGGCTTGACAATGGGATTTACTGTCTTATTTCTTGAGAGAATGGTATGACGAACGTCTGTTTGTATTCTAGTGAAAATAGCGATTTATGGCATCGCCGTAGGGCCCATTTGAATAGTAAAGGACTCCAAATTTGAGGACAAAATCCATTGGAATGAGATTTTAGATTTATCAACAACCACTGCGAGTCTAGTTCCAAGGCGGGCCATTCACGATCGCTCCCGCCACGCCACGCCGCACAGTGGATGGAAACAGCAGTTTTTGTGCAAAAACCTCTTAGATGACCCAAGTAGTTGAACTTGATATGGATTTTCATGTTTTTTGGAGTGCTGAGTCGATTGAAACCATTCCCAACTCGCTAACTATAATGGCTAATCGGATAGCAACGTTTTAGCGAAATTTCTTAGAAAATGAAGCTATTGCAATGGCTCCAAAATTTTTAAAATAAAAATTTAAAAAATTTTTCATCATGGAAATCCGTTTTGAAGTATTCTGAAACGATTCCTGGATTTTAACGCTTTTTTATATGTATATATAAGAATGCCCTGCTTTCTACATTGGAAAAGCCGAAACCAGTCATATCCCTTATTACTGCACCAAGTATCTACTACCAAAATGATGACTAGTAAAAAAAAGGTGTGGCGATGAATGGCAAATGAGAACCTTTTTTCATTTTTCATAGCGCGAAAGCTGAATCAATAGTAAATCAAGCTGAATAATTATTTTGAAGGAACGTAAGTATAACCGAAATGGGTTACTTAATTATTTTTTATTCACCTGATGTAAAACCGTTTCTTCCAAATTTGGGTATCGTTCGCGCAGATCTTTCTCAAAATCACTTCCACTCAAATAAAATCTCGCAAAGCACTGAATATGGAATTTCAAGAGACATTTTTTTTACCACGATGTTACGATTTTCTTTTTCCACAATGTGTGTTTAAATGTTGGTTCCACGCTTCCGCTGACGTTGAATGATTTGATAGTGGTAGAAGACTACTCTCAAAGAAATATTTTTCTAGACGAAGAATGAATCGTAACATTCATTCTCGGGACAAGATTCGCACCTAGTGGTTTATTTACTCTGACTCGTCATAGCAGGAGTTGATAGGCGGGTGCCGTCACATACCTTCCTCAACGTTTTCGTTAGAGCTTGTGATCACTGACGGCGGAGAACGGCGATAAAATTAATACACAAGACACTTGAATGAATGCGTAGTCGGATTATTCTAGTCCCAGGACGACCGGAGATGACCTGCACTTTTGGCACTCTATCAAAGTTAAATAATCACATGATTATTCCAAAAACCCTCATTATCACTGCTTACTCTTGGTGATGCACCAAAAAAAATGTGAAAAAATGATCAGGTAAGTACACCTAAACGTGTATAGAATACATGGTATATTTCGTCTTGGGGAATTTCCCCAGTTTTGGAGGCGTAATAAATCATCAATACCTGCTACACCAAAACCTTAATTTCAAGCATACGACCAATTATCACACTCAATGCCTTCTCAAAAATTGCACGCCCAAATGGGGAAACTAAGGGCTAAGTTTGTGTCTGAAGGTATCTAGGAACAATATAAAAATGGAAAAACATTTTTATTAATGCTATAATTTTTTGAGGTTTTTGTACGCTTCCATCCACTGTGCGCCACGCCATCGCCGCGCCAACCGCTCCATTTTGGTAGGACATTCACGGACTCCCGACGCCAGTCACTCCATATTAGGGTGCCCACTATTTTGAGAAAGGTGAAATTTTGATGACCTCCACCCGAAATTTGGTTTAAAATGTCAAAAGAATGACCCCCGAGTTTCTTCAGATTTTTTGCATAGCAAAAACCTACGCAGGTAGCTCGATTTTGGTTTTTGAAATACACTTTTTTTGCCAATATCAGACTTTTGAATATAACTTTAACAAACTTCTTCGTAAAATTGTGAAACTTCGTATATTTACGTTTTTGAGGTCGCTGAACTCGAATATGCAGTCAAAACAAGTCGATAGCAACAACTTTTTACAGTTTGGAATCTCAAAATCGTCAAAATCATGTCAAAAAATTACAATTTTCAAAATTCATTGTAAAATTATGAAAATTCGTATTTTTACGTATTTTTGTTAGAATTTTTTTTTTTTTTTTTTTTTTTTTTTTTTTTTACAGCAAATTCGAGTTCAGCGACTCAAAAAACAAAAGAATAAAAATTTTCATAATTTTACAATGAATTTTGAAAAATTGTCATATTTTGACAAGATTTGACGATTTTCAGATTCCAAACTGTAAAAACTTGTTTCTGTCGACTGGTTTTGACTGCATATTCGAGTTCAGCGACCCTAAAAACGTAAGTATACGAAGTTTCACAATTTTACAAAGAAGTTTGTAAAAGTTATATTCAAAAGTCTGGTATTGGCAAAAAAAAACGTGTTTCAAAAACCAAAATCGAGCTACCGGTGTAAGTTTTTGCTATGCGATAAATCTGAAAAAAAAAACTCAGGGATAATTTTTTTGACATTTTAAACCAAATTTCGGGTGGAGGTAATCAAAATTCCACCTTTCTCAAAATAGCAGGCACCCTAATCCATATGAACGGGTCGCTCTCGCCACTTCTTGTATGCGGCAATATATGTTTATTTATATGTGAAAGGAAGAAAACCGAAAAAGAAGTTTGTTTCAATTGAGGACTTTGAATAGAAAAAAATTGTCAATTACCAATTTTATGGCAAACAACTTTTTCCGAAATAATAATCTGCTATTCAAAAAAAGATTTCGAATTTTTAACTTTTTTTGCAGTTTTTACCAATTTTTTAGAACATTTTAATGACATTTAAGCACATTTTTCAGCATAATTTTGTACATCAATATACAAATGTTCTATTTTGTGGTTAATAAACTTTATTTGAGCAATATTCTGTTACAGAATATATATTTAACGATTTTTAACCGTTTTTGGTTTATAATCCTTTTCTATAGTCTTCCACTCTATATCTATGCTCTTTACGAACTAAATATACCATACCAATGTCTATAAATGAGCCCCAAAAAACATTATTGTTACCTTGAAAGTTCTTGAAATCTCGATTTTATTTTCAACATTTCAGTCCCTTTAGGGTTGATCGAAACTGACGCTGATGTAACTGGCTCATGACCGGTCAAAGAATGATTTTTGAGCCAAATTTCATAAAGTTTGGTCCAGTAGTTTCGGAGAAAAATTTTTGGTTTTACGAATTTTGAATTTTGTTGGGGGGGGGGGTTAAAATTGTCCTTTCTTGGTCGATTACAAAGTTACATTATTGAAAATAATAAACCAAAACACGAAAATGTCAAAATCGTTGTCCATCGACTAATGCAAGTGGTCCACTCTTTCCCTACATATCTCTCATTCGAGGAATTGTCACAGCCTAATTCCTTGGAAGCATCGTCTTCCGAAAAAAAAAAAAACTCGGCGCTCCGAGCCTCGCCAGGGGGCAAGCCCCCTGGACCCCCGGTTACCTCTATTTACATACTTCGGACGAAATTATTGAAACACAGAATGTGTTTGCGTTGTCGCGCAACCAAGTGACAACCAAACAAGCGTCATTGTTTACTATTCATTTATAACATCAATTTATATAGTTATAGTATGAAACTACGAAAATTGCGTTGTCGCGCAACCAAGTGACAACCAAACAAGCGTTTTTGTTTACTATTCATTTATAACATCAATTTATATAGTTATAGTATGAAACTACGAAAAAAAATACGAAATAAATTCGTGATAAATCAAGAGCTTTCCAACGAATGGTGAACGATTTCTGTGCGATTAAAATGGCGGAAATTCCATTTCCCTACCAACGGCTCGGTTGTACGTGAAAATCATCCGTCACACATTTCGTTCCCATCCCGCGTTCCATTTTCGGCTAGTTAGTCCATGGCTAAAACACATTCTGTGTTAAAAATGCATTGTTCTTTCACTGAATACGGCGATGTTGTGTTATGAAGAAACAAATGGAAAAACAGGGTTAGATACACAACTTTTCAAGATTTCGGGATGTGAGAAAGTTGCGGATCAGCACTGATCCGGAGGTTAACCTAATCCAACAAGAGGATTCCGGAATCCGTGCATTATCACAATAAGATTCCGAGTCAAGCATTGATGGAACAGTCATTTCGCCGTTTCGATGAGAAAACTCACGGCCCTGAGTTAATATAAGGAAAACTCCCGTTGGTCATTGTCGTTGGTGGAACTGGCCCTTAGGGGACCATCAGAATATGTGTCCCTAATTACCCCGATGGTTCTCAGTGCTTCACTACAGATCACATTATTTGCAACTCCCTACAACTGGCAATGTCAAACAAGTTTCTCTCAATGCTATCCCATCTGGTGTGCTCTTAATCACGACCATACCCAGCCAAGGGGCGAGTTCGTGTTTGGGGCTTGGAATATGTCCCATCTATGGGGGGGGGGGGGGGGGGGTAGAATGACCATTTCATGCTGGGAGTGGCCAGAGAAATAGTGCAAGCAAATAAAAATATATCAAAATAAATAATTAAGTATACCCAATAAATAGAAACAAAGGGGTTTTCTCTGTACTGCGGCGGTCTTTTGAGAGATTAACAAAAAAGGCAACAGGAAGAGGTAATATACTGACCAATGATGAGCAAAACCTGATACTGAATAGCTGATGATGTCAAAATCCCGCCTTCCCAACCACCATTCTGTTCTGACGTCATATGTATTTTCCAATCAGAAACTTATTTTACAGAATCGACAATTCCAAGCGAAAAAAAGCTAAGTACCTAAACAACCATTCCAGGTTGGAGCGGGACAAGTGCGGAAAGCGGAACAACGGACAAAACGCAATCTGATTGGCTGTTGGGACAACAGTTGAGGAGGATGGCTGCCATGTTGTCGGAAGGGGCGGAAAGCGGTAGAAATTTTCATACCTTTTCTGTTATATCCCCACATTTGTACAAGCTATTTTCTATAGAATGGGGATTGATGATCCCCAAACATTTTTACGTCCACTGTGGTAAAATTAATCAGAATGCTGTGTTTGGTGGTCTGGACGTTTGCAAGCTTGCATCTAAAAAATATGTAACATCAAGTACCTAATCAATCCCTTAGTAAACATTCAGATTAGTTGGACATGTAGGTCAGAATGATGTGTATAGTTTCGTGCCTGGATGCTCGCAAGATCGCATCTCAAAAATACATAACATCAAGTAGTCAATCCCTTAGTAAAAATACAGATTAGTTGGACATACAGGTCAGAATGAATGTAGAGAATTAACGGAAATATGCGGGGATATAACAGAAAAGGCCCTTTCAGCGTTCTGTCCAGCTCCACAGTAGACAGGAATGTTGATAACCGCAAGTAGAGGTTTCAGATCAGAGAAGCTGGTTTCACAAGGAGCGGAACGAGCGCCAAAAGCGGAAAGACTGAAGGACAGAACGCAATCTGATTGGCTGTTGGGACAACAGTTGAGGATGGTGGCTGCCATGTTGTTGGAATGGGCGGACAGCGGAAGCAATTTTTATACCGTTCCGCGTTCCGTCGAGCTCTGCCAAGCCCATTGGACAGGAATGTTGATAACCGCAAGTAGAGGTTTCAGATCACAGAGATCACATAGGCTTTCAGTAAGAAGGTTATGATTCCATTCACCAAGGTGACCGCTTCATATGAACAATCTTTCCGACTCCGCCGCCCCTCCACTGGGTTTTCCGTCCTTCCGCTCCATGTGAAACCAGCTTTCAGTAGGAAGGTTAAGCCGGTTTCACATGGAGGGGTACGAGCGTAACAACCGGAAAGACGGAAGGCTGGAAAACCCAGTGGAGGGGGCGGCGGAATGCGGCAGGGTGTTCACATGAAGCGGTCAAGCCGATTTCACATGGAGCGGTATGTCCGGAGACGAAAAGACGGAACGCAATGTGATTGGCTGTTGGGACAACAGTTGAGGATGGTGGCTGCCATGTTGACGGTATGGGCGGTAGGAAATTCGTATACTGTCGCTGCTTGCCGTCGAGCGTTGCGCAAGCTCATTGGACAGGAATGTTGATAACCTCAAGTAGAGGTTTCAGATCAGAGAGGGTTTCAGTAGGAAAGTTATGATTCCGTTCACCAAGGTGCCGTTTCATGTGAACAACGTGCCGCATTCCGCCGCCCCCTCCACTGGATTTTTCGACCTTCCGTCTTTCCAGTTGTACGCTCATACCGCTCCATGTGAAACTGGCTTCACCTTGGTGAAGGGAATCATAACCTTCCTACTGAAACCCTCTCCGATCTGAAACCTCTACTTTCGGTTATCAACATTCCTGTCCAATGAGCTTGCGCTCCGCTCAACGGATCGCGGCAACGGTATAGAAATTTCTACCGCCGTCCGCAGACCGCCCGTTCCGGCAACATGGCAGCCACCATACTCAATTGTTGTCCCAACAGCCAATCAGATCGCGTTCCGTCTTCCAGACATAGCGCTCCATGTGAAACCGGCTTTATGATTCCGTTCACGATGGAGACCGCTTCATGTGAACACTCTTCCCGACTCCGCCGCCCCTCTATTGGTTTTTCTGTCCTTCCGCTCCATGTGAATCCAGCTTTACCGACTCAACATTCAGAATCGTTCCTTTTTAATTTTGAATTTGTGCAAGAACGTATTCTATCTTATCGAGAAGACTTATTGAAAAATATAGGGGGATTTATTTATCCAAGAAACCTTTTTAAGGAAACTAGTAGTGTACCTACTATCTGTGTCAACCAACTATTGTTTGACATCGCGAACAATAGAAACTGACACGGCTATATTGTTGATAAGATAAATAACAACTACCAACTCCATACTTAAATAGGACGGAAATAAAAATCTTTTAATCAAAAAATGAAAGATAAGAATTTCTCAAATACAGAGTTCCATTGGGTAGGTTACCTACCTACGTAGGGAGTACCTAACACCTTCACGATACATATGAGTACTACCTACCAAGTTCCTGGGTTTTAAAAAGAGCTCAATATGTACCGTCAGTTCTATACAATACAATCATGATTGGTACTTCATGGAACTACAATTCCATTGTGAATAGATTATGTAAGAGAGACGGAATACGATTAGCAAAGCTTGAGTAAGATAGTATCGTTTGACCTTTTGCAAGATTGGATTATGAAGGAGAATTATAGGTTAAATGAATAGATGATGACAACCATGCAACACAATTTCCACGAAAGAAATGACAAGAACACTTAGCAGGTTGAAAAATTAAATAAATGTTTAGGATGGTAAAACACAAGCAGTGACAACATAAATATTTTGGTCGAGGTTTTTAGAAAGCTACACCTAAAAAAAATATACCTAGAACTTGGAAAAATGTAAAACATTACCCCTTCATACGATGATCGCCTGATGTTCCACAAGATTCTTGGGTATTCCATAGATTGGGCGAACTCAACACGAAGAATCCAACTTTTGCGATACCAAGCGCATAGCTGAATACAGCTACCTTATGTTTGCGAACGGCACAAGATTTAACTTTTACCTAAGCAAAGAAACCAAATGGAGAGAATCGAAATCGAATCGAGAATGACGGAAATAGGAAACCTAAGCGAGCAGGTTCAAACCTCCTACCCACCCTCTCGCCACCGCCTTTTCAATTTCGGCCAACTTGTTTTGAAATATTTTTATTCTACCCACACCTTTATTCTACTCCATGTATCGCTTTGGCGTTTCCTCCAATTTTAAGTTATTATAATAGAAAATCACGAAATTCTGATGAACGTTGGAATTAATAGTGGATTTAGTTTTACTTCCTCCATGCATAACAGTTAGCTCACAAAAAAATGCCACAACACTTTGGTTTGAGGTTATAAACGGTAACAAAAATTCACGTCACTATAATTTTGATAGAAGGTTTATTATTTTTCAATTTTATGGATTTTATTATACCTATTTAAGTATATTTATTTGACAATGTGTGTTGTATGGAATATTTTCTAAATTGTTGGCATGCATAAATGCAAAGTATTAGGCGCATTGTCCGATATTGTTGTGAAATTAGTGATTTTTCAAGTGATTTGAAAAATGTCGGCTGTCAAAGCTTTGGTTACGTTGGGAAAGCTGAAGATATCACCGCACAGATTATACGTGCAAGGATTGAGCGGCTTTTACCTGAGGTGAAAATTAAAATTCTAATCTTAATTACATTCTGTGCCTACACAAGTAGGTATTTTCAGAGTACTATGTTATAGTTCGTATACCTTCTTGTGTAGATGACAGCTTGTTATAGTGATCCCTCGAATTTTAGGTGTGACAGCCTCGAGCTTGGGTGGCGTTATGGATGTCCACTGTAACCTCTGTATGTTGCAGATGTAACCGCTTCACAATTTGGAAGCGGAATTTATTCCTTACCTCCTATTAATCTGTCTCAGGTAGCTGAGAGTAATTTTGAATCAGCTATCTATCATCGCACTTCAATCAACTATCACTCATCGCACTTCACCCCCGAATAATTTATGAGTACTATATTGTACTTCGAAAGCAAAAAGATAATGTCTGTTCAGTGAACCTCAAAAACATTGCAGCGAAAACTAAGGCCTAGAGGATCAATGCACCCAGTTCCAAATTAAATGAAAAGTGCGATTATTTGCTGAAATAGGTTGCACAACGTAAACGTAGGTACATACATACAATTCCCTCTGGAAACCCGCAGAGGTAGGTATCACCTGAAAGCCGGCGCTTCGTATTTTTTTCGAGTTGCTTACGTGCAGTGTATCAGAAAAGTTTGATTTAGACTCTATACTTGCTTACTTTAAAATTATACTTAATTAATTTAGGTAATTTTACCTTTAAAAACCTTGTCTATTTGGGGAGATTAATGAAGTGGATGTACTTCTGGGTGGTCAGATCAAAGCAGTTGGTGCTAACGGACGTTTCTTCTGAAACAAACTAGGCGAATTATTATTACCATGCTTCGGCAAGGTTGGGGATCCACACGACTTAGTTGAAAACACGGTGTAGGATCTTCAAGATAATAGTGTTACTAGTCGATTCTGCTGCATGGATGCGACTTTTTGTAGGATCTGCTGGAATAATTACCTACATAGGAAGCACCAAGCCTCTATATAATTGTAGCCCAACACCTTTAATAGTAGTGGCCTATTTATTTATTTAAATTCAGGGTCCGTAGGAGGGGTCATCCGCCGCACCGAAACCGAGGTTTATTGTGCTGATCTCTCCTCTGTTTCCATCCTATAGGTTTTGAAGCCAATCCCCATCCTCCACCAGACTGAGAATCCCCCCCACAAGGTCTTCTACCGATTCTATCTCCCCTGGGTCAAGGGTCCCAAAGGTTCTGAATCGTTTGGCTTCGAGTGCTGGGCATTCAAAGAGAAGATGAGAGGCGGTTTCTTCCTCCTCTCCGCACATTCTGCACACTGGATCACCTGTTTAGGCTCCAATCCTGTGCAGATGTTTAATGAAGCACCCGTGCCCAGTCACCATTCCCACCAAGAGTCTTATTTTTCTCCTCGAGAGATTGAGGGCGGCTGTACTCCTACGGTGGCAGGGTGCGTTCATTACCAGTTTTCCATGTTTCTGTTCTGGGTTGTTATCCCAGAGCCGTTTGTGTTCCTTCTCTATCCATTCCCACAAAGCGGTTTTTACCGAGCATTTTGCTACACCCAGGACGGGTTCTGGCCCAATGAATTGCCGGCTCATTCCTTGTCTCAGATTCTCTGCCACACATTCCCTTACTGCAAATAGTTGTGCCTGGTATACCGTGGAGTACTCACCCAAAGGAAATGGTCTCCCACCAAATATACCAGCCCCAGACCTTCCTTACATCCTGGAGCCATCTGAGTAGATGACTACATCCCCAGTGTGATTAGGAGGCCTGACTCCCGTCCATTCGTCCCTTCTAGTAATCTTTACCTTGAAGTCCTTAAGAAAGTCGTGAACCGGTGCAGTTTGGTCACTTTTCATGTAGGGAACATCTATCCCAACAGCCGTGGCCTACACACAGTAATCCAAGCCGAGTGGCCATGACGCTGGATTTTCAATGTGAATAGCACCAAAGATGTCACCAGAAATCCATCTCCGATTCCATCAGTGAAAGGGCTTGGGGATGGACACTATTCGTAAAAATGCTATTAAAATCTTCAAAGAAGCTTGACGGGCACCGACAAGGAGCCCATCAACCTGGCAGATATTTGATACTCAATTAAGAAACTTAGAGAGGAGCAAAATTTTGAACCCATCAACCTTTTAGAAGTAACTAGATTGTCTTTTGGGGAAAATTCCCCGAGAAAACATTCTGATGAGCAGTAGATAAATTTAGTGACTATTTATTATAGTAACTAGTATCTGACTAGTAGGTAAGTAAAGTAGTTAAGAGTTGCATGACAACCTACTAATTTATTGAACTATGTATATAAAATAAGGTTAAGAACTGAAATACTATCAGTTCAATAAAATAGTTAGTAAATTCTTCAAGCATATTTTTTATTGGCAATTCATCCAATTATTCATATTTTTCATGATAACTTCGATTAAAATTAGAATGTTTTGTTACCTGGGATCTGCTGACTTCTCTGGTTAACTCCATAAGGACCGGGGGAGGGGTCTGTAACTTTTCGAGATATAGACAATAGTGGACTTATTAATCGGTTGTTTGAATAGGTAAAACGCAGGCAAAACAATAGTTGTTGAACCAAACAAGAGTACTTAGTTTCAGGCATATGTAACTGCTAAAGGCCAACTATTATGGTGGCAAAATGAATTGAATACAAATTTTATCTTTTTTCAGTGCTACAATAAGGACCACTTTGGATTGAATTTATATTCAACACTTAGACATTTAAAATAAGTCAATGAATTAGATTTAGATTTAATTAGATAGGAGGAGAAAACACCAAAATCTCAGTACGCCTAAAAATAAACACACACACCCCTTCCGTCCGTGAGGAAAATCTTAGGACCACCTGTGGAGGTGGTGAGAAAGTTTACTAGAGTGGAGATAGTACTTAGATTACGTATTATTATTTTCAAGTCGATGTTTCAGCTGTGCAACTCCAAGCTGTATATTTCTGGTAATGGTAAATTATACGAATGAAACACATTGAAAGCTGCCGATAATGATATTGAAATATATCTGTTCTCGAGCAAATCGGTTTACGTAGGCATGATCGAGTTTGTTGGTATGAGTACATGATTCACTTAATTTCTTTTTCAGCTCGCACCTACCAACGGCAAGGCTTTGCCCTTCTTGCTTACGTCCCTACTCCCAGAAGTCTTCCAAAGGAGATGTCGTGGCTAGAGAACAGGGTCAAGGCGAGGTGTCAACTCATGTCTTGGAAACTGTCAAGGAAACGACCAAGACGGCTTCTTACTCTCTGGTCATCCTTGCAGGGATCGGTATTACCTGCGGACTCTTCTACGTCGTGTTTAGTGAACTCTTCTCCTCGAAAAGTCCAAACAGCGTTTACTCCAAGGCCGTGGAGAAGTGTTGTGATGATGTACGAGTGAAAGATGCCCTTGGAGAGCCAATCAAGGGCCACGGAGAAGAAACGAGCCGTCGAAGAAGACGCTTTGTTAGGTAGGTACCTTATACACAATTAATTTATACTGCTGAATGAATCTAATAATTAGTTACCCAGTTGTTTCCCAACCAACATTTCTACGCTGGCCTAAATTACTATTTAGAATACATTTTTAGCCATAAAATAACATTTTCTTTTGCACTCAAAAAGCTAAAATTTCAAAGCAATTTAACAATATAATACGGTAACTAAAGAAAATTCGCTCATACGATCATGCTGCATGTCTGGAACTTTCTATATACATAATATAATTTTGATAATAATTTAAATAGTAAAGACTTAAATAATAATTTAGAAAAAAACTTATTTTAGATAATACCTTTATTATATATAAAAATGACTGCCAAGTCTGTTTAAGGACTTATTACTTGAAAACAGTGGAGTGTTGGGCACCAAATTGTGTGAGGATGTTTGGGATGCATTGTGGATGGTTTTTAAGAAGTTTGTGGGAAACCGGTCCTGCACCAAATTAGCTGAGTGACCTAAATTTCTCACCCAAGGAAGTTGAAATTTGATAATTAGACTCTCTTGGACATTAAGAGACGATTGAAATGATGGGCTCTTTCCCAATCAGCTGAGTGACCCCACAATTCTCTCCTGTTCTTCCAAGGAAGTTGAAATTTGATAGGAAGACTCTTCTGGACATTAACCTTTTAGCTGCTGCACTCGGCTGAGCCAGCTGGCGCCAGCTATCTGCATGCTTCTACGCTCATTCAGATTCTCTGTGCTAAATACTTTTTCGAGCAACATGCAATTTGGACAATCTGGATGATTGATCATTGATGGTGCTGGCCAGAACCCCACTTCTATTGTCCATGAAATTGTGAAAAACAATATTTGGTTCGGAATTATCCCATGTATAGTCTGTTACTTGTTCGGCTTTTGGTTCCTCTTCGTTATCAGAATCGCTGTTGGAATCATTGGGACGTCGGCAAACAGGTAACTCAACAGGGAACATCGAGGGGGAACCGTTTGCGGTTGAACCATTAGAAAACAAATCACAAAATAATTAATCTTTGTCATCACTATTTCCGAGAATATTCCCTGTAGGGGTACTGGTGAAATAAAGACTTATCAACGCAACCGGTAGGTCGAGGGAGTGAGCACGAATATATTCATGCATAGCACACCAAAGCAGTCTCGATTAGCCTGAGTATTATCCAGAATAGCATGGCATGTGAGACACATCCGCCACAAAAATATTCGGGCGTAGCATCGAAAAGGAAGAGACGATTGAAATGAAGGGGTCTTCCCTAATCAGATGATTGAGCTAAAATCTGTCCTGTTCATCCAAGGAAGTTGAAATTCGGTAGGGAGACTCGTTGGGACATTAAAAGACGATTGAAATTATGGTTAATTATGAACAGCATCTTCCATTTTGTGGAGAAATGTACAAAAACTGACGTTAAACATCAACATGAGTTTGATTGCAAAACAACCAATCTGCTCGTCAGTTTTCGAAAGATTTGTTAAACAAAGGAAATGGCAAGATAAGGATCAATAGCGCAAATGGATTAATCAATTTGCAGAACAACTTTTGTACGATTCAGCCATCCATAGATCAATTGATTCAAATATTGTTCAAAAATACTTAACCCTAGATTAGTTGAAAGAACGTGCAATATTAGCACCAAAGAATCATCAAATCTAAGAAAAACTGCCTGGTGCTGTCACCACATACGAATATGTTAACACTGCCATGAATCAAGATGAGGCGGTTAATTTCCCGGTTGAATTTTTGAATCCATTGGAGCCATCCGGTATGCCACCGCATTGTTTGAATTTGAAAGTTGACTCAGTAATGGGCTCGAGCTGGGAGGTCGCCCACACTGCTGCTGACCTGGACTCTGTCAGGCAGCAGTTGTTGTGGTGTGACCGAGCAACACCAACTGCTCCAAAACCCAGCTCATCTGCTGAGTTTGCTGCTGCACTACATGAGTCAGTAGATGGTAAAGAACTCCGACAGTGCTCTGAATCCCCCCTTTCTTCCCAGTGGGTGGAATCAGAGGGCATTGGGGCCCGCGACTACCGCCATTTTCATGCTGTCTGAGTGGCCACACTAACCACCTCGATGAGGTGTTCACGGAGTAGTCGCGGGACAGTAGACACCCTTTGCCGTGCCTGTTGGGGTAAAAATGAGAATCTGTATCATGTGGTGCAGCAGTGTCCTCTTACTCACGGTGGCCATCCTACATCACGATGCGGTTGCCAAGCAGATAGCAGGTGCTTTGTCATCCTGCGGTTGGGCTGTTGAGAGAGAGAGAGAGAGACTATATCACATGCCGACTGACGGGTGCAAGAAGCCGGAGTCTACCCGGGGAAGCCCGATGGGTCTGCCATAATCCTGGATGTCCAGGTTGTCTGTCAGTGGCAGCGTGGACATGGAGCAGACCTGGCGGGCCAAAATAAATATGATAGATATGACCTGCGGCAAGCAATTTCAGAGCTAAAAGGAGTGGCGACCAATAATATCAAAGTCATGGCTGGCACGGGGTGTGGTGTGGGAAAAGCGCCATGGAGTTACTTGAGTTGGGCATCTCAGCAGGAGTGCTCCGTGGTATCACCACCCGCGTCCTGAGGGGTTCTTACTTAAACTGGTGGTAATTTTATAGGGGCACTTCCTTTCATCCCATACTTCCTCCTCATCCTGCAACTTCCCTTATCCCTAGAGCCGGTGTCGGGTAAACCTGGGCGCCCTCCCCACTTTTTTTTGTTTTATTTATTTATTTTTCAATTTAATGGTGTGTCCGCCTTTGAGGGAAGTTTTGTAAAAAAAAAAAAAAAAAAAAAAAAGCGTGCGTGTCATTCCGATAACTCTCCTTAGGATTGAGATAAAAATTTCGTTCTTGCGCCAAAAAATCAAGCTTTCCAAACGAAAGGACGAGTTCGTTGGCCAACAAATGCACTGAAAAAATAACTAAAAATGGCTAACAGCCAAAAATTGTTAAATTTATCATTTTTAGCAGAGTTTCAGTCAAAACGAAATTATCAACAATTAACTAGGACATTAAAAAATGTTTGCACAAAATTATGCTGAAAACCGTGCTTAAATTTCAATAATATTTGCTGAAAAATCTATAAAAACTGCAAAAAAATCCTAAATTCCAAAATCATTTTTGTATCACCAAATTTTATTTTGTAAAAGTTTTTTTGCCATAAAATTGGTTTTTAACTATTTCTTTCTACTGAAATTGCTCAAATTTCAATTAAATTCAACATATAATTCGATAGATAATTTTAGAAAATTCGCTCATACGATGCTGCATGTCTGGAACTTTATTTTTTTCTTTTAAGCACATTTCATTTATTGAAAGTCACCTTTTCACTATTTTGGTGATATATGTCCAACCTACATAGATTTGTGTTCATCTTAGATTTGTTTCGCTCAATTGTTTTGTAGAATAGCGGAACACCAAGTATCTAGAGAAGTGAGAACAGTCATAATATGAGTTTACACGGAAATCGATTCGTTCCATCTAGTCATTCATCTCTCTGACCATTAAGCCACCTTGTATCACGATGTTGACCTCGACCTCACGCGATTAAAACCTTACATTTCAAACTAGATTCAAAGTTGTACACATCCGTCATAAGCATCTAATTTAATAGTGATGAAAGTAGAGAATAATGCATTATTTATGTATTTAATCAAGACTTTTTTGATAGTAGCTAGATGTAAAACTAGATAGCACTATATATACCTACATATAATTGAACTTCTAATTTCTGTTGAATCGGAGCTTTGGAACTTATCTATATATTTAACGGAGTACGGGTAGTTAATATGTAACAATCGCATAAAAGAATGGAGATTTAATATTTCCAAGCTTTTTCAAAAAACGTTGTTGAATTAAATTAGTGTTTCAGAACAAGAAATGCCTATGGGGACCCATTGAGGAAAATTGTTGAAATAATGCCTTAATTATTTCAACAATTTTCCTCGTATGCTTTGTTATGTCATTCTGATCTTGAAAATGGTGAAAAATCGTGATGATTCTGAATTTCAATCTGAAATAGATTTTGGAAAAAATTTGAATGATCTAAATTTGAAAATGTTCCTAGGACAACAAATATTTCAATTTGAAGTTAGATAATTGAAATATAACTGATATTATACAGAGAATTAAAAATATCAAATTATTGGTATTATTTCCTAAAAAAATGTTGATGCACATCTAGGACTTTCATGAATGACAATAATCTATAAAACTTTCACTACTCAATAAATGTTTATGAACAACACAGTTGCCATCGAAAGTGAATTGATATTGCAGAGAGTATTATTATTATCCATAAGAAATATGGTTCAACGTCACTTAATATGTATGATCTGAAAACCTTCTGTGAAAATATATACGTGCTTGAGAAATCAATGAAATGTGTGATTCATTTTTTCAGCCACATCAAGTACATCAAAGACGGCGCTGAGCATATGAGGATGAAATTTCATCTGAAAGGCTTGCGCAAGGCGGCAACAGTGCACTTGGAAGTGAAGGAGGTAGGTAACCCACTAGTACCTACCTTGCTCTGTGGTGTTCACTTGATATGACTCCCATGTGGTGTTGAGCGTTCCGTTTCCCGAATATAACACCCACGTGGTATTTAGTGTCACGTTGAACTCAGGCGAGTTCCAAGTGCTGACGTAGAGTTCTGAAGGTGTCGTGGACACATTCATAAGGCTCTGAAGTAGTTTTAGCACTGTCCTCCACCTCAACGCTAACGTCACTGGAAGCTTTCAGCCCTCATCTTTTCCTTCCCCTCGTTTCCTTTAATTTGATTAGGTTATCAGCCTGGGGATCGTGACCATAAATCACGACTATCAACCCGTTTTCTTTCGAACTGTGTCAAGAATTGATCCCTTTCAACTTCCTTTTGAGCCCCGCCTTTCCAACATTAACTTTCTGGAGGCTTCATTATCTTCTTTATAAATACTTATCGATGTTTTGAAGAATGTTACTTCTGAGAGCATACATTTTTTATAAAATTGAAAATTCATAGTAGTGAGGTTTCAGTAATTTTTATCAATTAATAATGACTAACAGGACGTTTCCGTTTTCCGGCCGTCACGTCACGGTCATCAATTTCAATAGGGCATCCCTCCTATAATATGCAAATCCTTGCTAATATTACATAGCTTCATAGGGACGTCCTTAAAACGAATTTAACGATTGGAGCCCAGCTTATTTGTCTTATATATATTTCAAAGTAGGTAATGATGTTGAGATTAATATTATCCAATCTTCGTGCATTATTGGTCTATTGTTTTCAATAATGAACCTTTGTGATTCTGTTCATAATATTTAAAACGTAAACTTCGAATTTTGAGGGTTGCTAAAGACATTTTATTATTTAATAATGATTAAAAAGACACTCATTTTCCGACCGTCACGTCACAGTCACCAATTTATGATTTCCGCTTACAACGAGTCGTTGCCAGGGAAATGGTACTTCGTCATTTTTCATCCCACAAAATTCGTTGACCATTTGTTCGAAAGCTCTCAATTTATCTAACCATGCATATTATGTGAACTACTGAAAAACGTGCTTAAATTTCATTAATATTTGCTGACAAATCTAGAAAACTTCATTAAAATCCAAAATCGTTTTTAATTGTCAAATTTTATTTAGTTTGAGTTTTTTTTGCCATAAAATTGGTGTTTAACAATTTCGTTGTGTTCAAATTGCTGAAATTTCAATACAATCTAACATATCATAATACGATAGGTAATTTTAAAAATACGATCATACGCTCATGCTGCATGACTCTTTTGTGAATTATAAAGTGGAAGAGTAGAAATTTCCATACCTACACAGAGACCCCTCGCTAAACACTGGAGAGAGTGATGACAAACGTTTCCCAGAGACTCATACAGTTCAGAGAAAATTATAATAAACATTTTCAGTTACATAATCGTTGGTTCATGACTTTCTCTTTTAGCGAATTTTCATAAGAAAGAAGCTATTGCAGTGGCTCCAAAAAATTAAAATTAAAATTTTTGAAAATTGTTGACTTTGAGGCATTCGGTAATGAATATTAGAGTTTTATACGACTTTTTCATATATCCAAGGGGGGGTTGTAATTTTATTTCGATGGGAAAACTTTTCCACAGTGGAGAAACGCCGCCATTTTTGCCGTGGTTAACTTCTCCAGGTGTTCTGTAAGGTAGTTATCTTCTCCACTCTAGTAAACTTCCTCACTACCTCCATAGCTGGTCATAAGATTTACAAGATGAAGATAAGTGTGTTTACACTGATGTTTTGGTGTTTCCTCGTCCTATATCAATCTGTAATTCATTAATTTATATATTTTTATTATTCATGTTCTGAACACAAATTCAATCCATGAGTTTTTTGGTCCTTAATGTTGAAGTGAAAAAATGAATTTTTTTATCATTTTTGCCGCTAAAAGAGTTGAACCATGGCGGTTCTGGTGGTATTGCCTGAAACTAAATAGGTACTCTTGGTTAGTTTAATACTGTTGATTTGCCTGCCTTTTGCCTGTTGGCGGAAAATTAGTCAGTGGAAAATTAGTCCACTGTTGGTTATGTTTCCAAAAGTTACAGCCCCCCAGGACTGAGATACACAAGTCCGTTCTAGCGCCAAATAATCAAGTTTTCCAAATGAAAGGACGAGTTCGTTGGCCATAATTTTTTGAGCACATTAAAGTATCAACATTTCAAAATTTTTGCCCGAAAGATCACTAAAAACGGCTAAAAATCGTAAAATATGTTTTATTTAAGCAAAATTTTAGTCAAAACAAATTTATCAAAAATTATCTAGAATATTAAATAAATAATGCACGAAATTATCCTGAAAAATGTAAGTACCTACTTACATTTCACTTATATTTCATGGAAAATCAATAAAAACTGCCAAAAAAGCTAAAAATCCCAAATCTTTTTGGAATTGCAAGATATTTAGAAATTTTTTTTGGCCATAAAATTGGTAGTTGACAATACCTTTCTTTGCGCTCAAATTTCAAAAGAATGAAACATAATGTACGATAATTTACTCAAATACACTCATACTGCATGACTGGAACTTTTAATTTTTCAATACCGTAGGTAAATTTCCAGTCTTCCTCTTTACAATAAAAAAAGAGCTTCAGTAGCGTAGATTGTAAACAATATTCTGTTTGTATAAACGTTTGTTTTTCAGGTTATTCTCCAGAACGTACTGTGCTTTTGAAACTATTGCATTTGCAAAATTTTGATCAATATGTATAATTAATTATACCCAACATTTGCTATCGTCTCCGAATACATACTTCCTGTATTAAGTATTTGTATTTTCCATCCATCGTAGAACCACATCTTTAGAACTAACTACCGAAATAGTCGGCTTAGTCTACCAATCACTATGGGGATTAGGTACCTCGCGTTTGTTCCGCATTTAAAGATAATTGCATCAACCGCACACAGTTGCAATAAGTAGTTAGTTGTCTGTGACTTCTGAGTTTTGACGACAAACAACGTCATCCCACCTGCCTCGCCTATGCGGGACCCTCTGCCCTGGGTGACGTCATTACCTGCTGAAACATTGAAAAATCATGGATAAATAACTACAGCTTTTCATAAGTAGAGAAGTCCGTGCTTGGTCTCAAACCTCTCGCGGTGGAATTTGTTGTAATTTGAAAATACTAGAAGTCTAACAGCCCAAAACATTTTATACATACCTCGACAGAGTTCTAACTAGTGTCCTTCATTGCAAAGGAGAAATTTCTCTTCAGTAACAACGCTCCAACCAGACGAGCTATGAGACCGATTTAATCAAGCCTCTTTGACTGGAAAGTTTTACTTGAACTTAACATTTCCCCAGAGTCAAATTCCAGCCATCTCAGCTGATTTGGGGTCTGACTAAAGACGAAGTGAAACAGCAGACCGATGACTCAGCAGATGTTCACTGAAAGAAGTCTAGCAGTCAAGCGAAGTCATTGTCACTGCGTGTTTTGACTCAAGAACTGTGAGGAAGTGAAATATGCTATGTCAGGGAATATGATGTTTACAATCTTGGCTCGAGAGGGATTAATTAATTGTTTCGTATAATTTTGAGGTTTACTGACATGCTCCAAATTTAAAATATTCGATACCTCGACAGAGTTCGAATTCGTGCCCTTAATTACAAAGGGGAAATTCTGCTTTAGTAACAATGCTCCAACCAGATGAGATATGAGGCCGATTTAATCGAACCTTTTCAGCAGCGGAAGTTTACCTTGAACGTAACAGAAGCACTCAGTTTTAACATGGATGTTTTTGGGCTCAGGGTCAGTCTGAAATTAGGGACACCGACTCCGGAATCATTTTCTAATGATTTCCGCTTACAATTGAGTTACTCCTAGGGAAATGTAACTCTGTCAGTTTTCATCCGACTGAAATGGTTCACCACTCGTGGAAAGATCTCTTACATTGCCTGAACAGTTCCGAAAATGAAAGCAGCTGAACTGCACGCAGTCATTAATGAAGTATAAACAAACAATCCTGGATTTATAGTACTGCTTGGTATTTACCAGGCTGGCTTACTCCGTATTTCATTAACCAAATGAAAAATGAAGGCGAATTTGAAAGATTAAATTTTACAGGGGACCTTCATCCATCCTGATCAGCTGTTACCACATTGGCTCCAGCACATTCACTACCCGATATCCATGAGTCAATGTTCTTCCATGAAGCGCAGAAATTGATTTAATTTTGAAATGGCACTCTGAACAAACTTCAAGCCTGAGTAGGTATTACTCCGGGACTGATGCTAATGCGTTCAGGGATAATTTTTCCAGACCCATGGTTAATTATTTTAGTTGAGAAAAACGCTTCTTCAAAGCTATCACATTCATGTTTGTATCCACATTGTTATTACAATAACCTGGGCAGAAGAGATCCTTTCCGCTATGTAAAAGCCAAATCAAAAGTCAACAGCCCCGTGTTTTCCAAATTTTTCAAGTAATTGTGGTGTCAAATAAATCCTGTACAAATTCACTGAATAACTTTGGGGGGGGGGGGGGGGGGGGATTGAGAGTTTAAAGGACGCATGTTATTCCTGAATATTGCACAATCAAGTTTTATTACGGTACTGTAGGCGACTGGCAAGGAATTTACGACTCGAAAATTGGGACATACCTCTCAACTAAAATTCACTCCAAGCAATTATGATTGCTAACTTAGTAGCTGTGTTCCAAGCACCGCGAGTTCTTGAAATTTTCGGAACTGGTTCGGCGCCGAACCTTATGCGCACGTGTATCGTGTTCCAAGTGTTTTGAGTTCAGGAACTCAACACTCGCTCAGGTGTTCCCACCACTCCAGGTTCATGAACTGAGTTCAGTGAGTTCATGAACTTTTTAGACCTGCTCAGGGATAGGGCTGAGAACTCGAACTGAAGGAAACCTTTCTGAACCTTCCAACAATCTCATTTCACTGCAAACTCTCACGCTAAATACTTGCTTTGTCATTTGCCTGCTTGATGCTTGTTGCGTTATCGTTTTTTGCATCTCTTTAGTTCCTCGCTTGCGTTGCACTTTATTTATGTCATGAATGTTAATAGAATAGCGGGGCTCTTCCTAGAAGATTCCAATTCGGAAGTGCATGCTTCTATTGCCAATTGGGAATGAATCCTTAGTTTTGATGAGGAGGAGGAGTTAGATGAGCAAGGATTTGATGCGGATAGAGTTGTGCCTTTAGATGAGTCAGGATGGATGCACACTTTTATTTTGACTCTTGTAATCTTGAAGTAAAAATGAATAAATGTGCAAATGAGGGAATGTCGCTCACATAAATAACCGTGTCGAGGTTTTGAGGTTTTCACGTTACTAAAGACGACGCTAGCGCTGGTTAGTGCATTGAGTCTCGGGTGAACTATAGTCCACCAACGGGTTCGTGAACCTAAAAGTTTCATGAACTCGTGGAACCCGTCTGAGTTCATAAGCTCACGAGTTCATGAACTCAGACAGGTGCTTGGAACACACTTATTATTCTTCTTCTGTGATCCACAGCTCTCCATTTTTCTCTTGAGTTTAACTTTTCTGTGGCAACCAATGTCAATAGTTATTACATTTTTCTGTAATATTACTGCAGGATGAAAATGGGAACTACCAATACAGATACATGTTCCTCCAGCTGGAAGACTACCCTTACCGGGTCATTGTACTGGAAGATAATCGGCAAGACACATCCGTTGCACTGTCTGCACCCAGACTTGAGACCGAACCACCTCCTGCGCCGATCTGGCAGTAACGCTGAGATCCTACATCAATCGAGGTTACCTAGCATATCCAGCAGCTGCATTAGCTGACGATTGAATACTGTAAAGGGTTTTCCATTATGTAATTATTAGCCAAGACACCAACAATGTTACGGAATTTTGCGCTTGAAAAATGCCAAATAAGCTGTAAGAGATGATTGTATACACTTGAACTTGTTGAAACAACGATTTATTATAATTGGTAAGGGTACAAATTCGTGATCATATACAAGAATAATGATAACAATAATAATATACATGTTTGTCTTGTAACGATAAAGATAATAATTGGTTATGCGTAATAAAAAACCATAATAATCGTACTCGTTTTTTTTTTCTTCTTTAAAAATTTGCTCTCAGTTAATTTGTGTGACTTAGATTAAACATACAGATTTAAACTCAATAGGAGAGTTTTTTTGGGAGGAGTTTGACACAACGAATCAACAGGCATTAGAACTTCGATTAACAAAAATAACCTACTGTTATAACATCTAAGAAGTAACATGACCATAGTGGGTGATAGCTTCACACAAAATGTTGGAATGGAGTATAGAAAGAACAAAGGGAAATCGACGTATCATAATGAACTGCAATTTTTATCTAAATAATAACTAGGAAATGATCGCCTAATTGACTTCAACTTAAAGAATTGAAATCTGTTGTGAACATTTCCTGTCGAGCTCCCCGTCGCCAACGAGTTTCAATCCAGCTTTCAAATGCGTCGAGAAGTAATGTAAATCAACTTACAAAGCATGTAGATAGATAGAAACTGTTGTACCCAGGGACGAAAATCGGTTTTTGATTTTGACAATTTTGTGGTTTTGGCCGATCTGGATTTTGATAATGTGGTACTGTAGTAAATGTTAGCTACGTCAATTTTTTTCAGATCCAAAATTTGAAATGAGGTTTTTACAAGCAAGTTGACGAACCCTTGCACAGTGTCCCTGGGTACAACTTACCTACTGAGGGTAAAAGGGAGTGATGTACTCAGGGACGTACTTTTATCGTAGCATAACAATGGTTTCGCCTCTCAATTTTACTGTTTTAATTCAATCACACAGTGCGTTAATATACAACTTGTTGCGCTGCCTTAATTTTAGCCAAATTTTAGGAACGGCAAACATCTGAATCAGGAAATTACATATAACTTCCTTTCTTATTTACTTATTCTATTAATTCTTGAATTCTATATAATTTTTACATAGTGAAGTATTGGAGATAACGCTCAGGCGTCAGATAGCACATAATTTCTCGAGATTTTGATAAGATAGCATATATGGTACTCCTCTTGAAAAAACACAGAGGGTGTGTCCCAGGGTACGAAAAATGGGCATCATGCAAATAAAGAAAAGTTGGTTTCTTAAAGAGAAAAATAAAGAAATTAGTATTTTCCAAAACACTACCGAAAATCACAAAATTAGTTACTATTAACCTGTTGATTCAAATGGCGCCGTATCCCATGTAAAACTGATGACTACTAGAACTTCAATACCAACCAAACAAAACTGAATTTCCCTGCACGCTTTGGTTTTTATCTGAAATGACACTGGGTACAGCTGTGCCTTGGGTACAAACATTTCCCTTAAAGGAGTCCCTCTTGATCGTTGAAGCTGATTCCAACAGTACATCCAGATTTGGTTTTCTGTGGTAAACCTCCATAAAATAGTTTTGACTTGAACATTTAAAAGGCTGGAAAAATATGTGAAATTCGGTCACTTCATGATCTTAAATCGAAATCTAGCTGGTATTGTAACAACCCAGTGTTCTTTCTATCCTCTGGTCAAAATGTTGACAAATGATAAGAATCAAAATCGACAACTTATTTGAAGCTTGATATTTCATACTAGACATGATAGGGGTTTTGGCCAACACCCTTACTACAAACATCTGGATGGATTAAGTACCACATGTATACAACACAGCCATTACAGCAAAAGTAACAACGGGAAAAATGATTTGGATTTCTTGGAATATTTGGTATTCAAAGAAAGAATAATATATAATTATTAACCGTATTCCTTGGTATCTCAAAAACATGTTTATCAACTTGAAACCCCGTTTGATAAGGATTCTTCATCTTTTTCCGTACTCGTTTTGCTGTAAAGGCTCTAAGCCTCCATAATGAAACTAGTTGATTACTTCTAAGAACAAGTGAAAAAGGAGTTAGTTATTCCACGAATTTATTCATACTCGCTTAACTTTACGTCTTGTCAGTTAAAATTCAGTCTTCGAAATTGTGCTTTTCATACATCCATTGAGCCCGATTCAGGGTAACCAATACATGACTTGTACAGAGGCTGTTCAACAGGAGGATATAATATAACCTACATCAATAAAAGGGTGTACAAATACTTGGATTTTCTCACTGAATTCATCTCACTTGAGGATGATTTAATAGTAAAAGATTTGAATTAATTCATTTCTTTAATCATTCACAGGGAAATAACCACAGAAGGTGTTTCAAACCAACGAAATGGGATAAAATTATGGTGGCTTCTGGTTTGGGTTTGCTATAATAAAGTTCCTGACATAAAACTGCGTTTGTCATAACGTAGGTTTATCCTTGGAAAACACGAAGAACGTTTTGGAGAAATGGGTACATATAAAATTGAACTAAGATCACAACGACATACTAAAGATTCATATGAAGAACAATTCGAGTTGTTGTATTAGTAAACTGGGAGATTGCTACAAAACATGAATAAATTAGCGGCTAACAAAGAATACAAAATCATAAAAAGCTTTGAAACTTATTTGTAAAAGCATATATATTATAAAAATCACAGCCACAACTTACTTAAAAATAAAGTACAGGTATACAAAAAGAAAAGAAACTAGCTTACAAAAAATCAACTAGTGTCAACATTCTTGAGCTAAAACCTTGTTACTATTGAGATTATGAACATTTTTTATTCTACAGATGTTATTTCATAGTATCTGACACGAAAACGCGAGCTTAGCTGAGCCATTCTAATATGAAAAGTCGATCGTCGATGTGAAACTCAATGAAAATTAATATAAAGCTTCCCCTAGTCTACAAAGGTGAACTTGAATGCTGTATAAGCGCTTTCACATTGTCAGGTCTGTAATGTGGTATGGGTTTCCTGCCTTGCTAAATTTTTAATTTTTTCACACGGATTGAAAATAATAGGTGAATAAGTTCAATGCGAGAAAAACCCCTGAGAAGTTACAATAAAATTAAATAATATGAGACAAAAAGGGTGGAAGGACATGACGCTAAGACAGAGACTGATCAGTGAATCAAGATGTTAAAATTGATGTCAAAAATATTTGAAATGTTTTGTGATGAGATCCGTTCTTGAATGATAGTAAACGGATTTAAACCAATAAGTACCTTCTCCAGAGAAAAATGTAAGGAATTGAAACATTTAGAGATGAAGAGCATTGAGTAAAATGTTGCCATAAAAAGAAAGACAAAAATTCAGGAGATAACTCTTTTAAGACAGCTCAAACATAATTTCTTAACGAAATTCAACCGAAAACTGATTTGGGCCACATTTTATTGTATTTAATGGTGCCTAGGTTGTTTAAATGTATCTGTCGATCAACGAATTCCTATACGCTAAATTTTAGAAGAAGAATGTTGACTTGACAAACGATTCAGTAAGAGAGAAAAAATCTGAATGTTCGAATAAGAAAATATCACATAGGTACATTCTACCTCAAAATAAATAAACGTACTTTTAATCAACATACGACAAGTTAGCTGTCAAAAATCAGTTGCTAAGCCAGAGTTAACTAAAGGTGAATGAGATTCAGTGTTGATACTATTTCGGAAAAACCACAGGTGAGTCGATGAACCTTTGGGTTATTTTACCCGACTTCATTTAATAGCAATTTAATAAGATATGTTGGTTATAATAATTGTAACCTCGGAAGTAATAACATCAACAATAAAAACACGCTAACTTTTAATAAATAAAGACATTATCATTATTGCCTTTTCTACATTAAATTGGAAGTAAATTTTCACCTAATACGATTACTTGAGCAGAAAGCATTATCAAACTTAACCGCTAAGTGTTTTAGTTTTGGGGGAGCACCGTGCTCTGTTTGACAAAATAGTGCTGTCGCTTTTTAGAACGAGCTTTAGCAATTTATGTACATTGACAATTAAATTAATAAAATTGTTACGTTTTCATTGATTAATTACTAGGGTGCAAGAAATTCAGGGGGTTCCTGAGTGATGGTGGTTACATGACCGATTCGTTTGTACATTGGCACGAGATTATAGTTGAAATGTTTAAGCATAAGTATTATTGAGTGACCGGCGATATGATGGTATTTGAGGTAGACAATTATTATTGTGATTCACTATAACGGTCTCAATACACAGATAATCTTGTAAAAGAAATTAGGGAAGGGAGAGAGTAGAATGGGACATAGGGACAAGGAATTGGGATAGTTTCAGGAGTGTTCACTGTAACGCTGAACTAGCGATAATTATTGATAGGTAACCCACAAGTTGGACCTTAGGGAAAACGTGAGATGGTTCCAGTAATTACTGTACAAACGCTTCAAGCACTGCTGCTGTTGGAGCTTGCGCCTGAGATGGCCGAGAAGAGGGCTTGTGAATTTCTTTTGAAGCTGCCCAGTTCCGAGTCAGGCCAGAGAGTCTCGGAAAACATATGAGACAGCTCCTGCGCCATTTTGTGGAGATTCTGCCTCAACGCCATCTGGTACTCTGCTTGGTCAGATCGTACTAGACGCTGGTTGAGCTGGAGGGCAGCATAACATACTCGGACAAACTCCCTGAAACAAAGTAAAATTAAGTAAGGATTGACGAAATTTACATTGTGAAAGCAAACTTGATATAATTTGCGATAGATAATACGATAAGATAATTTCCGATTTATTTAATATAAATCTCTTAAAATGGGTATATACATTGGTCTAACAGAATTGAGTTCAATCTACCTTGGTAGACTGGTTGGTTAGTTTAGAGAGGTAAAACTGTTAATACTTTCTTCAAAATTCCGGCTCTCTAGACTGACTAGATCGACTATCAAAATACTAACTACGAGTAGGTTATACGTGGATTTCCCTAACTCCTCAACATATGCATGTCCCTCATCACTCAGACTTGATTGTGATGAAATTGCCTGAAATATGTTCGTTCCTCTGAAATCATCTCTTGTTCTTACTATCAATTAACAAGCCATCCCCAATGGGCAATGTTTACCTGAAAACGTCTTTCAGTTCCTCCACCTTATCGTCAGGAAATTGAGGTGAGAGAGCAGGGTCTAAGAAAGCACTTGCATATGCTAATGGGCCAGCATTTACTTGCACAGCAACACTTCCCTGCAGGAAACAATAAATCAATTATTAGTATATGATTTGTGAGATAGCTTATAAATTCAATATTAAGGAGTGCGTGTGTGTGTGTGTGTGTGTGAAAGGACTCTCCCGGCCTTGAGATACGTTAGGGATAAGGGAAGGAACTCAAGGGCAGGAACAAAAACACATGGGGAGGGAGGTATCTCTACCTACTATTCTCCATGGACAGTAGGTACCTGCAATTTGAGTTGAAGTTTCTTGACGTCGGGTGGCTTGGTAAAAACTACTTCTTCAAGTTCGCAAACCCTTTGGCGCATCTCATCTAAGGCAACTTCAATCGGAGTTAGGTCAGACTCCACACGGCTAATGACTTTCAACCTTTTCTTCACGTAGGGGAATGCATAGTCAGCTGAAAAATAATGATTAGATGTAATATATTATTGGGTTGTCACTCTAAATGTTACTGTAACTACTCGAAGTTTGTCAAAACTAGCCTAAGCTTATCTACAACCACTCTTGGGCTGGGTGTCTAAAAACAGAGTTAACTCGCAAGAAATAATCGAATCAAGGGTTTTCTACGAAGCGTAGCTGAATCAGGAGTTAGGGTTAGGACAGCTGGCCCTGGGGTTAGACCAGATGGTATGATGTCCGTTGTCAGAATACGAAGTTCTTATAACAGTGGTATAAAATATATAAAGTGCAAAATATTTAGTTCAATGGAGCATTAAACACTCACGTTTGCACCAATGCTGGCAAAATGGTGATTACAAAAGTAAAAACTCCTCGCAGCGGACGAGTACCTACCTACCTTTACAACCAAATACGCTTCCTAGAAGTAGGTAACTAGTGGAATTTGAGAGTAGACGCAGTAATAGTAAGATGACACGTCAGCTCTGGCAAAAGCAAGACATAGTTAGATTTGCATTTGACCTGCATTTAATAATAAACGACACTATCTTCTAAAATTATAATCATTAAACAAAATGTATTATACAATATCTAAATTTAACAGCTTAGGCGTAAATGCCTTCCGAGGAGACAATAATTGAATAAAACACCAACACTTTACTAGTATTTCGGAATCACCAAGGTACCTATGCTTCACAAGTCCACCTTTAGGAGACAGAAATTATAACATAATCTACTTGATTTCGTGAAGTGAGAATTCCATTGCAATTATATAGCTAATTAAAGAAGTGAGTGGGGTTCACATGCGATGTCAAATGCCTTTTGTCCAACGGTCCTAGCCAATCACAGAGATTATCCCAGCAATCGGTGGACTAACCCTCCATTCAGAGTCAGATCAGGGATACCCCCTTGTTTGGGGGCCAACCGGTATTCAGTTTACGCGTATTCTCAACAATGCAGGGGTAACCCCTGACACCCGTTCCACATACCCAGCTTTAAAGAGATATTACACAGAAAAGTTTTTTGTCAATTACTTTGGGTTTTCACGGTAGTAGGTACATAGATACACAACAAGTCAACAACTCACTTGTTAGCACAGTGCGTCTTTTGTACTGCTCAGATGGAGTCCCTCGAGGTTTTCCATCTTTGGTGAAAGGCGTTTCAAACATGAAAGTGGAGATGTTGTGATTCTGTTCAAACTCAGTGACTCTAAGGTGTGCTTCATTTTTGTCCCAGTATGGGGTAACATGAGTCACTTGAATATGAGCAAGTTTTGGGTCAAGGTCGTTTTCATCAATCTATGAAATTAAGAATACATGAAATAATTGTGGATTGTAATGACAGATAAAGAAGACATGGTAAATAATTTAATAAAATTACCGGGGATGAATCCATGATGATTTTCACCATTCCATTACCAAATTTGTTTGTGTACTGGTTCAGAAGCCTTTCAGAAATTTCCGAAAGAGAAGTAACTTTGGGTTCCTTGTAGATGAACTCGATACCACTATCCTTTTCGAAAAATCCCTGTTTAAACAAAATATAATGCCATACATATATATTAAAAATAATAATTTGAGGCAGATGTAGGTATGTTTATGATGAGCATATTGAAGATTGGTTAGCTACGATATGAAATGATGTCAAAAAACAGCTTGGCTTTGTTCGTACCTGGCCAAAGAAAACAATCCTGTAAAACCTGCCAAGCAGTCTTTTTCCTTGAACTTGGGTTATTTTGGAGTTGGCTTCCGACAAGGTGTGGTAGGCTCTTGACATAGAAGCGAAATCTCTCTTTCGCTGATAGATGGGAAGAATGAGATTGTAAAGATAATACAGACACTCATAGCGCTCGGCTTTCTCCAAATACTCGGCACAAACCTCCATCTGCTCTACTAATCCATCTTCGGTGTACTGAACGTCTTGTACTCCTGCGATACGAGAATCAGCATGAGTTCTTCCTACGAGATAATCAAGAAAAGTCAGACAACTGAATCCTCTAATCACACAGTATTAAAAAACAAAACGACGTTACGTAATGCCTATTTGGAATCCCTGCCCTCCATGCACATAGTTGAAAATTCAAATGTAAGCTCCCGATTTGAGAACTGACATTCCTGCTCCAGGCAAAACATCCTTGGACAAACATCACTACTGTAGGAGTCAGGGGAGCAGTTTAGCACAGACAAACCTTCCCAACAGCACTGCAAAAGGTTAGATCGCACCAAATGGATAATCTGGACGAATCTTTGAATATATAAATGAAGAAATAATGGGGAAAGTTCACATGGTAGAACAATTTGTGCCGCCACTGTCGCACTGTTAACCATGATTACTTAACCTTCACAGGTGAAATGGCCGTATACTGAAACAGCTGATGTAATAAAATCGGAGTAATATCTCCACATTCTTATGCATCATTTTACTACATAATGAAATGGTATCACACTATTTGGAGTACAGGAAGCATTATTCGTCAGTTTCATTATTCAAGTAAGATAATACTGTTCTTTCTATTTTTAGCCACAGGTAATAATTGGAAAAGTAGATCAAATAAATGTCCCTTCTATAAATACAATGCCCTTCTTACATGATTCTCCTGTACACTATCGAGATTTTATGGATTACAATAGGTGGTTTTAATTGTTTCTAGTGAAAGTAAACGAAAAAACACCACTTAATCGTTTGAATTTGAAATGAGCCAGCGTGTGGTATGAAGAGTAATTTGGCACACATCGCGATGTTAATGGCACGCATGCGGGTGATACAGTACCTACGCTGAAATCAGGGGAATAACTTTCCTTCTCATGCATACCTACTTTAATGGATGAATTGAGGATGCTCAATCTTCAGATCAGAATGAATAAATGCAGATTAATGCAATGGTCGGAAATCTTCTTCCTATCTACTCTATTCAGGGTCAGCTGAACGATGGTCAGGTTATTTAATTTTCGGAATCTCCTGAAATCTGCACTTCTTGCACTATTTATTTGAATCAGAAGACGAGGTATGTACCCAAAACTCTATCTGGTGGGTTTTCTGTTAATTAGAGATACCCCGTTGTGTTGTTTTCAGGCCTCCACTACTATCCACATCCTAACAATGATACCAGGCTGATCAAAAACTGGCACCCAACCCTAATTGCCCAACAGCTCCCCGGTCATTTAAACGTATGCATTGATGAGCTTCTTAGAAGTATTTACCAGAATCCAATTTTAGGGAAGTTTCGTCCCGAGCAATGTTGGTTGATATTGGAGAAAAGACTTCTGCTCCCCAGTTTTGCTCTCCTTTCAGTTTCAAGTACTGAGCCATTAGTGCCGCAATGTGGAGTTGACAGCAAGCAGCCTGCAATACGAAATCCACAGGACAGAGGAATATTAAACAGGAGATACCAACATTTATAATATGTACTTTAATTGTCAACTTCAATAATAAACTTTAACTGAATTAACAGTCGTCCAAGTTCTTTTGGTGAAATATTCAAGAAATCAATCTTATCAAAATATTTAAAAAGCATTATAGTAAATGTGTTGTGGAAAATGTTACCAAAAAACCTGTCGGTCCTCATTTCAGTTTTTTTTATTTTTTTTTATGAAAATAATTAATAATTTGAACTCTCCAAATAAAGAAACTGTCCAAATAGAGAAGTTTTGGCAAGCTTGGCCATCAAACAAAGCGATTGGGAAAGTATGGTATGAAATTAGTCAATCCTGCATATGCGTTAAAAATGTTTTCAGTGGAAAATCATAAAAATTACTGTTTTAATGGTCCAAAAAAGAAGCTCCGCATACGAAACATGCCAAGCCACAAAATGCATGATATTCATCCAATTTTTGCCAAGCTCACGCCTAGGGATAACAACATACCACTTGCAGTCCACCTATTCACACCTTTGCTGATTTTCGTTATAATTCAAATCACAACTCCCGATTCGCACCTATTGCTGAAATGTCGTCTGATCACGCCCTTCCATAGAAGGAAGTTTATTAGTTTATCAGTACAAACCCAAACAAATTGTTGTGATTTCCAGAGCGTGATGTCCAGATGGACGGATAAACACCCCCACTCTTCCCGCATAACCTCCCCCCCCCCCCTCCAATTGAGCGTAGAAGGGGGAAACCTACAAAAGGCACTTCCTCATGATAAATGTGGCCTACATCCGAAATTCCATCAGAATCGGTCCAGGAGAACTGGTAGATACTGAGGATAAATAATCAGGTGAGAGGAAAAGAAAATCCCAAAACATGCATTTTGGCGCATTGTTTTAGGTAACTTAGAATCATCCTACCATTACAAATTTGGCATCGGATTACTCAGAGCAGGTGCCCCTCCCAGGATATGCAAAGCAAATTGGTGTTTAACCAACAGGGTGGGGTAGGGAGGAGGCTAAAGTTGGGCCTAAGTTCCTCTTTGTTATATATACGTGACGTGTCTGCATTGTCTGGCTTGGCAATGCAAGACTAGTGTCTCACTTGATATATAGTGCTTCTGTAGCTTTTTAGAGTTTGATTGTGAGGGAGCATATCATCAATAATTTGGCTTACTAAAAAATTACTTGTTCCAATTTCGTCCTAATTGTCCGGTGAAATTTTTAAGATACCCCTAAACACCAGATGTTTAATCCGATTTGACTTGTTCACTCCTAAATTTAAAATCTTAAGAGCAGATTTCTTGTCAGTGTTTCACCCCTAGGTAAAGAAAAGAGGAACTGATACAGGAATTTGTCCAAATCTTTTCTTATGGACGGAATGCTCTTTAAGCAGATGTTACGGCCCAAAAATTATAAGATACCTCTACAGAATTCTCGAACTCGTGCTTTTACCTCCTTTGAGAGAGAAGGTCTAAAGGACCACGCCTCTCTCCAACTGCAAGATGCAAGAGTTTTTCCTAAACATAATCAGTACCTAGTACTGTGGTAATGTCATACGTAAGCGTAATTTGGCTATGGCCAGCTAATTCGACTTATTTAATGTTTGACTAACCAAATTCAATGAAAAGACATACTGCCAAAATACAGAGCAGACCTAGAAATAATTGACATATTCCAGTTAATATATTTTTCAGAAAATAAGTGATACCTTAACTTTTTCACTTTTTACTAGTGTCGAGGTAGGTTATTAAAATTCAGTTTTTTGGGTACTCAATTCTATTTGATACGGTAATTGAGGAGCTGACATGGAAAAGCAGTTAAGTCCAAAAATCAAATTTCGTAGGAACTCCCTCTGAACTCTTATCAGATTTGTTGGACATAATCTCTTCTTCATTCAAAGGTCACACATTTATTCACGGTGCGATCTAGCAAGGACGGGAGGACCAAAGGCTTTTCCCACGCCGTTGGCGTGACTGTTTACTTACACTTCAACGAAAAAAAATTGTCTTTAGATTTTTGGACTTAACTGCTTTTCCATGTCAGCTCCTCAATTAATCATAGAAGAACTACTATGAAAATACTGTATACGTAATTTCATGATCTTTGAAGAAATATTGGAATTTATAGATGGCTGAACGACAAAATACAAGTAGGTTCTGTCTCTGGTTGGGTAGATTATAAGCCATCTTCCAAATACCTCCTAAGATTGGATAACCCAGCTTGATTGTCGTCAAAGGGCCCCACACTGGTACATTTTCTCTCAATATTTTCCCACACAGTAAAGGCCCATTTAAACTGAGCGCGCACTGTTCACAAACAGGTTGCGCCACGCTGCGCAGAACGTTTGCGAACATCAAAAAAGAGGGGGCGTTTACACTGCCCGTGCATGGCCAACCAACCAGTTATTCTCGCGCAAGGAACCTGAGCATTTGCAGAAAAACCGAAGTCGAAAGATCGACTCCCCGAACGAACGAAAGCTGTTCACAAACATCGCTTGATGCGGGTGAGTGTTAACACTGCACGCACACCACCATAGTGACCGCTCACAAACCCTGTTTGCAAAAGGTGCGCGCTCAGTGTAAATGGGCCTTAATGATAAGAAATATTGACCATGTTGTGAATTGCGTTTTCCCACCCCAAATAATAAGGAACCAGCAACTTAATAATAATGATAATTTTGGACTCTTGTAAAAGAAGGTAGGCAAATATTTATAGTGTCGTCTCATGTAGGTAAAAGTTTTGACCTCAGAGAAATTCGAGAGGTTTGCGTGGTTTCTGGTCATGGTTTCCAACCAAGTGAGGCGCAGTTCAGGTGTTGATGCATAAGAATTGGCGAGCGAGTGTTGAAGATCTGTGAGGACTTCAGGCTCGTGGTGGAGCTCTTTCATTTGAGCTGTGGCCATTAGGACAGTCCTGATCCTCTTCGTCAGGTCTTTTACTTCTGTAGGAAAACCTGTAACAGACCAATCATACAGACATCTATCACGAGTGAAGGAAAAGAGAATGATACATCAATAATCAATTACCCCAATCACCAGTGGAAAAATTGGTCGATTACATAACAGCACAATAACATTGAATTCGCAAAAGCGCTATGGATGAGTATCATGCTTCTTGTGGATGGATAAGGTAACTAAAAGTTAGTTACATCAAATTGAACAGAGGTGCCAAGAGCGGAAGAAAAGAAGAAGGAGGGGGTTGGTTATTTGTGGTTTTGTGAGATTTCCCAGACACTTCACTTGGTCACGCAGGAGGCATCCTGTAAGCAGTGCAATCGCCAGGTCACGTGGGAGACGTATGCCACGACAAATGAAGAATTTTCGTCGTTTAGGACAACTTTGCTTTACGAACTAAATCACTCGTGACAAAGTTCTTTGTGCAAACCCATTTCAAAATGGAAGTTAGTGAAAAACGTTGTCTATTTCCACGAAAAATAAAGAGTTACAATGTTAAATCTATTTCGACAATTAGGCAATCATCAGTAACAAACAATAACTGAACACACATTAGAAAGGACACAGCTTAAAGCTTATATAGTCACAAGTGAAAGGAGATTGAATCCCATTGGTCGAGAGAAAGGAAAGGGGGGGGGGGGGCAATTAATTGTGCGGGATAGCCTCTGGACGGTCCCCTATAACTTTCATTGCCGTCACATAAATGGTAGTCTGCGTGCATGCGCAAACGTTAATTTATTATAACATCGATTTCTTATCACCCATTGGTCCAATTTCGTTGAAACTCGGAGATTAGATGGGTATATGTTCCATGAAAATTCTCTATGAATCATATCGCTATTCGTGGAGTAATTGCTATAGCTCATGCACAAAATTAAAATTAATCGACGAAGACTAAACTCCAAGACTAATGGGACGATTTTTATGAAATTTTCAAGGATTGTGCGGTTTAGCTCCTAAACGTTCCCCTATAAATTTCATTGCCGTTAGATTAATACGAGTAGTAGACTGTGTGCATGCGCAAACATTTATTTCTTATAACGTCGACTTGTAATTTGTTCTTCAACTAATTCTATACGTCCATGCTACAATATGTGAGACAGCTATACTGCCGAACCAACGTGGCAGACGTTGTTATAACGATATGCACATCTTGAAACTTGCTATTAAACTTTACAGATATACACTCACAAGATACGATGTAAAATAGAAGTGAATTCGATCTGAAGGTGATGATATACTTATTTCGCTTGAATTCAATGAGGTAGTAGTTGGGTAGGTACGAGCGGAAAAAAACGACTCAAGGTCGTGAGTTTTTATGAGGCAGCAAAAATAAATTATTGGTCGATCATCTCCATTAAATGAAAAGGTTACGGCTATAAACCAAACAAAACGAATTCGATAGCAGGAGAAGACAATTTGCATCATATCTTCCACTAATCATTGCCAACTATTGCGTTGCGATTTTGAGATAAGATACAAAATTACTGGAACATACTAATATTCTCTGGTATTAATATTCAACACATATACACAGTCGTCACAGTAGGTATGCTTATTTAATTCAAGCAGTGTATTCTGCGCAACTATGTATAATATAAGAATTAATGAATAGCTGAATATGCTAGGACTTTCACAGGACTTTCAGAAGGTGAAATATATACCATTAGGGACTTGATATATGTTATTATACTATAAGTTACCGAATTAATGGTCATATAATTGGAAAGTTTCAAATTATAGAATGTTTCAGTGCTCTATTATAAATAATACTATACACAAATATTCATACGGATAAATATTTACTAATCATTAGAAAGAGATAGATGTGGGGTTTTCCTCTGGCACAAAACAGGATAGCTAATTCTTGCAATTTGACCCTTATAAAACGCTAGTTTATCATCAAGAAACATTCATACAACAAACTTCTGAGGTATACGTACTTAGATAAAAAGGAAAAATCAAACAACTTGGATAAAATATGAACTAAAAAACTCACCGGTTCCTTTCATGACTTTATCACTGGATGCATAACTATTGATGAGCGACAGCGACTCTTGGAATCTGGCATTGTTGAGCCCCACGATGTTCCCAAGCAGTTGAGAGACGGATATGATCACCTAAAATCATCATTGGCGGACTTATCAGTATCATTAATAATTAGAAACAAGTAAAAACTGATAGAAGCATTTAGTTGGTGAGAGATAGCATCAAAAGCTGCGCAGGTAGTGGATACCGAGACAGGATGACAATAGAGTCAGGACGCTCGATTTCCCCGATAAATGGAGCGTGACGAGAACGACACTGACGGGAGTTGAAAAGGCTGAACTATGAAGAAAAAACCTCTTACACTCCCCGTAGAGCGTTCAAGATGAAGGAGAAAATATCATTATTCACAGAATTTTGCTGTGATGTACAAGGACGTGTATTAAAGAAACAGTCTTTCGGAAATGGCTTCGCCACTTTTCCATCTGTTTAAAGTAAAAAGGTACCTTGCGATTTTTGATTCCTCACTACCCAAAGTAGATTTGAGAGAGAAGTAAAAAATTTTTGTATCTTCCAAAATCAAAATTTCCACTTGCTTTTTACGTTTCAGGGCTTACTGGCCAATTTGGGTTCGTGTCCGTCTGATGACTGTCCTTGGTAAATCATTGTTACTCCCAAAACTATACCAATTTTTAGTCCGATTTTTATGACATTATCAGGGATTGTGAGGGTTAGCTCCTAGACGGTACCCTACAACTTTCATCATGATCGAATCAATAGCAGTCTGGTTCATGCGCAAACGTGAATTTTTTATAACGCCAATTGTCATTAGCTATAGGTTTGATTTCTTTCAAACTCGGGGGGAGGGGGGATATGTCCCAGAAAGATACCCTATGAATTATTTCAGGATAGGTTGAAAAATAACTACTGCCCTTGAGCAAAACTAAAATTGATTGACCCGGGCAAAACTCAGACTAATGAACAGATTTTTATAAACATTTAAGGGATCGTGCATGTGTGTTTTTAAATGATATCCTATAAATTTTATTGCCGTTGGATCAATAGTAGTCTGCGCTCACGCGCAAACGTAATTTTCTATAAGGTTGATTTAATATCATCCATCATTCCGATTTCATTCAAACTCGTGAGGTAGTTGGCTATAATGTTCCACAAAGATGCCATATGAATTATATCGCAATTTGTTGAGTAATAACAACTATTGTGCATGCGCAAAACTAGGATTGGTTGGAACTCCAAGACTAATGGACCGATTTCGAAAAAATTTCCAAGGATTATGCGGGTTAACCTCTAGACAATATCCTTCCAATGCCAAAGCCATTCATTGGTTGGTGAATGCCATTGATGTTACGGTATGCGCATGGCGCAAAAATTAATTTATAATCCTATTTTGTATAAATAAGCATGTAACTACGCATATATTATGTACTTACTTTTGTATTAGTATTCTAACATTTCGACGTTCTTAAACTAATTCTATACGTCCAAGTTAAAGTATGTGAGAAATCTATATTACCATCCAACTTGGCAGACTTTTCTTCTCTCCCCCCCCCCCCCCCCCCCCCAAATCAAATTGATATTGTTGAAATTACTCATATTAAATTGATGATTTTTCGATGTTGAAAGTGTTGGTAAAACAGTAAATACAACTAATTCGAGTTTTGATGGATGTTTTATGAGCATTTATTCAAAATATAATTCGTGTAATAACAACAAGTAGGTACCTAGTTATTAGAGGATTTTGTTTAAATAGGGAGATAAAAAATGAGATTACTTTGTAAATTGGCAGTGAATATTGAATTGTAGGTACGATAATTATCATCAAGAGGGAGGAAGCTAGGTAATGGAAAACGGTATAATTTCTAGAAAAAAATTAAATTACTTAATTCATATTAACGATAAACTATTTTAGTTAAAGCGCATAACCTGATTTAGTACCATCAGACGACAATTTAAAATCATTTCAGCTTTACTATACAGCTAATTTATTAACTTACCAAGTTGGGCAGAAGAAAATGACGAAGGTTTCACCAACTTCCAACTGTTTATCCAAAATCGTAGTAGGAACAAAATTGTTTTTGAATTTGGTACAATAGCAAGACGGGCAAGATGTTAGGCATTCAACTTTCGCAGCAGTACAAACAATGTCCTTGAAAACGAAATCATGTTCTCTTTATTTGTTTATTACGTAACACAAGAAAATCTCTCAGCCTTGAGTCGAACCAAAATACAATTTTGATGGGAGCATGAACTTATCGGTATGAACTCGTTATTTCACACGTTTTACGCAAGTAAAATTTACGAACTTGAGTTTTCAACTATTAAATATTTTTACTTTGGTCACAATGTAGCATGAAAATGATGCAATTTCATTAATGGTTTCTACCTGAATATAGCAGTTTATGAAATTTGAGGATTGTTGAAGAATGCAACGATCAGAGAAGTGACGGCGAGGGGAATTGAACCGAGTAATCTAACGCGGTGAGATGGGCGGTCATTGAAGCATGACCAATCTCCACTTCCCTTTTAAGAAGAAAAGGCTAATTGCAGTAAATTGTTATTCGGATGAGAGAGAATGAGTGATTTAGGCCAGCTCGTGAATGGATTATTATTTGAGCGATGTATTCAGTGGGTATAAAATAAAGCTCCTGCGCAACGGATATTCAAACATTATTTGTTTTACATTTTTATCTGAAAGATTTGAATGAGAACTTTCCAAAGAGGTGTTATGTGATGGGTATCTGACGACCAAGTGTGTAAAAGCGGGTTTTGTAAAATCAGATACCTACATCTACTTTATTGGTCACTTCAGCCTCATGGTAACGTGACGTGTTGTCAAGCGTAATCATTTCTTCGGGTTTTAATTAAATTTTGCTTATTTCTGATGTTTCCGTCTGCCAATATTACGGTCGAGCCAAGAAAGATAGAGCGACATTATGGAGCTGATTGCATGGCGTTAGAAAGAAAATTCAATTCTGCTTAAGTATAAGAAAAAATACTTATATATAGCATTTCCAGACCAAATACAACCTTTTCCAAACCGAATTAAACCTTTTCCAAACCAAATTAAACTTTTTCCAAACCAAATCTAACTTTTTCAAAACCTAATTTGGTTAGGAAAAAGTTCAATTTGGTTTGGAAAAAGTTTTATTTGTTCTGGAAATGGTATATACATATTGGTAAGTAATCCATGCATTAAAGAGACGTCCCTATATCATAAGTATGAAATTTGAAACTCCTGACATGATTTCCAAAACTAGATCAAATTGATAATTGAATTTAAAGAAACGATCACGAAAATCTGATGAGAATAGTTAAAACATCATGATTTATTACTATTACTCCCTCCATTCACCCTCTTACATATTTAAATTTGAAATTCCTGATATGTGATCCAAAACCAGACTGAATTATCCCCACCTACCCTCCCACCTCGACAGCAAATCGAAATTCCCGATGTTTGTTGCACAACTAGACTAAAATTTGAATCGAACCAAATAAGAATCATGCATTTTCGGTTGAGAATTGTAGTGAGAGAATTTGCCGAAAAAAACACGTTTTTCTGGATTTACCCCCTCTTCCATCATGGAATTCAAAATTTCTGAGGTTTGTTGCACAACTAAACTAAAATCTTTCACTCCTCAAACCTTGTCAGTTATCGTTTCAAGATACGCATATTCCAAAAATTAGTGGAGACAAAGAATATCAAGTTCAAGGTCAAGCAGGTTGGGGTGCGGGGAAGGGCTATTGAAACCACACAAGTGCGTGTGAGCTTTGCGGGCCGAGTGAATTCTTTGATCTAACCGACCCGTGTAGGAGCCAAGGCCGAAAATAGTTAGTAATTTCAAGAGAAAGTTTCAGATTAGATTTTGAGAATTTAGTCCGTTCTGAGTGAGAAAGTCTGTCAGCCAATATTGGAATACAAAATGGCGGCCGCATAAATATGACTTAATTCGCCCATTTTAAAGTTTTCCTCTTATAATTCCTAATCCATTTGTCCAACAGAAATTTATATACGTAGCAAAGTTGTAGAGCATAGAAATACAACGCGATCCGACCCAAAAACTATGAATTATCTTCCAAAATAATCGAATTTCAAACAATTGAATATCGGGCTAATTTTGGATCAGTCCTCGTCTAGGCTTTTGCCCTTAATATTGGCCTGATTTGAGTCTACCAAATATCATTCGGTTCAGGGTTGAATACCTTCCAAAGTTCAAATCGAGCAAGTTTTAACTGAGACCTTTCTCCGTTGACTTACAGCAGAACTCATGAATTTTATGTCATTTTACACACAAAAAATAGCAGACGGCTTTTTACTTTGTACTTTATTAGGAAAGGGTCTCAGCTAAAACTTGCTCGATATGAACTTTGGAAAGTAGGTATTCAACCCCGAATCGAATGAAGTTTGGCAGACTCAAATCAGAATAATATTAAAGCGGCTAGGTGATTTTAAAGGAGAAAAGTTTAGACGGGGGGAGGAGAGGACTGATCCAAAATTAGGCCTATTTTCATTTATTTGTAATTCGCTTATTTTGGTACATAATTCATAGTTTTGGGGTCAGCACTTCATCTTCTTTACGTTTAGGCATTAAAAATGCCAAAGAAATGCGGAAAAAATGCTAGTGTGATACGGCCTTAAGGGAATTTCCTTTCTTCCATTCTCCCTCCAACTCCGCCATAGCCGGCCCCAAGCCCGTGTTGAGAAAGGAGGAGGGCCACCGCTGCAACCTGAATGGGATATTTCTTTTCACGATCCGTCTCAGGAAGTAGGAGTCCATGAACAGCTAAGGGACTCGGAAGCAGGGGTGGGGCTAGCTTGGAAGCCTTACAGAGGGCTAGACCTCTGCCAAGCTAGGGTGCTGTGGGCCAATCCCTCACACACCCGAATCTAACCATGATTACAGAAACCAATACGAATAATAGCCGGACTGGAAACCTGTTGAAGACCTTTGGCATGAAATGGACTACCCGAATTGGAATATGGAATGTCAGATCGCTAATGGACCCAGGGAAGCTGAACAATGTTGCCAGAGAGATGGAGAAGTACAAAATTGACATACTGGGCTTAAGTGAAGTGAGATGGAAGGAGTTTGGCCAGATGAAGACCAGAGGAGGATTAACGTTCTTATACTCTGGACAGGCTGGAGACGGAGCCATGCACAGGAGTGGAGTCGGACTTCTGATGAGTAAGAACTTTGCCAAAGGCTTGCTGGAATGGAAACCCATCTCAGACCGAATAATTTCAGCTCGTTTCAAATCTCCTGTCAGAAACGTAACGATCTTACAGTGTTATGCACCTACCGACGTGGCCGAAGCTGAGGAGAAGGAAAGTTTCTACCGAGACTTGAGGAGAGCCGTCGACAAAAAGCCAATGAGAGATCTACTGCTCGTTATGGGGGACCTTAACGCAAAAGTGGGTACGAACAACGAAGGTCTAGAACAGATCATGGGAGCTCATGGCCTGGGCGCCGAAATGAATGAGAATGGGGAACTATTTTCCACGTTTTGTGCAGAGCATGACCTCGTCATAGGTGGAACTATTTTCCCTCATAAGAATTGCCACAAGGTCACGTGGGTTTCCTCTGATGGCAGAACGGAGAATCAAATTGACCACTTTGCGTTTACTCGGAAGTTTCGCCGATCCTTGCTGGATGTCCGAAACAGGCGAGGAGCGGATGCTGGGTCAGATCACCATTTGGTAACAGCATCCTTTCGCATTAGGATTGTGGCAAGTGGGAAGAAGTTTGATAGCAGAGGGAGAAGATTTGATGTGGGTAAACTTCGGGTTGAGAGTTGTAAAGAGCAGTTTACAATTGAACTGCGCAATAGGTTTCAGGCATTTCAGGACCTCGACCCAGAAGAAGATTTTCAAAGAGAGTGGGAACGAACCACAAATGTCATTAAGGAAACCTGTGAAAACGTTCTTGGTTACCGAAATCCACTGAAGAAAGACTGGATGTCTGAGGAGACCTGGGCAGAGATAGACAGAAGGAAGGAGGCAAAACAAAAGGTTAATACCAGTAGAACCCGGACCCAGAAGATGGAAGCGCAGACTGTGTATAGCCAGCAGCATAGGCAGGTCAAGAGAGGAGTGAGAAGGGATCAAAGGAGATGGGTGGACGGACAAGCCGTCCAAGCAGAAGAAGCGGCTAGGAGAGGAGACTCCAAGACTCTGTATCGTATTACGAAACAGTTATCTAGGAGAGGTTTTGCTCAGAGTCGACCTGTAAAGAATAAGGATGGAGAATTGCTCACTTCTCCTGACCTACAGCTGAAGAGATGGGAGGAGCACTTCAGAGAAGTGTTAAACCCAACTCAGGATAAGGACAGGTTAGACGAGCTCTTCACTGGTGTCGGAAGGCTCATCCCACTCGTGGATAGCCAGGTGAACACTGACCCTCCTTCTGAAGCTGAGATAAGTAAAGCATTAGGTGAGCTGAAGAACGGAAAATCTCCAGGTATAGACAATATACCCCCAGAAGCCCTGAAAGCCGACTATGAAAAAACGAGAAAGCTGTTTTACCCAATAATCCAGCGAATGTGGACAGATGAAGTGATCCCAGCCGAGTGGAAGAAGGGTCTCGTTATTAAGTTGCCCAAAAAAGGAGACCTTACCAACTGTGACAATTGGAGAGGCATAACTCTTCTCACGATGGCCAGTAAGGTTTTATCCAAGATAATCCTCGAGAGGATAAAGGACCACGTTGAGAGACTTCTCCGCAGAGAGCAGGCCGGTTTCAGGAAGCACAGGAGCTGTGTTGACCTTATCAATACACTCCGTATCATCCTGGAACAAAGTGCAGAGTGGCAAAGCCCACTGTACGCGCTTTTCATAGATTTCCAAAAGGCGTTTGACTCGATCAAACGAGATGCAATGTGGAGGGCTCTCCAAGCGTACGGTATTCCTGGGAAAATACTGCGGCTTGTACAGGAAATGTACGATGGATATACCTGCCAGGGTTCGTTCACACAGGGCTGGTGCTCTCCCCCACTCTCTTTCTGTTAGTACTAGATCTCTTAATGAGTAAGACCCTTGGGGGTAGGAAGAGGGGTATTCAGTGGGGACTGAGGGAGCGGCTCGAAGACCTAGATTATGCTGATGATGTTTGTTTGCTGTCGCAGCGCCTCTGTGATATGAGTTTTAAGCTCGAGAAACTCATTGAGGTGGCAAATATGGTGGGTCTCAAAATAAATGTGAATAAAACGAAGGAGATCTGAGTAAATGTGACACTACAGGACGACCTTGAGGTAAATGGGGCGGTTGTGGAGCGGGTCGACTCTTTTCAGTACCTCGCAGCATCGTGGACGCAGAGGGAGGAGCCGAAGAAGACGTGAAGAGCCGAATTAGAAAGGCAAACGGCGCTTTCGTTCAGCTTTATTCATTATGGAGAAATAGAAATATTTCTCTTGGAACAAAGCTGCGTCTCTTCAACACGAATGTGAAATCGGACCTCCTCTATGGCTGCGAGACCTGGAAGGTGACAAGCTCAATCACTCAGAAGCTGCAGGTTTTTATCAACCGTTGCCTGAGACGGATCCTTGGCGTGCGCTGGCCAGATGTCATTTCCAACGATCAGCTCCGTGAGAGAACTGACCAAAAGCCAATCTCATCTGAGATTATGAAGTGGAAATGGAAATGGGTCGGTCACACACTTCGCAAGGACGAGCTGTCCATTGAAAAGAAGGCACTGGACTGGAACCCTCAGGGTTATCGAGGAAGGGGGCGACCACGTACGACTTGGAGGCGGTCCGGTCAAGGCTTTGGCATGCAACCGAGAAGGATGGCGAGAGTTCGTAGCGGCCCTATGCTCCTCTTAGGAGTTACAGGAAATAAGTCAGTCAATTCTCCCTCCTCCACCTTCTTCAACTTCCTTAATCCTTATGACTAGGTAGAGCCCCGATTATCCTCGAGCGGATGATCTGCGGTCTGGATTATCCGTGGGTGCCACGGAAAAAAAAAGTTCAATTACGAATCTTCGCCTTGACCTTGTTCTTTGTTTACTGTTCCTTATTTTAGGGATTCAGATGTAGAGAAAAGGTTTCTGCTGTACTGTAAATATTTTTAAAGTTTTAATTATCATGTTTTTCGTACAATAAAACGTAGTTTTCATGCTGAAATATTTTTTTCGTGTTTTCACCTCATTTTTAGTCTTAATTCGGGTTATCCACGATTTTCGCACGGTGCCCTTGCCTCCCAATTCCACGGATAATCGGTGCTCTACTGTATTAGGTAAACCTGGATGTAGACACCCTTCCCACTCTAGACCACCCACAGAATGTTCAGAGTGAGCCCAGCAGCTCTCGGAGACCGTTCGAGTCTTGAATGAATTTTTGAACCTAACCTACTTTTCACGAGCTGTCGGAAGGAAAGTGGCATGCTGTAAAGACTGGTAGGAAGCTGAAGAGCGTGGCGACTTCTCGGACCGCGTCATCTCTGGAGATGTGCCTTGGTTCTACGAATTTGACGGATTTAACTTGGAAAAAGTTTAGAAGGAAAAGCTCGTTTCTGATGATTCTTTAGTGAGGATTTCATAACTTGGGTAGGAGGCTTGCACTAACCCAGACTCGACTTTGGCCTGGCTTTATTGACAGAAGTCCCTGCTCTTTTTTGTTTCTAACCTTTGCTGGTTAGTATAATGGAATACCTATGGACACAACTACGGACCTGAGTCAGACAGCGTATGTAGGCTTTATGAGTGCGTTATGGACATTCAGACATCTAAATGTCAAGGAGGAGAGGGGCGCATACACAACACTCAGCATTAAATTATATATATGCTTCGATTAACATTTGCATTATTTGGACATAACGGTTGAAGAAAATGAGAAGATAACGTAATTTTAAATGCTATAGAACAGACATTTTTGGAATGAAGTTATCATGATGGTATTCCTTAAATGAAATTTGTCTTAAATTACCTGCAGATGAACTCTTGTAAGCCCTTTCCTACCGGAAAATTCGAAATTGCTTCTCATAAGAAGGTACAGGATGGCACACGCCTCTTGTCTGATAGCAGACAAACGACTGTTACAGCATCGTAGAAGTTCCAAACAGAGTTGACCGCACAGTGTAGCATTCCCTTTAGAAGTACGAAACGATTAGCATAGAATCATAACCCACTCATAAATAAACAGGACGGTATTTGAAGGCGGATACAGCAGACATAAAGTGATTTGTATCAATACCTTGAAATAGAGGTCTGGAAAAATTGTTTATGAATGCTCTTAGTGCAGCAAAAACGTGTCTGAAGAGAGTTTCCGACTGGCCAACTTGGAGGAATGACAAGTAAAGACCAAAGACAGATCCCATGATTTGGTTATCTCCCCCATCGGCCATCAGATTGTCCCGAAAATGTAAACAGTAAAGCCCCAGGACATCGAGAACAGCAAGACCTACTTCGGTGGCCAGATTTGCTTCTAGAAGGGCTTGATATAATGAGCTAGATTCACCATCTGAAAACATCAAGTATATATTACAATCTATTTTAGTGCAAATAAATTACAAACGTAAATGAAAGTACCTAGTCGAAAATTGAGTTTCTGTTGAAAATATAATGAATTGACAATTTCCAGGACCATTATTATTAATGAACATATTGGTAAGTAATGCATGCTATGGATTACCTACGAATGGATTGTACGTAATTTTGGTGAGATTTAAAACAAGAGAAAAAACAAAAATATCACGAAAGTCTGACGAGAATAGTTAAACATCATGATTTATTAATATTACCCCCTCCGTTCACCCCCATCCACAATGAAATTTGAAATTCCTGATATACGATCCAAAACTAGACTGAATTCGTAGTTGTACCAAAAATGAATCATGAGAGTCGGACGAGAATGGGGAACTTTCACGTGATGGAATTTCACACTTTTGACCTCAGATTCGGATTCAGCTTTTTAGCTTAAAAGACAGTTTAGTTTGGCTAATAAACGGGTAGGAAGATCACGGGTGACGCAGTAGTGCAAGGGAGCTGAGGGTTCCCCCCAGGCGGGCCTTGACGTCATCGCGCAAACGAATTTCAAGAGCCGTATTAGTGGCAAGATACCCATCATATAGCAACTTTGTGGAAAGCTCTCATCAAGATATTTCTATTGAGCAAATAAAAAATAACCATGCAAATTCCCCATTGTTGAAATATCATGATTTATCAGTAATACCTACTCCATCCACCCCTCCCTTGATGAAATCTAAAACTCCTGACGACATTCCAAAACTATATAGGATTCATAATGGAACAAAATAAGAATCGCGAAAAAAGTCGAGATTACTAGCTTGGGCTGTGGTTGAAAGAATCGGTAACTATCCCCACTACCCTTCCACCTCGACAGCAAATCCGAAATTCCCAAGATTTGTTAGTCAACTGGACTAAAATTGGAATCGAACCAAATAAAATCCGAAAATCGGTTGAGAATTGTAATCTGGGTGACGTCGACAAAATTTGTAAAAAAAAAAAAAGTTTTTCCGGCGTTACCCCCTCCATTCCCCCTCTTCCATCACAGAATTCAAAATTTACGGGGTTTGTTGCACTACTAGACTGAAATTGGGATCAAACAAAGAAAGAATCTCGAAAATTGGTTTAGAATTTATTGTGGCCTGGGCAGCGTCAACAGAATTTGTCACACACAAACTACGTACATAGATTCCTCTAAAGATTCGGTCTTAGAATGGTATGAAATGGATTAGTATGGTTATTTTTCTCATGCTTGGGTTGTCCCCCACCCCCAATGGGTTGTGCCCTGGATCAATTCCATAGGCATCCCTCTTGTCTACGAAGCTTTGCCTATAAGACATAGCTTCAAAGGGACGTCCTAATAAGGCATGAAACAAATATGAACGTACGTGTACCTACATAACTACCTGTAAGTAAGAAAACTACATATACGTATTGGGTTCAAGTCTTTCATACTCACCTCGAAGAGGTACTGCATCCCTTCCAATGGAATTGCTGCCTGATAGAAGGGGATGTCTAGACGTATCATTAGATTGTTTCAAATCCATACTGACAGAAGGGTCTGTTGAAAAATCAGGAGGGTGCATCCTTGCTGGAAGAGTCATGGACTTGGTTCCTCCACCACTTCTAGGTGGAGGTTGGTTGGTGGTGACACCTCCTGCAATTTGCCTCCGTCCTGTGTATTTGAACTCGTGCAAGCAGAGCCTTGACATCAAACATAGACTCAATTAGACATACATTTACAAACATCTACAAGGTAATGACTGTAATAGCTTAATTTTCAACATAAATCAGCTGATAGAAACTAGCTGATGCAGGGAAATGAGAATAATTAGACTAAGGTACATCCATACATTCACACAGACTAAGGTACATCCATACATTCACACAGACTAAGGTACATACATTCACACAGATAGTACTGATACAAAACAGCTACTACTCAAATATCCCTAGAGCATAATATAATATGAAGAGCCAGTAGTAATATGAACGTGTAGTTCTGGCCAGAAAACGCTAGCCACAACATAGGTACCGTCACCGTAGCGGTAGGAGACAACAAAGCTCCACAGAATGGCCGGACATTGCATAATGCCCCACATAATGGCAAGAATCTTGAGACCTCTCAAAGTTCTGCCACAGCAGGAACTTCAAATGAGCGGCCGTTCTTATCCATACCCAGAATGGCTGACATGAATCTAAGCAGCCAAATACACTAACAGCAGGCTTCATACGTGGTAATAGTAGTTAGTATTTTATATTCTCTCAACACATTCCTAAAGAGTAATTCATTAACAAGGATGAGGCTGACTTTCGATGGTTACGTGATCAAAATTCATCTTACTGAATGACTTTGAAGAAGCTCAATATTTCGTCATGTGAGCAGTTATGCCACCATGTGATGATTTGATCGTGCGCTAAATGTTTCAGCACAAACAAAAAGCAAACTAGGATGTCTTTCACTTCGGAGGGCTGAAGCTTCTCACAACGGACCAAAGCTTGGGTTCCACTCACGGATCTGGAACACATGAATGTTGAACTACTGGCAATCTAGACACCGGAAATAACAAATAGAAGTGCAACATTTCAACAGATGAAGAAGTACAAACCTCGCATGCCTGGTCGATGGAACGTTTCCTCCATCTGCCTGTCTGTGTATAGCCGTTTCTTGCGAAATGGTTGTGCCATCACCAGAAACAGTGGATGTTTCTGAATCCAAGCTAATATTTGACCCTCCGTTCGTCATTACTGAGAATAAGAAGAATTGCATAGTTACTTCATAGGTTTGAGGTTAACATGCCAGTGCATCAAGGTAGCATGCCAGCCAAAATGTTGGGAACCCCTACTATATATCTTTTATGTGTTTACAGATATCTAATGAAAGAATCAAAAAGTCAGCCAAGAACTCTTAATTAGGGATCTGATTTCACACCACAACAATAATTAACAATGTTATTTTACATTGCATATATGAAGCTAACATCGTGTAAGTGTACATTTATAAATGTACTGGGACCATACAACGCTTGGGCTATATCAAATTATGTATAGGTACACCCGGATCCAGGCAGTGTTCGGGTAATCTGCTACTTATCTATAAAACTTTGCTAAAACTTGCAAACCAAATTAGATTATGATGTTACTGCTAAAAACATTCATTACCTTGGCCAGCAATGGCAGCGAGATAAGTTGAGTCTCTAACACTGAGAGAAGTTCGAGCAGAAACACTATCTTGATGAAAAGTAAACCTGAAAATATTTTGTTGAACAATAAGTTTGTACTCTTTATAAATCCTTTCTAAGTTCTTATTTACACTTCAGAGTAGTTTATTTAGTAGAGGCATTTTACGCCCAGGGTAGGTGACCAACAAATTAGTCTACCTGTTATAAGGTTTGCTTGGTGTGGAAACTACGGAGCTCGCAGTGCTGAGCATGGGAGAGTGGCTGGCTTGCTGTGTTTCAGATAGTCGGTGAAGATTGTCCAAAACGATTCCCAGCCATGGGATGTAGAGAGACGCTATTCTAGCCAGCTGCCCCTATTTAGCAATTGATAAACAAACTTGAGATACATTTCATTGGAATCCATTTTGATGATGGGTTAAAATATTGGTTGCAACAAAAGCGAGCAATGGCAATTCATCGTCAAAGGGAATGATTGTAAAACATATTAATGACATTGATATTTTTTCCCGAGCCCCATTAGAAAATCGTTATAATAATACTTCATAACTCTAAATAGGTATGGTGTTTCTTAGTTACCTTCGCCTGGTAGCGATCATCAAGCTCGTGTTTGGCCATAAGATCTCGAAGGGTGTTTAAAGCCAACCTTCTAGCCGACGCCTCTTGTGCTAAAGAGTTTTTAGCTTCAATAAGTAGAAGACCTGCCAAATAGTGACGGCGGCAGAACTCTTCAGAGAGCCAGAACTCACTGCAAACATCTACAAAACACAAAAATGTCCCTTTAATATTCGTGAAAGGTTATTGTCATATGGTAAATCCGCAATATGCGGAAGGGTTCTCTGGTTGGATCAAAAGAGGTGAATAGGAATGGTCGGAGGTCGGATACGCCAGGCGTCAACATTGCAGAGTGGTGAGACGAGGCGACCGCCCTCAACACGCCTCCAATGTTATACCTCTTTGGGTTGATTGAAAATGATGCAAGAATTACGGGCATATTCCCAGTTGATGTATGGTTTTCAATCCGAATTTCGTTAACTTTGGTAAAATAGTTCGGGAGAGAAGCTTTGAATGGCAGATGACGTAAGGCGGACAGAAGGGGTTATTTATTTTTGTATTCGAATTTTGGAATCTAAGTTTCTCGAAAAAAAATACCAACAAATTCAGGGGGCGAGATAAACTTTTTTTCTCTCGAAAATTGAAAACAATTAACCAAAAGGGAAACAAGTGTAATTAAACGAAATATCAAAGTTAGTAGTTTATAACCAATGGTTGCTTGTACGACAAATGTAATCTGACTGCGAGTGATCCGTGTGTCCACATTGTGAACAACAATCCCTTCCTTTGATTCGGAATGATCTCACTTGGCCTTCTCTCTGCCTTCCGCTGATCCTGCATGTGTCAACACTTGGTCGCCTTTTGAGATCCGACGAGGGTGCCCACCCTCATGGGCACATTAAAAAGAAACATATATTTTATTCTTGCCCGGCCTATATAGGCAAAATCACTCATTTCAACAATCCAATGGTACGAGTATAAAGACAGCTTATTTGGAACAAAAATACTTGTAAAATAAAAATAATTATAGAATTTTTATATACCACTTCTTCCTTTCATCTGCAGAAGGGGGAGGTTGAAGGCGACGTAATGTTCATGAGAACATATTACATTGAGGAAAGCGTACTTCAACTCATACAACACTCTGGCTTCACCACTAAATGTTGACAGATACCATGAAACTAGCCGCAGAACGAAGCCTCTATCCAGAAAACTCAAACATCTCTGAAAGAAAGAAAACGTATAAGAGCATAACATAAGTGTCAAAAGTGGACACATTGAATGGGGTGTCATCACATAACGTACTTTCAAGAAATTGGCAATGCTGGCATTCAATTGTTTGGTTTCTGAAGGCATTTCTCGATACTTTGAAAGTAAATAAGGACTAAGAACTTTCAAAAGGTTTTCTATCTTATTCAGGAAGTCGGGCTGGAACCTTTCGTGGCGATGCATCTGCAAATAAACATAGGTATGATTAATCCTTACGAGAAATTTACCAAACATGCTCATGTTTCAAGTGATCTTAAAACTATTATCAGTAACAGAAAATAACTTGCAATAGAATAGCGAAGTCAAAGCATCACAGCGCAATATTTAAAAAAAAACTTCTTATTTGCTTTGCCATACAAAAAACTGATGAGTGTGGGCGATTTAGAATTGTAAATTGAATCCCTTGAACAACCTTACGGTGAGCCTCTTGGTATTGTTATGGTAGTCATATGGCTTATTTAGATAAAAAGTCTAGCCTTAATAATAGTGTCTGGTATGACATATTTAAAAGTAAATGGGAATCCGCGAGAGTGTCAGTGTACTCAAACCGCTGCTGGAGGGTAACTGGAAGTGGAAGTAAAACTGGAACTGGAAATAGAACTGTTTCGCCAACCTGGTCCAGTTTGATTTGAAATCCATTGATGATAACAATTTTTTTCTTCGTCTGATGATCGTATAACATCAAAACATCATGCAAAACTATATTTATTGGTGATATTTATGAACATCACATGTTTGATCAAGGTCCTCATGTTCTTACCTTGATTCTGCCAGACTTTAGCAGGTGTTGAGCCATAGATTTTACCATGATTTGGAAGAAAAATCCCGAGTGCGATAAGAATTTGTTGACTAGGAGGAAATCCGTGTTGGTGGGGTTCAGCAGTCCTGGGAGGTGGTTGGCAAGCTCTTCGTGAACAGTTCTTCCATCTGAAGTTTCTCCAACGAAGACGAACTACAAATTAAAAACCATTACGTCATAGCATGATGCAGGATTCAATCCAGAATCCCGCCTTTTGGGCGGGTGAATTAACTACCTATTTTATGGTTCTAGGAAGCAAAATTGTCGAGAAAAAAAAGGGGGGAGGGGGGGGGGGAATCCGGAATAAAAGCTTCCGGAAAAATAACTTCTGCAATTTGGAAGAGGCGGAAAAAACTCTCAGGGCCAGGATTGTGAGATAAAAGACTCGTTTGTTCGTTCGTAGAAACTTGATTTCTGGAGTTGAGGTACACAGTTTATTGACTGCTTAGTGCTGCTGATACGGGGGGAGGGGGGATGTAAGAGGAACACTTCTAAGCAGAAACATGAGTGGATTGCCCTGTTCCTCCACAATTTGGGCTCACTGCGTCAGTGCTACAATGAAGACGATTCAAACGTTCGTGTGACGGGGGAGAATCTATGTTTCCAGTTCGCACTCCAATTTATTGTGGAATTTTACTTTCCTAAACACCTTACGGGGGATTCATGCTTCAATGTGGAAAACTTGGGTTTTCAATGGAATCGAGGGTTCTCTCGAAAAATCACCCACCATGAACCTACGAGTATGGGGTTGGTTTCTACGTATTTGTTCACGCTTGAACCCCGCTATGAACTCAGCAATGACCTAGTTTAATAGTTTAATTAACTAGTTTTTTTTATTCCTAAAAACACAGACACTCGAGCATAAAAAATAAACTAAAATTTACGATTTAAAGTGTAAATCTCGGTCATAACAGAGTTGGAGAGATCTGCAAGTGTGACCATTGGCAAGTGCGGTTGGCAGCGTTTTGCTCCCATTTTCGGTCTAAATACCCTGTATGCATAAAAGAAAATATGAATTGATTGGTAGAACCCTCATTCCCTTGATGCATTTCTTAATAAAAACTCGAATATGAGTTTTTAACAGATAGACAACGACACAGCACTGAAAAATGCCAAAGAATATTTTTAGCCACACTATTTGTAGCCTCAAGGCTACATTGTACCTGAGTTCAGCCCAAATGAGTTATATCTTTTCTTTCACATTTCCCGAAATTTCAACGCCAGGAATACTTTTTCGCCCTTACCAAATCGCGGGAGTTTATTTTATGGGGGTGTTTCTTCCGGTTACCCTACTTCATCAACAGAAGAGATTTTATTCTTTTTATATATAACAATAAACTACAGTTCCCTTATCAATTTGTATAGCTACAGTATAAATGCATATATTTGTGCTCATTTAAAAATTGTACACTTATAAAACTATCTATAAATCAAATAGTTTATCCTATAAAACGTGCTATGAAGCTAGCAAACCAGGTTTAAATGTAAAACAATGTCACAAATGTTTGATGAGAATAAAAATGGAGCACTCCTTTCCATTGAGACTCCAAATGCTCTTAATTCCCAGAGAAGACAAGTTGCTAGAAAATATTATGGCATCGTTGCACACTAGTTCTTTTTGATACGTATAAGCAGTATCAGAAAATCACGTTCCACAACAGCAACTCATTTATTCACTGCAAGGAGGGGCATCACCCAACGAGATCGATCCCTGGGGCGCGTTGATTTAAGCAGTAGGTACTTTACTACTACAGAATTGATATGACAACTAGAGCATCAAAATCGTCACATCGATGATTACTTCAGAAAAACATGATCAAACGACAAGAACAAACTGATGATATACAGAAAAGGCTAGATTTAATAAGGAAAGAGAGACTGGAGAGATGATCCTCAGCCAGGAGCTACCTAGTACAGATAGTATATGTATTTAAGGCAGTTTTTAGGTGGAGTAGTAGGACCAACATTAGCCGAGCTTGATTATGTATAGAGCAAGGTGGATAAATGGAAGAATGCAGTATTCAAGCTCGCAACTGAAGCAAAAAGAAGCCCGCAGGCTGCCAATGTGTTTTTCAACAAACCCCTACAGGGGGATAAATATCTGTGCAAAGGGTAGTTTTGTCGGGGTTGTTCCTTCGAATCAGATCTCTATGTCGAATCACATACATTACAACATCGATAAGTCAAGAAGTTAGGGTCTGTTTCGACTTATGCATTGTTAATGCTGACACTCTTCTCATTAATCTTGGAAAATTGATGCGATTGTCCATGACGCTACTCGAACTAAACATCCGACGAATGAGGATGCAGTAAAATAATTTCATAATAATAGCATTCCCATTCAGGGGGGTCAGGTTTGTTTGCAGTGTCCACCATGACGATAAGAATTAGTGTGCAAGGGCGTTTGGTTATTACCCGAGACTTTTTGCCTCATTTCTTACTGTGTATTAGCCTAAGCTGTTTAGAACATAGTTGCAGATTGATCAAACCGACCAAGGAAAATATTTCCAACAGTGTCTGAAACCAGTGATACGCACAGAAGGAATTATCTGATATTGAAATAATAAACCTTTGTGTAATAGTTGTAACATTGTATGCTCATTGTACACAGAATATCAAAGATGAGGCGATGTAATAGGTATAGAATATTTGGAGGTTCTGATCTATAATATAATGAATTGGAAGAAAAAATCTTACCTTAACATATGTATTCAGAGCTTCGGACGAGTTGGAGCCGTGAACCATAGATACTATATGAATGAGGAGTCTTATGATATTAGTGGATATTTCTTCATTCCCAGATGAAACGAGAAGGGAAAAAAGTTGGTTCAAAACTGTAGGTAAGAATGCGATTGCCGAGCTCAATTGAACTGCATGAGTAGCCTAGAAAGAAAAAGTAGTTTTATTCAAATTAAGTTTATTATTTGAAATCAGAGCTACGCGAAAATCTTGGTAGGATTATTGTACGTTTTTCTAAGACACACAAAACCAATATTTTGCAAAAGAGTAACCAAATCGTTTATAGGTAAATATTTTTCATCTGAAGACAGTACTTGATCTTTCCGTACCTTGAGGATCTTCGTAGTTTCTCCATCAGACGGTGGAACACTTTTATTAGCAACCATTTTCTCAGCATGTGAGAAGAAGTTTTGTAGATGTTGATCAATTGTTAAAACAGTTGACAATAACTTGAAGCCAACAGAGAAAATCGGTTTTTGGCCATCAATCCATATCACCTCAGGTCCAGCAAACTATTAATAGGATGATAAATCTTGAGTTAATAATCAACATACATAGACTAACATAATGCTTTCCACCACCAATAGATACAAAAGACAATAATATTTTAATTTAATCAAAATTAAGAAAATACTCAATCTGCATTCGAAGATGAAACACTACTGCGTAAGAATAGCGCAATAAACTATACTGCTGGAACACCAGGAACTAAGGATGCAGAAGTTTGAAGACAACGAAAATCTGGTTTATGCTTTACTCCATCAAATTTTCTTTCCACTGCATATAAACTGGCATTTCTAGCACTAGATGAGTGCTGTACAATTCATATTTTTACAAAATTGTAGTAGCCTATAATTTATGGTTGGATTTTCAAAGATGGTACACAGTGAGTGGAATGGAAGTAATGGACTGAGGTAGTTGTCCCTTCAAAGGGCTGACGTGATTAGCCTGCAACACCTAGAGGCTATCATGAAACTGAAAAGCTCCAGGAATAATCTAGGAGGAAGCAGTTAAAAAGTTACAAGAAAAGAAAGGCGAAATACCCATCCATCACACTCCTGGGGCTTTCAAAAAGCAGGGGGCGAGTGGAGGAGAAGGCTCACAATAGGCAGGGTAGGAGTAAAAGTTTAATCGGTAAGTGGTAAGAGTGGAATATTTATTGCCAATTCAACCTATGGGGGCAATGCGAGGGGGAGGGGCTTAAGGACAGTCAACAGTAGAGAGAGTGAGGGAGAGGGGTGGTTCAAAACCTCGCTCTGCTACCATGTGACAAGGAGATGATGGAATGAAGTAGTTACCCGTTCAAAGGGCTGAGACCATTAGCCTGCAAAACTCGGAAGGTATCCTGAAAGCTGAAAAGCTCCAAGAGTAACCTTAGAGGCAACTGTAACAAGAAATGAGAAGGGGAAACTACCCATCCATCATGATGTCTAACACATAACTGGCTTTGGCGTTCCATCAGTATAGTTGGTAGAGATAGTGTTGCCTGAATATTCCACCACCGCCAAAATTTAGCATTTCAATCAGCAAATATTTAGATGCCACCCAACACCAACAACAATTTTGATTGGAATTTGTCGATTTACAAGTTAACAATGCTATAATTAGGTAGAGGAGAAATAAATCCCAAGTATCTCTTCATGGATTAGATTGTGAATGTTTCATTTTGTATAGTGATGAGCTTTTATAATTCTTCTTTTTGTCTATTGTACTTTAAACATTATACTTGGCTTACATGTAACTTAATACGCAAAGGTAAAAGAATTAATTAATTTGTCAAATTCATTAACGAATAAATTGAATTATCAGATTCGAATAAGGCCGGGACAATGGGGGAAGTTCCAGAAAAATTATTTCACATCGATTACATACATCTTTTCCTTGTCCTATTCGGGAACGGTAAAATGAGGCTTTCACAAAACCCGCTTCTGAACAGTAGGTACCAAACTATAGTATGTTGACCTTCAACGTTTTAAAAATCTACACCAGATGTTAAATAATTTTCGTGACAGTTTCCGTAACAACCAAGAGTCTATCCTATGAACTATCCAAGGAATAGCTGCATATAAATCATGGTACACGCTGTCACACTCCTTTAATGTAATTGACGATGGGAGCCCAGCCCATTAATATTAAACTCGTTATGAGTTAAGCCTGAACAAGGTTGAATTATATGCTGGAATTTATTCCACAGTAATTCAATCCTCACCAGTTTTTTGGGCCGTTCCAGAAAGAACATAACGCCTGAAGGTTTCCAGAAAGAACCCTTAATGACCCCTAGTAAGATACATACTTACATTCATCAATTATGATTTCTCAATTTTCTATTTCGTCCCTCTTCGCTTTCAACTATGCTCATAATTTCTTTATGGGTTTATAATCCAAAACCTGTATATCCAGGTCATTGTTTCCATTTGTTAAAGTCCCCGAAGAGGAAAACTTATTAGTCAAAGTCCCCGATAGAAGTAAAATCTTTCTAAGTCTACAAAGTTGAGCAATTATTCTCCCCGGTTGTTCCAATCTTCGATTGTAGGTTTATAGCCCAATGAATGGTTCTGATGGCATTTCCTGAACTGGGCGTCAGATGACATTTCCTGAAGTCATTGGCAATCCATCCTGTTTTTAATTTTTCCATAATTATTCCTCAATGCCAATGTCTATTAACCAAGGAGCATCAAGTTCTCTGCCAGTAGAACTATTTCAGTAGTACCCTTACAAATGAAGCAAATTAGCTTTGTGGTTCTTGGATTGGAACCCATACTACCTTCCGCCCACACGTAACATATTTATTCTTCCAATAAGTATATTTTTAAGGGGGGGGGGGGGAGTATGACGGTCTCCATATTAATCGGGAGAAAGCGTCTACCCTACGAACTATCTTAGTGTCGAATGTGCTGTTCCCGATTACATCAAGAGGCGATTAGGAGAACACCTAGTTAAGACATCCGAGGAAGGATAACCCTGATGGCTGCACATAATGCAATATTAAGTTAAGGAGCTTTCACACTCCTTTACAGTTTTAATGACGAATTTGACGATGAGAGCCCAGCCCATAAGTTTTAAATTCGTAAAATTTTCCAACACTGATATCCCCTGAAACTTGAAACATATGATGCCCGAAAACAAAACTACTTTTATTTCACTAAAATTTTACAGGTTTACTTTGTGAATCGCGTGAAAAAGAAAGACACTATTGATAAATATACTACATTTTTATGCGATTATTTTTCAACATATAGGAAACAAAGTAATACTTTTAACTATTTGAAGATGTTAGGAAATTCCTGTTTTGACGTAGTTTATTCAGTAGGTACCAACCAAAATTTTGCAATAGGTTATTTATGAAAAGTTTATAAAATAAATTATACGAAGGACCAGAGGACTTATAATTTTTAATGTTGCAAGGACACCACTTGATAGAAGATGCATGCTAAGAACAGACAATAGTCTCTTCACTTCACTTTGGTCAACAATACACATGCAGTTTTCTCTGAGCGTAAAATAGGAAAGCTTTGCACTAATCTATTTAAAGCACTTCATCCATGAAGCAATATGGACAAGAACGATAAAGAAATTGTCTACAAAAAAGCAGGAATTCTCGCAACAAACCTTTGTTTCGATAAAATACAATTTAGGCTTGGTTCAATCAACAACTAACTGAATAAGTTGTATGGGTCTTATCCGTATTTCAACATTAACCCCAACAGAACAAAACTACAGAAGCCAGAAGGATACCTGAGTTAAAATAAGTGTTGTCATGTCGGGTTGTATGGATGGAACAAAAACAGAACAGACAGCTTTGGTTTGTGATAAGGCATTTGCATTGAGAATCATTCTGAGCTATGAGCAGCTAAATGTTGATCCAAAACTGGATAATTGTTCTGGGTACCATAATGGTACATTTAATCCAAGTAATAATGAGTAGGTGTAAACACTGTAACCATCTAACCAATTAAAAGAGCAGTTTATAGAGAATGAGAAAGACTATAACTGATATAGCAAAATGCAAGGCGACAGACTGCAGTTACGATAACATCCAACTACTAAATCAATCACCTCATTAGATGAAAATCTAAATAGCAGTGCCTAGGTGGGTACTGCATTACTAGAGAAACTGTAGACAAAACGATAATATTGACAGGTTTAATTATCTTATCCATCACGTTTCTACAGAATATATTAAAAAATAGGATAGAAGATTAAGAAAAAGCGTTATGCCATGATGCTTACGTGCTTGGAATTGTTATTTAGAACAATGCTACTACGAACCCCTTTGCCCAGGCCTAAGGGCTGCACTGCAAGATAACCAGGGGGCAGATTTGCAGCAACTGGCATAACAATCTGGTCATCAACATTTAATCTGAAAAAGAACACGTCAAAATCCATCAAATCCTCGAGAATATAGGTCATATTGATAGAGACGATAAACACATTGCATACACAAAACACATTCAAAAAGTGGAGAAAAAAAATCTTACCTATTTTTTGCAAGTAGCGGCAACCAAGCATAACCTACAGGTGTCTCCGCCCCATTACCACCTTTTTTGGATCCTTCGATGGAAATGTGATAGAAAGTGAAGAGAAGGTGGTGGTTTACGTTAAGAGATGTCGGAAGAAGAATTTTAATTTCGTCGTACCAAGAAGGAGTCGTGTTGTGATGTAAAACGCAACAAGAGGCCCAACTGACCAACTGCCGGTTTTTTTGGCGAGAATAAATCAGCTGAAAATGACATTACACATGGTGTTAGTATAAGTTTGATAATAAACCAAATTTTGTTATTTACATACACATACCTCTAAGGACGAAAATATTTTTAAATGAAAAACATAGATACTTGATGTAAGATACTAGAACGAGCCAACTTTCACTTGAGCTTTCGTGATGTTTTCGGCGAAAGCATCATATTTTAGGCGATGTATGTGGGTGTGCAGCCCCCCCCCCCCCCCCTCCACCCACACACACACATACATCGCTTGAGAAGCTGCAGTTTACTTTCTTAGTTATTAGTTATATACTTGGTAGTTTTCTCTATTTTACGTTTGACAATTTCTGAAAGAATAAATGTTATTACGCTTATGTATCTACCCAACTGCACTTATCAAAAATTATAAATAATTAGCTGGAAATCAAAATTATGATTTTTTTCGAGGGAGAAGTTCCAGCGAGAAGTTGCTATCGAAATCACACGGATTCTGGCCTTAGGAGTTTCCCGCTCATAACATAACCCAAGACTCAAATATCAGTTACACTCGGTGGAGGGTCGGACAATGACAGGGTGTAACTGTGGACTATTCAGAACGAGTCTTGATCGAGTAAAGTAATTATTATGGTGCACTTTGACTCAGAAATTAAGGAAGCCAAGCGTCAACAGCAGGGAATGTGATATTTGCGCTCGAGAGGGTGTGTATCTTAAAGTTTGTGAATATTATAATGTACAACATGTAACTAGCTGTGCTGGTAACAAATTGTCAATTGAATGATTTCGGACTCATACCTTTTCCCAGGGAGGATCTCTGTGGAAACGTCGCCATCTAAAAAACTACTAGGCTAACCAAGGCAAACTAATGAAACCTCTTTGAGCAAGGGATTCTCCATTTAACACATTCACTGTGCCATGATAGTTTTTTTTATGTACTAAAAAAGAGTGCGTCAGAAAATTATTTTTTTGTCTCCAATAATTATTTTTTATTGGCTAGTAACTATTTTTTTTTTTTTTTTTTTTTCAAAATTTCTTTATTAGAAACATAACATAACAACTGAGCTTGGCCCATCAAGTTAATTTACTTTAATACAATATTCGACATTGTGTAGAGTTCATAGCCCAATGGCAACTACTCTATAGGATCACTTTCTCACAAGTCTTGTCACATCACGTTACAAGGTCGAGAGGTTTCGTTCTGTCGAGACGCCGGATGACGTTACTGTTGTCTAATAGACGAAGAACTTCTGGGTTCATGTGTTCATGAAGCCGCTGTTCGTGTTTAATAGCAAAGTCCTTAACCACTTCGCTAACTGTTTCCATCTTGAGATCCCGGTGGAGGTCATCATTTCGTATGTACCAGGGAGCGTTAACAATACTCCTTAGTACCTTGTTCTGAAAAGTTTGTATGATCTTTATGTTTGACTTTTTCGTGCAGCCCCAGAGCTGGATGCCATACGTCCAGGCTGGCCTTAGAATTTGCTTGTATATAAGCAATTTGTTGTGAAGGGATAGATCGGAGTACCTGCCGAGCAGCCAGTACATTTTTTTGAACTTGATATTTAATTGATCTCTTTTTTTAATGACATGCTCCTTCCATCTTAGTTTTGCATCAAGAGTCATTCCTAAATACTTTGCTGTATTGGCGTAAGGGATCTCACGCCCATTCAGCATGACTGGTATTTTTGATACGTTTTTGTTTGTAATGTTAATATGTGTAGATTTCTGTTCATTGAGTTTGAGCCGCCATTTTTTTGTCCATGTACTGACATTGTTAACAATAACTTGTAATTTCCTAGTTGCTTCCTCTACCGTACCACCAACCGCTAACAGGGCAGTATCATCAGCAAAAGTTGCAATTGTTGTGTCGTCATCGCTGGGTACATCACGTGTAAATAGAAGATAGAGCAAGGGCCCGAGCACGCTACCTTGCGGAACGCCTGCCTTTATTTTCTTGAGACTGGAATACTCTCCTTCGTGTTTTACTCTAAAGTGTCTCTCAGAGAGATAAGATTTCAGAATTAAGCAGAATTGCTTTGGTAGATCTCTCTCAAGTTTGTATTCAAGGCCTTGGTGCCAGACTTTATCAAAAGCTTGGGAAACATCCAGGAAGGTGCCTACGCAAACTTTTTTCCTTTCTAAGCAATTTTCAATTATATCAGTGATACGATGCACTTGATCTATGGTAGAGTGTTTTTCCCTGAAACCAAACTGGTGATCGGGGATTAGTTCTCTCTCTTCGACAGTAGCTTTCAGTCTTCGTATAAGTAATCTCTCAAACAGTTTCGAGATTACTGGTAGCAGAGATATCGGTCTATAAGAAGTTTTGTCCTTAGGGTCTTTCCCCGGTTTCAGAATCATGATAACTTCCGCCACTTTCCAGCAACGTGGTACATATTTCAGCCTCAGTGCTGCGTTGATAAGATACAGAAGCATTCGTATGCCTTCCTCTGGAAGTTTTTTAATTACATTACCAGTAATGAGATCATACCCAGGTGCTTTGTTCGTTTTAAGGACACGAATCCCATCTTTAAGTTCACTTATTGTAACTGGTTGTATATCTTCTAAATCCGTAGAGGGGGTGATACTCGGTAGTTCTCCATCATTCACATGGCTAGAGTTCGGGACAAATGTTTTTTCAAGGTGATCAGCAAAGACTTCTGCCTTTTCAATTGGGCTCTTTGCCCATTCCCCGTCTTCCTTTTTAATGGGAGGTACGTATTCCTTCGTCTGCTTGAGTGACTTGGTAACCTTCCAGAGTGAATAATCCGTATCTTTTTCAGGGTTTAGACTATGTATTAGCCTAAGGTGGGTTTCTTGCTTCATTTCTGAGCATAGATTATCCAATTGATTCTTCAGCCTATTTAATTTAGTTTTATCACTTGGGGCTCTAGTAAGATGCCACGTTCTTCTAGCTTTCCTTTTTTCCCTGATCAGGTCCCTAACTTCACGAGGGTATGATACATTAGCATCAGAATGCTCAGTCCCTTGTGGGGTACTAGCCCAAGCTGCTCGCTGGATACATTTCATGAAATTTTCCGCTTCATCTTCAAGCTGTTCTGTATATTTAAGGGGAACAGATAGATCAATATTAACAGCTATGTATTCCCTAAAAACATCCCAATCAGTATAACGAGTAACTAATCGTGGAGGTTTATCTTTGATTATTATTGTGTCGCTAATTGTGAGGACTATTGCGGAATGATCAGACATGAGGCTTCCGCTGTCTTCGACGTAGATAAAATTACTCGATATTCCTTTGATCACGAAAAAGTCAATAAGGTCTGGAGCTTTTGTTCTATCCGTGGGCCAGTACGTCGGTTTACCAGAAGAATAGAAATCACTGTGTACTTTTTTACCAGCAGAGAATAGCTCTCGGCCTATCGTTGTGGTTAGGCGTGAGCCCCAGTAAGTATTTTTTGCATTGAAGTCACCCCCAATGACAAAATTGGGTCCCAAGCTTTTGAGTAAGGACAAGTAGTCTACTTCTTTGAGATTATATCGTGGTGGGCAGTAGATCGCTGCTATGTTGCATTTTTTGCTATTTACCTGTACAGTTATTGAGGAGACTTGCATAAATTCTTCTTGAATTTTATGGTGTACGTAGTGCTTAATAGCACTCCTGATAAGGACAGCTGAACCCCCTCGAGGTCTTCCTGCTGGATGGTCCGCTCGGTAGCATTTATAACCATTGATTCCAATGTAGGATGACTGAACAAAATGAGTTTCAGAAACCAGGCATATATCTATTTTTTCTTGGCTCAGGAACAACTCCAGTTCTGAGGCATATTTTGCTAGTCCATTCGCATTCCAGGCAGCTATTCTAAATGTGTTTTGAATTTTCATGATTTCAACAACAATTTGGGTTTAATACTCCTTTCTAGCGTGGAAACTCTTTCAATCAACAGTCTGTTGGTGTGCTTTTGTTCATTTAACATTTCGAACATCAGAGTGAGCATTTTGTCAACAGAGGAGTTCGGAGTATTGCTGCGCACAACACTAGCGTACGACAACATACGAGTATTTTTATTATTTGCACAGGCAGAACTGACTTGACTTTGAGGCTTCAATGCAGTTTTCGAAGTAGTTTTTTCGGCAGATTTCCCAGAATGGAGTTTTTTTGTTTGGTCTTTGATTTTTTGTAACTCCTTGGCTACTTCGCACCCCCGATAGTTTGCTGGGTGGGCATCTCCACAATTAACGCACCGAGGGTTCTCTTTTAGAGGGCAAGTGGTGGTATCGTGCTTACCAGAACACTTGACACATCTAGTTTCACGCATACAATAGCTTTTTGTGTGATTAAAGCCTTGACAATTTTTACATTGGGGAATGAGATTCGTCGTTTTCCGTAGAGGTTCAATTTTGACCCTAATGTTCATAATCTCTTTAATGTCATAGATTCGTTCTATAACCTCTGTGTTCTCGAAATTTAGAATGAAAAGAGGAAGGCCTCTCTTCACCAGCACCGATTCCCCCTTATCATTAATTTCTCTGGTTTTTTTTAGAAGATTCACTGCTTCAGTTATTTTGTAGTTTTTCCTCTTAAGGTCACTAACTATCTCAGCAGCATCACACGTATGGTGCAATCCTCTTGCAACCACTCTGATGGGTCGCGTGTTTTTATCCTGATACGTATACCACTGGAAATCCTTCTCTTTAAGTCCAGAAGTTAAGGATCGGTACGTATCACTATCTGGTGCAAAAATTTTCCAAACGTTGTTGGATAAGGCCTTGACAGTACATCGTTGTGAGGCCACTGTTTTGACGAGATTATGGATCGTGCCATACTCTGCTACACCAGTGACTGTGATCGGAGGCGGGGGCTGAACAGTTTTACTTTTAATTCCATCATGCAGCACAGTCTTGGTGTTGTCCACCTTCTTGCCAGATTTAGTTGTCTGCGGCACGTCTACCTCAGGGGAGGAACCAGCCTTACGTTTTTTAGTGGATTTCCTATTTTTTTTGAGAATCCAATTCGTTTCTCTTTCTAACTCCTCCTCGTCGGTTTCAAACTCTGTATTAGCTAAACTAGTTTTTGATTTTGATTGAATTGCTTCCCTCAGTGCAGAGTTCTCCAATTCAAGTTTAGTGACATTGGTCTTGGACTCACAAATGGATGTCTCAATGTCGGCCAAGTAGCCACATAATATTTCAATAATTGAATACAGCTCACCTATGGACGTCTTGATAGTCGGGTCAAGAATTCGGGCTGAGAATTCCTGGTGTTGCGAAATCTGAGCCTTTGTTTTGGAAATAATGTCGCCGACCGTTAAACAACCGCCACTGTCCGAGTTCATCGCGCCGACGAGTACAAACCTCGCGGCACGGGAATGTTTACAAATCACTGAGCTCGTTCGATGTTTTCGCCTTGAACGTTCGCGAGAGATTGGCTAGTAACTATTGAAGAAAATATTTTTCAGGATTTTTCCGGGAATTAGTACAATTTGAGTACCTTCGTACGAGGACGTCTTTTTTGGTGTGATGTTTGTTTGGCCGTAACCAAATACGTAATTCCCGCCTAGAGTGTTTTCAGTTTCCCGTGATTATCCAATGTTGTTATACATACACCCTCCTACACCCTATCCAACCCAATGAAAAACTTCACTTCACTCAATGGTTTGTTCCACATTCGCTTTACACCGCTCATCTTATGCGATTCCATTCTTACATCCCAATTCTATAATTGAGGAAGAAGGGGAATGGGTTGGGTAAGTATTCAGTTTTGAACACCTTAATATCAGAGGGTGTTGGGAGTTTGAATCCACAAGAAATACAAATCCTCAAGGTGAGAATGAGGCAAATAGACAGCTAACCAAGTAAACGACCCCAAGTGGTTTTATATCAAGAATAAATACGTTATGGCCCAAAATGTATAGGCTACATCGACAGAACTTGAACTCATGCATAAAGCTCAGAAAAAGAATGTTGCCTTTATCAAACATCAGACTATGGGACTTTCCCCTGAATTGGGATCAGACGAACGACAGAGTGAAACTGCAGGCTCGTTGGAAGAAGTCACAGTCAGGAGAGTTCACTGTCACGGTGTGATTTTGACTCAGTGAGAGAGGAAGTGAAGATATTCATGTCAAGGAATGTGACTTTTACAGTCTGGCTCGAGAGGGGTTACATATTAAAGTTTGAGTCTTACTTTCCTGCGCCAAATGTTACAGCCAAATATGTTGTGATACCACAACTAACTTTTTTTTCCCCCTGAAAAAATATCAGAAGAAGACCCTTCTTACCTCTATACCCTCAGCTACTGAGACTAATTTAAACTGCGGTAGTTCTTCCTGAATGTAACAAATACTATGAATTCACACTTATGTACCTACTCGTAACTACCAACTAGAATAAAGCGTTATTATGATAGTTGTAAATGTTACTAGAGAGTATCAATTGAATGAAATGTGACAACTATCTGGGAAAGTTGATAAGTTGCTAGTCACACTCACGACTTGTCACTTCTCAATAATGCCAACAGAGCTTAAGGTCTTTCTATCCAATTCTAACCTGAAAGTAAAAAATCTAACACGCTCTTTACTCTGTATCCGCTTGTACCATATTGAAATTTCCACCCTCAGTCCCCATCGCTATTCAGCGAACACTTTCCCAATTCAATAAATAACAAATTTAAACTTAAAAGTAAGTGGTGAAAGACTTACTGGTAAAGGTTGGGAAGAAGCCGCATCCCCGTCTTTGATTTGAATGATGCAGGCTAAATTCCGAGCTCTACTGAAGTTTTTTTGAGCGTCAAAAGCTAATGACTGAGGGTACACGTACAGATGATTCATAAAAGAAGTGTATGGGTGTGTTTCAGGATGCAATTCAGCCACTTCAATTGTCGGTTCAGAAGTAGGAGGGAAGGGAAAGGGCTTCAATGCCTTCAAGCTGGCCGTTAAACAATCTGAGGATAAATTAATTTGAATTGAAAAGGAGAAAATATTTCAACTACGATTAAATATTTATAAGCTTACTTATAAGGGGGGGGGGGGGGGGGGGGGGGCTGCTCAGGGGATTTGGATTGGGGTATTTTTCGTTGATTCCAATGGGCTTTCTAAGAGTCTTAACATACTAAGCGGCTCCAGTTTGCCGTTCTCTGCAGCCGCAAAACCATGGGGGGAAAACCGCGTTTGGAGCTACATGACAAACTGTGCAGTAAACCGGAATGAGGTTGTAGTTGGCGGGTGGACGGTGAACCGCGCTGTAGGTTGGGATGCGGCTTTTGAAAACCGGACGCAGTCACCACAGTGCGGTTTCCCTAGTATGTCACCCCCATAAGAAAACACTTGCTTGCGGATTCCAGCAACCAGATGCGTTTTGCGGTTTCCAGCACAGTATGTCATTACACTAAAGGTCAGAATAGATTTTTGGGTGTTTTTAAAGGACTTGTTTGGGTTTTGGGAGGATTTTTACATCCTTCAAATATAAAAGATCAAGACGTTTACAAAAATATTTTCAATTTCCCCAGATTTGAATTTAGCGCCTCCTATGTACATTTATTTTAAGAAAATAGACACAAATTCTTTCAACTCTTGGTTACTAATTCGGTTCCTAAAATATATAATAAATAAAAAGTACTTATTCTATTGATCTTTTTCTTCATTGTACACTACTTTAGGACCTGATACATCTGAAGGGAGAAATCCCCCCCCCCCCCCCACTGGCAAAAAAATTCTTAAACAATTGAAAAAATAATAAATAAATAAATAATTAAATCTATTCTGACCTTCAAAAGGCCCATTGGAAGGCAAGAAAAATACTTTTCAACTCTTTTCCTATATACAATTTATTTAAAAAATACTACCATCCGAATTCCCGGAGCAGTCACTGTATACCCCAACCTCTTTTAAGATAATATTTAGGTTGTTGCCAATATATTGTAATCACATGCATATAACAGAGTACACTAGAAACACGAGACATATATGAAATACCTTACATATATTATATACTTCCAGGATTTTCCGGTTTTTCTAACCCCCCCCCCCCCCCCCCCCTCACAACCACCCCTTACTTATTCCTTATTTAAGGTAGCTGGAATTGAAACCCCCTAGTCGTGGACTTTCGTTTGAGCCCACACACGGATTTTCCAGTTTTTCTACCCCCACCCCTTACTGAGCTGTGATAGCGCAATTTTGATATGGCCTATATTTTGCGCAGGAAGTGGCTGGTCATATTAAAAAAAGAATCGCGCAAATCGGTCAATCCGTTCAAAAGTTATGGAGGTACCCACATACAGACACTTTACTTAATTAATATAAAGATAATACATTTATATAATATATGAATATAATTAGACTTTCCCGTTTAACAAATAAATTAATCAATTATAGGTACCTACATCAAACATATAAACTGAATTATGGCAGCTGATGATTTCTAATGGAAATAATTTCCATCAATTGTATGGAATTTGAGTACCATTGGTGTAAAAAAAAGTTGTCATGCATTAAGTAAAGGACAAGGAATCTTACTATTAGGAAGGTCGTTGAGCGCTTCAACTTTTATCTGCAGCCAACCAGGTATCACAGGTAACTTATTTAGCTTGTCAGGTCTAGGACAAATCAGAATCAACAGTAAAATTACTCTAGATCAAACGTTAATAACACGAAGATACAAACCAAAGAGCGATTCTAGCAAATCAAGATTTTTAAGAGTATGCTTCACTTTTTATAGAGACGTGGATCATCAGGGAGATAATTTTGACCTTTAAATCAAAGTACCGAGAACCACGATTTTCCAACATGATGTTGAAATAGCTACCTTACCTTACGGTATTTAACAACTTACTTTCTGTAATCACTCAAAACTTTGAGAAGCTCTTCGTCTCTCAGCTTCCCAGGTTCCTGACGATAAATCCCGGGGAAGTCTGAAGCGGTATCAGGCTCATTGCTGTAGAGACGGAAAAGAGGGCGAGCAGTCCAAGCGAAAGGCATTCTATACATGCCAAGCCTGTAGCCAAGAAAACATCAAAACTAACTGGGAATCTAAAAGACAGAATCAAAAGAAAAGTTGCATAGCAATTATCTTACCTTGATGCAGCAGCCTGTACAGATTTGTGGACTTTCAGTCCAAGCTTTGGGTCTTTGGTAGTTCTGGTATATGGTTCAGAAGATTGAGCGATGCTACCTTGCAAAATTTTCTCTATACGCACAACTAGGAAAACATCAGAATGCGATGAACTTACACTAAACACAGCCTGGAATGCAAAACATTGTTCATATTTAAATATATGCCTTGAAATGAGCGTATATCCAATAAATGTGACCAAGCAATGGAAAATGGAGCTTAACTTGCCAAGGTTTTTTTTTTCAGGAGAACGAAAAACGAAGAATGGGTCCAAAAATGACTTTTTTTGTAATAATTTTTTTGGATTCTAAAACTATCTCTCTTTCCCCAGTAACCATCAAAACTTGAATTTTCTACATTTTTCATTGAATTTATAATTGCGAAAAGTGCAGTTTTGCAAGTCTGCTGAAAACCTGCTGAAAATTTGCAATTTTTGGGCCCGCTTTTTTCAAACTTTGAAAAATCATAAATTTTGATTGGAAAATAATAGGAAAAAAGATTTTGTTTAGCAGAATGTGGAGAATAATAAAAATAATATAAACTCAGATTTGACCGCTGGCAACTTAAGCTCCCTTTTCCCTTGCATGGTCACAAATGTTGACGTGAATGGATGTATGTGAGTGCAGCTGATAAGCGAGAAAATCCAAGGGGTGCATGGCATTATACCTGAGAAGGGTTGCTCAGCCATTCAGCAGGTACATCAAGTCCATCAAGTGGATTAGCTGAAGGCCCTTCAGGAGTCGCTATCATACCATTTACTTCGTCACAGCTAACTTCCCAATGATAATCTTCGGTCAACTTTTTTCCTTCTTTGGCATCAAATAAACTAATGACTAACATATAGGGCTCAATCTGGGGATAACACAAGCATTCGGTAACAAAACTACATTAAAAATAGCCAGTATTTTGAGAATTTGTATGTTGGCAAGCATTAAATAGTACCTGTTGTAGAGCTTCTTTGTCAGCTGTGAGGGGAGCTTGCAGTCGGAACCGTAAACTGACACATTTTATGAATACTCTCTGCCCAAAGTGTTCTCTGTAAGGCTCACCTCCCTCAGTAGAGTTAGTAGACTTTGAATGCTAAAGAAAGAGAAAAATATAATTTTTATCATAATTATAGGTACCTATAATTCCATAGCGTAAACAACAGTAATCTTCAGAGATTTACCTTAGTATACTGAAGAATACAAAACATGGGGGTGTATAGCCAAAACATCAATCAACCAAGTTGTATAACACCTAGACATAATGTTTTGGATACTTATCGACTTACAGGGATGAATGGGTATACAGAAAAAAGTCTTCGCCTGTTGTCTCTTCGGGCCAAGGCTATAGAAGTGTCTGTTTCTCGAGCGTATTTCATCAATTGTGGGTAGCCACTTTGTTCGAGTCCTCGCAATGTTCCATACATGTTGGTGGATTCAGAACCCGGGGTAAGAGGCAATGAAGATATAGAAGAAGCTGAAAGCACAAATTTTCCCTGTCAGGAAACTACAATATAACCAGTGATGCCAGACTCTTCCTGACAGAAAGGGGGACAGCCAATCATAAAAAGGCACTGGTACAAAGAGGTACATGGCGTTATTTTTGGGCGTACATATTTTTAGGCATATTACTTAATTCGGTTGATACATGAAGGACACATAATCATGATACCAAATAAGATAAAAAAGTGGTAGAGGAAGAAGCAACTTCAGACTCCGCCCCTGTGAGTAAATCCCTTTAAGTATTTAAATAGGTATACTATTGAAACTCAAAGGCATACCCACATAGCCACAGACTGAATTTGAAAATGAATGACTATTGTAACGTGTTCTACACCCTCTGAACCGGAAAGAAAATGCATACTTACCCTCAAGTGCCCCCCCCCCCCCCCCCCCCCCGTGACAGCTGTAGTACCCCCTTCTCTACGAAAAGTTGGCTTAAAGAAAAAAATCAACTTTATTCATTTAGAAATACGCCAGTCACTCACTTCGTCTAAAATAGAGCTGTACAACCCCTTCGGAACTTGGTAAAACAATTTTATTGCTACGTTTCCTCAGTTCTAACGTAAAAACACTTACTCTAACACTCTGAAACTTTAAACTGCAGCAGACATTCTAACGACCTTTTCAATAGTATATTATTAATTACAAGGCCGATATTTCTGAATCAGTCCGAAGGCTGAAATCGAGATTTCCATTAACCAAGTCATCAACTGATTTTGTGGGGAAAAACTTGAAGGCTTGGATTTCTAGTTTAAAGAATGAATAATCTCAAGAAAAATCTGGAAAATAAAATGTTGCTTCTGTGTGAAATAATGAATATTAGGACCTATGCTTCATTAGTAAAATATTATGCCTAAATATTACCACCTACCTAATCCCCAATATTTATCAGACATAAAACAAATTTTTTTGTGTTTAGCATGAGTTTTCCTACCTATAGGTACTTCAATTTAGGTTTTAGAGTATGATACAGCAAGATTTTACACTATTCACTTGTTAAACTAGCTGCAAAAACAAAAACAATGCCGTGGTATTGTTTCAACTACGACATACATGTATACAACATGGAGCAATGCATCCCTAACCTAGATCCATACTTTTTACCTTTCACATACCGAGTTATTTATTTTTTGGTTTACGATGTAGTTCCATAAGTAAAAACGGAGAAGTGAGTCCGTGGGGGGGGGGGGGGGGGGGGGCAGACCCCCCGGATGTTATTACTTAGAGCCCGTGGCTAAAAGTCAAGAAACATGGAACATGCCTGGCAGAAGTGACCAAGTAACAAAAACCAAATTTTTCAGGAGCTTCATACGACAAATAGAATCGAAATTAGAAGGAATTACCTAGGTAGGTAATTTTCTGTTATGGTGTGCGTCTACAATTACTATAACCAAGATTAACTTCTCAACCAAGTGACAACAAAACAAGCGGCATTGTTTACTATATCCATTTATAACATAAATAAATATAAAACTACGACATGAATAGAATAACAAGTACGAAAGAAATGCGTGATAAATCGAGAGCTTTCCAACGAGTGGAGAACGATTTTTGTCCGGTGAAAACTAAAGAAGTTTCATTTCCCCAGCAACGGCTTGGTTGTACGTGAAAATCAAAAGAAACGAGTCTGCAACACATTGGGACATTTTATGTCTTTATTTGAAGACAAGTATGTGTTGCAGACTCGTATGCAAGCTCTAAGAGCCACTCAGCTGATCCGGACCCTGGGCATCGTCACGTAAATGTGCTAAAGAGACTACATACGAAATTACAGCTTCTAAAACATAGAAATTAGCTTTAAAGCACCCTGGGCATCGTCAAGTAAATGTCCTAAAGAGGCTACATCGAAATTGCTAGAGTGTAAAGCATACCTATTAAAATGATTTAACCACCGCTTCACAAATCGAACCGTTCTCGTAATATTTGGATGACCTGCTATGAATCAAATCATCGAAACACCAGCTCAACGAAATCATCAGAAATTAACAAGCGGTGGCAATCATGTTCACAATATCAATATTGAGAATGATCACCTGAGAGTACACAATTATTCAAATAACCTTGCTCATAACTCAGCTTGTTGGCCACGCACTTCGCAGTATTTAACATAATATGGTTGGATAAATCGGGAGCTTTCGAACGAATGGTCAACGAATTTTGTGGGATGAAAAACGACGAAGTACCATTTCCCTAGCAATGACTCGGTTGTAAGTGGAAATCATCAAAATATTTTCGTGAGCAACGGTTTATTGCCATAGCGTGACAAAAATTTCGTGACACATCCGCATAACGTTTTCCGTAGTTAGTCTCCATGGCTAAAGCATGCTTTGTGAAACATCCGCGTAACGTTTTTCGCTAGTTAGTCAAAGGCTAAAGCATGTTCCATGCTAAAAGAAAAAATTTCCTGACACATCCGCGTAACGTTTTTCACTAGTTAGTCCAAGGCTAAAGCATGTTCCATGCTGAAAAGGGGATCCTAAGCAAAAAGGGGTACATTTGTGCGTACCGCCAAGGTCTTAGGGGGTTTTGGAATCTAAAAAGGGGTGTATATACCCCCGAAAAATTCTGTATCAAACAGGAAATTGGTCTTAACTATGACGAGTGGTCATAACTCTTACTTCGTTCCAATGAACCAGATCGTTTCTCTTCTTGCTTATTCTGATGAAGAACTAACTGGAGCTTTGAGATCCAGTCACTCATCTCTTGTTCGGAGTCTGCTGCTAAGCAAAACGATTTATGCCCAGCAGTCATATGGAGTTCGAAGCAGAACTTACCACGCTTAGGATTCTGAAATCATTTCAAATCCATGTAGTAAAAATGAGCTCCTCCTAATTAATAATAATAATTTAAAAAACAAACAAACACAAAAAAACTGGACCTTACGGAACAATTTTTATTTTATTTTATTTATTTATTTTTATTTTTTTCAACTTAACAAGTACATACTTTGACGACTTCATGACAGAAGTCCATGACAATTGTTGCTTTGGCTTCCCCTTTCTTTTCATCTTTATGAAGTTCCAAAATGTAAGTGCAATCGACCTCTCTCCTAAAAACATTATGATCAATTTATTATAATTATAATGAAATAAACACAAATTCATTTTAAATCACGTAAATTTCAAGCCAACCAACATGATACAGAAAATATACCTGAGATAACAGTAGCGTCTCTTGAAAGACTTTGAGCCTATGTTGGGAAACATTCGGTCGACCTCTGGCCCTTTCATAAGATACCCTTGTTTGGTTACTCCATCGTTATGAGTGTCAACCTGTCAAAAATTTACAGGATTAAGAAAGGGGACCAACAAATAAATATTCTTAAAGAGTCAAAACATCATCTTAATAAACAAACCTCAATGTCAAAGGATAATAAAACTTCCTTCAAACCATATTTTTCATTCATTGCAAAGCATGTTATCATATACACTCACTTCATCGATCTGATCGAGATCTGTGTCGACTTCATAGACTTCATCTTTCAAGTCGTCAGACTTCAATATCCTGCAAAGAAAACATTTATAGTAATAGAGCTAATATAATGAGCTGAACGAAGCTTAGACATAATCATTAAAGATTGGCACTAACTTCGGCAGTTCCAGGTATGAGCCAGAATAAGCGCTGTATTTGTAATGTATGAGATTCCAGTTGGACGTATAACTTTTGACACATTCCTTCGTGAAAAGAGAGCACTCCGACAATTCACTATGAGCAGGTACTGTTGCTTTCAGTGTTCTGAACTTACGAGGGTGCGTAATCGGCTGTAACCAAACAAAGTACAGGTATTTAGCTAGGCAAGAAACTTAACCCACGGAGGTAAACTTACAAGGTCACTGGGTCTGCCAAACTAAATGAGGAAAACTTCATTTCCTTTCTTACCAAGTCCTCGCAGGAAAAAGGTCAGTTTTCAAACTTCCCCAGAACACATCACTATGAATTTTGAGCACAAAATGTCCGTCCTTGTCTTCCATAAAGACTACAGATTTCGGAATAAATTTACATTTACACCTCCTCTCCTTTTTTTCTTATTCCTACAAAATCTTTTTTGATGTAACCCTAAAGTGTCATTTAATGAATTCACAAGAATTTAAATGCTTTAAGAACCAACAATAACCATACATGCACATGTTTCTGAAAGTACTACTAATATACTTGTAAAACAAGAAGACAGAATTAGAAGTAAATATAATTTTAGAACCACAAATTGTGTATGTTTGTGCATTAAAAATTATTAGTCACTGCAATATTTTCCTCAAACATTCACTAATAGAGTCTCCCAAAGAAAAATACATGAAAAATGTTGGCATAGTGGCTTCCAATAAGTATAATAATGTATAATACAAACAATGACGAGCTTGCAGTATTTTTTTAATGTGAGAAGTCTCTGATTTTATGAAAATAATTAAATTTAAATTTTCTGAGTCTGCGAAAACGCCTGACGCAGCTGACTACGCCCACTTTCTAGTCATAGGTAATCGTGATAGGTTTGTTCCAGCATGTTTGAATTGTATGTGTTAGCATGGAGCAGTGGCTCTGCGCAGCTAGTGTAATGTTTCACAGTGGTTGAGCAGTGCACCAAGTTCTGTGCATGAGAACAGCACTTAACTACCTGCTAGTATTTCCTATCAATTCGAAATTAATTCTGAAGGTTCTGAGTCGACTAAGCCAAGAATTTAAGAATTTCTGCTCTCCAGAATCAAAATTTTCACTAAAACTTATGTTCCCATGGTTTCGTTTCTGATAACTTCTCCATGTATCCTTCTCGCAAAACTCCAACTTTAGTAAATGAAACTTAGGTATTTACTAAAAAATAGGGGATTCAGGATCACTTTGTCATACAAAACCACGACATTTACATAACTGAACGAAATCACTGTTTATTCATTTCAAAACGGAACCAACGTGTAAACTCTAAATTAGAAAAACGAATGAGAAAACAACAAAAAACGTTGTCCGTGAATAGTATCATCAACAACCAATTATTTTGCCAACCAAATAATACGTAAAACAGTAAATCCTACCACCTTAGATACAGTACAAAACACTGTAGATACAGTGAATTATTCTCAACACTAGAAGCATTATTCTTCATTTTTCTTTTCCCCTAAGCATTTTTGTTAGGAATAATGTTTGGTGATGCGATGTAGATACTTCTTAAGGGAGTGTAGATGTTGAAACCTCACAGAACGTAACGAGAAAAACAAGAAAACAAGTTTTACGTTAGTGTAGTATATTCCACAGTGGAAATCGCCATAGGTACTTGATCGGGGACTAGGAAGAGTGACGTCACACTAGTTAGCCAATCACAGACGTTTTCATTCAGCACCTTCCCCTTCTCTTAATTTTTAAATTCGATTTTAACTATGAAAAAGAAAAAAATTGTTGGGTTACATAATATATTTGTGCATCGAAGGTGATCTAGAGTATAGTAAAAAAGGTTTCAAGGCGAATGTCAGATGGGTGCAAGTTCCTCATCATGTTTATGGCAGTTAATTAGAAGCAAATATTATTTCAAAACCACAAATTTAGTAAGTTTGTCATTAAAAATCGTTTTGAAGGACTGATTGGACTAATAATAACATTCTGCAGATCTGTCATTACACTATTTTAGGGATAACACAAAATAAGTTGGAAGTACATACTGAAATGTCATCCGAAGGATACAGCAGAAGCTCTCTCTGGGGGTCGTTTTGAAGGATGGTTTTGTTCTTCAGAATGTAGCTCTCAAAGTCCAAGGGCTCGACCAAATGTAATTTACACTGAAACCATTTCCACATTACATTAGTATGACTTAACGGATTGTTAAGAGAAATAGGCTTTGGCACAAAAGTTCACATTCATTTATATATACGCATATTAGGGTGGTAGGGCCAGTGCTTACATCTATTGCTGCATCAGGGTATCCTCAAACTGCTCGGTATTGAAAAAATCACACATTCGAGCCACAAAACATCATAAATTCGTTTTTTCGAAATCAATTTTTTGACTCAGTATTTGACAGCCACATTTTTTGTTGTACCTGTGATTGACACCCTATGATTGACACTGCAGTTCTTCTTCAATAAATGATTCCTTGTATCAACAAAACATTTATTTCAACCTTTTACAAATAAATTGAGCATTTGAACTTAATTTTATTAATCTAAATATAAAATTAATATGAGTATTCATAAAGACAAAGTTGAAAATATCACCGGATGTTTCATCACAAAATAGGTACAATGTTTTCTTGATACCATAGGCACAAAACTATTCTAATGGTAAACTAGCAGCTTATGAGTTGCAATGTAAATATAAAAAATAAAGAACGAATGACAAGAACGAATAGAGATCCATATTGACAGCACTGTCAATAACTGAGGGGAGCTTCAGTTTGGGAACTAGTAATTGACATTTGCATTTTCACATGTTATCTTTGATTATTTCCAAAAAATGATAGCATAAATGCAATCTACACAAAAAACTGATTGAGAAAAACCATGGAAACAATCGAATTTGAAAATGTGGAGGGCACTGTGAAGCAAAATAAAACGCTTACCTCCTTAGCAAAATCACAAGCAACAGCACCAAAGAAATTACCAAATAACCTTCTCCAGATTTCACAAAACCCGCCTGAAACCTTTTCCCGCCTTTATACTTGACTGAAAAAGGTGTTTTGCCTCAAAATTCAAATGGATCAAGCCCGCAAAACACTTTCAAATGCCTTATTATTAAAACTTCTTGGTGAGTCAATATTTCTTATTCATTATCATCAAACAATAAGCATGTCACAGTTGTCCGCGAGTCACAAAGTTGCCAAATAACTTCTTCAAACTACCATAGATTGATAGAAACAGCCGAAACGCACCAAATACCAACAAGAAGAGCGGTGGTGTTCACTGAATTTTTCATTCGCACTAGTGAGGAATGAACACGATAGTTCGTGCGGTGGAACTCCAGGGGGAAAGGAGCAATGGATGGTATGCATAAAGGCGAAGCAAAAGCTTTTACTCCAAAATATGAAGAACATGCTTCGGTTCCTATGCATAATTAGCAAATCCTATAGCACTTGCTATCCCCTTTTACTTCGTTGTAGAGTAAGTGAAGCTAATACTGTAGTACCCTACTCCAAATCCTATGCATAAAAAGGAGGTAATGCTAGTGGCCTGAAGGCAATGCTTGCAATGATTCTTGATGAATGTAGTAAGATAAAATGTGGCTTATTTTACCAAATTGAAAATATCATTCTGGATTCAAATATTCACTGTATACTGTTTACTGTATACAGTATATTATATCAGCAAAGGAGAGTCTAGGGCATTGAGAAGTGATGCCGGTACCGAGCGCATCCTAGCTGATTGCCCCCAAACCTAGAGCGCATACATAGATCAGAATGCTATGTATGGTTTGGTGGTCTGGATGCTCGCAAGCTCGTATCTCAAAAATACATAACATCAAGTAGTCAATCCCTTAGTAAAAATTCAAATTAGTTGGACAAAAAGATAAGGTTGCTGTAATAGTTTGGTGGAGGTTTGGCGTCAATCAATCATCTCTTCTCAATGCCCCAGACTCTTTTATATCAACAAATGAAGCTGAAAACGTTGAAAAATGCTTTACGAATTTGTATTTTGATGTTTCGACAGTTACAAAAAGATAATATTTTAGAAGTCGGTACAATGCCAATTTTTCAGAACTAACAATCACCTGTAGAGTAAGGCATCCTTAGGACTAACATATCCTGTACTGGGGGGACTAAAGAAACAACTTTAAACACGCATAAATAATAATAGTTATAATAGAAGGCAAAATGTTTGAAAGAAGAAACCACTTCTTAGAATGTCATTTATCAACAGATGTCGGCAGCCATACATGTAATCGAGATTGAGAAGAATGAGCAATATCAAAGAGCAACAAACGTGTAATGTGAATAAACACACGCCGGAACTCATTGTTAAAAACTTCCGTACAAAAAAGGTTTTCTTAATTTACTTAATACCAAGCATTCGTGTACATGATATGAGTGATAATCGAGACATAACTTAACTAGTTATGCTTTTATTATGTCGATACAAAGGGAGTCAAGCTAGTGATGATAACACTGTTAGCCACTGAATACTATAGGTACATAGAATCCAAGCAACGGCGAGCAAGTTGGATAGAGAGAATTAATTTCATTATTAATGGCGCAAAACCCCATTGGTAGCCAGGTATTACCAACAGTACAGAAATAGGATGAATTCCCAGGAACGTATTTTAAGGTATTTTATTCGCAAATTACTTTATTGTAGCTTTACCAATTTTTACTCAAATCTGACATTTTTGAGGAGAGTCTCGAGTTACTATCAAGAAGCTAGATCACTAGCACAACCTAGGAAGGGAGGTAGCAAGTTTAACTGATTTGCTGTTTCATGGTCACACATTTATCTAAACGTGATTTTCATAAGTGCTGCAGTAACCCGTTTTTAGTCTCCAAACAGTGGTAGTGAGAAAAGAAAAATTGACAGTTGCCTAAAGCTTTCTTGCATTGAACAATACTGTTGAATGGGGCTCCAAACGAACAAGGTCCTCCACTAGGAGCGGTAGGGGGCAAAGGACCTAAGGAACATGGTGGATGACATGACTTTCTCCTTGTTGATTCCTTGCATCACCCCCCCCTTTTCACTAGCTACAATTCGTTCCCCTCATCATCAATCTCATCAATACTGGTCAGAAATGAGAACTATATTATTAATAAATAATTATAATAATAAAGAAACACATCAACAAACAAAAACCTGACCAAACAACAAAAACAACTTGTGTTTGTCACGACTGCCCTTATAGGCAACAAAATAATAGCAAATCGGATAGGTCATTGTTTATGTGCTGTGCTCTATCATGAGCTTCTCATGTTCGAAGCCTCATTGATTAAAATTGATGGTGTCCCGAATCCACCTCTTTACAGTCACCAAATTATGCTAGAGTAGTGCAAAATTATGCTTCAAGTCGAAGAGATTCTACATTGGCCCCAGTAGCACAGTATTTATTCAGAGCTTCTCTCTATGGTAGCAAAAGGCGTGTGGTTCTGATTCTTTGAAGTGTCATATATTTGTCACTCCATCCTCCACATCCATGAACGGACAAAACGATGGAGAATTAGATTGAATGAAGCGAAGTCTGTACATGTTGATTTCACAAATAAAAGGATCAACTACGTGCCAGCATTCCTTGACAACAAGGCGATTCCTTATGCCAATGAAGCTAAATATCTTGGGATGGGACTCGATACCAAACTGTGGTGGAAATCACATGTTGAAAAGAAAAAGTCTGAACTAGTTATCAAATTCAGGAAAATGTACTGGCTTATGGGAAGACACTCAAAACTGTCTATCCACAAAAAGCTCATATTGTATAAGCAAGTCCTCAAACCTGTCTGGACATATGGTGCTCAACTGTGGGGGTGCACTGCACAAAGTAACCGCAACAGAATAATAACGCTTTCAGAATAATGTTCTGCGTACCTGCGTTGATGCATACAGATACTTCAGAAACGACAGATTACACTATGAGTTGAAAGTCAATGAGGTTATCCGCAAACAAGCCGTCAATCACCTTTTGAGGCTCAGAGATCGTCCAGCTCCTTGACAACGAAGACATAGAAGACTTAAAAGAACTAAACCGCATGAACTAAGTGAAATAAAATGAACGTCAAGACTAGTGACTCAATTATCAGAACAATAAGTCTAAAGTGAAGTATATTAGATCTTAAGAAAATGTATAATAATTTATCACATGAATATTGCTTATAATTTGTTATTACTTGGCGCAATAAAACTTGTTATATCTGTCTCGCAAAATCTAAACGCAATCGAAAACGAGTATGAGTCTTCCGACTCAGTGATAGCCAACTTGCACTAATCAAATATTACTCACTACCGTACGACACCCTGTTTTTAAACCCGTTACGACGATCAAATTATTCGGAAACAAAACGCGCATGATAGTAACAGTCAGCGAATCGCAATTCGAATCCGAAATTACAAAATTTGTTAAAGAATTCATTCACCCAAAGGTCAAATATGGTATTTATTTCGAAACTGATACCTATGAGAAATTTGTGCAAGTAGTCACCAAACAATTCACCCATACGGAGATAGACATCACGAGATACACCAAAAAACTGAGGGACATACAAACAAACGAAGAACAAACCAAAATAATCCGCAACTACCATGAAGGTCACACTAATCACAGAGGAATAGAAGAAACATACGAGAAGTTAAAACGAGAATTCTACTGGCCCAATTTAAAGACAACAATACAAAAATTCATTAATAATTGCGAATTATGCCTTAAGAGCAAATATGAGAGATCTCCCCTCAAAATCAAATATAACGTAACACCAACCGCCTCACGGCCATTGGAGACCCTTCACATCGATAAATTCACAATAGAAAATACGAAATTCCTCACAGTAATCTGTACATTTTCCCGTTACGCGCAAGCATACCCCCTAAACTCGTCCACAAGCATGGAACTAGTAAACGGACTCCTAAAATTTTTTACTCACCACGGTATACCTAATTCTATAGTATCGGACAACGGTGCCGAATTTCAGAGCAGCCTCATAAAGGAACTACTGGATTTACACAAAATAAACATTCATTATATTTCTTCCCAACACCCAGAGTCAAACGGAATCATAGAAAGATTCCATTCAACTCTAATTGAACACGTGAGACTCCTAAACCAACAAGAAGCGTTCAAGACCTCCAACACCCGTACCAAAGTCAATTATGCGATCATCGCATACAACAACACGATACACTCAGTATCGAAACTAACCCCTTTTGAACCACTTTACGGACACATAAAACAACAGACCATTAGTAGAAATAGATTTAGATAAACTAATAACAAATAATTACCTCAACGAACACAAGGAAAAAACCAAGGCTCTTTATACTCACATGACAGACAAGTTCAAAGAACACAAAGAAAACCTGACCAACACGAAAAACATAGGACGAATAGACCCCCCAGAATTGCCACCCGAAGTTTTTGTCAAAACAACGCAACGTCAAAGTAAGTCAAAACCCAAATTTAATAAAGAACAGTTAAAGGAAATTGATCCAATAACAAAAACAGCCCTCATACAACCCCGTCACCACAATACTAAAGAAAAAATACATTTAACAAACATCAAACCCCCACGGAAGTTCTATCAAACCAACGTGCAAAACGCTTGGGATGATCAAGCATCGCCCTCCGAAACCCTTGCCCATAAATACGGTTTGAAAATAACAAGACAAAACCTCCTTACCTTAAAACCAGGGAACTGGGTCGATGATATGATCATAAATTTCTATATGGAACTCCTGGACGAAAGGAGTCGCAATAATAGAAACCTACCATCGACCCATTGCTTTAACACCTTCCTTTATCCTCTACTGAAATCTGGAGGCTACGACAGAGTAAGGAAATTCACGAGTAGGTCCGACATATTCGGAAAAGACTTTATCATCTTTCCGATCCATGAAAACAACCATTGGTCTTTGGTCATGGTAGACGTCAAAGAGAAAGAAATTTGGTACCTAGACTCCCTTTCCGAAAACAGACTCAAACTAGGAACAGCTAACAAAATCGCAATCGAAATCCTCGAGAACATCCAATCTTACCTAGCCTTCGAATACCTCGAGAAAAAGAATGTTATGCTCGATTCAGAAAACTGGAGAACCACCCTTCTGAGGACTGTTCCCCAACAAGAAAATTTCGATGACTGTGGTGTGTTTATGTGCCAATTCGCTAAAAAACTAACACATAAAGAAGCCCTGTCCTTCGAACAAAAGGATATTCCCCAACTTCGAGAACAAATGTGTTCCGAAATTTTAAAGGGTTCACTGTCCTAAAACTCCTTATCGATTTTCATTGTTCCAGGATCGTTCTCCCCCTTTTTCTCATGGCGACGTACGGAATCGAGGTTATCGATGTAACCTCAAACCCTGGGCTCATTGCAGTGAATATGAAACCCGCAAAAATTGTCAAGGGCTACCACACCCTTTCACACTATTACGACCTCAATCAAATTTTGGATCAACTCAACCTCCTGCGACTGACTTACAACGAAACCCTCAAAACATTCCACAACAGTTCCCACACCGCCGAAAAGACAATGATGCTCACAGCCACCGTAAACCACACCTTCAGACTTATAGACCAGAAGCTAGACAATATCGTAATAACTCCACCCAAAACTAGATCTAAACGGGGACTGATTAACGGGCTAGGCACGTTAGTAAAATTCATCACTGGTAATCTAGACTCCCGCGATGAGGAGAAATACAATAAAATCCTGAACCATTTATCAAACAAGCAAGAGGACCTTCAGGAACAAATAAAGTCACAGTATTCTATCAACCAAGCAATATTAGAGAATTTTAACAAAACCATAGATACCATAGCACACAATAACCGCGTGATCGTCAAAGAATTAAGACATCTCAAATATATAAACTTGGAGTTAGGACGAGTCAACGCAATTATCACTACACTAGAACACCTTCAAACGCTCCTCAACCTACTTCTAAGCGTTCTACAAGACATTGAAAACTCACTCACATTTTGCAAACTAGGAAAATTACATCCTAGCATAGTCGACTCTCGGGAACTCTTCACTGAATTACAAAGATTGTCCAAGTTCTACGGCAACACGTTCCTAGATTACTCCAATAAGGCCCTGTTTGAGATTCAATCCTACATTCAAGTCCAATGTTTCGTGGGAAGTAGCGAAATCATTTACTTCTTAGACATACCCATTGTGGACCCAGAAAATTTCGATTTGTATTACGTGGAACCCTTACCAACACAGTTAGAAAACGCTCAAATAGTAACCATCATCCCAAAGAAAAAATTCTTCCTCAAATCCCAAACAAGCTCAAGAATCGTAGCATTACGCCACGAGTGCCCTACCGGTCACCTATCTCTCTGTCCAAGTCACCTAACATCGGAATTAGATCTACCATGCGAAATTCAATTCCTACAAACAGGTTCCACCACTCAATGCAAGTACGTCAATCTTGACATCCCCACCAATTACGTGAACTTAATACCGGAAATCAACCAATACCTTCTTGTCTTCCCACACGGAGATACGATTCAAATTATTAATACAGACGGGACAGAAGTCCGAACCCTATACGGAATCCATCTCGCGAAACCAGGGACGGACCGATTAGTATACCATGACCAAACTTTGTTTGCCCCCCGAAAGGAACTGTCCGGCCGACCCCTGATCATGAACTCCATCAAACTACAATTACAACCCTCTCAATATCCGGAATCGGAAATTCAACTAAAAGGTCTCGACCTTAACCTAGTTCACATGCCCGATGCCCGCGCAATTCCCATCTCGTATTATGAGAAACTCAAAACACCCAGCTTTTGGACCATCCTCCTGTACTTATTCCTCGTGTCACTCGTCACATACATTATGACCCAGTACTACCGCCACAAAAGAAAAGTAAGGCTTTCCCCAAACCATCAGTAACCATATTTTTATTGTGCAACATTACAATACAAAACAGTAGTACAGTACAATACAATACAGTGCAAACATCTGTAACCTAATTTCTGTAATTTGTAATCAAAAATCCGTTTTTCTCTGTATTATCATGTAATAGGTTTTAGGTTGTACTTTGTTATTATATATATATATATATATATATATATAAATATATATATATATATATATATATATATATATATATATATTTGTGGGCCATAACATTTGGTGCAGGACAGTTGGACCCAAACTTTAATTCGTAATCTCCCGCGAGCCCGGCTGTAAACATCACATTCTCTGGTGTAGCATCTTCACTTCCTCACTGATTGTGAGTCGAAACATGCTATGACAATGACCTCGCTCAACTGTGGCTTCTTCCAGTGAGCAACGGGTGAGTCAGCAGCTGGCAGTTTTACTCTGTCATTCATTCGATCACAATTCTGCCACAAGGCTGATATTTGACCCTGGGGAAATGTTACGTTCAAGGAAAACCGCCACAGTCAAAGATGTTTCATTACATCAGCCTCAGTACATAACGCAGTGGTAAAGAGTGAGATCTTTTTCAAAGCTTCTCTCTGGTGTAGGAAAAAGCATAAGTTCGAATTCTGTTGGGGTATCATACATTTTTGGGCCGTTAAATTTTGGCACAGACAGTAAGACTGAAACTTTAATACTCTTTTATCACTCTCGAGCCAGGCCATAAACATTACCAAAAATATGTAGCATTTTAACTTCCTCACTCACTGAGTCAGAACACACCATGACAATGATCTCGCGCAACTTCTTCCAGTGAGCATCTGCTGAGCCAGTAGCCGGAAGTTTCACCCTGTCATTCGAGGGACAGCTGATATTTGACTCTGGGGAAATGTTATGCCAAGGAAAAATTCTTGCAGTCGAAGAGGTTTGATTACATTGGCCTTGGCAGCAGAATTGGGAAAGGCATGAGTTTGGTCTAGTTCGAGTACTGTACAGTACTCTAGTGGGACTTATTTGTACTGGATGTACGGACGATGTAGTAATTTCAAGAAAAACAAATTTACTCTGTGCTCAAATGTAGGAAGAATCTCCGTACAAATTAAGAGCTATTTCTGTAAAAGTGATGTTGCATTTTCTGAAAACTCATTTGAAATAATCAAAACATCGTTTTTTATTCGCCATTTTCAATATGTATGTAAGCACTCAAGAAAAGAAAATTACACCACCTCAGAATAACTTAATTCTTGGTTTACGTACGAAGATAAATAAATAAATAAATATATATATATATATGATCTGGCCATCAACTACAAACAGCTTGAGTTCTCATCCCATCCTTCTTAAAACACACAACCAAGTTTTAATTTACGATTCCCATGCTGTGGTATCTTTGATTTCACACTCTCCTCATTCAGTTTATTCTTATAGTTTTTCATTTAGATCATTTGATTCAAGCTACGGTACTTCCGAATCCGGTGCCTAGATAATTAGAGCTACGGGTTAAAGTCTAGCTTTTAATTAGTGCTAAGGGGGGTCTGGTAATTAAGCAATTAGCAATGAGCTACGGTTTAATGACCGGCTATGAGGAAGCTATGGTCAAAAGCTAACCCGGCCAATGAAGGTTCTTATCCATTCAGAGCTTTATTAGTTCAAGGCGGTCCACAACAATTCAAACGTCGTTATTAGGAGTCAACAGCTTCATCAAGTCAATTTGTCCAAATTCGTCGCACGCAGCCACAACATCTTTCAGAAACAAGTTAGTATAGAGCGCTACCTGACGAGGCAACAAAAGAAAAACAGAACATGACCTTAAATACACTAACACATACATGTTACGCTCCAGGAAAATAACTCTCACAGTCGAAGAGGTTTGATTACTCTGGGTTCATAGCGCAGATCGTTGGAGTGTTGCAACTCAGGGGGAATTTCCCGTAGTTGTAAGGACACGAGTTGAAATTCCTGTCGAGGTATCAAATATTTTTGGGCCGTTACATACACAACTACATATAAGAAGATAAAAACGTTTATTATTGGCCGTTGCAGATTTTAAAATGTGATTTCGCTTCCGGATCAATCGAATTGGCAGAAGCCTGGAGGTCGGGGATCTCTAATGAAATCGGCATTCCAAGGTGAAAAAAATTCGTATCTACAGCACTTTTAGACAGAGTCTGGATAAGAGTAATGTGATTTCTTGCTTACTATACTAACGTCTTTCTCTATGGAAACTGTATCGTCATTCAAGCGACCAATCTTGACCGGAACTCATGTTTGATATCAACAGATATCTGTTATGTAGATAACTCTTCGTTCAGTAAAAGAAACCAATCGACTTCAGTTCCATACTACAATCGTTGGTATATAGCAGGGTCAACAGCCGAGGAATAATGACATGATGAGAAATGAAAAGGGAGATTCCAGCCGTACTTACCTACGGCGGAAAGTGTTTTGTATTTGACCTTCATTAATTAAGAGGAGAAGCTAATCAGCAGTTGATCGTGCTAGCATCCTCATTACGAACAATTAGAGCTAAGTAGGAAAGAAGAGTTGGGGAAGGACACTCACCTGAGCAGTGCTTTCCCGGACGACTTGAGAAACCGTCTCCCTCAGCTGAGCAGCCATCCCAGGCTTCCCCAGCCCCCGGGAGAACTTCCTCTCACTCATCCTGGACACTTTTCACGGTCAATAATAGAATTTTTCCGCGAGATTCTTACGAAAACACGGGACACCCTTCAGCCTGTTTACGTTATCATCCCCACCCAATTCACAGTTTGAAGAGGAGAGGTCGCAGGAAGGAAGTCATCGTTATCTAATGATCTAAACTTCCTACTCCACTCAAATAAGAAACACCTTGTACATTCGTTAAAAAAAACGATTAGATAGGAAGTTTTAAAAAGGAAAAACCATTTTGCGCAAAAATATACAAATGTCGCAGCAAAAGGCAAATATTCACTACATAAATTCCATGAACACTTGGACAGCAATGCTGTCACATGCCAAAAAGACTAGACAAACAAAACAAATACACTCTACTACCTACTAACAGAGCTCTCTGTTGGATTTTTTCCGCGATATTCCTCTTATTGAAAAATTAATTCTTCTACGAATAGCATTATAAACAGTTTACAGAGTGCGCATGAAAGAAATAATAAACCAAAATGTATATGCGTAATTATCTTATTTTGTGGTAATTATTAATCTACTTTTTAAAGTCTTGAGCCCTCATTCCTCCATGAAAACTGATCACCACACATCTTTGTTATTAAAGTATAAAAACAACAACCTCTTTCGCTGTAAAACTTGAAGTGACGTGATTTAGCAGTTGTACTATAACCTCATTAGATTGATTAAACCTCAAGTTTGATGATTTTTTTTCAAGTTCAAAAATTACTTTATTTTAGTCTGAATGTTCGATAAATTACTGGCCGTTGTCCTGGTTTCTAGAAGTTCTGTTTCGATACATGTGTCGGGCTTAAATGACCTTTGTGGAGTTGATCAAAACAATTGCTTTTGGTATACCGATTGGCATAACTATCATTGATGTCGTTGGCTACGTAGCGAGAGTTGATGGAGTGTCTATGCAGCCCGCTTTGAACCCGGAGTCTGGAACGGATCACGATTATGTTTTTCTGAAGAAAAGGAAAGAGTTTAGCCGAGGCGATGTGGTAGCTTTGTACTCCCCGAGGGACAAAGATCAGAAACTGATCAAACGAGTTATAGCGTTAGAAGGTGACACAATAAAGACTCTATCTTACAAGCATTCTTTAGTCACAATCCCAGTTGGTCATTGTTGGGTGGAGGGCGATAATGCTAGTAATTCCATGGACTCAAATCTATTCGGTCCTATAGCTATTGCTTGTTTAACTGCCACTGCGACCGCCATCGTCTGGCCTCCTAGCAGGTGGCAATTCGTGAGATCTTCCGTCCCAGAATACAGGCTCCCTGAGAATTTCAGGCTAAAGGTGAGATTTGGTATGGATAGTTAGAAGAAGCTAGAGGGCTAACTGCATGTTTTATCGGACTGAAAAGCTGCCGATGTAAAGGCAAGCTACCAAATTAAATTGGCAGCCTAATTGCACCTATAAAATGAACGTAATAATATGAATGTTGTATCCTCTTCATTTGGCTTAGACACCTTCACTCAAATGCACAGATTCCTTTGATATGCTGTAAAGAACAGCCATAATAAACAACCAAATTGTGATTTAGTAATAAATTTTTGTTCAATTGTTTTTTTAAGGCTGGTGAGTAGTGAAGCCATGAGGTCCATCTGGCTGGGGAACCGTCTGGAGTTCAACTTCAAAGGGAAGGTTCTGGAGAATGCTGTCTGCTTGGGGGACATAGATAATGACGGCGAGTGGGAGCTAGTTGTTGGCAACATGATCGGTGACCTGGCTGTTTTCAAAGGTACATAACTGATCATGTGAAGTTAACATTAAGTTAAGTTACATTAAATCATATCATGTGAAGTTTCTCACTTACTTTACTGAAATTTATTCGTGATTTTTCCTGTTTGAAACTATGGAAATTTAGTATTAAAGCAATTTAGTGCAACTTTCCAACCCCCTCCCCCACTTCCACCATGTGGGGAAATTGGTTAAATGTTTGAATCCACACAAAATGTAAATCAGTATTAGGTATTGGGGTCGTTCGAAAAATAAGAATGGGTGGTAAAAAACTTGGATGGATGGATGTATATTTTCTTTGTAAGGGCCTAAACGAGACAGTACAAAAGTCAGGTACACAAAATACAGAATACAAAGTAAATATAACAATACAAATACTGATAATTTTAAGTCATGACAGGAATAAAAATAGTTCGATAATATGTAGGTAACACATATAGTAATTCAATCAGGTACATATTTCCTCCAATTCACATTTTAAAAAACTTGAGACTTCATAAAGTTTAATCTCCATCAAGGCCCGCTTCAAAGTACTTCTGAACTTTTTAACTGGAATTGTCTGAATTTGTACTGGTAAGCAATTGAAAAGACGAGTCCCCATCTGTACCGGATCACTTGTCAACGCTGTTGTAAGTCGAGCAGCAGGTGGGCGTAAGTTATTATTGCCTCTGGTGGGATATTGATGAACATCGTTGCCTCTCATGATTGAGTCGGTACGCTCCCGAACAAACAGAAGGGAATTCAGAACATAGTAACTTGGAATTGTCAGAATCCCGAGGTCTCTAAAGTGACTACGGCAGCTCTGACCGCAATTCAGTCCCCCCAAAATTCGAACTGCTCTTTTTTGAAGCTTAAAAACCTCGGCAGTGTGACAGCAGTTTCCCCAGAGCAAAATACAGTACGTAGCTCTACTGACGAAGCAGGCAAAATAAACGGAAAGGAGAGTTGCGGTGGTACTGATGGTAACAGACGACGCAGCATGAACAGCACCGAGGCGAGCTTGAGAACAAGATGTTCGACATGAGTGCGCCACGACAATCTATTTTCAATGATAACTCCCAAAAAGGTAATGTGCTGCTCAATTCTTTCATTCAAGTTGCATACGTCCGCAACCAAGGGAGGGGGGGGGGGGGGGGGGGGGGGGGATTTCATGTTTTCGACAAATAAATAGGCCATATCCGAGAATTCATTGTCTAGTGCCCGCCCGAGCAATCGGTCGTTTTCCTTCCGCTATCAACACTGTTACTGGTGGTAGACCAGCTGATGGTATATGGTCATTGTTGGGTTGCGATTGACGTGGTCTCCATGCTATAGGTAGTGGACAAGATAAAGGACATTAAAAAGTTAGGTCCTAGGTTGAACTGATTATCTTTTAGGGAGTTGATGCACTCACTCGCTCCTGAACCGGGGTAGGTTAGGAATTTTTTTGTTTTGTTAGACATTGAGAAAAAATTATTAGGGACGTCGAGAAATGGGTGGGACTGGTTCTCAGGCCTCAGCCTTAGTAGCTAGTGATCCTGTAAAAATTTGTGGCCTGATTTTTCAACTTTTCGTTACTCTTTCTAGTATTGGTAAAGTACATGCAATTACATTATTTTGAATATTTACTTGATCATTAAAAATGCAGTTCCAATTTGGTAATTTTCTTATACCTAACTTTTCATGTAATTGTCACAAAATTTTATTGGAAGACGCAGCTTCAAAGGAAGAAATACATGAATATTGATATTTTTCTCTTTACAATCGCCCCTGTACTTTCAATCAACTTAAGTTTAAAATCAACACTCCCAAAACTTTTTCAAGGCGAAGAGCTGTGGCAGAGCATTTCCAATTTGGGGCCGATTGCAGCCATCAGTGTAGGTGACGTCATGAATTGCGGAAGTAACGCTGTCATCATCATCACCATTGATGGTCATTGCTACGTCTATCTCTGCCTCAACAACGCTGGCGAAAAGTTGCGACTTGTCCATAAACAATTCATTTCTCCAAATACCAAAGTATGTATAGCGAAATTCCTTGATTGTATCTATTGAAACTAAATTGACATCTGTATCATGATTCTTGAAGGGGGTTCAATTCCCTTAAACTTTCTAACACACAATTTTTCTAAAATGTGTAGGTTTAGCCTGATAGAAAAGTTTGACTGAAAAAGTGGAGGCAACCAAGATAATGCAAAATTATTCACTTTCTGAAGCCTGTAGCTAAAAAAGATGCATTTTTTTGCAAAGTTGGAGCAATTGTTATCAGCTTTCCACTTTCTGATAGAATTATTTTCGTACAACGTTTCTCTTTGAGAAATAAGCAGAAAACCACAAAATCGTACCTCCAAACCTTGTGACAATCTAATGATTGACGTGATTAAATGTATACTGTATTCTCTAGAAAATCGTATTTATTCTTATTTTCAGAATAAGGGTAAATAACTCTGACACAATTTAATCACTGGGATATTTTATTTGCCTATTTCTTTGTGGTGCTCCAAAAGAAAGGCAACTAAGGGAGGATTTATGAACTAGCCTATTGGCTTGACTTATTATATTGAATACGCTTGATAGAATTCAAATAAATACCGAAAGGGGATTTCAGAATGTGTCTGGGATAGCAAAGGGTCAGGTATGGGTACTAGCTAATAATGCTTTTAAGATATTCAATTGCTATACGTAGGACAAAGAGGAGCTTGACTCACCATTTTAGCTGGTTGAACTCGAATGAAAGGAAGGGGTGACCGTGCTAGAAGGGGTGCCACTTGCACGCCATTCTTTCTAACGGTTCTGGGCAACAGTTGTTGGGAAGTTACAACTTCTCGCTCTCCTGCTAGTGGAAGGTGGTATGTATCGGAATTACTAGAGTCTTTATTACACAATCATTAAGGGACCTTCCCCCACTCATTCTTGTAAAATTGGGACCTTATTTTAGCCAAACTTAATGATAAAAATGGGTGTAACATAAATGTTAATGTGTGCCTCATTAGTAGGCACATACAATTGTTACACGAAACGAAAACGAGGATTCAATTTTTTATACACTCGGGCCATAAACTTTGGTTAAGAATCTTGGTCAAATTATCGGGGTACAATCTCCTCGATATTTCACTTGAAGGAACTACCTTTTTTCACCCAGTGGGTGAAACGAACACACTGAACACCTAAGGATATCTAACCTCTACTCAGTACATTTTGATCATAAATCTGTTATTTCCAAAAGCTCTCACGAGGCCTTGCAAGTGTGGCAATCCTCTGAAAACCACCAAAACAGGGCCTTTAGAAGTTCGAAGAAAATTGGAAAAGAAATAAGCCCCCCTTCCCTTCAACAACCAATATTCGTTGATACACCCACAGAATTCTTGTCTTGAGTTGCTGATTTCCTTCAGGTTAATCTTCTCTATTTACCAGTATTTGGTATGTACTTCACTTCACTTATTGGGGTTTCCTTTAGAAGAGAGTTTCAGGCACAGCGGCTTGTACTTCCCATAGTGTTGAGGCTCCTTTACGTTCAAAGAGTATTCCACAGGTCACCCCTAGTTGAGTTCATCATATGTAAATCTTTTAGCAAAAACAATTTTTTTTCTCTCTCTCTTCCGCTTATTGTCTCTGAGAGAAGAAATTAATGTGATGTCCAAATGGACAAAGTTCATTGATGGAGTTCTGTAACGGTCGTATCTCCAGTAATGATCGCATTTGGAAAGAAAGTAGGTACCCAGCGGTCTCTTCGAGACCGCAAGGGCACATTCGTATTTTGTGCTTGAGGAGCTGTAGGCCAATAGTAATTATTGTAGGTTTTTGCTGACCACAAATATTTATTTCTACAGCATCTTAATCTATTTTTCATCCTCGTAGGGGATGGCCATTGGCGACATGCTGGGGGATGGTCAGATTTACATGGTCCTTGGGTTTACGGATCGCGTCATCGGTTTGTATAAATGGGTACAGAATCCGGCCGAGGCGAGTCTGGTATGCTTCAACAGAAGAGAATGTTCATCCCAGGTAGGTAACTACTCTATATTATCATGATTTCTGGGGGAAACATTAAAAATGTGCTCACACATTCAAAGGAAACTTGTTATTTGTTGTTTTCCTGTGAAAAAATTCAAATTTAGATGATTATGTTCCCTTTCATTCCTTAAAAGGCATTACCAGACAAATTTTGAATATTGAAGAAAAATTACTATTCACTATTTTTCCTTTTGTTGTTACCTACGCTTTCTGCATTGATCGTCATTCACATTGGTTGTATATACTTGATAAATTTCTTCCTAAATATACACTAGTTTCTCGGTTTAATTATGAACTTGATATGGTCAATTTGAAAATAAGATTGTTATTTCATAGTTGAAATAGGTTGGTGCACTGATCTATCTTCAGCATAGACGGTTGGTTTTTATGGTTTTAGTGTACAGTTTCGATGAAATTCACATGGGTAACTATTCAGATATGTAAAACTTATATCCGATACTTCCATTTCCCGTCATTATACCCAACCAGAAATACTAGATAGCGTATAAACCATTGATGATCTGATATTTTTATTAGGCATTCACCTACAATATCAAGAATGTCATGGTGGGGAAACAATGGATGACCTAATATTATGTATATTATTCTTTTTGGTTAGATTGGCTCTGTTTGCATCGGTAAAGATGTGCATGGACAAAATGTAATATACGTCGCCCAGCCAGGCCAAAATTATACAACTATAAAATTCAGGTAACTTATTCACTTACATTTCTTATCAATACCGTTGTCTGGTTTGATCTGCTATTTATGATTTACTTATTACTTATACTTATGGTTTTGAGACACATGTCATTTCCTAATCCAAGGCCCTCTCACCACCTTGCCTGAATCCTCCACTTCCGAAGTTAGTTCCCGCATTGCTCAAGGCTCAGGGCAAAGACGGTGTAGCTAGAGTTGCCACTTTATGTACCGTCAATGGTGAAGTAGATCGCCCCATTACAAGTTGGGGTGGGGGGGTTGATCCTCAGTTCAAATCTTATTTCCCGTTCTTCTTTCTGTGCCCACAATTAGTTTGGGATTCCTCCACCAGAGCTCTCTATCTCAGAATGTGATTGATGAATTCCCTCTCATTGAACATTCTCCATGCAAATGGAAAAACTGTCGAATATCACTATTGTAATTTCCCGTATCAAATATCTCCGTTGGATCTTCAATCAACGAATTCCGCGAGAATAACTGAAACAATAATTCAAGGCTTTCCGACTTCAGGAGGTATTAGTAAAAAGGATCCGCAGGCTGCCCCAACAGGGGCAAAAGCTATGTAACTTCCGTCATTAAGTCTGTTCCCTGCTCTTGTACAATATATAGCTCTCCGAATGTTAATATTGATAGTATTGATTAATAGTTAAAGTGAACCAGTTTTCAGAGTTCGTTTCCAATATTTATGCAACTGGTTTTGGATTACACCATATTTACTTGATTAGTTTCAGAAATTGATTCGTTCATAGGTTAGCAAGTTGTGTAAGTGCTATCATTATCTAATTGCTCTGAATTATTTTAGCGATAAGGAAACTGCATCTGTGGAGTGTCACGTTGTCTATACCATTAAACCCAAAGATACCACCGTCTCGTCACAGGTGTTGGCAGCCGTTGGGAAGAATGGCACGACTGTGGTGACACTTCTCGATGGAACTATTCATTACGTTGAAGACGACAGAAATATCAAATGGTTAGTGATTCGACTGTACCATTTATAATACTATGACAGCAGAAATTTCTCAAATTTAATTAAATTTTTTATTTTATTATTTTTAGATAATCGAGATTTGAGGTTTTTCTATTTTTGTTGTTTCATTGAAATTTGTTATCCTTTGTGACGGTGCTGAATAGTTGGAGAAGCTCCATTTATAAGGAATAGCATGGTAACTTGGTGCAATAATAGATTTGTTCCAGTAGTCTTGCTCCCCAAGATGCACTTATTAAATGTAAACCTGAAATCTTATTTTGTGAAGCGCACACTATGTGAGATTGTCGTGTTCATCTTGAATGCAAATTTATATGATGATGAGTGTTTTCCTTGTTGCCTGATAATAATTCCCATCATTAGGCGCTTCCCTCTTCCATCTACAATTTGACATACTTTTTCTTCCGGTCATTGACATAATGACATAAATATCTAGATTGCAATTGATCTTTTAGAACCTGTTATCTATGAGAACACCCCACCAAGAAGCGATACCCTATCATGCCATTATCTCCATCAATATCATTGTCTTCCTCCATGGCAAGTGGCCAGTATTTTTTTTTTTTTTTTTTTTTTTTTTTTTTTTTTTTTTTTTTTTTTAGAGTGGGGAAAATTCTTTATGAACGAAGAGGAGTGACTGTGCTCCCTGCACCACCGAAAACCACCACTCCCTCTTCTTATAGAGAACTACCCCAGAACCACTTATTTAGTATTACTTCGGGGTAGTTCCCTTTTTTTGGCCATTCTGGCTCCTCATCTCCTTACGTCTTCTTTATTCCCAGGATCTATCCTGCTCCTTGGCTTTTAGGACCGCAAAAATGTATGTTTTCACCACGTCCCAGTTATTGTTCTCGGCTAACATTTTGTGGACGATGGTCTCCGGTGCAATCTCTCTCCAGGACTCCAAGGGATCCAACCAGATGAACTATGAGGTCAATTTAATTAAACCTCTTCGACTGTGGACGTTTTGCTCGAATATAACATTTCCCTGGAGTCAAGTAAGACGAACTACAAAGTGAAACTCTAGGCCACTGGCACAGCAGATGCTCGCTGGAAGGAGTCCAGCAGTCGAGCAGAAGTCATTGTCACAGTGTGTCTTTGATGCAAGTGAGTGAGGAAGTGAAAGATGCTACGTCAGGAAGTGTGATGTTCAGGATTAATTAATTGTTTTGTATTATTTTGGGTTCTACTGACGTGCAGCAAATGTAACGGCCAAAAATATAATACCTAGACAAAATTTGAACTCGTGTCTTCAATTACAAAGGAGAAATTCTTCAGGAACAGCACTCCAACCAAATAAGCTATTAGGCTGACTTAATCAAACCTCTTCGACTGTGGAAATTTTCCTTGAACGTAATAATATCTCAATCTGTGTATTACTAAACTGGTCCTCGGCACCACTATCACGCTGACTGAGGAACTTTTTAAAATGATTCTCTTTTCTATTGAACGTGTTTCTTGGTTTGCAGGACCGTTGATCTGGAGCAGCAAACCTTCAGATCTGCCAAAGTAAATGTGAGTCCCAACGGTGGAGACCAGATAGCGGCTGCTGCATGGTCGGGCCATACATTCATCATCGATACTGAAGGTCACGTTGTCTTATTCGAACTCGGAGTCCCCATTTTAGGGTTCACAGCTGGTCTATATGGCCCTCGAGGGACCACAGCCCTCGTCTACGTAACATTTGACAACAAAGTAAGTTTTCTGAATACCCAGTTCATAATTTTAGCGAATCGTCGTGAAAAATTAAGCTATTGCAATGGCTCGCCAAATTTTAAAATTAAAATTTTTGAAAAACTTCTTCATTGAAATCCGTTTTGAGGCATTCTGAAAGGATTCCTGACATTTGCGCTTTTTCATGTATACAGGGTGTCCCACGGAAAGGCCCCCCCCCCCCCCCATTTCCCCTAAATTCAGCCATTCTACATAATTTTTTACGTAGATCTTACGAAAAATACTTTCGCGCTAGAAGTGGCGCAAATGACATAATCTTTGTTTTTTCAGATGGGAACCCCATTTTTTATTGCAGATTCGAATTATACGTGAAATTTTACGAAGAAATGACCCATCACCTGATTTTCAAGTTCGCGAAAACGGGCGTCATTCCGCTCTAAAAGTGCAAAAATTGTGAAATACTGAGTTTTGAAGATATTCGATTACCACATTTAATACATGATTTTGGGATATTTTTTCGTGCTGAATCTCTTAATTATGTTCATTTATTGATATTTGCAACACCAACTTGGGAAAATACCGAAAAATCGACCAGAATGGCACTTATCTACTGATTTCCACACAGCACAAAGCGTACTAAAATGTAGTTTTTTCGGTATTTCCCCAAGTTTTCCAAAATTTTTGCACTTGAGCACGTATGAATGGAAAAGTGCACTTTTGGAGCGGAATTGCGCCTGTTTACGCACACTTGAAAAATCGAGTGACGATTCATTTCTTCATGAAATTTCACGTAGAATTCGAATCTGCAATAAAAATGGGGGTTCCTATTAAAAAAAAAAAAAAAACAAAAATAAAACAAGTTTATGTCATTTGCGCCATTTTCTTACGTAAAACATTATGAAGAATGGTGTTGTTCCTAATTTTTTACGTTTCCTAAGTTTAAGGGGAAATGTAGGGGGGTGTAACCTTTCCGTGGGACACCCTGTATTTATACACACACAAATATATATATAGGTATATATATGTGTGTGTGTGTGTGTGTGCGCACGCTCGTCATTCCAAACGATAACTCTCGTAAGGATTGAGATAAAAATCCCGTTCTCGCGCCAATAACTCAAGCTTTCCAAATTGAAGGATGGGTTCGTTGGGTAGCAGTTTTTGAGCCCATTAAATTGGTCACATTTCAAAAATGTCCTACAAAATCACTAAAAACGGCTAAAAACGGCAAAAAATTGTTGAATTTATAATTTTTAGCAGAATTGGGATCAAAACAAAATTATCAAAAATCAACTATGATATTAAAAATTTTCTGCGCGAAATTATGCTGAAAAATTTATAAAATCTGCAAAAAACTTCTAAAAATCTAAAATCTTTTTTGATTTGCTGAATTTTATTTAGTATTGAATTTTTTGCCGTAACAATTTCTTTCTACTGAAATCACTCAAATTCCAATACAATATATCATATGTTATATAAATCGATAGTTAATTTTTTAACGAAATTCGCTCATACGATCATGTTGCATGACTGGAAATTTTTCGAAAAATACTTATGTAATTATTACTATTTATCCCAACAAGTTGCCAGGTCAAGGGGAATCATTTTACCAAAGAGGGATAAGTATGTATATAAATGAATCCGTTTAAAATTTGTTACTATACCCAAAACAGTTGAAGTCTGTGCCCAGCTGGTTTTTTTTTTTTTTTTTTTATTTATAAAACCGGTGTTTTAACTGACTTTCACAAAAAATAAAATTCTGTGTGTCACCTATCTAAAAACGATTTCTCATTTTAGATTATTTTTCTCCTTTAGATTGTCATCTACTACGACGTCCTCATTGAAAATTTCGTGCTGCAGAGTCCCCACGCCTTCCAGTCCCAGGATCCTCTACTGGCCAACTACTCTCGCGAGGAGCTCAAGAAACTCACTCAATACCTCCTATACGATTTCCCCAAAAGACATTAAAGGTTTTTCTTGGTTGCTCACTCTTCCTTTAAGCGAGATGTAATTTATGTAGTCAATTTTTTAATTCTTGTAATATAGTATCTGCCTACTGCCATTTTTCGTTGTTGTTCTTGTGTTTTTCGTTTGAACGATGCAAGACAATTTTAATTTTGAATAAATGATTATTATTTGTATTAAATTTAATGGTTTTGGGTTCCTACCTCCTTGGCCTTACTTCATTGAGGGACTCCAATGAAAGTAGAGGAAGGAGGGAAAAATCACCGGAATGAACAAACAAAAAAAAGTAACTACTAGGTGCCTTGCGCCTCATCTGGGGGCACAAGCTGTACACCACCCCAGGTCTCTCATACTCTTCATTGAACAAAAGGGATTTTTGAAGAAGTAATTCTTCAGAGTGTGAAACCCTTGCCTGGATGGTTTACAACACACATCAGTTCTCACATTTTAAGTATAATTTCATTTGTCTCAGAGAGGCTATGTTCTGAATTTCAGTATCGTTGGTCGAATAGGTCCTAGAGAAATCGGCCTCACTCAGCGGGTACATACCCATGTACCTTCATTTATACCCAGCCGTCTCAAATTAATGTGTTCCCTTTAAAATAGCAGTTGTGTAGGTTAGAAGAATTTAGTTGGAGAGCTGCTACGTGGCGGGTGTAGGAGAGAAAAGATAAGGCTGGGGGGATTGTGGCAGAGGTAGTGGCTTAATTTCATTGCTGAGTTTTTTGAAATTTTTTGGGGTTAGCGGACTTTGTAATTAATATAGTATGAGGTATCCAAGATTATTCATATTCTGGTTGATTATGATCCTGTTAAATTTTCCAAGATATTAGCATAAGTTGTGAGCTTCTGTGTGCATTTTTAAGGGCAGTGTTGTGCCGGAAGTTGGGAGGTTTTTTGATCTGAAATGAAAAAAATTGGTCTTTTATGACTTCACAAATGAGTCAATTGAATGGAGAGTGTATTCATTATTTCACATTTATGCTTGTGCAGCAGGGGCGAGGTGTGACATTTTCCCGCACTCACCGCAAAAATATTCCCAACCAATGATTAACTTCACGAAAAATTGAATAGAAAAATATAGGTTAACGGTAGAAAAGGTTTCCATCCGAAGAATTTTGTCTGTAACGAATTGTTGTTCAGTTCAGTGAAAGAGGTTACAACACTACTTATAAATAAATTCCAGCCATCATAGCCAGTTTTTCGTCATAACCACGAGCTCCAAATGCAGATGGATGATAATGTCATCAAGTGCTGGAGTAGACATCGTGAGTTTGAGTGGCACTCTTCGAACATTTCCGCATTTCCGATCTTTATCACATACTTGAGATCAAAGCCGAAAAAAAATTTTTTTTGGTAGATAGGTACATAAAACCTGGTCACTGAAATATCAGAGAAATAAGGTGAGATGATAATGTGATACGGAATAGGTTCCTACGCCGAATTTTACTAAAGATACCCGAGAAATGCCAATCTTTGCGCATCTAGACGGACCTTGCAAACAAGACCTCCCCCTCGACCCACTTCTGCCGACCCATGCAGCTGTTCAGACTGGTTCAGATCCGCAAGCTTCATGCGCTTCCCACAGAGAGCATGGGACAGCACTTGTCCTGTCTCTTCCGTCTGGCCAGCAGCATCCAACCCCGTGATTTTTTGAAACATCTGTACTATCCCAGAACTTTTTCTTTCGTTTGGTTACAAAATAAAAATAAAAAGTACTTATGGTCTTCAGATTCTGCTATTCATCACCGCATCCAGTGATGACTGGACGCCACACCACTGTTGCGCAGCCATTTGCAATGCTGGTTGCAATGTCAATGAATGAGGAAGGCCCAATTCACACAGGACGGGCGTGTGGCGAAGACGTGGGACGGACGTGGCGGTGACGTGACCCATGCTATGCACACAGAAGGGGCGGGACAGTGGCGAGAAAGGATAAGTAATCAAAAGGTTTCGTGAAGTACAACATGGATTTTTCATCAAGCAGTGACGAAGATGATCAAGATGTGCTGGATTTGGTGTACTTGGCTGATCTGAACCAAAAAAGAGGAGATATTGGGTTCATCCATTATGGCCGAAGAAGGGGAACGTTTGATGTTATGGAAAGAGCTGAATATGTACCCAGAACGGTTTTTGACATTTTATGTCTTTACTATGGCACATAAATGAAAAAGCGTCACGCGGGGGAGCGTCACGCGGGGAGCGTCACGCGGAGATTCCCTAATGATCCCACGATTCTGAGATTTGGTATGTGGGCCCTTGAGGGACTTCTGAACACAACTGACCGATCCCAGATCAGCTGAGTGGCTCTAGAATCCAGTTTTTTCCCTAATGATCCCACGATTCTGAGATTTGGTATGTGGGCCCTTGAGGGACTTCTGAACACAACTGACCGATCCCAGATCAGCTGAGTGGCTCTAGAATCCAGTTTTTTCCCTAATGATCCCACTATTCTGAGATTTGGTATGTGCACCCTTGAGGGACTTCTGAACAGAACTGACCAATCCCAGATCAGCTGAGTGGCTCTAGAATCCAGTTTTTTCCCGAATGATCCCACGATTCTGAGATTTGGTATGTAGCCCCTTGAGGGACTTCTGAACACAACTGACCGATCCCAGATCAGCTGAGTGGCTCTAGAATCCAGTTTTTTCCCTAATGATCCCACGATTCTGAGATTTGGTATGTGGGCCCTTGAGGGACTTCTGAACACAACTGACCGATCCCAGATCAGCTGAGTGGCTCTAGAATCCAGTTTTTTCCCTAATGATCCCACGATTCTGAGATTTGGTATGTGGGCCCTTGAGGGACTTCTGTACACAACTGACCGATCCCAGATCAGCTGAGTGGCTCTAGAATCCAGTTTTTTCCCTAATGATCCCACGATTCTGAGATATGATATGTGGGCCCTTGACGGACTTCTGAACACAACTGACCGATCCCAGATCAGCTGAGTGGCTCTAGAATCCAGTTTTTTCCCTAATGATCCCACGATTCTGAGATTTGGTATGTGGGCCCTTGAGGGACTTCTGAACAGAACTGACCGATCCCAGATCAGCTGAGTGGCTCTAGAATCCAGTTTTTTCCCTAATGATCCCACGATTCTGAGATTTGGTATGTAGCCCCTTGAGTGACTTCTGAACACAATTGACCGATCCCAGATCAGCTGAGTCGCTCTAGAATCCAGTTTTTTCCCTAATGATCCCACGATTTTGAGATTTGGTATGTGGGCCCTTGAGGGACTTCTGAACACAACTGACCGATCCCAGATCAGCTGAGTGGCTCTAGAATCCAGTTTTTTCCCTAATGATCCCACGATTCTGAGATTTTGTATGTGGGCCCTTGAGGGACTTCTGAACACAACTGACCGATCCCAGATCAGCTGAGTGGCTCTAGAATCCAGTTTTTTCCCTAATGATCCCACGATTCTGAGATTTGGTATGTGGGCCCTTGAGGGACTTCTGAACACAACTGACCGATCCCAGATCAGCTGAGTCGCTCTAGAATCCAGTTTTTTCCCTAATGATCCCACGATTCTGAGATTTGGTATGTAGCCCCTTGAGAGACTTCTGAACACAACTGACCGATCCCAGATCAGCTGAGTCGCTCTAGAATCCAGTTTTTTCCCTAATGATCCCACGATTCTGAGATTTGGTATGTAGCCCCTTGAGAGACTTCTGAACACAACTGACCGATCCCAGATCAGCTGAGTGGCTCTAGAATCCAGTTTTTTCCCTAATGATCCCACGATTCTGAGATTTTGTATGTGGGCCCTTGAGGGACTTCTGAACACAACTGACTGATCCCAGATCAGCTGAGTGGCTCTAGAATCCAGTTGTTTCCCTAATGATCCCACGATTTTGAGATTTGGTATGTGGGCCCTTGAGGGACTTCTGAACACAACTGACCGATCCCAGATCAGCTGAGTGGCTCTAGAATCCAGTTTTTTCCCTAATGATCCCACGATTTTGAGATTTGGTATGTGGGCCCTTGAGGGACTTCTGAACACAACTGACCGATCCCAGATCAGCTGAGTGGCTCTAGAATACAATACGGGGTTTTATAGGAAGGGGAAAGGGGGCGCAAAGACATAAAATGTCTCTCGTGGTTGCGTACTTGTACGAAAGCTGTATCCACCGTATGAGTTTTGTCACGAAATTGCCAATAAAGGAGAATAAAAGATTTTGCGAAGATGAATGCAAATCTCATAGTCTTCGAAAAGGCCGTATCAAATCCAAATTTTTCCGTTTTTCAGGCGCAATTTTCTGCCAGGCTGCCAACAACTTTCTGCCTGGTCTTGGGGCGTTCCTGTTGCAATAATCCGCACGATTGTAATAAAATAAACACGGATTCTTCCCAAATTCTTCACTAAATTCAATGTTGAATTCAACATCATCCCGCATTTCATTGAAGTGACGAGTGGCACGGAACTGGCGCGCCCCTTCTCGAACGCCACGAGAGACGGCAAACGGACGTGGCAGGGGCAAACGGGCGGCTGCCTGCGCCACGTCCCTTCTGTTTACATTGAGCCATTTGTTTACATGGAAAGATTAGGAAGTGACAAAAGTCGGCTCCACGTCTTCGCCACGCGCCCGTTCTGTGTGAATTGGGCCGAAGATTGCCATGAGACAAAAATTTTCTTTTTGTTCTTGCAGAGCTCACTATTTCTTTGAATGCAATGAAACTCGTAGGTAGACATCTATGTTATAATCCTACAACTATTATTAAAATAGAAAAAAAAGTATTGATGTATGGGTTTGGCAACGATATGGGGACAGCAGTTACTAAACCATATTCGTTCAGGAAGCCCTGAACCACAGAATAAGGGCGAACATTTGGATTTAACAAGAATTTGGAGAAAATACGGAAGCCGCGGGAAAAACGAATGTTCAGGGTGCTCTAAAATGTTAAATAAGAGTAAAAATTTGGATTTGGGAGGTAAAAACTGTTGCCTGCAGTTTGAGACAGTTCGCAAACTAAAGGTCTTCTTTTAGCCTGCTGGTCATGGTCTCACACATCGATGAACAGAGCTGCACGTCCGGTTGCAGGATCATCAAAGAATTATATACTGCGAATTTCATCAAAATAGGATGAAAGCAGTGGAAATTAAGCTTGTTACAAGGATTAGCGGACACATGACAGTAACAAAAGTTGTTCAAAATGGGCATAAACGTAAAAAAATGCGAGTGGAAAACTTGATTTTGGAGACAAAAAAATGTGCATATCCTGAAAGTGAAAACTTGCTTATGGACTGGACTCAGAAGCAAAAAAAAAAAAAAATACATATATATATATATATATAGATGAAATAAAAAAATTATTTTCGCATTTCTTCGAGATCGGCTATAGAATCGAAGTTAACCCCTAAGAACCCAAGCACCAAATTTCCGAGGCTAGAATTTTTCTCTTCGTTGTTTATTCTTTCAAATGGTCTAAATAAACAGGAAATGAAAAAACTTTTGGAAAATAGCTATTTTTGGAAAATTTAGCCAATCCGTTGCTCCAAAGCAACATTGGGCAGGCTGCGCTCTTGAAGTGTTGCTCGAGGGCAACATGGGGTGAACTCCGCTCATAGCTCTACACCCACTGTTGCTTATAGGCATCATCGGGTGAGATCGGCTCAGGTAAATGCGCCTATATGCACACCGTGGTTGCCTAAAGCTGGCTAATGATTAAATGCAATCACTCAAAAAATCATTTGCATCCTTGGAAATGCCTTCTGAAATAGCATTTTGGGCTATTCAATGACAAATGAGAATGGAAAGTAACAAATGGAGATAGATTTGTAACAAATACTTGTAATATATAGTTCTTTTCATAATAGGCTATTTAATAAAATGAAAATAGGTATAGGACACAATTTTAAGAAAGAAAATTAAGTTAGGATTAAAAATGACTTTCAATTACTCGTACATCACAATATCATTACATCATAATATCATCATAACTAGAGCAAACTCGAACAAGTTGAACTTTGTTGAATTTAAAAATTTTAAAATGATTTCGTTGGCTTTAGTCTTTTTTGCTTTCTCTTCTCATATTTATTTACTTCTATCACTCAGTCGGAGGTTCAAAGGTAACACAGGTAGAGGGAATGATATCTATGGGACTCCTCCTTGAAGAAAATGGCTTTGCTTGAGAACTCTCGATTCCAGCCATAGTCTCGTCATCTGATGCATCATTATGGGTGGGCACCAACGCCTCACAGTCCATGTATTCCTCACCCTCTTCGGAAAAATCATTGTTTTGAAGGTTTTTGAGGGCGAAGCAAGTCTCAGAAATAGCGCAAGAGTCCAAATCCAAGTTCATCACTTCAGGAATCTCTTCCACTAAAACGTCCTCAGACTCGTCCCAACTTTGTCATTGTCTACTTTTTCATCTTCTTCACTGTCATTTTCTGGCTCTGACTCCACGCCAGGTTTAGGGATCAGTATTCGAACGTCTTGGACACAGTCTATAATGGGGATGTCCTCCCTCCTTCTCTTTATCCTCACTCTCACTATTCCGAATTGAAAGTTGTTTTTGTTCCTGCCGTCATAAGGCAGCTTACACCATCAGATGTTCACGTGAGAGGATGGCGGGTGAGCACAGCCCGCCCTGTGTTGCTCTCAAACCACATTCAGGGGCCTTGAGTGAGTGAAGCCTGCCCGATGTTGCTTTCAAGCATCATTGACGGGCCTTGGGTGAGCGAAGCCTGCCCGATGTTGCTTTCAAGCGACATTAAAACAATTAGCTCTGGTGGCGTTGTAAACCATCCGATTTTGACTTCTGAAGCATAAATCACTTCTGTAGAATGTGATTTTTGTGGAAAAAAATTCACAGGTCAATTGGATGAAGAATAAAGTCAGCATAATAAGTAAAACTTACCTTCCTCCCACGCCGATCCATCCTGAACGAGTTAGCAGCATTGATAGCACTTATCACACTTCAAATCCACCAAAACTGATTCAGGATGGCCAACATTCACTCTCAGATTCTTCCAGAAGAGATAAAATAACTTGTCAATGAGCCTGGACTTCCCGCGTTTTTTAAAAAAATCATCAAAGTGAGTGTTGCTTGAGACCCACATTGGGTTCCTAGGGGTTAAGCTTTTTGCAGACCTAAGTACCTACTTTGTATAGTTGAGTAGGTAGTGTAACATTCATTCTAGGTGATAGAATAGCAACACTGTTTCTATGAAGGCTTGTTTATTTCTTGTAACGGTACACTTGTGTATACATCGCCGTTCCTCAGTTCTTTGCTCTCCTGCACTGGTTCAATTTTGTTCTTCAAGTATTTTCGGACATAAGGCGAAAAAAGGTTCGGGTCCAGGGTTTTGCTTTCGTTCCCACCTGTGATGTAGCTGATGCAGATCCCCACCAATACAGTAGTCAGGAAACAAGTCGTCGAGTGCCATTGAAAAGGGAGTTTGAAAAGCGGGAAAATGTAGTCCTTTGATACGTTGTACCCATTGCTGCAAAGTGGGTGTACAATCAGGTTATGGGGTTAAAAGCTCTGAGTAGGCACATAATCTAGAGCATTGCAAATTATTACACAAAGATTTATTATTTTTGGATTAGATATAGCCCTTCTACACAGATAACTGGTCCATAGAAAATACTTATCAAACTGAGTCTATGGTGCATTATCGAAATATAACTGGGTGATGTCACCTACCAAAAGTTAATAAATTAATAACATAAAATAACAAATAAATACAAAATTTATGCGTAACCAACTTTTCGAATCGGTCAGCTAGAGCTCATGGTGGAGCCCGTCATTTCATAATCAGACAGGCGACATAACTTTTAGCACACTCAGCTGATCAGGATGGAGCCTGTAAGGTCATTCGTGTCTTGTTATCACAGAGAGACTCCCTATCAATTTTCAACGTCCGTCAGTGAATAGGAGAGATTTTAGCAAGATTTTGCCATCATTATGATTGATATTACGGCTAGAGTTCAGATGATCTCCACCAAAGTCAGCGAGGCACAAGTTCCGACATGTTAAATTGAATGTTTTATCTTAACCATTCTAGATATTTTCTTTTCTGCAAATTTTATTCCCGTCCTAAATTTTGAAATTTTTGAAGTCCACATATATGTCCTAAAGATCTGCAATGGGCAACCAACGCGAAGATACAATTTTTTATCTTCTTGTGTATATCCGATTCATTCATGATCCGATCTTACTCAAATTTGCAAAAAAGAATTTCAGTGAGGAATTCAATCCACGGGATTCAACAAATAATCGTTGTGATTTGACAGTCAGGTAGGTACTACTTATTGTCAGCAAGAATTTGTCGGATATTGCTATGTTATGTTAACCCAAAGTTGACCCTCCTATCACTTGAATAAGTATACCTACCTATATATCACGAAATTCTGGTGAGGTGCCAACGTAAGTGGAACACAGATCGATTTTTTCCACACCCAAAATAGACGCACACGTGCCAGATTCGAATAATCGAACCTAGAGATGAATTGTAGCGTAGCGTCACACGCATAGTCCCATGTAAATCGAACAATTTTAGAGAACCTAGTGTGAACCGTTGTCACCAATACAATACAAATTATTTTTATCATTCAGTAATGATTGACACCACGTTTTCTGCTACACGTCGTGCTTTTATTTCAGTGAATGCTTTGCCTGCAAGCATCTCTCTCTTGTAATTCAATTTAAGGTAGATAGATACCCAGAAATCAGATTTTAAGTAGTTTTCTGGAGTGCGCTTTTGTAAGTCACTAGTCAAATGATGGGGTCTTTTCTATTAAATACGACCGCATACCTACGGTCTTTTCTATTATACGACCGCAAAACAATTTTCTATAGAAACGGAACGATATTAAAGTACCTACCTAGTTTTCCTTACCTCAATAATTGATGAGATTATCCATGAAATGAAAGGTTTGGTTTGAAAAAATATTAAAAAAGAAAGAAATACACTGTATTAAAAACGGTCGTTTATTATACGACCGCATAGCTAGAACCATTTTCTATAGACGTTGTGCGACTAAATATTGCTTCGATCATAGAATAAATGCCCAATAGATCAGTTGAGAAGGTATTATTTCCAGTGTTAGAAGGTATTGTCAAACCTTGAAGCACTGACTGGATACTGACGGCGAGCAACTCGAAGTAACTAATAAGATAAGGAAACAATACGTGATTCTATCAATAACAAACAATAGTTTCTCAACGGTCTATTGGACATTTATTTGTTGAACAAAGCAATAAATAGCAAAAACTAGTCTCACAACTATAGAAAATTGTTTTAGCGATGCGGTCGTATAATAGAAAAGACCCAAATGATGAAACCGTGTCCCTACTAAATTGTTAAAGCTTTACTACTCTAGAAGGTAAAATTTATAGTGATTTAAATGTTACTTGATATACAAACCTCCCGTAGACTGTGGTAACATTCATCGGGCAATCCACCACGCTCATTGGTTTTACGGGATCGACTAGGTGTCCTGCCAAACGTGCATACCTGTTCCCTGTTATGATGGTAATTCCTATAATCACACCAGCTGCTCCACCCCAAGATGCTCCCTAAAAGATGTATAACACTGGTTAACGTAATACAAATATATATATATATATATATATATATATATATATATATATATATATCTTACTAAATTGATGAGCTGCATAGCTAAATGAAGTAGTGTAGGTGTTTTTCTTGTTAGGAATGACGATAGACAGCCAGTTTTTTTAATTGGTTTTATTGCAACGTTTCTGCCTCCAACGTTGCAATAAAACCAATAAAAAAAACTGGCTGTCTACTGTCATTCCTAACAAGAAAAACACCTACAATATTTTACTATACTTCACACCACCAAACTAATTGTTTTTAGACTAATAGATGAGTTGAAGATTGTGGGTAGGTACCAACCTAGCCAACATTCCTCGTACCAACAGCTTGAAGTATATCCTCATTTAAACATTTACCAGATCTGTCACTTTTGATAATTTCGATTTCAACATACCTCCCTTTGGCTAACCACATCAAAAGATGCAAGTTTAGCATTTGGAGGCATCTGAATGTCCTCAATTTTGGAGACCAAATCATAAGAATTTAGCACAGTATGTTGAGGCCGAAAGTTGATTTTGTTTGTAAATATAATATTGAGTTTTTTTTAGCCTATTTGTAAGCAGGAGCACCAATATAACTAAAAAATAGTCTTAAAGCATTACCTACTAGGATCCGTTAAGGACAAAATCAATGTTCAGGATAAAAGTGGGGTTTATAAATTAGTTAGTTTAATAAAAAATAGTCTTAAAGCATTACCTACTAGGATCCGTTAAGGACAAAATCAATGTTCAGGATAAAAGTGGGGTTTATACTCGTAAATTAAAATGTTCTTGTGGCTACTGGTAGGAAATTTAGGGAAAGAATAGACGATCATCAGGAGAATTTCAGGGAAAATTAGGGTAAGTCTACATTTGCGAAACATCTTAAGGAATCCAATTACAGTTACAATTTTGATTTGACAGATAGACAGTTTGTAGAATTTCTTCATCAATATGTTGAATGTACTTGAAAAATTCGAAATTACAAAAGTGACAGGTCTGGTAAATGTTTAAATGAGGATACACCTCAATATATTTCACCACTGAGAAGTCCATTTCTATAAAGCTTGGAATTATCCCTTCACACTGTTGAAACGATATTTAGTTATTTTCCCCTTTCACTTCATCTGATTAGCTATAATCCCCCTTCACTTAGTATGCACTTTATTGGTTATACCTCCTGCCCTTTCCCTTTCTCTCGTCCAATGGGATTCAATCTCCCTTCACCTGTCACTATATAAGCTGTGTCCTTTCTAATGTGTCTTCAGTTATTGTTTGTTACTGATGATGGCCTAACCGTCGAAATCGATTTAACATTGTAACTCATTATTTTTCGTGGAAATAGACAACGTTTTTCACTGACTTCCGTTTTGAAATGGGTTTCCACAACTTCGTCGCGAGTGATTTAGTTCGTAAATATTATTTGACTCAGTTATTCTTCCCTCTTACGGCTGTACATACGATAGCTATATAACTGTTATCATCGGAGAAATTGTTGTTGGACAAAAATTCATTTTAAACATCACTTACGATTTAGACAAAAAATTACCTGCATGCATTGGAGAAAATAAAGAACTTGAGCATGGAAATACAGAACAAGTGAAAAGTAAAATATGGAACATATGCTTAGATGATATTCACATTAGGTCACAGGTTGGAAGGGTCGTGGTTTAGATACACGGAAAAGGCAAATCAGTAATTTGCTGCATGCATTGAATGATTTCATAATCAGTTTTTTGAATCTGCGTTCAACACTCATAGTATTCGGTTTTTTCACCCAGAGTACCTGGCAACGCTGCCTACAAGTAGAGTGGATACCTACTTATACTAATAGCCTAACCTGCTTATCTCACTATTAGCCTAACCAACTTACCTCACTATTAGCCTAACCAACTTACCTTACTATTAGCTATTGGTGCAAACACTCCTAACACGAAGATTCCTAGTAGAATGCCGCAGCTGGATCCTCCCAAGCTGTTCGTCATCTCCAAGATGTTTCCCAATTTCTCAACGAATAAAATGAGGATAACGCTGAGTATTCCGAACGAAAGGGACAATCGTTTCATTATGCTGCTTGCTCTTTCATCCGACGGTGGTACTTTGTAACATGGGAGCATCAAATCTTTGTAAAGGGTGGCCGCTATGGTGTTGAGCCCTCCAGACATCGTGCTGTAATTATACACATAAGCAAATTGGGTTAATGTCTCTAGGTATCACAACAATATCGAGTTAGTAAATGGTGACAGTTGGGTTTAGGTCTGGTAATTGACAAATTTAGGTGCGTAGTACCTATAGGTACCTACATACTTAATTGACGAATATGCTGCTACAGAAACTTTTAAGAAGTCATAATTTTGCTTCCTCACTTCTGAAGGTTGGGAAGCTTTATGTATGTGAATGAAGTCGGAAAAATTTTGGTCCTCCAAACTCCACATTTCAATTTGCTTTTTGCGTTTCAGAGCTTGCTGATCAATTTTGGTTCCGTTTCTGTCTGTCTATGGTAAATCCTTTTCACGCCCAAAACTATACCAAGTTTCAGTTCGATTCCGATGAAATCATCTATAATTTTCAATGTCATCGAATCAATAGAAGCCTGTGCGTATGCGCAAACGTTAATTTATCAAAACGTCGATTTCTCATCATCTGTAGGTCGATTTCGTTCAAACTCGGTAGGTAATTGGCCTACCTATATGTTCTAGACAAATGCCCTATAAATTATATCGCGTTTGTTAGAGTAATAACTATTGCGCATGCTCTAAACTAATATCGATTGACACATGCTAAACTCAAAGTCTAATGGAACGATTTTGGAACCGTCCCGTACCTATTTCATTGTTTTCAACTCACCAGTTCATATTGCACTTGCACAAACGTAAATTACATTGAGTATCATTTTTTCGTTTCTTAATTGACCAATTATGACATTTCACGCTACTTCTTGATTTACTCTTTTCCGCTATGGGATTTTTCAAGATCATTTAAAACTTTTCAATGATCTATACATTCATGATAGGTAAACGAGGAAGCTATGTGCTACACCCTACTACGTTTTTCAAATGACTAAGCTCGTTCTTTCCCATCGGCTTCAGGGATCTGAAAGGTTCGCCAATGAGCTATTTCTAGGCATTAATAGATTAAAACATGAAAAAATTACTAAAATCTTTCTCCCCCCTCCCCCTCCCTTTGTTTTACCTATATTTCTTTTTACCGGTAGATATTCCTTGTGTTTATATTTTGCAGAAATGATAATAGTTTTAAAATAATAACAGAAAATAAAGTGATAAATAAATATCTAAATAAAATACCTCAGTGCTGCAGCAAATATTCCGGACATGTAGAGTCCAGGGAGGCCTTTTATGTGGCCAACGACATCCAGAACGAAGTGGGGTGAGATTTGATCCGCCTTCGTCACCTCCTGCAAGGGAACTTCAGTCAAGATATGACGGTTTTCTATTGTATATCATTTCTTAGGCTATTGGGCGTTTTAAAAGTTGCTACAAATTTTAAGATTTGAGTTTTGGTCCCTTCCACGGAACACAATTTTCTGTGAATTTATTTATTATTTTATTTTTATATTTTTTATTTATTTATTTTTTAAATTATTTTATTTTATTTTTTCTTCACAATATGTCCGCTAAAACTTTGCTGCGCGTCATTTAAAAATATCTGCAACGAATTCTTACCTCGTGTAAATTAACGTTAAAGTCAGTAGAACAGAAAGCACAACAGTTTGGATTTTTTTTATCGAGTGTATTTTATGGATATAAGTCGTAGACTGTAGTTTTAGGGAACTACCTGCTAAAAATAAGTCGTTCTATCAAAATAATGATCTCACCTTTTCAACGGGTCAGTCAATTTCACATTCACTTTAATTAGGGGAGAAAACTATGTTTTAATGATGTAAAACCTTGTTTTTTCAATGAAATCTAGGATTTTCCTGAAATATGACCTTTTATGAAAATTCGAGTTTGGGGTCGGTTTCGACGTTCTATTTACGATGAATCAAATGGAAACACTTACAGATCTCCCCAACCCGTTATAACCGCATTTAACACTTCAACTCACAAACTAGTTGGCAAAGTGTAAAACTCGATAATAACGGGGTTGGGAGATTTGCTAGTGTTACCATTTGATTCAGCGTAAAAACATACTTAGAAACCGATCCTAAACTCGTATTTTTATATAAGTAATTTTTCAAGAGAATTGATTTCATTGAAAAAACAAGGTTTTTCAACATTAAAACATAGTTTTCCCCCTAATCAGCAGTAAAACTGACTACACCGTTGAAAAGGTGAGATGTTGGCGCAGTTTTTATCGTTCTTGTGCTTTGAAAAAATCGTGGTTCTCATAATTCGATTTCAGGTGGAAAAAACTCAAGGTTTCCCAAATCAGGTAAAATTTGCTTTTCAGAGGGCTTTTTCTTGTCTCAAACCCAGATTCTAAAAAAAGGTCTGGCTTCCATCCGATAGGAAATTTAATGTTCTTTTCAACGGTATCCTCAAATTTGAATTTGCACAGTTAATTAAGGGCGTTATGACCAATTTAGTAACATATGGTCAAAACCACGAAGAAATCGTCAGAATTAAATTACTCGAAAACCAAGTGTTAAAAAATTCTAAGAGGAACTTTCGATCAGAAATGAGCTCTAGAACACCCCCTAAAATACTGACTACTTTATCTCGGACACTCTGTATGTAGGTTTCAAAGTGAACTCTTGTCACACTAATACATATGAAGGAACTCTCGATCTCTTCCGTTATCCATTACTTGTGCATTCACTCTCAGTTCTAGACGGAGATGAACAATCTTGAAATGACGGAAATATTCTCAAGTTGGTTCTTCTAGACTTAATATCGTTATTTTTTTTGCCAAAATTCCAAGACATCGGCAATTATTTCTGGTTTCAAATATCTTCTGCCTAGTATGCAATATACAAAAATAATATTTCATAAAAGTTTTTGAAATACCTACGCTAATTACTAGTGTTTATTTTACTTTATTTATCGCATTATTTACTGTCACTCTTTTTGACAGTGAGTCTCAATGAATCAATAAAACCAAAAAGTAATTATTTCCAGCTGTTTATCGCTGATTATTTCCAGCAGCGGTAGCTGTGTAGCTACCGACACACAGAAACGAACATATATGCCAACCTCTGTATGCTCTTCTAACTCAATTTGGCTATGAGTTTGAACTCGTTAAATATGCGACCCTTCAGTCGTTTTCAAATGATGGATAACAATTATAAAATTGTCGGTCATTCTTCAATCTTCTGAGTTTATGTGATACGTGTAATACTCTTATCATTCCATCCTGCTGGTTGAAATTATCGATACAGAAAAATGTATATAAAACTTCACATAAAATTTGAGCAAAAATGACATAATTTTTTAATAAAAATTATTTATTTAACAAAATAGGAAATGCGAATCATAGATAATTAATCTCACTTAGGTATAATTCATAAGTGTATCAATTATTGTGCTTCATGCATCTAACTTATTACTTACTGTATTTAGTTTTTTGTTTTTTGTATCTACCTTCTCGGCTCATAGTGTCCGGTATTTTTCTCGTACCACCTCGCAACCCTATCTTATGTACGCGTGTGTGCCTTTCGTGTGTCCGCAAATGCTTGTAACACCAAAGATTTGCGTCAACAACAACAGTTTTCTCTCGATTCTGATGACATTTTCAGGGAATGCGAGGGTTAAAGAGTAGATGGTCCCCTATTAGTTTCATATATTTATACGGTGTATTTCCAAACGATAACTACCTTTTGAAACGGCGTAAAAAATTCGTCTCGGCAAAAGACTGGTCTCGTTTGCCAGCCCGATCGCTCCTGAATTTAAGGCTCAAATTTACAATTTAATGGAACAAAAAATGCAAAAACATCGATTTTTTGACAAAAGGGCATGCAGGGTGTCACAGTCGAAGTTTATTTATTTAGCGCTGAGACGATTGCAATCACTCCCAGATCTCCAAGACTCATAAATAAGTGAAAAAAATTGATTTTTAGGTGAAAAATGCCCATAATTGACCAAATTTTCGAGTTCGGCTGCGTGTTCTAAAATTTTCTTTGCGATCTCGTCACACAGCTGTCCCCTCAGTTTTATTCAAAACATGGTTGGCCTCAATGATCAGAATTTAAGTGCCTAATTTATTGTTACCCACATTATTTCCTTGAAAATTTGCTCTATTAGTCATGCTGAATGATTGATTAATAATTGGAGCGACAATATGCTGATCCAGTCAAAATATTGAAAAGGGTGTTTAAGCAGTCATGGTATTTCTACCTCTGTTGATCTTCTACATGTTAGGAAAGTAGAGTGGAAGTTTCGCATTATTGCGTTTTACCTGTGTTGAGAGGGGATCACATCCTCTGTATTTAGCATACGCCAACAAACCCACAGTTCCGGAAAACAGCCGAAAGCATATTGAGCCGAAGGTAAGTATCACGACCGACCTGTAACAGTTAAGAATAATAACAATTTATTTTAAGAACACGTACAGACATTTCTATTGTTTGCTTCCGAGTCTACCTAAAGGTGGTGGAAACATTGTTTTCACTTTCGGGAGAAAAAAAATTTTTGGTCTCCAAAATCAAAATGTTCACTAGCATTTTACGTCTTAGACCATTCTGAACAACTTTGGTTCCGTGACTGTATGTCTTTCTGTCTGTGTGTGTGTGTCTGTCGTGTGTCCGCAAATCCTTATAATAAGCTTATTTTCCACAGTTTTCATCCGATTCGGATGAAATTTTCAGGAAATGTGCGAGCTAGAGGATAGACGGTCCCCTATCAGTTTCATCGTTCTTGACTTATTACCGCAAACGTAAATTCTACCAAGCATCATTTTCTCAAGCCCTAGTCGTTCGATCTCGTTCAAATTTGGATGATAGTGTGGGGATGGCAATTTGATCATCTTATATAAATTTTAACACGATTGTATCATGAATAACTACTGTGCATGCGCCAAAATGAAATCATAGTAACAATCTTATTTTCCACAGTTTTCATCCGTTCTGGATGAAATTTTTAGGGAATGTGCGAGCTATGGTGTAGACGCATATCCGTTTCATTGTTGCGAAATCAATAATCCAACCTGCTCATGCGCAATCGTAAATTCCATCATGCTCCATTTTTTCACGCCTTTGTTGTGCGATCTAGCTCAAATTTTGATGATAGTTGGGGGATGACGATTTGATCATCCCCTATCAATTTCAACATGGTTGTATCATTAATAGGTACTGCGCATGGGCCTATGTGAAATCCTTGTAACGTCCTTAATTTCCACTGTTTTCACCCGATTTTGATGAGATTGCCAGAGAATGCGCGAATTAGGTTGCAGATAGTCCCCTATCAGTTTCATTGTTGCTAAATCAATACTTCATTCTGCGCATGCGCAAACGTAAATTTCATCATGTTCTATCTTTTCACTCTCTAGTCGTTTGAGTTCGCTTAAATTCGGATGATAGAAGAAGATGATAGGTAAACGAGGATGCAATGTGCCACACCCAACTTGGCAGACGTTTTTGTTTTGTTTATATACAAAACTCCTCTCAAATATAGAGAAGGCGCATCATAAAAGAAGACACGAAAAAATGAATAAATAGTGGGGAAGACGCCCAAGTTTACCCCCATATACCCGACTCTGGCCTTAAGGATTAAGGAAGTTGAGGAAGGTGAACGAGGAGGGGAGGGGGGGGGGGGTGAAAGGAAGTGCCCCTATGGAATAACCACCGATAGCGATTTCGTAACTATTCATGGTACATCTAATCACCCTTTAGTTCATAAGAATGCGGCCTTCCACAGTAATACAACCGTGCACTACATATTCCAATGAGTGAACAAAATTTATCAAAAGAAAACTTCAAAGTCAATTATTAAAACATATCAGCAAGAAATGGATACGGGGGGGATCTCGTTGATACCATATGGGATAAGGATTTGAGGAAAAAGAGTAGGGACAAAGTCACCAATTTGGCTAGGGAAGATGTTGCAAATCAGTTTAAAGAGTCCAATTATAGTTACAATTTTGATTTGGAAAATAGACAGTTTGTAGAGTTTCTTCATTTTTGTCCAAAGGGCAGTATGTTGAATGTACTGGAAAACTTCGAAATGATCAAAAGTGACAGGTCCGGTAAATGTTTAAATGAGGATATCCTGCACCATTGATTGATGCATTTCTGTAAAGCTTGGAATTATCCCCTTGTTAAAACCAGGTTGAGCATTCCTTTCCCCGCACTTCATCCGATTAGGCAAAATACCTCTTATTTGTATACACTTTAGTGGTTGTACCTCAAGCTCTTTCCTTTCTCCCGACCAACGGTATTCAGTCTCCCCTCACCCTTTGACTATATAAACTGTGTCCTTTCTAATGTATGTACAGATATTGTTTGTTACTGATGATGGCCTAATCGTCTAAATCGATCTAACATCGTATCTGTTTATTTTGGTGGAATTGGACAACTTTCGCCTTTAACTTCCGTTTTTTACTCCGATGATACTCCGCAGTACTCCTACCGATATGCCTAACTCACTCTGTGGCACTTTTCCTCACACCACACGCCGCGCCATGGCACAGTCACGGCCATGAGTAGAGAGTTTCTGATGTTTTCACCACAGATTCCAGAGAGGTCAGGAATGTCCGAAAGTTGCATCGAAGGTTTTTCTATTAAGAGGTGAGACAGGTAATTACGGGTTCGCCCAGCGCCGAATATGATAATTAATACTGTAATAATACCACTAGCCAGCTAGGCATTATACGCACTTGGACAAATCTTCCGCCACATCAATCAATCGATGTCATTAATTCATGTTGTGTTAGGAAAGTCAAGAATTTCCAATAACATGATCATGAAATTCATGTTCCTCTTCGAGTCAAGTACTACTACTATTACACCAACAGCGATTGGTCATGAGTTCTACGCGAATGCGATTGATTAACACGAAAACCACTAATGTTCCTTCAGAATCATTCCTCGAAAATTATGCTTAAAATCATAAAATTATAGGTTAAAATAAAATGGATTAAAATTGAAGAATAAACGAACGAATAAATAAATAAAAAATAAAATAAATGAATGAATGAATAATAATAATATAATAAATTATAATAACGTTTCATTATTTTGGTCTCCGCAAATCTCATGAAACGTAATTTGTCTTGACCATCCAACCATCAGCTTGGCCATACATTTCGGAGCAGCATGTTCTGTAACTTACTGTACAACTATACTGTGTATGTCTCCGTATAACTTATATGACGGTACCTACCTAGTTTTTATAAAATCGTATGGAAGAGTTTTTATGCTGATTGCACTCACTTTCAGTACCAGCTACGTAAAGAGTACCTATCAATTACTCGACAACTCTAACAAACTGTTTTTGCTACCATGGTAGGAGAAGCAGTGTTTGCTCTTTTGGGGGAGAACGATTGTTTTTGCAATAATAAAAATTTTATTTCGCGTTTAAATGGCCGTTATGGACAACTTTTGTATCGTGTCTGTATGTGTGTATGTTTGTGTGTCCGCAACGCCTTGTAACTAGCTTAATTTCTGCGGTTTTCACCAGATTTTGATAAAGCTTTCAGGAAATGTACATCATCAATCAATGTTCTGTTCTCTCACTACAAGCTATAATGGAGCAGCAACCCTATGATTTTTCGGGGGAACTAAGTTTCATCAATAACGGCTAGATAGTGTTTGACTTGCAGCAAGCAAGCGGCATTACGCGGCATACGAGCCTCTGCCACGGTTTCGTCAATTCACGGCACTGCATCAACAGCTCGTGTAAGGAAAGTTTAGGCGTGTTATTTACTTTTATTTTCTGTTCAGACTGTCTTCGCCTATGCAGAACAGTAGATACCTTCCTAATGATTCGTTTAATAATATAGACAGGTGTTCTATGTAGAAGAGCTATACAATACAGAAATAATAAACCGCTGCGTAATAATTTGCAAAGTTTTCCTTACTCCTTTTAATGATTTCATACGAGCGCAGAAGTGAAAATTCGAAATCAAATGAATTCAGAAGGAAGGTACTGCCGGCTATATTTTTAGATAAGGCTTACCATTTTGCTTGGTTCTCAGTCGGAAGGGCCACAAGCCGTTGTACGAAGGATGGATTGACTGCTGTTTCTCCTAACCAATGAACAAACATCCCGCCTGAAGCCGTCCAGAATGTCATGCGAGCCGTATAAGAGGTGTCCATGCTTAAAATGAAGAACTAGTTTATAAATCTGGTTATAGGTAACATTCAATACAATTAATAAATATATTTTCAACCCCTGCTAAATACTAATCTTAATATTGTAGTACTCAGTTTTTTTTAACATGAACTATATATGGGCGAATTTTCGTATTTCAAATTATTACAAATAAAAAAAATGAAAATTTTATTCCAGTTTATTAATTATTAATTTTCAATAATGAATCTTTGTAATTAATAAATAAGGAAAAATGTTTACCCAACCTATAGATTCCAGTAATTGTATACAAAATATAAACCGTCCTTCCACTTCTTTTCTTCCTAGTGCTTTATTGAAGTTTAAATAATTTAGATAAAAAATTACATTATCGAATACGAATGGAAAGCACCGACCCAGGAGCAGGCTCTTTTATAGCCAACTTTGTGAGGGGAGGCACCCCCCTCTCAAGATGATGGGATTTCAGGAGCCGTCACGCGTGATGTGGTTTGAAATTCTCAAGTCCTAGGCCGGCGTTTACTTATTTATTGGTAAAAATTATGAATAAATATTTACTTGGTATATATTACAAGTCGAGCACAACACAGGATGTGCCTGAAATCAGGGTATCTCATTTTTAACATGGAATCATGTTTTAGCGATGGATCCCCCACCGAAAAGTGAGACTATAAAGTGAGATGAAAGTAGCGCCAATAATTGTGATGATTTCCGCTTACAACCGAGTCGTTGCTAGGGATATGATACTTCGTCGTTTTTCATCCCACAAAATTCGTTGACCATTCGTTCGAAAGCTCTCGATTTATCCAACCATACTATATTAACTACTGCGAAGTGCGTGGCCAACAAGCTGAGTTATGAGCATAGTTATATGAATAATTGTTTACACACAGGTGATCATTCTCAATTATTGATATTGTGAACATGATTGCAACCGCTTGTTAATTTCTGATGATTTCATTGAGCTGGTGTTTCGATTATGTGATTCATAGCAGGTGATCCGAATATTGCGAGAACGGTTTGATTTGTGAAGCGGTGGCTAAATCATTTTAATAGGTAATTTCTATACTTTACACTATAGGAAGCAAGAGCTCAATCGTCGTGATCATTATTTCTATAATAAAGTGAGAGCGAGGAGCTAAAACATGATTCCATGTTTTTTACATTTTAGCAGTCAGGCTCAAAGTAATAACATCCGGGGGGGGTCCAGGGGGGCGAAGCCCCCCGTGGTGGGGTCAAGGGGCGGAGCCCCTTGCGAGGCCCGAAGGGCCGAGTTTTTTTGTTAAATTAAATTCAATGAATGAAAGAAAAAGACCTCAACACGATTGTGAATCGCTAACTATTTTCAGACAGCTTATAAGGGTTGATACCATTCTGTTCTCTCGTTAAAACTGTTAAATGATACTCGGCGAAGTTAGCTAAAAGAAAACCTTTTTGTCCTTACTCCTTAATGATTTACCTAGGTAAGGAAAAACTTACACTTAGAAAATTAAATTGAACCTGTTGAGAAAAAGAGTGACATTCGGTTTATACATATGATTTGGCAGACTGATATTATGGTGGATAATGTTCAGAATTAACTAGCGATCTTGATTAACACATTAATAACTTGCTCGAAAGACGGTTTGTATCTTTTAATGTGAAAAAGTTCCAGTCATGCAGCATGATCCAATGAGCGAATTTTTGCAAATTATCGCATTGAATAGTGTTAAATTGTTCTGAAATTTGAGCTTTTTGAGTGCAAGGAAGTTGTCAACTATTAATTTTATGGAAAAAACGTATTCTAAATAATAATTTGCTATTATAAAATAGGTTTTGGATTTTTAGCTTTTTTTGACGTTTTGGTAGATTTTTTAACAAATTTTAATGAAATTTAAGTACATTTTTCAGCAGTATTTGTACATAAATTTTTTAATGTTCTATTTTATAGTCAATAAACTAACTTTGTTAGAGTAATATTCTGAAAAAAAAAAAAAAAAGAAAAAAAAAAAAAAAAAATATATATATATATTTTATATGTATGTAAATTTAACAATTTTTAGCCGTTTTTGGTCATTTTTAGTGATTTTTTTAAGTATTTTTATGGAAATTTGACAAATTTAATGTGCTCAAAAAGTGCTGGCCAACGAACTCACCCTTTCGTTTGGAATGCTTGATTTTTTGGCGCAAGAACGGAATTTGTATCTCAATTCTAAGGAGAGTTATCGTCTGGAATGACCTATATATATATATCCTATTATATATATATATATATATATACTTCTTGATAAACTAAATAAACTGTTCTACTGAACTATATAATTTGTTTTGAATTATTAATAGATAAACGAAGAAAGGAAAAAGTTGTTTTTGATATTTCGAATGAATCTTGTTCACAAGTTAGAAGTTGAAAATGAAAATGAAAAAATAATTTATAGATTGTTCAGGTGATGGGATGGCTTGTTGACAGGGAGATGTATGTAGATAATTTCAATCGCAAGGTGAAGATAATTTCAATCGTTAATGTTGAGGCCGGGAGGTATGTTCGCTTTCAAAACCCACTTGTGTGCTTTTGGTTTATTATTTCCAATAATAAGCCTATGTGATCGTATAGCAAAAAATTTTTATAACCCCCCCTCAAACTTTGTCACTTTACGTTTCAAGGTGCGTAGAATCCAAATTTGAAATGTCCGTCCGCCGTCCGCCGTTCGCCGTCCGCCGTCCGCCGTCCGCCGTCCGGGCCATAAAAGGCCTAAGAATTGACTTAAAAAACCCGTCCTTTCGCACATAGACTCCATTTGGGGTCTAGTTGGTCCTAACGTTTAACCATCCCGATCGCTTTACTCGCATAGATGCTATGGGCCAAAAACGGGCGAAAAAGTGTCATTTCAAGGCTTTGTTAGACTTACGCACGCACGCACGCCTGGCACTGGCAGGGGTCACGGTGGGTGGTGAGGGGGGGGTGGGCGGGGGGTGGAGTGAGAGGAGGCGCCGCGGCACCTTGTGGTGGGTACGGCGTTCCTTCTAGGCATGAATATATGTTTTTTTCTAGGTCATATTTGTGTGTTAATACCAAAGCTTTTCCTACGCATATTTAATAACATATCCTCTCGACTTTTCGTACGTACTTAGATAATGATATTATTAAGGCAATAACTATTTGAATAGATAGGAGCTCAAATCGAGAAATATAAACATGCGTATATAATTATAGAAGTATAGGTTGTGGCAATTCGAAGTACACGCCAGACACGCCGAGGAGTCTGGACGGGCCTTATGACGTACGCTAGCCAACTAAAACTACGATCATACTCAATTGAAAAAATAATAAACCTTTGTGAAATAATTTGCAGCGTTTTCTGATTGGTGGAGAAGTCGGTCGTTAGAACCTGGTGGCATCTTCTTCAAAACCTTCACCCCAAGATTCCACCAGGTTCTAACGACCGACTTCTCCACCAATCAGAAAAAGCACACAAGTGGGTTTTGAAAGCAAACGTACCTCCCGGCCTCAACATTAACGATTGAAATTATCTTCACCTTGCGATTGAAATTATCTACATACATCTCCCTGTCAACAAGCCATCCCATCACCTGAACAATCTATAAATTATTTTTTCATTTTCATTTTCAACTTCTAACTTGTGAACAAGATTCATTCGAAATATCAAAAACAACTTTTTCCTTTCTTCGTTTATCTATTAATAATTCAAAACAAATTATATATATATATATATATATATATATATATATATATATATATATATATATATATATTCATATACATATGAAAAAGTGTTAAACTCTAAGATTGGTTTCAGAATGCCTCATGATTCAGAATGTCTGTATGATTCGTTTCATGACGTGTGATTCGTTTCAGAATGCCTCATGATTCAGAATGCCTGTATGATTCGTTTCATGACGTGTGATTCGTTTCGTGCCATGACTCAGAATGCCTGTAGGATTCGTTTCAGAATGCCTCAAAACGGATTTCAAGGGAGAAATTTTTCAAAAATTTGTATTTTAAAATTTTGCGAGCCATTGCAATTGCTTCATATTCTACGAAAATTCGCTAAAAATAGTATTTCTAATATTATGATAATTACTTGAACCACTCCCATCTCCCTCCTTCTACTGCAGCGTTATATGTGGTAGTCCACCCTCCGGTCGCTTGCAATCCAAAATAAATGACGCTGCTCATAGACACCACCATGATGGAAGTTTGCAGTACATCGGTCCACACAACAGCTTTCAGCCCTCCCTAGAATTAGATACAAATACCAAAATTCACGTGCAAATGAAGATAATTCCTAATAAAGAATTCCTAATGCAGATAATTCCTAACCCCCCCCCCCCCCCTCTCCAAAAAATTGATTAAGTATATCATTGAAAGTCTGAGATGCTGCGAAAGTTTTTTTCTTTTTTCGCTGGATCGCTGATCATGGGGACTTGGAAAATCTCAAGTCAAATTTAATGTTGGAGATTTTGGAAATGGTGGAAAATGATGAAAATTTATGTTCTCTTTCACCATATTATTGGATTTTGTTACGATCCTTCTGAGGGAAGTAAAGCTATGTCAGTTTTAACATGTATCATGTTTTAGCCCTGGGGTCCTAGCGAATTTTGCGAGTCAATTTTTTTCCGCGCACGAAATTAATTACAGTGATTTCCGCCTACAACCGAGTCGTTGCTAAAAATTTAAAAACACAATTGGTAACCTGGAAAAAAGGGGGTGCTTCATGTTGTTGCACTTTAAACCATGGGAGTGGTTATTGGTAGGTCCCTCTAAAAAAGAATAGGTATCTAGAAAAAACTGCATTTGCAATTTATCAAAGAGGTTTGTGTCTCCTTCTTCGGGATGTGCTCTAATTATCGAAGGTTCATGAAAGGGTTTTCTGAGATTGCCGGAACTCTAAATAGACTAACTGGTAATTATACTAGGTTTATATGGGATGATGCTCGACAAAACAGTTTTGACTCATTGAAGGCAGCTATGACAGCAACTCCTCAAACCTGCAGAAACTATTCGATTCTTCTCCATTATGATGTGAGTGCTCATAGAATCGGTGCTGTTCTTTCCCAACGGGATGAAGAAGGAGAAAAAGCGGTGGCCTATTTCATTAAGGCCCTCACCGAGCTAATATGAATTATTGTAACACTCGACGTGAGTTATTAGCTATGGTTAGAAGTGTAGAACACTTCCATCAATATTTGTACGAAGTTCCTTTTACTCTTCGGGCTGGCCTCTTTTCTCTCGCATTTTGCAAACCTAAAGGCTAGTTAGCACTTTGGATCCTGCAAACCTGTGCATATATCATTGCCCATCGAAAATGAAAGTGGTATCATTATGCAGATGGGCTTCCTTCAAGTCCACGTGAAGCCCGATGTAACTACTGTCGGAAAAGTGAAGAACAGGAGGCACAAGCAGATATTTTCCAAATAAAACCAGAATTCAGTGAATTCAAAAATATAAGTCATCAGGGGGATCACAATTTTCAATGGGTTGTTCAAAAACATCGAGATCGTATTCCTCCTTGTCGAGATCAAATGAAGGCACTTCACCCAAGGATATGCCAGATCATTTCACGATGGGAATCCTTGGAAATGCGTGATGATTAATTGTCTCATCGTTAGGATAATGGAAAAGGAAGGAGTATGCTGCAATGAGAGGCGCCATCTTCAGTGATCTGAATAAAATCCGATATGAAAAAGCTTTAAACTCTAGGATTCGTTTCTGAATGTCTCAAAATAGATTTCAATGAAGAAAATTTTCGAAAATTTTGATTTGAAAATTTTTGGAGCCACTGCAATAGCTTCATTTTCTACAAAAAATCGCTAAAATCGGAAAGTGTTGTTATTGTTCAGGGTTGTGAGATATAAATTTAACTTGAATTACATTTTGTTCAGTGACGTTATTACAAACGTATATATAATTATATATGGAACCCCAAGAACTTCAAATGGAAGACGTTTCTACTTACCATGGACGTGTAGAAAATACATACTGCACATACTATAGGGGTAATTAGATGGATGTTCACTTTCCCCACTGTAAAAATAAAGTAAAATGAATCAAATAAAAGGCACAATACAGAAACTCATTCGAATAAATGCTTGCTATAAATTTCAGGAAGGAAAAATTCAAAGTAGTTTTCTCCGCTGTTGCATAAAAACAACGGATTTCTTTCATAACTAGGTACTTATCATTCAGTGGGTATTTTTTTCCATGAAATTTAATTTCAATTTCCCGGGGACCGGCGATTCCTTCTCGACCTCCAAAAAGCATGGCGATTCCCGATTTTTAAAGTGTTGGTGATTCCTTTCGGTTACTCAATTCCTTCCGCCGTGCAATCGGCGATTCCTTCCCGTTACTCAATTGCTTCCCGCCCAGGTGTTGGTTAGTTTTGAAGCAAAAATTAACTCTTTATAGGACTAAAGCCTTAATTGCACATTCGAGTACTTAAAGCCCAAATCAAAGTATTACAATCACCAAATATTAAAATCACAATAATCACAAAATTAAAAATCCGTCGTAAAGTTCACGTCTCCATTGTTCACGAGTCTTTGCTCAAAAATCCCCCCAAATTTAACACTGCCCCTTTTAGCAAATTGGTAAGGGTCATCCTCTCATTTGATTTCTAATGATTATCACGTACAACCAAGAAATTCGGACAGAATTCGTTCACCATTCAAAACGGAAGTTAGTAAAAAATGTTGTCTACTTCCTCGAAAAAATAAAGAGTTGCAATGTTAAATCGATTTCGACGGTTAGGCCATCATCAGTAACAAACCATAACTGAACACACAACAGAAAAGACGCAGCTTATAGAGCCACAGGTGAAGGAAGAGTGAATCCCATTGGTCGAGAGAAAGCAAAGGGGGCTGGAGGTACAACCAATTAAGTGCAAGCAAAGTGAAGGGGGATTATAGCTAATCAGATGAAGTGAAAGGAGAGGAAGAATTACGGGTTTCAAGCATTATAGAAATGGACTTCTCAGTGGTGAAATATATTGAGGGATATCCTCATTAAAAACATTTACCAGATCTGTCACTTTTGATAATTTCGAATTTTTCAAGTACATTCAACGCAACTCCCTTTGGACAAAAATGAAGAAATTCTGCAAACTGTCTATCCGTCAAATCAAAATTGTAAGTATGATTGGATTCCTTAAGATGTTTTGCAAATTTAGCCCTACCCTCATTTTCCTTGAAATCCTCCTGATGCTCTTCTATTCTTTTCCTGAATTCCCAACCAGTTTGAGCGCAATATTCGTAGCCGCAAGAACATTTTAGTTTATAAACCCCACTTTTATCCTGAACATCGATTTCGTCTTTAACGGAACCTAGTAATGCTCTAAGACTATTTCTAGTTTTAAACCCCACTTTGTAACCCCTCGATGATAGAATTATGCCAATTTTATCAGAAATTTTCCCATACTAAGGTATACTTAGCCATTGTTTTTCTTCTAAACTTACATCTTCCCTAACCAGATTGGAAACTTTATCTCTACTCTTTTTCCTAAGAACCTTATCCCATATGGTATCAATGAGATCTCCTCCGTAGCCAGTATGCAGTATGCTTTTGATAATGGATTTTTCTTTTGATAAATTTCGTGACTATAAAAGCTGTGTCCTTTCGAATGTGTGTTCAGTTATTGTTTGTTACTGATGATGGCCAAACCGTCAAAATCGATTTAACATTGTAACTCTTTATTTTTTCGTGGAAATAGACAACGTTTTTCACTAACTTTCGTTTTGAAATGGGTTTCCACAACTTCGTCGCGAGTGATTTAGTTCGTTCACCATTTATCACGCATTTCTTTCGTACTTGTTCTTGATAATTATGTCGCCATTTTATATTCATTAATGTTATTGTGATACTTGTTTTGTTGTCATTAGTTTCCTCGTTAGAAATCACTCCGAGAAAACGCCAAAATGAAGCCGTGGGTAGAGATAATTGCTTTATTACAAGAGTTTATTGAAATCATTGAAACTGTTACAATTGTAATGAAAGTTAATATTTTGAACACTATTCGTCAAAATTCGTAGATAGAGGGGAGTATAGAAGAGGGAAAGGGGAGGGTTGGTGGTGGTGGGAACTAAAGACTTGTGTCTATTTTACAACAACCGTATTACATAATGATGATTTACGATTATGTTTCTGATCTTACTCGTATAGGGAAAACAGTAGTTTTTTCGAATTTAAAAACTATTCTGGTCATTTTTGATATTTTTGGATTATTAATACCAATTGTTCATGATTTGTAAATTGAGCACAGATTCGTAACCCTTAGTTTAATATGGGGAAAATTGTATGAGACAATATACAGCTTGAGCGTAGAGTTTTTGTAACTCAAAATTAATTCTTTCTAATTTTTGTTTAACGTTTCTCCCCAGGAATCGGGACTTCTTCAAGGAGATGCTAAAAATTGGATCTAGATTGATAGATTTAAAAAAGCATTCCCAGTTCCTGAAAATAATCTTTAGAGAAGAATAGAAAAACAAATCAAGATTAGACAGTTTTTTCTAAGTTTTGATTCAGAGTTTTTGGATATATTTTAAAAAGTTCCAGTCATGCAGCATGATCGTATGAGCGAATTTCATGATTTTTCGTACTATATAATGTTATATTGTTTTGAAAATTAAGGGCACTGAGGGAAAAGAAATTGTTAACTACCAATTTTATGGCAAAACACTCTGGCTAAATAATATTCTGCAATTCAAAAAGAGATTTTGGATTTTCAACTTTTTTGCAGTTTTTATAGATTTTTTAGCACACTTTATTGACATTTAAGTGCAATTTCAGTATAATGTTGTAAATAAATTTTTGAATGTTCTACTATATAGATAATAAACTTTAGTTGGGCAATATTCTATTAAAAAAATGGAATTAACAATTTTTAGCCGTTTTCTGCTATTTTTAGTGATTTTTTTCAGCATAAATAAATAAATAAATATATATTTTATAATAAATAAATAGGTAAATAATTTTTTATTTTAAAATTTTTGGAGCTGTTGCTAAATAACAAAAAAATGAATGGTTGGTCCATTAAATTTTAGACACCCTGAGTAATAGTGATCCCATTTCGTAGGCTACCCTTCATTTTATTTTGGGTTAGCTACACACGAACAAAGTTCGGACACGACGCATTTCATGTTAATATAAAAGCAGACTAAAGTCAATCCAATTAATATAGTCAATTAATAATCCAATAAAAGAGAGGACTTACCTTGATTTAGGGCTAGGGCTGGAGCGTAAATGACTATCGGTATATACGTAATCTTGAAACAAAAGAAAGAAGAGAATAAGCATACAATTAATAGGTGCATAAAATACCGCAACTACACTTTTATAAAAAAATTAAGAGATCACAATGAAAAAGTTTCAACAAGACCATTTGAGCGAATTTTCGTGATTTTTTTACTCTGATTTCATGAATGTCTAATTTGCCAGAAATCTGAGCATTCTGTTTGAACATAATTGGTTAACTCTCAAATTTATCACAAACAATTTTTTCTAATTAGTATTCTCTAATGTAGACCAATATCGGGGGTTTTAATACTTTTTTCTCAAGTCTTAGCGAATTTTGAAAAACAATTTAGGTTCAAGCAACGAGTTCAATAATTTTAAAAAGTAAAATTTTCCAAGATTTTCATCACGGCAGTCCCCAAAAATTCTTTATTTCTCCCAAAATCCAAGCTTACCAAAAGAACACAACACAGTATTCACTTAAAAAACAGTAAAGTACTCACTTTAAAAAAATCTGATAAAGTACTAAGTCTCTAAAAATAGCAATAAGGATTATGATTGTAAAACCCATTCATGTCAGCCGAATACTACTTAGATTCAAAACATTCAAATTGGTTGGAATCGGCCTGAAATTCTTTATCAGGATGTGTATTTAATTATTATAAATCTATCTTTTGTTAGGATGGTATACAATTTGTTAGGGTGATATAAAAATTTGTTAGGATGGTATACAATTTCGCTACTGTATCGTACTACGCATCTGAGATGCGTATTTTGCATGCGATCACTTGATTGTTTGCAATAGTACCTATATAATGTAACAATGTGTACGAAGTTCTAGGTATACGGAATGCGTAGTTGAATAAAATTAATTAATTTCATTTATTCTTACCAAATAGAAAGCGTAAACTAGTGATGCCGCTTTGCGAATTCTATGGTCGAATCTAGCCTCTAAATACTGAAAATAAACATCGAATAATAACTTTACATCATATACATATAACATCATACTATTATTTATTACACGTTATATTATTATTGCTCACACATCATTATTAAATAGTTAAATTCTCAAAATTCAAATCTAGTGTCTTCAAAATGGTAAGGATCTAATTAAGATCAATCAAATTGATTATTTGCTTAATCATTTGGGATAGGATTCATTCACTTTCACACATTCACATTCACTTTCAATTAGTTATAATTAAACAAAATTTGTAATTCGCATATACAACTCCCCCCCTTGGCACCGATCATTGATCTATGAGGGGGGTAGTTTCCAAGACACGTCATGTGCCTAATTTAAAAATGTAAACACTTTGGAAATAATATATTATTCATTCATCCTTTCCCCTTGCTTTGCGGCCTCTCCCGAATCTCCAGCTGAAGTGGGGCTGCAGCCAGGCGTTCAGAAATCCCCCCCTGAGACCTCTGGTCTTTTGAGGCTCGAGAAGAAAATAGGTCATATTGATGGTTATTAGAGCGTCTATATGCAGGATATGATGAGGCGACTGTTGGGAGGACGTGGTCTGTCGCTGCTTTGTGTCACGTTATGTTTTCTTACGCACTGAGGATCTTCTCATAGGTTGAGTTCAGGCTGGGATAGTGGTATGAGTTTTGATGACGTCTAGACCCACTTCCTTGCACAGCTCCAGAAATTATTCTCTTAGCTCAATTGCCCTAATTCTTGAAACCAACAATTCTTCTATAACTCAAGTACCAACCAGTAATCTGATTTAACGAATCGAGTAATTTAGTTTTCGTTTATTTATATTTGGTAAAATTATGAAAGATAATCCATGTTTCGCAGAGAGGCCCTCTGACCAGATACTTATAAAAGTTCCAGTCATGCAGCTTGATCGCATGAGCGAATTTTCGTAAATTATCGTATTGTATAATGTTGAATTGTTTTGAAATTTGAGCTTTTTGAGACTATATACTTGAATTGATGACTATAAATTGTATGGGGAAACACGTATTCTAAATAATAATCTGATATTAAAAAAGAGGTTTTGAATTTTTAGCTTTTTTTTGCAGTTTTTATCGTTTCGTTAGCATATTTTAATGACTTTTCAGTATAATTTTAAGCAACATTTTTTACATAAATTTTTGAATGTTCTATTTTAAAGTTAATAATAAACTTTATTTGAGCAATATTCTACCGAAAATTATAAATTCAACAATTTTTAACCTTTTTGGTGATTTTTTTAGTATATTTTTTGAAATTTGACCAAATTAATGTGCTACAAAAGTGCTGGGCAACAAACTCATCCTTTCGTTGAAAAAGCTTGATTTTTCGGCGCAAGAACGGAATTTTTATCTCAATCCTAAGGAGAGATCTTCTGTCTGGAATAACATAAATAAATAAATACACACACACACACACACACACACACACACACACACACACACACACACACACACATATATATATATACATATACATATATATATATATATATACGAAAAAGCGTTAAACTCTAGGATTCGTTTCAGAATGCCGCGAAACGGATTTTAATGAAGAAAATTTTCAAAAATGTTGATTTAAAAATTTTTTGAGCCATTTCAATAGCTTCATTTTTTACGAAAATTCGCTTAAAAAAAAAAGAACAGAAATAATTAAAATAAAAAAAGGTACCAAACATGATTAAATACTTGAAAAAAAATCAAAGAAATAAAATCTGGAATAGGATGAACTGAGGTGTTGTATCTATGGAACTCCCTTAAATCTTTAATCAAGTCATCGCCATGAGTAGGCGGCAACCTAGGTGGCCAAATGGCCCTTGAGGTAACGACCAGATACTAAAAAACCAAAGTATCACATTTGATTAAAACTTGAAAAAAGAAAAAATTACTGAATTTACCTCATACACTGAAACTATCTGAAGTTTGTAGAAAACTGGAATGAACAGAAATATGTTGATGAGACCGACGAGTATGAACGTCACATTACTTATAAAGTACTGCGTTCCGTATACGTACACTTCTGACCCCAAAGCCAAAAGTGCTATTCCCGAGATGAATCTGAAATGTTGGAAAAAACAGACATGAGCTTTCATCTTGGTATTATATGATATTAATAATGTTTATTAAGTCTTCATTTGAGAGATTCGCTCATGAGTACGGCGGCTTTGTTTATAGGTATGTAGGTATAGAATACTCGGCGCTACGTGCCTCGCAACGGGCTTTACCATGAGGAACCCCAACTTAAATACTTTTAGTAAATCCTGCCTGGCATTAGGCTTTTTGAAGGAGTCATCGGTCCATAATTTAGAAGGTTTGAAAAGACAAACCTGGTTTGCACTAGATTGGCATCAATTTGAAACTATGTACCTATGTTTTTGGCACATGCTTACCGTTAGTAAGTTATCAGAAGGAAGTTGGCAGCATGTGGTATTGGTAACAAATTTAAAACTTTCCAGCGAGTGGTGAATGAGTTTTGTGGGATTTAAATTAGCAAGATATAACTCTCTATTATCAATTCATTGCACGTAAAAAGCATCAGAAAATATCCTGCACTCGATTTGTGTAACACAATTTTGTGGTAGTCGGGTGAAAGGTCATCAAAACCGAAGCAAAAAGGAACTATCAAAAGCGTAACAAAGCTCGTCCCATTACAAAAGCTTAATTTTCCGCGAAAGTTCGATAATATTGTCATTGTAAGCTGTAGATGACAATCACAGAGAATAGTTAACGCAGAAGAACACTATTTTTCTGAGTTCTGTGAAAACTGCAGGTTTATATTTATCTGTAAGACTTACGATGCGACTAGAGACGTTGCCATAGGAACTAAGGATATCTGCTTTTCCCCCAGAATGTATCCTTCAACAGTGTTTTGACCGCGGGTTTTGAAGAATCCATAATAGATGCCGATGAACAGCGAGAGAGCTATCGTGAACCCGAAAACTGTGTATTCGATCCAATCGAAAACCAGATGAACGACTTCTTTGTCCGCCATCTAAAAAGAATGAAATAAAATTAGCTAGCAAGATGGGTATGATGTAAGTGCAATAAAGTTAGACTTTTGGAAAAAAAGAAAAAAAAAAAAAAAAAAAAAATCAATTTTTCTCTATAGTTTGAATCAATAATATATCCAGAATCAAATGGAAAAAATTCTCTTATTTTTGTTGATAATATATTGCTATGACCAAAATTTAGTCAGAGCTGGTGTGAGCAAATTGAGCTGGGTGAGAAATTTTTATTTGCCAATGTTTAATGAGTGCTACTACTCCTCTATGTACTTATTGCAGTGATCATCTCTTTGAAGAGGATTGGCGTATTCTTCATATCGTGAGATAACTGTTCCTTAACAGAAACTAGAACTATTATGCAAGTGTTCTATTTATGCCTGGGTTCCAACCATCGTTCTTTCCAACAGCATCGCAATTTTATTTAGAAACTACAACAGATAGATGTAGATAGATACTTCTTGCCGAATGAAGACCTATTTTGTATACTTAATATATTTCTGTAACATTCGTTTCGACAAATTTTGCTCTAGGTGATTTTGAACAGAATTTGGCTCTTCCTATTGGGCAATGTGTGTTATGCTTTTTGGTAATGTTAGTTTTTCAAGACGCTCTGGTGTCATTGTATGGACAGTGATATTGACGTTGATACGTTACTCTGATTGCTGAAAATGAGTAATTTTTACGCCAAGCTGTCTTCAAATTTATCGTACAGGTGCTAGTGTCATCATAGCAGCATGCCCGGTCAACTACTTTTATTAGTTATGCTGCCTACGAGACGCTGCTCCTAAATTCAAGTCAGCTTCCTTTACGAGTTGAGTGTCTGTAATAATGAGGTTTGTACCTTCCGTTTATTGCATGGAAATTGCCATATTGAGGAACTCAACAATTGCACTCCACTCCACTGTGTGAATGAATCCGTGAACAGCAAAACAGCGCGAAGTTCTTGAGAAATCCTAATAGAAACCACATCCAACTCTGCCCTCAGTCTTCGATCCCTCTGTGGAAAAAACACCTCGAAGACATACTTGTCTCTCAATATTTAGTTAGCCTCCGCGCGAGATATACTGGCATTCATATGGGGTATCAATACTCCGAGTGACCTTGCAAGCAAAAGAAAGAGCGTCGATTTCGGCCTACTGTGGGTTTTTTGGGTTTAGCGGGCTGACTTCACAAAGAGGAGGCGACTTTTTCTTTTTCCAATAATCTGTGGTTAGCACATTGATTGATAGTTGAGCTATTTTAGGGAAGATCCTAGGTTCTTTTGAGTGCAACGACGCCACAAGATACCTGTCCGCCATCATTACTCGTGTAACAGAAATTGGAGGCTCCCCAACTTCACGATGCAGCATATGGTGGTGTTGAATTAAGTAGTCCTCAGACATCGGTTTTGTGTCTTATCCAGCTTTGCAAGGGAAGTATCGCTTGCTTTTCCATATAAACTACCGCCATAATCGAATATACATTAAACAGTTGCACGAAAAAACATCAATGCCGCTGTAGCCTCAGCTCGCCGATGGGCTCAAGATTGCTTTGAGGATGTTTTCATATGTCTCTACTTTATTACATTCATGACTCACATGATTGTTCCAACTGAGCATTTTTGTTCAGTTACCGACCCAAAAAAGTGACTTCAGATATGACTGGAACATTAATAAAACGTAAATCCAGGGTATTCCAGATTCTTAGCCTTCTTCTACGAGTGAACGGGCAAACTAATGAGTTTTGATATGGAAGACCAATTCTATCCAGAAAAAAATTGATGGAATGAGGAGCTTTCCGGTGCCTCTATAGATGTCTTCTATAAGATGGTAGTTGTAATAAAGAATCGAAAAAGTTTGTTTGTATAAGTTTTTTTCTCAATATATTTCACCAGTGGTAGGTATTTCTCTGTAAAGCTTCGAACTATCCTCTTATTAAAACTAGATTAATTCTTTCCCTTCCTGTCACTTCATCTGATTAGCTCAGATTCCCTCCTCTTTGTATGCACCTCATTGGTTGTACCTCCTGGCTTATCCCTTTCCCTTTTCCTTTTCCCTTTTCCTCTCGACTTACGGGATTCCATCTCCCCTCACCTGTGACTATATTTAAGCTGTGTCCTTTCAAACATAGGTTCAGTTATCATTTAGTTACTGATGTGATCTAACCGTTGAAATCGATTTATCATTGTACCTCCATATTTTCGTGGAATTAGACAACGTTCTTTTTAACATCCGTTTAACTTAATATAATGAAAAAAGAAATTGAAATGGGTTTTTACATATTCGTAGCTAATGATTTAGGTAGTTTTTAAAGGGTCATTTCAACTGCCCTCCGAATTGAAGTGAGATTCGACAAATAGGCAATGAAAAAGTGACTCTTGACGCATTTGCGTTTGCGCATGTGCAGTAAAAACTACCGGTTTCTGTGCTGAAATGGATAGGGACAACCCTCAGTCTAACCCGCTCATTTCTAGAATATTTAATCGAAAGAGAATGGAAACCATAGAAGTAATGCTTGTTACAAGGATTTCACATTTGCGAATGATGTGCATTAGCTACTAATGATACGATCCTAATGAAATTTATGTAGGGTGATTAAACCGTCTTTTCCTAACTAAAATCAAAATTTGAGCGAGATCAGACGACTTAAATGTGAGAAAATTATAAACATGCGTAGCTTGAAATTTTGATTTGGACTATCTATAGCATAAACCCGTATATTCCCTGAAAATTTCATCCAAATCGGTTAGTAACTGTAGCAGTTACGTGCAGCAAGGATTTGCACACACTCACACAGGCAGATAGACCCGAAGCCAAAGTGTTCAGAATGGTCTGAGTAAAAAGCGAGTGGAAAATTATGATTTTGGAGAAAAAAGTCGTCTCTCGAAAGTGAAAACGATGCTTCTGGACTAGATTCTGGTCTGGTTTAGACTACAGGCAGACTCGGAAGCAAAAAGTCAGTAAGTGTGATTTTTGGTTTTTTATTAATGATTCGTGGTTAATTTTATTATTTTCATTATTTCATTGTTCGTGGGTATTCATAATTTTTACGTACTCAAATTAATGAAACCAATGATTATTTCTGAGGTGAGTTAAAATTACGCATTTATTTATGCCACTCGCATGCAAACAACAATTATTATTACAGGCAAAATTGTTATAAATCAACAATTCAGATCAATTCCATCAAAGCCTGATGTCTATTTGAATTGTTTATAAGTGCTGTCGTAGAAGAATTGTCTAGCAATATTTGCGTTACAGTATAAGTGGTTGTGTTACAGTATAATTAGTTGTTATTGTGGTAGAAATTTAATGATTGGGAAGCATTATATCTTACTGATAGTTCTCATAATTAGTGTTTTACAACTTACTTTGATCCTTCCCCTTAGCCTTGCACACTGGAAATAGAGATATCCACCTGCCTGGAGTATACTTTATATTTGCATTGTGATAACTCCCTATTTATTTCACAGTATACAAGACGGAAGGTAAACTACTGTCTCAGTCATTACGCATTTACTATTTGAAAAAAAAGAAAGAAAAGAAAAATATATTGTCCTACATACCCTTCACGGTGGCCTATATGACGTAGGTCATATTTCGGGTGATTACGAGCAAACATTGATGCCGTTGGAGTCATTTTCGAATATAGCTAACGGAAATTTAGTCGTGAACACCTAGCGCCAGGGGCTCCAAACTTTCCCAACACGCCAAGTCTGAGGTCGACTATTAGTATTATCAACAAAAAAACAAAATCAAAATCGAAAATTAGAAAATAAATAAAAAATATATATAAATAGTTCAATATAATATATATATATATATATATATATATATATATATATATATATATATGTATATATATATAACGATGTACGAAGAAAATTCCGCGCCGCTAACAATTCTGTACTCAACTGTTCATTATTGCGAAGATCACAAGTCTCCCCCGTTCGGTCTGGGGAGAAGCTGGAAATCGTCATAAAAACATCACTGATTTGGGTGAGCTTAACTTTTGAGAGACAAGCCTCGAAAATTTTTTATTTTAATTTTTTATTATTTTATAATCATATTTATTCAAAATCTTACAATCAACAATTTTAAATAAACTGCAAAGCCTAAAAAGGTTTGTCTGCAGAGACAATATTAACAAAATCGAAATATAACGTAATGTTCCTGTCGTTGTTGTTATACACACAATAACAAAATTCAAGATCAAATTAATAGGTAAAATAAAATAAATTCTTCTCATGAAACTAAAATGACACTAATAATACTTCTGAACCAATATGAATACATATTGTATGTATACATATTGTATTGTATTGTAAGTATGGTACTACATCAATCAAATTTAACTAACTATAATATATCCAAAGAAAGAAGGTAAGAAAATAATTTTTCCTTAAGTGTTTTATAATTTGTTATGCCATCTAAATTTTCTGGGAGTTCGTTAAATAATTTAGGAACTACCACCGCAGTACATCGATCACCATACGTATTCTTTGAACGAGGTACATTGAAAGAATGTTGCCTAAACAGATAAGGTGAGTTCTTGGGAATTTTGTAAGTAGAAATGAAATAGTTGACGAGGATCAGTTGGTACTTAAACCATGATTGAATAGAAAATATATTAGGTGATTTAAGTATGTCAGATTTTGACATTAATCTGGAATCAATAATAAACATTTTGGAAATTCTGCTCTGGATATTTGATATTTCAGCAAGCAAGTAAGGCGATGCTCGACCATAGCACCTTAAACCATATCTAATGATTGATTCAGCCAACGCCCTATAAACTGTTCTTGTCATTGTAGTTGGCATGTTGATTTTAATTAAATAAATTTGATAAGAACAGTATCGTAGTCTTTTACATAGCTGAGTGATATGAGGATTCCAGTTCAAGTTCTTTTCAATCGGACTTTTGAACTTTCATTAGTATTTAGGACGTCCCTCTGAAGCTAGATAATATAGGCAAGACTTCGTGTACAAGAGGGATGGTCTATTAGAATAATATAAAGCCGTTTTAGACCATTCTAAAACCGAATCCGTGCAAATAACCGTAAATGTGTGTGTGTGTGTGTGTATAAATGTGTGAGCGCGTGCGTGTGTGGCCAATTTCGGTGACGATGCCCAGGCCACAATTCTCAACCGATTTTCGAGATTCTTTCTTTGTTCGATCCGACTTTTGTGATTCTTATTTTAGTAGATCCTAATTGACATGGATATGTCTTAGCACAAAGGGCCATTCAAATTTTTCATCCGGAAAAGAAAAATATTTGTGGGGGTTACAAAACTTGGTTTCTTGGTCGGTTACAAAGGATCGTTATTGAAAATAATAAACCAGAAAAGGTCACGCTTCTTTATAAAATTCACGTACAACCAATTGTTGCTAGGGTGACTATAACTTCCTGATTTCCCAATCCAAGAAAATCGTATACTACTCGTGTACAACTGTGAAGTCACTTCCGAAAATTACAACAATCCAATCCAACAATTACAAGAATTGTTTCCAACAATTACAATTCCACATTTCAATGGGCCAATTTCCCCCTCCTTAATGTCTACATGCGAAAGAACGGATTTTTAAAAATCTCAATCCTAAGAAGAGTTATCATCTGGAATGATTATATATATGTTAATAAATAAATATATATTTATATGTATATATATATATATATATATATATATATATATATATATTTCATTCCAGACGATAACTCTTCTTAGGATTGAGATTTTAAAAATCCGTTATTTCGCCAAAAAATCAAGCATTCCGAAAGAAAGGATGAGTTCGTCGTGCAGCACTTTTTGAGGACATTAAAATGCTCAACTTTCAAAAATTTTGTTGAAAAAATCACTATTAATGGCAAAAAAGTTGAAAATCAATTCATTTTTAAATTTTATTTTGCATCCACTTTACGAAGGTAGGGGAACATTGTGTTCGTGATTGAAATTGAAAAAAATTGTCGTAATCCAAAATCGAAATTTCCACTTGCTTCATGCGTTTCACAGCTTGCTGGTCAATTTTGGTCCGGTTCCTCTTGAATAGTCTTAGGCACACGCTTCAATGCTTATAAAAACTAAGTTTATGTGACTTATTCCACGAAAATCGTTCCTTGAAATGAAAATTATGTTTATTCCTTCTACAAAACAATAAATAAAGAAACTTACGATATGAAAACACGACACGATTTGCTGCCTTTTTTGAAAAGCAGGACATTTGCCGCTCATTCTAGGAAAACATGACATTTGTAGCCCTTGCTGAGAAATGAGGCCAATTGCTGCCCTTTCTAAGAAAAACAGGACATTTGCTGCCCTTTCTAAGAAAACAGGACATTAGCCTCCCTTAATACAAGAACAGGACATTTGCCGCCCTTTCTAAAAAAAAGTAGAAACTGTAAATGGAACCAATTTTACCCGAGCTACCCCAATTTTTGGAACACAGTTCCGTGCTAAGTGGGTGAGTCGGCCTAAGCACCCCGCTCTTTCTGAGAAAACTGGACATGTGCTGCCCTTTTTAAGGAAACAGGACATTTCCTACTCCTGTTGAGAAAACAGGCCATTTGCCCTTTTCTGAGAAAAGAGGATATTTACCGCTCTTTCTGAGAAAACGGGACATTTGCCTCCCTTAATAAGAAAACAGGACATCCCCCGCCCTTTGTGAGAAAACAGGACATTTGCCGCCCTTGCTAATAAAACAGGACATTTGTCGCTTTTTTGGCACGACACGACACACACACACTTTTTTTTTTTACGAAACTCCAATCAAACGCCAATGTCTTTTTTTTTAAAGAAAGGGCGGCAAATGTCCTGTTCTTGTATAAAGGGAGGCTAATGTCCTGTTTTCTTAGAAAGGGCAGCAAATGTCCTGTTTTCTTAGAAAGGGTAGCAATTGGCCTCATTTCTCAGCAAGGGCTACAAATGTCATGTTTAGTCGTAGGAACAAGTACGGTGTAAATGCCTGAATATAGTCGTACGGAGGCAAGTATGTCCTGTATTCATAGAAAGGGCAGCAAATGTCCTGTTTTTCATAGAAAGGGCAGCAATTGTCCTCTTTTCTCAGCAAGGGCTAGAAATGTCATATTTTTCTAGAATGAGCGGCAAATGTCCTGCTTTTCCAAAAGGGCAGCAAATGTCCTGTTTTCATAGAAGGGAATAATCCTAAATCATTGAGATCAAGGACGACCTTCTTCTATTGATACCAGAATCGCTGAATGTTTTCCCTCCACCTTGAAATCTGGTGGGTTGACGATGATTCTTTTGGGCGCAAGATCACAATAATTTAATGAAACTGCACCCGTTATCTACAGTTACTAATCTTGATCAGATCAGCAGTAAACAATTATTAACAACATCGGTACCTATTGTAAACTTCATGTAATAGAAAACATTTCTAAAACGAATTGTTATAAACTAATAAACAATCTATTAGACAAATGTACGTATCTTTGTCGTCTCCACTTTCAGGAAAAATGTGAAAACAATAAAATACCCTCTTTATTGTTTCAAAACTGTAATCTCACTAATAAATTAGCGACGAAGCTATGAACGAGTAGGTAAATACCCGTAATAGGTATTCAGATAAGATTTGTAAATAAGACATTAAAACACTGGCAATAGCTGGATTGAACCTGATTGCTGTGGGGGGTCACATCGGCTATGATACAAGACGAGACCCAATTTCTCCCGTGTTCATTGAACCTCACAGTCCATGACACACATGATAGCTTGATGCTGTTAAGCATACCCGCAAATTTTAGTACACAATGAGCTATTTGGGAATTAAAAGGATCTAAGATTGATGATCTGGATGCTTGCAAGCTCGTATCTCAAATTTTTTCCTTACTAGGAAGAACATTGAATAATGGATACGGCGATTCAAAGCAGAAAAAACCTCCAACAACCACATAATCTACGTTCACCTTATTCGCCAGCATTCTGTAAGGTTTCTTTTTACAAACTATTATAACATGATTTTTTCTTCCAGCTCGATTCAACTATTTTCTGCAGTAGATCGTCTTTGAATTTGATTTGATTTAAATTATAGATCGTAAGGTTATGCTGTAAAAATGATACAATGAGCCTGCTCTTCCCTATTCATTTCCCTGCATGATTACGCTCATTTTCTCTCGGTAGGTAGGTAGGGACATAAGACTCAAATTCAAATCTTAAACGAAAAACAAAAATCTTTCAGGGGGTGTTGAAATTTTTTTTTTCTTGGTCGATTACAAAGGTTCATCATTGAAAATAATAAATCAAAATCCGTCAGTCGCTGTACGCCGTCCACAGCTTTTTTCTGAAACTACTCGTCTAAAGTTTTTGGCATTTGGCTCAAAAATCATTCATCAGACGAGGATGTGCTGGCAACAATGGGATCAGTTTTCATCGACCCTAAAGGGTAGTAATTAAGGGCTAACATATTATTCAAAAATCGAGATTTCAAAAACTGTCAAGGTAACAGTAATTTTTTCTAGCTTGTTAATGATAAATATAGTCCCAAAGAATTGATTAAAACCATTTGCACCACGGTACCTTGAACCGTTCGCTTTCCCTAAGGGCTAAAAACTTCAAAAAACCCTTCGGATTTCCTAGCGCGATAACATAGAGAAATCATGTGCTGCTAACACTGTTGTACAGGCGACCGTAGCTCAGTGGATAGAGCGTCGGAATCAGAGGCAACACGCCAGCTGTGTAACCAACCCGACGGTGGTACACCCCAGCGGAGAAAAATATATTTTTTAATTGTTTCTTCCTAATAACTTAGAAGGTTTTTTTCATTTATTCCTTCATTTTAATTAATTTATATATTTTCTTTTGGTAAGGGACACCGTCCAGTTATATTTCGATAATGCAATATAGACTCAGTTTGATAGGTAATTTTTTATGGACCATAGTGATCTGCGTAGAAGGGCTATCTAATACAGAAATAATAAACCTTTGTGTAATAATTTGCACCTTTTTTTTATTTGAACCACTTGAAGATCTGTGGCTACAACCAACTGAACCAACGTATGTAGATATCATTTTCATTTACTGATGTAGGTAGTTTGGTCGGCCGTAAGTACTAATTGTTTTTAGGAAATTGTGGGGATGCGGCCCAAGGAAAATAAATTAAATTATTTCATTTATTTTCCTTGGGCCGCATCCCGACAAATTCCAAAAAACCATTTTCATTTACGTTTTGACATTTTCATGTCTTTGCTTTGGCACATAAACTAAAAAAACGTCACGGAAAATAATCACGAAAATTGCTCACGAAAATTGCTCACGAAAATTGTCCCAAGTGGCCACAACGATGATTATGACCATCAGAAATGACGTTTTTACCTAATGATCCCACGATTCTGAGATTTGGTATGTGGGCCCTTGAGGGACTTCTGAACACAACTGACCGATCCAAGATCAGCTGAGTGGCTCTAGAATCCATTTTTTTCCCTAATGATCCCACGATTCTGAGATTTGGTATGTGGGCCCTTGAGGGACTTCTGAACACAACTGACCGATCCCAAATCAGCTGAGTGGCTCTAGAAACCAGTTTTTTCCCTAATGATCCCACGATTCTGAGATTTGGTATGTAGCCCCTTGAGGGACTTCTGAACACAACTGACCGATCCAAGATCAGCTGAGTCCAAAAAACCATTTTCATTTACGTTTTTAACATAGTTTTGAGTTAAAGACCACGAAATCACAAAACTTCACAACGTTTCTAAGTGTCACGTTTTCCGAAGAAATATGCTTCTGACCACAAACATGGAATCATTTATGTAATTCTAATGATCCCGCGATTCTGAGATTTGGTATGTAGCCCCTTGAGGGACTTCTGAACGCAACTGACCGATCCCAGATCAGCTGAGTGGCTCTAGAATCCAGTTTTTTCCCTAATGATCCCACGATTCTGAGTTGGAACTCTTTACCTGTTGGATTGTAGCATACATACTTATTTCAAACTAAGAGCATTCCAGATTTTTTTTTTCCAGGCCGACAGTATAATTTTCTTTGACAGCTTGGATTGTTGGAAAACAAATGTAAACGCTACTATGCATAGGTAAAGTCTATAGATGTTTGAAGTTTTACCCTGTTTGCTTGCAAAAACCAGTCACAATTCTGCAATCCCTAAATTCAAGTGCGGCATGAAAGCAGCGTTTAATATGATATTTATTATTAATCGCATACATGTCCTTCCCCTCATTAGTATTGGATCACTGAAATTAGCTTCTCACAGTTGCCTAAATCGTTTGCATGAATTGTACAAACGCTAATTAGGAGGCCATCAATATATCAGTTGACAAAAGTAAGGACACTCCTTCATCAAATATTAGTGAACCCAGAAAATCTGTGGAACTGGAATATTTTGCTGAATGTATTATATTGGACGACAGACGCTCGTCATAGACATGTTTTTTAGATGAATACATCGATTATTGTGAGACGAAACAACTAGATAGGTAAAGTAGTACACAGTATCGTTCAAGGGATTCTGAAATGTCGTTCTTTTTGGATTATTGTGATAAGCTCGAGAAGAAGAGAGATGCGACAGTAAAGAAGTTTATTAGAGACAACTACAGTATTCTGCTACAGGCTGGAACCATAGACATGGATCTCAGCAGGAAGTATGTCTTTTGGTCATGCCTGCTAGCCATCTTCAATTACGCTGTCCTTGCGAACCAGGATTGGATGTTGTTATACTCGACTTTTCTGCTCAAAGATGACTTTGAAACGGCTAGTGGAGACTTGAATTACTTTCTCCTCATCTCTGTAAGCATTGGGTTTCTATGCAACTTTCACTATTACAGAGAGGATTTCCTAGACGGTTGTAAAATTATGTCTGGAGGTTTATTCCAATATGCAGACCATATGAAAGAAACTGAAGACATGGTCAAATTCAGGAAGCATATGCGGTTTCAACGGAATCTCTTGATAGCGTTGGCCATATATGTGTGCAATATTGGAGGAATTGTGGTGTTGGGACCAGTCATTGATGACTATACAGGACATGGATTCAACGGAACTTACGACGAAAACGGGGTCAATAGACGACTCCCTGTGCCATTATTTTTACCCTTCGAATCAATTAATGGAATTGGTTATCTTACAGCTCTTGGCATGACTACAATTTCTGGAACTGTTACATGCGCTGTTATAGGTAAAGGTTTATAAGATCCCCAAAATGTCTGAACGCTCATTTCTGCAGATGTGTACATCAGTAGAATTTGCAGTCCAGGTTGTATAATATGAATCGCGAGTTTTTAGTCTTGAGACAAACATGATTCCGTAGGACCTACTTACACGGTTAGGGTTGTGCTTTTGGAATCACATATTAGGGTTAATATTTGAACATAATGGTGTATTTAATATCTTAACCTCAGACCATCATTCAGCTAATATTGTTGCTCAATTTATTAATGAATACTGTGTTTATGAAATGAAACTGTGATACGAATTTGTTATCAATATTGTGATATTGCAACATCAGTTATCGGATCACAACGGAATGGATTAGGTCAAAAAGGAAGGAACTCGGCCCCTCAATACGGACTAACGCATACCCCCCCCCCTCCCTCCACCTCAATCCCCCTACTCAATATATTTGATCAACTCTCAGACTTTGACGCCTAATCAATCATCATGACACCAATAATTTTCAAATAAAATGGAGTGGAAAATAGAGTCATACTCGTAATTTCATGATCTTAATCAATCAGAGTCAGAAGTAATTACGATTTTATCAGCATCGATAAAAATCCCAACTTTTCAAAGAGAAATTTTTTCAAAATAGTTTTTGACGTATTAACACAAGCATGTTGGATTATATCGATAGTTGTGCGGTTTCTGTTGGTATTTAGGAAGAATATAAGAATTGCAATGATTACATATGACAGATGACATCTAAAAAATTATTATTTTTGACTCTTACTGTATTAGTCAGAAATCAACTCGGTTTATATTTTCGGCATATTAACGATAGAAAGCATAAAAATTTCACTTTTACAGGAGGAGCAAGTTTTTTGTTTTCAACATTTACTCAACAGATCCTAACGGAGTTGAAAATCCTATCATGCTCAATTAAAGCCATATCTTCAAGAGCTCTGAAAATGTATTGCAGAATTCATAATGTAAGCAAAAAATCGGTGGATCGTAAAACTTTGTACAGCGACCCGATGTTTCAAGACTGCATAACAGAATGCATTAAAGAAAATGTCAAGCATTACACAAACATCGCAGAGTAAGTTTCATGAATAACCAGTTAGCATGTCCGATAAATGGGTTTTAGCAAAATTTAATAATATGAAGTAGAAAAAATATGAACAACTAGAACTTTCTTAACTTTGAATCGCTATATTGTTGAAGGTGTAAGGAGGTTGTCGAACGTTTTGTCAAAATACCAGTTTTTCTATGTTTTCTTATTGTCACTCTTGCGATCGGGCTATCGATGATGAAATTGAATGAGGTGAGTGGGAGATATTTATAATATTAATTAACTTTATAAGATTAATAATAACTTTATATAATTTTTAAGATTAATTTACTTACTTCTACATAACAATGAAGTAAGAACAAGAAGAAAAAGTTTATTAAACACATAGCTCTTCATAATGAAATACATTTATTACTAAGATAAACATAACAACGTAATGTGTACGGTGTAACCGTCCATCGGAGGTTGGGGCCTTATTCACACCCGTTGGTTTTTAATTTCAAATAGAATTATATAATGACTAGCTGGTTCACCCGTGCGTTGCACAGGTTGACTTGAATATACGCAAGCCCTCCCTCACCCAATCACATTTTGGGACAACCGTATGAATCAGATTCAAAAAAGTTCTAACTTAAAAGTACTTAGGTACTTAAAGTACTCATATTTCAGATTAAAAATATTCTTGATAGGTAACCCAAAAGTTCAGAATAATCCAATTTCAATCTTCCGAACATCTGATCACCAGTTCGTTCAGTGATGACCAAATTTTTCGATTTAACCACCCCCTCCCTTTTTTCCTTGCTACAAACACCTCCCTAAGGTTGAGGATAGCAAAAATTTTAATAGCCTCTGATTGAGGTTGACGTAATCTAAATATGTTCGCCTAATCGGATCCCCAGTTTGTTCAGTAATGTCAAAGACACCCCTTTCCAACCCCCTCCCCCCAAAATACCCCTATGGGTTAATAATAATAATAATAATAGTTTTTATTGTTGTTATACAAAATGTACATAACAATCGTCAAGTTAATCGTCAAATAAATTTTACATTTCGTCATAAGGATTCAAAACTATATATTAAAATACAATATTATATATTAAAAAACTATATATTATATATATTAAAAACTTAATGTGAAATATTCTTGTTTCGTGTACAAGGGATTTGCGATAAGTTTCGTCTTCACCATCTTGGTAAAACTTCTCAAACACTTTTGACGAATCGCAGCTGGAATGAAGTTGTAGTAAGCAATCCCTTGGTACACGAACTGATTTTGGGATCTGGTCAGTCTAAATCGAGGAATCTGCAGATCAGCTCGTTGACGGGTCTCATAGTCATGCATATCTCCTCTTTTGGCAATGGAGCTGGAGTTCTTGTGTATACTGTTCAGAGCTGTCAGTATATAGAGGCCATGAACTGTGAGGATGCCAAGTTCTCTAAACAAAGGTCTTGCGTGTGCCTTATAATCCACTCCGGCAATAATCCTCACAGCTCTTTTTTGTAGCAGAAATAAACGCCCTGCTCCCGGAGAGGCCCCCCACAATATTATGCCATATGACATGACTGAACCAAATAGTCCATGGTAAGCCATTAGAAGTACCTCACGCAAAAGGGTTTTCGAAAGTCTCCGCAACAGATAGAGAGCTTTCGATAATTTTCCATGAACATAATCAATATGAGCGGACCATCTAACTTTGCTATAAAAAAAAAAGCCAAGTAATTTCACAGAATTCTCGCTACTTACAGAATTTGAATTAGAAATGGATAAATGTTGGGTTTTACCAGGATTGAGTTTCAGTTTATTAGTATTAAACCACTCTTCCGCCAACATCTCCTTCTTGGCTGAAATGGAGGAAGCACCGAATTGATCATGATCACTTGTGAGAAAAGTTGAGTCGTCAGCATAAATGAAACAATTGTCTCCAACATAGTAGCTGAGGTCATTTATAAAAATAACGAATAATAGTGGTCCCAGTATTGAGCCCTGCGGAACTCCCTGTTGCACTTGTTCAATTGATGATCCAAAACCATTTAAAAAAATTGGAATTGAAAATTCCTAAGTAGGCTGTGGTTTGTTGGTGTATCCAAACATATTTAATCATTCAAGTCCTCAGTTTATTCAGTGATGTCCAAGATACCTCACTTCACCCCCCCCCCCCCCCCCCGTCCTCTAAGAAAACACCCCCCTTTGGGTCAGATTTGAAAATTTTCAAGCAGCGTGAGGTTTGAGTTCGTATGATTCAAACATATTTTAGCAATCAGGTCCGCAGTTTATTCAGTGAAGTTGAAGATAACCCCATTTTTTTCACACTCTAGTCGTTTGATATCGTTTAAATTTTGATGATATTTGGAAGAAGATGACTTGATTACCTCGTATCAATTTCAACACAATTGTATCATTATTAGCTACTGCGCATGCACCAATTTGAAATTCTTGTAATGACCTGAATTTCCACAGTTTTCATCCGATTTTGATGACATTTGTAATGAACTTAGGCGCCCCGGAGGTGCAATGGGGGCCTAAATCCACACTCATAGAGAGAGGGGTGTGACAGTACCATAAGAGATACAACTCGTACTAATAGAATATAAGCTACGTTCGGAGAAGATAGGTTTTCCAGTTCTAGGATCCCCCATCCATCGCCAAACGCGGCCTTTCGAAAACATGAGAAGAAGCGCCCAACGCCCGTTGGGAAACAACGGAGCGACGGCAGCGCATTCCCTTGGATCTTGCGGGAACTGTCACACTCCCCCCTTAAAAAACATACTTGATTGAAGAGCAAGTATGTAAACTAGGTGGAATAGTTAATAACTTGCTCAACTTTGGAGACTTACAGTGGAAGGTGCCCACTATGGGGACTTATGAAATAGGGAACGATGCCCTGGGTTTGGGAACAATGCCCTTGAAAATTAAGTATGTTAAATAGAAATAATATGAGGGGGAAAATTGAGAAATTAATAATCAAGAACCAATGAAAGTATTTATGTATCCAAGGGAGTTTAATGGGTATTCCTTCTCCTGAAACATTAACGCCCCAAAAATAGTGGATCGGATTACTAGGCGTCAGCCATGCATAATCCTAACCACGATCTGCTACCATGCAATGAACTTAGGCGCCCCGGAGGTGCAATGGGGGCCTAAATCCATACTCATAGAGAGAGAGAGAGAGAGAGGGGTGTGACAGTACCATAAGAGATACAACTCTTACTAATAGCATATAAGCTACGTTAGGAGAAGATAGGTTTTCCAGTTCTAGGATCCCCCATCCATCGCCAAACGTGGCCTTTCGAAAACATGGGAAGAAGCGCCCGACGCCCGTTGGGAAACAAAGGAGCGACGGCAGCGCATTCCCTTGGATCTCGCAGGAACTGTCACAAATTGTCAGCGAATGCGCGGTTTAGGTTGTAGATGATCTCATACCTATTTCATTGTTTTCAACTCATCAGTTCATTCTGCGCTTGCACAAAAGTAAATTACATTGAATATAATTTTTTCGTTTCCTAATTGATTAATTATGACATTTCACGCTACTTCTTTATTTACTCTTTTCCGCTCTGTAATTTTTCAAGATCATTCAAAACTTTTCAATGATCTATACATTCATGATTGGTAAACTAGGAAGCTAGTATGTGCCACACCCAACTTGGCAGACTTTTAAATTGAAGTGAATCAATTGTCTTTTTCAATACAAAGTGGAGCCTGCAAAGAAATTTAAGGCTGCAGAGCTGAAAGAGCGGAAACGTTTAGCAGAGCAAAGGAGGGAGAAAAGTCGAAAGGATCCTTGATGAAGCAGCAATACCTGCTGGATGCAACGTATGAGACTGATGAACACAATAATGATTAACTGATGTATTCCTTTTTGTAGATTTGAACCTTATTGAGTCAGTTCCATGGCAGCATTGTCAGTACCGTGGATGTATCAAATTTAAATTTCACAATTTAGGCTTGAAAATGAGTCTTGACCCTAAAAAATTATTCATCACTGATAGTTTTCATTTGAAGAACGAATATATACTAAAAAAAAAAAAAGTTTTGAGCCCACTCATTTTTCTGAAAACTGGAAGCTGAAAATGGCCTTTCTACTGAGAATCACCTATAAGGTACAGAAATGAGAGAAAACAGAGAATAAACCGTGAGAGACTAAAGAGTGTATAAAAAATGGATAATAAAGAATGAATAGTGGTTCATGTTGAACCTTAGCAATAATCGCACTGGGCGCATATAATTAACTTGAACATCCTACGATTAGCGCTATCCGGTTTCACCGGTTCGAGCGTATGCTTATAAACTTCGAACGTCCATGCAGTATTTCAAGGATCCAAGTCAAATAGTTACGGTTGTGTGATGAGCTGATGAGACATGTGTGAGTGGAATTTGACAATAGTATAGGTAAAATAGATGTAGGTTATAGTAGATTAGACAATAATAAAGACAATCTTTAGGAAGAGAAAAGGTCTATACTGAAGTTGGATTGGAAGATAATTCGTAAATTGAGACCATCATACTTGTTAGATCTCATCATATTCCTAGGTCCAGAACCTTGAATTTTGATAAATTAATAACATTTTAGTTTATAGATATAAGTACTTACAAATAGAAAAAGTAAGACTGCGTTTAGAGTGCTTTAACGTTGAATGATTATTAGAATTAATTATTTTCAGGATATTGTTAGAATAGGTTCAAGTGTGTCTTTTGCATCTGTTGCGATTGGTGAAATACTCAACATGCTTAGTGTTGCTGTGAACGGAGAACATTTGTTAACACTGGTAAGTGGGATTATTCATGCAAAAATAACTTGCGTTGCTGCTTTTTAGCGAATTTTTGAAGAAAATTAAGCTATTGCTCTCACCTCAAAATTTGTAGAATGTGAATTTTTGAAAAAAAATTATGCAGAAATCCGTTTCAGGCTATTTTGAATCATATTCTGAAGTTTAACGCATTTTTTTATGTATGTATATATGTATGTATGTATGTATGTATGTATGTATGTATGTGTCATTCCAGACGATAACTGTCCGTAGAATTGTGCTAGTAACAAATTGCTAGCAAACAAATTTTAAAATGTTAAGGGCACAAAACGAAAGTTCAAGTTCGTTGGCCAGCTTGATCGGATTACATCTTCGGGTTGAAATTTTCAAAAATGTAGTCAAAAATTTCAAAATAGCCTGTTTTTTGCGATTTGTCGTGCGAAATAATTTTTTCAGCATACTAACATGTGGTATATTCGGAATCAGCGTAAAATTTCCTATAAGAATATGTATCAAGTTTTCAAAAATTTCAAAGTTGAAAAATCAGTCAAAAATCGAAATAATGCCGTTCGCTGGTTGTAAAAATCGGTAATATTCTTCAAAAATTCGCTCATGGGGTCATGCTGCATGACTGGACTTTTATTTTTATTTTAGATTATTGTTCAATAATAAATTACAGCGATCAATATGTGATTTGGTTTTACTCCAACTTTATGGTTTAAGTTTACGTTGAATTCTAAAACTAATACAAATGAAGAGCCAAGGGAAAAACGGAAAATGTCAGTAAAAAGTAATTTTGAGAGAAAAATAAAATAAAATAAATAAAAAACTAAAGAACTTTCATTTTCCCAGCAACGGCTTGGTTGTACGTAAAAATCAAAAGAAAATTTCAATGGCTATTGGTCCATTACTAATTAAATTTTTCAAGCATTTTAATTTTTCCCTAGATGGGAAAAACAAAAGATCATGGATAGGTATGTCTAGTACCTACTGCTTACCAGTAGGTAACTACTACTCCATTGCATACCAACCATGTAGTGCTTCCTTTTCACAAGATTATTCCATTATGGTTACAAAACAATATTAGTTTATAACTTAGAGTAATAAATCAGCATTTCTTGACACTACAATGGCTTAGAGGTCATGAGATGTTGTGATAAAATGAGAGCATTCCAAAAAGTGGCGAACGATTTTCCTACTATGAAAACTATGGGAGTTACTCTTCCCTAGTAACTCATTGGTTGTACGTGAAAAATCAATAGAAATTCTACCTAGTGCCGGAACGTTGCATTTTGTGTGGAGAAAAAAAAGTGTCGCGAAAAATTCCTTGACCCCCAGCCAAAAGACATATATCCATGTCAAAATTTCGTGACACATCCGCGTAACGTTTTTCGCTAGTTAGTCCAAGTTTCGTGACTCTTTCGCGTTACGTTTTCGGGTAGTTAGCTCAAGGCTAAAGCATGTTCCATGCTAAAATAGAAGACGTTTCCTGTCCTATGTTTACAATCCTAACCGAATTTTTTTTCGGAATATTTCAATCCAAAAGATGCCCACAATCGAATAACTTTTTTTTTGGACAGGTTTAAGATTCAAACACTTCAAATTAAGCAAACTCAGGACAAAATGTGTTTTTCCAAACAATTCTACAAATCGAAGAGAACTTTTCATTAGAGAAATTTATATATATCTAATTATTAAAATGTATAGATTTATATTTAGATACATACAACATAATGTAAATCGCTGAACCGCACCTGCGAATAATGAGAAGAACGTGAATAGGAGTACCTTTCCGCGCTCGGAATCTCATTATTTTTCCCCTTTACTACCGATCTTTCAGTGCGTTTTTTGGGGTCATTTTCTTAATTTTTCTCTCTTTAGATTTGCAGGCTGTTAGTGCTAATATCTTCTAAGCTTGTAGGCAGCACTAAAATCTCCTTTGGAAGAAAAATTGGCTCTAATCGGTTTCCCAGCTAACACTTCAAATCTTTACAGTCGAATGTGGTTTATGATGCCTTTTATTTTCTGCAAAACCGAATCGCATGTCACTTGTACAAAATTTGTTCTTTCTTCCACGATTATAACAAGGGATACAAAGAAAGATTAGTAGATGTAAAACATATTGGTTGGGCAGCGGCTACTTCAGGGGCAACTAGACTGATGTCTTTGGATAAACGGAGGAACTTTCGGATGCTCTATTTGCTTACAAACTAGTGAATAATTTTCTGTATGCTCCGTCGTTATTAGAAGCCTTAGTGCCGGTTTCACCAAAGTTTTTAATGAATGTTTACTCATTTAACGGAATATCTTAGCTGTTAAACAAAGATATTCGGTTTCACCAACTCCGGTTCAGATAAATCAATGATCAAATCCGCTAAATCATCGATCAAAACTAACCAGTGGACACTAGGAGAGTATTTGGGGAATTTAATAAAATGTTCTCCAGTCAAATGTTCAGACCATGTTTGTGGAGTCGTTCAAATCAATTATTGTACAGCTAAATTCTAACATAATAATACCTATGTCTACAGTTGATTGCTTTATTGTAGAGTCAGGAAGTCAATTGGGAAATTTATTTCACTCCATGGTATAAATTTAATCTGAAGAATAAGAAGTTGATAAGACAGTTTTTGCAAACCACGCAAAATGAGCTATACTTGTCAGCGTGGATCGTACGATTTGACATGGAAATGTTTGCATCGGTAAGAAAAATTAATAAATTATAATATTCTTTGTTCACAAGTGTTATTGCAATTGTCGAAAATTCTCACCAGACGATTAAAATAAGAAATAGATAAATAAAATTTTGTTTCAGGTTGTAAACTCTGCCTATTCGTTCTTCAATTTCCTCAAGCTAAGCAAAACTATCAATGTGGAGGAGATGTAATAACGGTAAACCGATTTATCACAATCAAAAATATCAATAGTTGATGTTTAAGATGCATTTTGTAGTTTCATATAATGCTTATTAGTGGAACAGATGGTGAAAACAGTGTATAGGACACAAAGTTTCAAGGCTCACCAGTAAAATATTGACTATATAGCTGAATATTTTATGAAATCAATCCTAATCATCTCTCACGCCGCGCCATTTCCATCCTAATAGACAGTCAACACTTTGCCACATTGTGGGTTTGCCTATATAACAGAAAGAAGGATCTATTAGGATGGTACGTTTAAGAGTAGGTATGCCGACAAATCAATGATATATATTAATCCCAGCAGTTCCAGAAACTCAAATTTGAATCCTTATAGAAGAGGTTATTACAAAAATAATGTTGCCTGTTAGTCCCAAAGCGGTCCTCTTGAAATTTTAGCATCTTAAATTGAATACGAATAAAATTAGCCGCATGTACCTCAGTCATCTGATCAGTTACGCAGCAGTTCAAAACAGGCTTGATTTTGAATTTCAGCTAGGGATACAAATATTCGCTTCATAATTCACTAAACTAATCAGAGGGGTTTTGTGTATTAGAAAAGAGATTCATCATTTCAGAAGCTTGGATTAATTTCTGCATCTCTGATCAGGTCGGAAAGAAATTTGAATTAGGTATGTGAATAAAATGTTTGATATTGTCAATCTGAACTAAAATTTTGGTTCGGGAACTTGAAGATAAACAACGAACTATTAACACTGCTTGTGGTCATTGTGGGGGGAGGATGTTCGGACCTAGGATAAATTATTAATTATTTCGGATAAGTTATTGGTACTTGTTCCAAGTTTGTCAATAGTTCATTTAAATTGATTAATTCATTCAGAAGTACCAATAATTTATCCGAAATAATTAATAATTTATCCTAGGTCCGAACAGTATGTTTCATTCAAGTAGACAGGGCGGCTCCTTGACTCATCATTGTCCCCAAACAGTTCCCATGAGGCACTATTTTAAATTGCAGTATTTTATAGGCTCTGTACGATAAAATTTTTATTATTTAATTTTATTCATTTTACAATCAGAGAATGCACGATACAATGTGCATTGAACGAAGGACAATGATGAAATAAATAATGAAAATATAAATCCTTCGCGTTATTGGAGAAATCAACAAAAGAAGACGATCATCGCACTCATGGAATACGCAGTGCTTCGATCAACATACACAAGTACCTATCATATTCTAGATATCACTTTAACTTAGAATATATTCTATAAGTATACAGGGTGTTAACCTTTGGTACCTGCCACAGACCAGGGTTCGATTGTACAACAAATTTGCAACAAAAAGTGCCTCCTAGACTTTTTTGTTTAGAGGCTTCGTTGCCGAATAATTTTACTTTTAAAATTACATTTTTTTTAAAATTATTTTTATCTCCATCAAGATACGAAGGTGTGGTTACTAACTATGTAAACAAGAAAGTTTCAACAAAAAAATTTTTTTTTTTGTTCAACTTCAAATAGGCAGGAAAAGTTAATTTTCCCATATGAGCTGCATTAGCTCTCGTTGGGAAATGAGTTGCTGTTGATTAATTCTGTTTATATTATCTTAGTAATACTCTTAAGCTCTAGTCACTTTTTTTGTTAGAGCATAATGTAACATAAAACACACTTCTCTATAGTGTGTTAAGGTAAATATTTTTTAAGGTAATCATTTTTGTTTTTTTGCTCAACAATAGTTTTTCCCTTTCTTCAAGATTTAACTTATTAAAAGAGATTATACCCATATACATAAATAAATAAATAAATAAATAAATAAATAAATAAATAAATAAATAAATAAATAAATAAATAAATAAATAAATAAATAAATAAATAAATAAATAAATAAATAAATATATATATATATATATATATATATATATATATAAATATATATATATATATATATATATATATATATATATATAACTCAATTGCGCTAGTGTAGTTCGGTAGAGTGGCAAATTTATTACGCAGGATTCCTTCGATCTCGTACAGAGTGGATGGTCAGGCGGTGCCAAAGCATTTTCTAGCAGCATTTGCGAAATGCAACCGACGTCCATCATACATGAGAACGTTAATATTTTCATTTTTCTGAAGAGGGGTAGAGAAGGCGCTCGGTTTCCAGAATGGGACAGTATTCATCAAATCATAGTTCTATGATTCATTAAATCATAGTTTTTCCTCCCCCCCCCCCCTCCCAATTAGCGAAGAAAAAGTAAAATTGACTGTACCGTTGGAAAGGTGAGATCTTGGCGCATATTTCAGGACTACAGGCTAAATTAAACATGTAGAATGTAATTAGACCTATGAGTCTGAAAACAGTGGTCATTCTGAAGATTTGACTAAATTTACTTTTAGATTGATTTTTCAACAATTGAACCATCTTAAAAAACTTTTAAGGTACATTAGGGAGATTGGAAATTTAATACTCTTTCCAATGTATAATCAAATTTGAATTTTCTAAGGTAATTAAGGGAGTTATGGACGTTTTAGTGAATTAAGGTCGAAATCACAAAAAAATCTTAAAAGTGAAATTACTTGGAAGCAAAGCCTTTAAAGAAAACCTTCTATGAGGCACTTTTTGTAGCATATTAGTTGTACAATCGATCCCTATTAGTTAACAACCTATATAATGCAAATAACATGTTGTAATAAGAATTCTTAAGGGGAGACAGGACATGGGCCTTTTCAGGCGAAGACGTAATACTTTTGTAACCGTTAATCGTTCCGCCCAACGAATAACGAATACTACAAAAGTATTCGTGATTAACGAATACGTTTGACTATTAATTTTGAATTCGTGAAAGTATTCGTTAATCGATTAACGCCCATCTCTGGCTACAAGTCTCCCATGAATTGGTTGCTAAAAGTCCTTGGATTAATAGTACCAAGTCTGTGCGCAAGTGCCAAGGTGAGTTTCTTATAACACGGATTTCTCAACATTTATCAGTCCGACATCTTTCAAACTCTGCCGGGGGGAGGGGGGGGGGGGGGGGCTGATGCCCTAAGTAATTTACCGCAATCGGTTGAGTAATAACTATTGCGCATTCGCAAAACAAAACATTGATTGACACTCCGAGATTAATGGACCGATTTTGATGAAATTTTCGAGGACTGTGCGTGTTAACCTCTAGAAAAATTAATATCCTACGAATTCCATCGCATTACTTATACTTTGATGGTGAATTCCATCGGATTGATGGTACGATACCTACGCGAATGCGCAAACTTGAATTATAGCCATATTTCGCATATTATCATGTTACTGTTTTTTATTTTATTTTATTTTTTATTTATTTTTAAGTATAAGGTTTAAGCCGCATCTCAATCAGAAGGGTCATTAGCGGCATTGAACAAGGTGTCTAAAGGGACACTAGAAGTGGTACGATTCTAAGGAGAGCCATGTTGCCATCCTTGACTAAAAATGAGCGCCATCATGAACTCCACTGGCAACTCGGAGGGGGGGGGGGGGGGGGGGGGTGCAGTGATGACCACTGTTTAGCCCCCAAAGCGGATTAAAAAAAAAACCCCAAAAATAAAATAATACAACTAAGACTAGATGTAAGATAGGGAAATATCTATATACATGCTATTATATGCAATCAGGAAAGTGAAATAAAACTACGACTAGATGTATATAAATATATCTCAGATCATATATCACAGTTCGTAGTAGAGCTCAGCGGCTCTCAGATACAACAACATGGATCGGACCTTGTCTGGTCCGGATAAAACGTCAACCCACTGAGCGGTCTGATGCTGGACTCGAAGATCCATAAGGTATGGGCAGTCCTCCAGAAAGTGGCGGATGGACAGATCCCCCCCACACCTCCCACACACAACATTTCGAGCTTATGCACTAAGCAGGTGCCTGTAAGACGGGTATGGCCAGTGGCAACCCGGTTGACTATTCTGTTACTGTTCTATATTTTACTGTTCTATTATTGTTCTATATTACGCATTGTGCTATTTCACATTTAATAATTTTGACTCGTACATTGTTCTTAAACTAATTCTACATGTGACGAAGCTATACTGCCAACTCAACTTAGCAGACGTTTTAAGCAAACTTGATGCCAAGGTGAAGTCAAGATTTAATGAACAAGTTGGTACCTACGTCACAACAGATGTGTCGGAAATATCAGATTGTTAGTTCGTTACATTTCAGTGATCATTGCGACTCGAAATAGTAGTCATACTATTGTGTAATTGGTCACATTCACTTGGCTAGTTACATACCAGCGTCTTTGTTGCAATTAATCCTTCTAGTCCAGGCGCCGAGGCCGAAAATAGGTACCTAGTAATTTCAGGAGAAATTTTGAGACTGAATTTTGAAAATTTAGTACTCATTGAGTGAGAAAATACTTGTCTGCCATCCGAAAATTTGCGCATTTTTGCACATGTTAAAGTTTTTCTCCAGTAATTCCTATGCGTTGCAACCTACAGACATTTTCATACGTAGCAATGAAAGCATACAATGCATAATGCTTAAAAAATGAATCGAATCGACCCAAAAACGTATCACAATTGAATATCGGGGTAATTTTGGCTCAGCCCCCTCCCCCTCCCACCTCAAGACTTGCTCCCTCCAAATCTCCTAGCGGCCTCAATATTGGTCTGATTTAAGTCTTCCAAAGCTTAGTCGAATCAAGGTTAAATACTTTCGGAGGTTTATATCGAGAAAGTGTCAGCTCAGACCTTTTCCCATTGAAGTACAACGTGAATCACCGTTTCTGCCAATTATGTGCGAAATGGCACGAAATTCATGCATTATGCTGTAAGTCAATAGGGTATGGTCTTAGCAGAATCATGCGAAGTGCGAGGTCAGACTCGAGAGAGATTCCAGCTAGCAGATGTCTTCAACCCGAGAAAGAAAAGTATCAGCAGCGTTAAATATTGTATTTATCGAAAAGAAAAGATTCCTGACATGCAAGGTCAACATATTCATGAGCGAATTTTTGTAGTTTTTCTCATCGTATTTGTCAAATTATTTTGAAATTTGCGTCCATTCTAAGTATGTCCAGAAATTGTTAACCATCAAATAATGGCAAGAAAAAAAAAAAAAGAAAAAAACTGTTTCAAAATATTATTATAAAAATAAAATATAATATTGTAAAAATATTATTATCATTATCTTGTCTAAGCATACCAATTTTAGAATTTGAAATACATTTTTTTAGTTTTTAGAGATTTTTCAGTACTTACATTTTAATGAAATTCAAGAACAAGTTTCAGCACAGTTTTGTGCAAAATTGGTTTAGTTTTCTAGTTGATACACATTTTCTGAATAATGTGTGTCTGTCTGTCAATTCCGCACTGCTGTCCACCATTTAGGACCTATAGTCTTGGAATTTGGTAGGCCTCAGACACCCGGAATATGTTGTATATTTTTTGCTGCTGATCCGACCCGATATATTATGAACCATCTCAGAAATACGCGTTTGGTATGGATTTCGTTGGCTTGATCATGGTATGGTTGATGTCTTTTAGAGCGATCAGATTTTATGCAACGACGATATTATCGTCAACAATCACACCTCGTACTGTTGGAATTCAAGTCTTACCCCATTTGTTCTTCAGCCTGCCCCGTTGACAACTTTGTTTACTATTTCAGTTCTGTATCAAACCACAAACCTGTGTACCACACATTATAAATTATAATAGGTTATGAGCCTCAGCATCGCTTACTACGTGAAAAAGTATAAACAATACTTAGTGTAGGTACCAGTGGCATATGTAGAAAAAAAAAGAAGTTCTGGATTTCAGACGTGATCCTGCCCCTCAGTGGAAAGCAGAATTTCAAAACATGGGCACTCCATGCGGAGACGTTTCTCCAGGATAACGGAAACTGGGACCATGTAGTTTGTGATGAAAGGCCAACAGAATCGGCGGTAGATTTTGAACGGTGGAAAGCCATCGAAAAATATGTGAAGGCCGATCTCATTTTATCAATGTCAGCATCCGCTGTACGAATAATTAAAAACTGTAAAACATCGAATGAAATTAGGGAAAAACTACATTGTGCTTATGGCGAAGAAAATTTACCGAAGAAGAACCAGTGAATATCAAGAAAAAATGTGAAGTAAAACTAACTAGTTCAATTAATAAACTGAAACCTGATATCGATATTACAGTAACAAGACCGAAAGCAAAAGAAAATAATTATATTGAAGGGCTCTATGCTAGAGAAACTCAGTTCAAAAGCCAAGAAGATGAAAATGGGTCTGGAGATAACGAAACTCCTACATCTCAAACCTGTATTATGAAAGTGGTACATGTTCCACAACTGCCTGATATCAAGGTTAGCAATATAATACCAATTTTCATGCATGAAAATGTAGTTCCTAATGAATTTGGAAGACAAAATCTGGAATCTAAACCGTTCATAAATAGAGAGAATTCATACTCAGGTAATAATAATACTGTTGATAATGCCGAAAATGGTCCAGGAAAAGTTCGAAAATATGGAGAAAAAACAAAAATTGTAAACTGTCTCAATGAACACTACAACTTTACTACCCGAGACACGCCCTGTGAAAGAAGGAATATAATATTGAAATATTTTGGGAACTCGAGAAAGCGTGGCTTGAAAAGTCCCATGCAACAGCATTTTACATTTTCTAAAAACTGTCAAGACGTCTGCCAGATTTTAACTCTGTGGAACTCTTGTGCTTGGGGGGGGACCATTGAATAATAATCCATAGGTCAACGTTGCCAGTAGTTGGGACCCAGGAGGGGACCAAGTAAGGACTTGAGGGGAGTGTGGGAATTTAAAAGTCCTACCTCAAAATAATTATAATCCCATATGTTCTTCGGCCTGCCCCGTTAACAACTTTGTTTACTTTATAAAAATATATTTCAGTTCTGTATCAAACCACAAACCTGTGTACCACACATTATAAATTATAATACGTACACCTCGACATTGGAGGACAAATCTCAAATATACTTGTTTATTGTAGCTACCGTTATTTTTTGAGATGCTGTATCATCTGGATTAACAACTTCCAGAGCTCAATTTTCATAATTATTGAAAATGTAGCCTTAGTAGGTAGGTACCAATTTTGGGTTGAAAAATTTGTAAACTTCCTTGTACTCCGCGAGCGTGCTTTTTTAGTTTTTCTTTCTTTGGCAATAACGCCTAGAGCTCTACGTCCTTCACACATTTTTGGACCAAAGGAAACTTAAGTACATACTTGAAATATTCCTTACGAGTCTACCAAATGGTAACAGAAGCTTTGTTTTCACTTTTCTATTTTTTTTTCTCTGCTTTACTTTTTTCTTCTTCAGGGCGCTGCAAGCCACCTGGAACCTCTACGCGTTGGGAAACAATAGTCTAAGCCAAACCATGCTCAACATGAACTTTGGGATCTGATTTAATCCTGCTAAAGATCATTCGATACAGGGTTAAATACTTTCGCAGGTTTATATCAAGCAAGACCCTCAGACCCTTTCTCATTGAAGTGCAACGTGAAACGCTGTTTCTGACAATTTTATATGTTAAATGACACTAACTTCATGCGTAATACTGTTTTTCAATGGGGAAAGGTCCAAGATAAAACTTGCGAATGTATTTAACGCAGAGTTGAATGACTTTTGGCAGACTATGAACGTGAATTTGAATTTGAGAGGCAAAAGTCTAGAAGGTGGCAGGAGATGACTCACTCAAAATCAGCCCGATATTCAATTGTTCGCCATTCTCTTATTTTAGGAGATGAATCACAGTTTCGTGGTCGAACCGTTTAGTTTTTCTTAATTTTTATTTATTTATATTTTTTAATGATCTACAACTTTGCTAAGTGTTGTGTTTTGCACTTATCATTTATAAGTCTTAGATTTTGACTCCTTGTATAATAAACTAGCGTAGTTAAACTTTCAAAAAAGGATGAGGGTGGAAGAGGAGGCAAAGATTCAGCCTGGAGAGCGAAGTCTCGTGAAGTGAGAGAGGATACGCCGCGGAGTGCGAGATCCCATGAGGTCTGAGAGAAAAAGTTCAGAATAGGTGAGAAACGATAAGCAGGAAATTTTAATATAGAATCATGTGCTTAACCTCTTATAGTGGGGGGGGGGGGGGGGGGAGAAGTAGCTGATACGGGAACAGCGAGTTCATGTGTTAATGTGTTAAGTCCTTGTGAAGCATAGGTAGGTGAATTACTTATTTTACCTTTTTAATTGTCAGTTGACCGGCCAAGTCTTGTTAAAATACTGAAGGACTAGTAAAATTGTGGTGTTTTATTTAATTTAATTAATTTCTCCTCTGCAAGTGTCTACGCCTTTGAAGTTATATTAAGATAATTTATAATATCTATACTTCGTTCAATAATGATAGACAAAAAAAAAAAAATAAAAAATAAAAAATAATAATAATAAAAAAATAAAATAAATAAATAAGAAAAATTAAAAAAATGAAAATTCGCTAATAATTGCATCAAAATTGGGTGAAAACTGTGAAATTTAAGGTCATTACAAGTATTTCACATTGGCGCATGCGCAGTAGCTATTAATGATACAATCGTGTTGAAATTGACATGGGGTAATCAAGTCATCTTCTTCCAACTATCATTCCAATTTAAGCGAAATCGAACAGATTGATTTGGCAACAATGAAACTGATAGGCGACCATCTGAAACCTAACCCGCGCATTCTCTGACAATTTCTTCGAAATCGGATGAAAACAGTGGAAATTAAGGTCGTTACAAGGATTTCATATAGGCGCATGTGCAGTAGCTATTAATAATACAATCATGTTGAAATTGATATGGGATGATCAAATCGTCATCCACCATTTATCATCCATATCGGAGCGAGATTGGACGACTAGGGCGTGAGAAAATGATGATTGGTAAAATTTACGATTGCGCATGCTCAGAGTGATGTATTAATTTGACAACAATGAAACTGATGGGGGACCGTCTACTTTCTAGCCCGTACATCCCCTGGAAATAACATTCGAATCGGATGAAAATTGTAGAAAATAAGCTTGTTAGTAGGAGGTGCGGACACACGACAGACACACACAGACAGACAGACACGGAACAATGTTGTTCAGAATGGTCTAAAACGTAAAATGCGAGTGGAAATTTTGATTTTGGAAACCAAAAATTTTTTTTCTCCCGAAACTGAAAACAATGCTTCCGCTACCTTTAGGTGAACTCGGAAGAAAAAATTAGATAAATAAACCTTTGTGTAATAAGTTGCAGCAATTTCAAATTGAATTTTTGACGGTGGGTGCCACGTCAGTAAAGCAATCGCACGAGAACACCTCTTTCGTCCTCCCCCTTGATCTGCTGAAATTCCACTATCCTGGAACCGGACTCACCGAATCGCCCTTTTCCCGTCGCTCCGTGTTAGGTACTCTGAGTTACCATATCGGGGCAATCGGCCGTTCCGTCATTCCTCCGACTTCTTTCTTTCCAGGTTGGGACGTCTTCCCGTCGGACGTCCCCCAGGATAGCTCGGGAAAGGAAAAGGTGAAAACGCCGGGACGCGAGAGTGGGGTCCCCGTCCCAGGCTCCCGGCCCCGGCCCGCAGTCCCCTCAGCGACCCCGCCGCGTGCAAAGCTCATCCCGCGAGTCACTGAACTCATCATCGCGTCTGAGTCGCGTCATTTTCCCCCTCATCGAGAGTGCCGTTCTGTGTCAAGTGTCTTGTGAACTCCGCAAGTATTGCCGGACCTCACTTGACCTTCAATGAACCAGACGCAAACAAGTTGAAGACACTTTGAAGGTAAGTGCCAGTTGAAAAATTGCACTTGTCACTTCAGCCGGCGTCTGCTTCCAAACCTCGTTACGACCACCTGTTCATTAATAACGAACAACTAAGCTTGTAAGCATTTGCTTACAACATCAATGTAAAATGTAAAAGTGAAATTACTATAAAAAACCAAATATCTATCTGAAATCGGCAAAAACGAACACTCCAGTACCCGGAAACCTTGATAAAGTGCACTCAGCCGAGCGCAAACAAGGAAAACCTCTTGGTTTTCATTTGTGGACGCTTACATTAATATGAACGTATATATTTTTTTGATAGACAGCTAGATGATAATTATAGATGGTCAATAGATAAAAAGTCTAATAGATAAGTCTATAGATAAATAGTCTAAAGATATTATAGATAGATATAGATAGCCATATTTTTAATAATCTTGAACTCGATGAAACTGCTTTGATTGAACTGGGTCTTATATCAAAATATTTCAAAGAGAAGACCTAATGAAAATTATGTTTTAGGAGTGCTGAATTTACCAAATTCGTCATTGGAATTCCACCTTAACATTCCATCTACCGTGATAAGGATTTGATTATGGTGGAGTTGGGTAATTGCGATACAAAACTGTAATAGCTCAACTTTAACTGTAAATATTTTATTCAATGCCTGACTCAGGTAGAGACTTCATTGTTTTTTGTGGAACGGTGTAAATGTGTGTAAACGGTGTGTAAATGTAAATGTGTCTAAAAACGGTGCCAATGTGCAAAAAGCTAGCCATTGCCATGCGATTTTGTGAGCTTTTCAGAGGGATAAATGCGTAAATTGCGTAAAAATGTGTAACATTTTCTCTGCAGCCACATCACGCTACTGTGATAAGGATTTGATTATGGTGGAGTGGGGTAATTGCTACACAAAACTGTAATAGCTCATCTTTAACTGTAAATAATTTATCCAATGCGTGAATTAGGTAAAGACTTCATTGTTTTTTTGTAGAACGGTATAAATGTGTGTAAACGGTGTGTAAAGGTAAATGTGTGTAAAAACGGTGTAAATGTGTAAAAAGCTAGCCATTGCCATACGATTCTGTGAGCTTGTCAGAGGGATAAATGCGTGTATTGCGTAAAAATGTGTATCATTTTCACTGCAGCCACATGACGCTTGATAAGTCACACGAGAGACAAGGGCAACACGAACAATCAGAATTAGGGTATCATTGCATTCTTCTCACCTCTTTCCGCTATCGGACACCTCCTATACTCGTGCCAACACACTTCCATTGATTGTGTATTGTACGTACAAACTGTAGCAATGGCCCAATTACCAACACGGAGAAATACTTGTCATTAGTTATAACGTTGTAATCGTTTGTCAAATTTTCCATTAAATACCCCCCCCCCCCCCTTCAAATTTGCTCTGAGATTTGCGAGCTTACCTTTCGCCGTCCCTTCGCCGGTGAGGAAATCTGCGCTCCGCAGTGTAGCAGTATACAAAAATACGTAAAACAGAAATACGTAAAAATGCGAATTTTCATAATTTTACAATGAATTTTGAAAAATCATCATTTTTTTACATGATTTTGATGATTTTGAGATTCCAAACGGTCAAAAGTTGCTGCTGTCAACTTGTTTTGACTGCATACAAGAGTTCAGCGACCCCAAAAACGTAAGTACACGAAGTTTCGCAAATTTTCAAAGAAGTTAGTAAAAGTTAATATTCAAAAGTCTAATATTGAGACACAAAAAAAGCGTATTAAAAAAAAAAAAAAAAAAAAAAAAAAAAAAAAAAAAAAAAAAAATCGAACTACCGGCGTAGGTTTTTGTTACGCAAAAAATCTGAAAAAATTCAGCGGTAATTTTTTTACATTTTAAACCAAATTTCGGGTGGAGGTCATCAAAATTCCACCTTTCTCAAAATAGCGGGCACCCTACTGACCAATGATGACCAGGTGATAGAGATCACGTTACCGCAACAACACATTCAGTTGATATCAAACAAGTACATTGAAGTTGAAATCTGATTGCAATGAAAATAAATTATTCATTTCACAATTTGTTTGTTTACTTTGTTTTGCACTGGTGCCAGCCCATGATAGCAGGTGATAATGTTTTACACGTAGAGCGGGATTTTCCGTTCAGGTAGGTGCCGATACGTCACCGTGACAAAATTGTTCGTCAGGGTCACCTTTCACAATCGTGTTCAAATATTAGCTCAAGCTTTCCGATAACAGTTCGCCAATGATAAAACCCAGTAACCCGTCAGTTCACTTTTATTCGATTGGTATCGCATTGCCGCCTTTTTGTTTTGTGAAGAAAATTTCATTGCTTAATTGACATGGATATGTCTTACCGCTCGGCGTCCGTCATGCTGTTCATGTGACACTAAACACACAACTTGTTCGATTACAAAAGTTCATTCTAGAAAATAATAAACCAAAACTCAAAACTAGATTTTCCAGTACTTCGATGGACCAATATTGAGACACTGATTCAGGGCAAAGGGATTCTTAAAAAATGGTTTTGAATAGTGATGATGTTGAACACCTCATGATTTATGATTACGATGCTCTTCATGTTTAAATTTTTGGCGCACCTACCTTTCAAAATATTTTTATAACACTGTTCTCATCGTTAAATTCTCAAAGGAATCTAATTAAAAATTTATTACAGAAAGTGATCAATTCTCTTAGTGTCCATTTTGTGAATCAATGATTGAATATTTTCTTCAAACTCATCTTCATCCAAATTAATTCTCATTTTTCGAATACACATTCAATATTTTGAATTCTGGACTTTGTGTATTTGATACGAACTCAGTTCCCCAAGGTCAGGTTATATCAAGTTGAGTAAAAGAACGTACTTAAAAGACATGAAGGGATGAAGATCTATCATATTCTGGCACTTGCCAGTCTTTAGGGGTACTTGAGGCTTGTGCTGATGAATGTGATAAGATTTTTGCAAGAACATGCATATATAATTCAAAGAAAACTCGGCCCTTCGGGCCTCGCAAGGGGCTCCGCCCCCCTCCCCCCTCCCCCGGATACCCCGGTTGCTTTCCGCTTTGGCCCTTCGGGTAAAATGCTAAAACATGGAACAGGCTTTCTTCCCGCTAATTCGGGAATATTTTATTTTGTTTTCACAACTATAATAAAGATTGCCACCTCAACCAAGTGACAACAAAACAAGGCTTACAAGCGGCACAACAATATTGTTTACTAACCATTTGTAACATCGCATTATTGAATTACTTAATATCTTGTAAATAAATTTAAAACTACGACAAAAATTAATAGAAATTAGAAGGAAGTACCTAGGTAGGTAATTTTCTGTTATGTCTGGCGTCTACAATTACTATAAGCAAGATTAACTTCCCAACCAAGTGACAACAAAACAAGCGGCATTGTTTACTATATCAATTTATAACATAAATAAATATAAAACTACAACATAAATAGAAGAACAAATACGAAAGAAATGCGTGATAAATCGAGAGCTTTTCAACGAATGGAGAACGATTTTTGTTCGATGAAAACCAAAGAACTTCCATTTCCCCAGCAACGGCATGGTTGTACGTGAAAATCATAAGAAAACATTTCGTGACACATCGCCGTCGCCCAACCGCGTCTCATAAAAAACGTGATACTTTTCGCCAGTTAGCTTGAGGCTAAAGCATGTTCCATGCTATTAAAAAAAAAAAAAAAAAGAGTTCCACTATCCGCATTACAAGCAGATACCATGTTGCATGAATATGTCTTTGATTGGGGATTTCATTACGGTTGTCCTCGAGTGTTGTCAAGAGGATGAAAATGATTCCTATGGAGTGGAATAAATTATGCTATTGCTTTACGTTAAGAATATTGTAACCGGCTTATTAAAATTGTTTATAGTCCATTCAACTTAGTTTTGGAAATGTTGCTATTGCTTTACGTTAAGAATATTGTAACCGGCTTACTAAAATTGTTTATAGTCCAATCAACTTAGTTTTGGAATGTAGCCAGGTACGTAAGGAGGGGGAAATTGGTAGCTTGAGATGTGAACATTTATCACATAAATCAAGCGCTTTCCAACGAGTGGCGAACGATTTTTGTGCGATGAAAACTGCGGAAGTTCCATTCCCCTAGCAACGGCTGGGTTGTACGTGAAAAACACTGAAATTGTGACAAAAATTTTGCGTTACGGAACTTTTTGGTTGACCCCCCAGAGCAAAGACATATCCATGTCAAAAACCTTAAATTTCAATTATAACTAGATGCAAACAGTAGAAGTTACCAGGGTGTTTCAAGTATATTTTGTGCCCGCGATAGGTACAATTTGTACAGAATGTTACAAAATTTGTTTATGAAAGAAAGTATAAAGCGTAGAATGCGAGAGGAAACTTTGGCTTCTGACAAACAAACTTTTTTGCATCTTTATTACAACTACCATCTTATAGAAGGCATCTTATAGAGGCACCGGCAAGCTCCACAGTCCATCAAACTTTTTCTGGATAGGATTGGTCTTCCATATCGGCCGAAAGCTCATTAATTTGCCCATTCGATCGTAGAAGAAGGCTAGGAATCGGGAATACCCTGGATTTACGTGTTATGAATGTTCCAGTTAAATCTGAAGTCACTTTTTTGGGTCGGTAATTGAACAAAACGCTCAATTGGAACAATCAAGTGAGTCCCGAAGAGGCCAAGCTCAAGTGTTTGCATTTTGAACTGAGTTGAAGATCGGTAGTTCCTTTGAGACGTCAGCTCAGTTTTATAATGCTGCAAGCCAAGCATCGAATTTTATACAGCGAACGGATTTTTATGACCTGCCGGCGCCAAGCTTCAGCGATTCTTCACCAGCGGTCTCAATGAATCTCTTCCAGCGAAGTCATAATTTCTGCAGCGTATAGACTCGAGTCGTTCGAGTGTCAAATTTTAAGATTAGTTCAACTTATCGATATCCGCGTAGTTAGATTTGCCAAAACGAACCTGGGATATATTGAGCAGTTTTAGTTCAATATTAGGCAACAGAATAATTAATGGAGAGCCATTTAAAAAAATTTTAATTCATGCATCTTATTGTGGTTGGAAAAACGAATACATTGCATCAGTTTTCAGAAGACAAAAATATATCCCCTGATTTGCAGAAAAATGTGGTATTTCTCCAACAGCGTTTCAGAAATAATTACCTGCTACCAGGCACAACTTCATAATCACTAAATTTTCAAAAAAGTATCAGTCGATAACTTACAAATTAAACTGATATCAAATACTACGTCATAATGATGATGTTCAAGAGTTTTTGCTATACTCGTACAGTGCCTCACGTAGAGCCTACGAAAAGTTGGTTAAAAAGCAGTTGTTTTTGTTCTGCAAAAATTGGTAAATGGCATATAGGTTGTTTCAAACATCGTCGATCCATACCTATATAAATGAGCCTCAATTGTGAAATGAAGTTCGTCGTTGAAGTTTTGACCGGGGCACTGTGCTAAACCTACGTCTTCGCAAAAGAGGATCTAATGAGAATGAGGATTCGACGTTGGTTTTTTTTAAACCGGTAGATCGTTCTTTTTATTATGTATGCCAGTAGGTACTTAACAAAGCTGTACATAAATTCATTCGGGTAAGAAAAAAGCTTGAGCAGATAAATGGGTTGTTTGGTTGGACCTGTCGCGCAAGCCCACGCTTTAAGAGTGGAAAAAAATAAAAATAAATGAAATTAAACTCCAAGTGGAAGGATGTTTTACTTAAAGTTCGGTCTTGTCGGGTAATTTATCCATCGTAGGCGTTGCAAGTGGAAAAATCGAATACGAGGTTAACGTGCGTAATTCCATTAATTTTTGTTCGTTGCGTATGTGTTATAATTAGTTATTTTGATTTTCTCTATGTAACTCAAAATTTCTGAACAAAATCGTAGCGTTTAAAACAATCAGGCAACAAGAAAATAATGCTCAAAATCATGTTTGCGCATGCGCGAAACTACCAGTGGTCCGAAAGCGATGGAGTTCATTGAAGATCGTCTACAGTACAAACCGCTCAATCTCTGAAAATGTTATTGATAATCGGAAAGAAACTGTAGATTGCATGCTTGTTACAAAACACTAAGGTTCTCACGTACGAAGCAGTTATTAATGATACTAACATGATGAAACTCATGTGAGGCAGGTAATCAAATCTTCATTTTCCAGCTACTTTCCAAATTTGAGCGAGAACGGACGAACAGGCAATGAGAAAATGACGCTTGATGAATTTTACGTTGCGCATGCGCTGTGAAAACTATTAATTTCCGTGTGATGAAATTGATAAGGGATAATACTCAGCCTAACCCGCTCATTCCAAGTAAATGCCATTGAAATAGAATGGAAAATAAAAGTGATAATTGTTGCAATGACTTCAGATTTACGCGTGTGAATCAGCTACTAGTGATACGATCGTGATGAAATTGATGAGATGATTAAAATGTTTTTTAAACTACAATCCGAATTTGTCGGAGATTGGAATACTAGAGCGTGAGAAAATGATTCGTGAAGGAATTTACGTTTGCGCATGCGTAAAGTGAAGTATTAATTTGTATGTTGAAGTTCAGATAGGGGACTAGGCAAATAAGAGCCCGCACGTTGGAGGGGGGGGGGGGGGGGTGTTCTAGACCGCAAATTCTCTGAAAATTTCATCAAGACGAAATGGTTACAAGTTATGTTGCAAGGATTTGCGTACACACGGACTGATACACTAACACACAACACGCACACAATGACATTTATTTAATTTTATTTATTTATTGGCATCAAAATAATTCATATAACTACATTTATACAAATAAAAATATACAAAACGCTTCAATTATTCAAATCCAAAATTATACTGAAAATTGTTGACAGTACGACTTATATAGGTAAACAACTGACGCCCACCAGAAAATAAGTTCCTAAGAACTTGTGCTATCTGGTGGAGTCGCAAATTCAAGCATATTCGTCATACGACCAAATAACAAAACTCTCGAAAGCTTAATTAAAGAAAAAATAAAATCATTAAAACACTAAATTCGAAATAAATTTCCATATGAAAAACAAAAATTCACTGAAAAGAAGGCTAACTAAACTTAAATGTAACAATTGTACCATCTTCTTAAAACTTGACAAACTATGAAAGTATGACAAATTAATATTATTATCAAACAGAAATTTTAAAACACGAACATACGCACTTCTCTTGTAGAACTCTGTATGAGCTCTTGGCAAAACTATTCCCGAGTTAGAAAAGTTTCTTGTACTTTGAAATGTTGAAACATGTTCCTCACAGATACCAGTACTATATACATGAATGCAAGAATGAAATAAGAAAATTTGTTTAATAGTTTTAACATGAAAATATTTGAAGAGCTTAGCAGAAGGGTATCTTGAAGTTTTACCTAGATTAATTTTAACCAACTGATTTTGCATACTTTGCACTTTACTAACGTACAATTTACATGCTCCACCCCATAATATAATACCATATTTAATAATGGAATAAGCTAAACCATAATAAATCATACGCATTTGTTCCTTGGATAGAAAATTTCTTGCTTCCTTAAATACATAAAATAGTTTTCGCAAGCGAGTTATTAAATAATCAATATGTGACTTAAAATTTAAATGTTGATCTATTATCACGCCAAGGTATTTACATTCCTCAGAAAAAGGTATGGGACAACAAGCACATTCCCCATCATGACTAGCACACTATGGACATGGAACCAAATTTTGGTTTTGGAGACGAAAAATATTATCTCCCGAAAGTGAAAACAGTGCTTCTGCTTACTAGGTAACTCGATTGCTATAAAATGGGTAAAAAATTTGTATGCAGTACACATATAGGAACGAACGTTATAACCGAGATAAACTTAAAACCCGGTGTTTTACTGCTAAGGTACCTTTGGGCAGACAGACAGGGCAGACAAGGAACCAGAAATTTTCAGCAAGTTTTGAAACGCTAACAGCAGGGGGAAATCGTAGTTTCGAAAGGCAACCATTTTTTCGACTTCCTGCACGAACGAATAGCTTTCCTATACTTAGTGAGTAGTGAGGAAGCAAAATGAAACACAAAATTTTTGAATAAATATTTGTTATTTACAATAATTATTTGGTGTAACCTAGTAGTGCATATGTGTTTACAGAGGATTATATAATTCACGTAACATAATCTCCAAAACCTGAATCAGAAAATCGTTCAGGTGCATGCAATTCCTCAACTACTGGCTAACAGAAGGTCTTCAAATGGCTAAAATGTTTTCATTTTGCAAATTTTTCGAACATTCGTTTTCATTAGAACTTTATTTTAGCGAATTTTCGTATAAAGTGAAGCTATTGCAATGGCTCATAAAATTTTCAATAAATTTCTTTGAAAAATGTCTTCATTGAAGTCCATTTTGAGGCATTTTGAAACGATTCTTGAAGTTTGCGCCACGATAACTCTCCTCAGGATTGAGATAAAAATCTCGACCTTGCGAGAAAAAAAATCAAGCTTTCCAAATGAAAGAATGAGCTTGTTGGCCAGCACTATTTTAGCATTTCAAGAAATGTCCTGAAATAAATTACTAAAAACGGCTATAAACGGCCAAAAGTCGTTAAATTTATAATTTTCAGCAGGATTTTAGTCAAAACAAAATTAAAATCGATTAACTAGGACATTAAAAAAATGTTGCCCAAAATTATGCTGAAAAACGTACTTAAATCTAATTAATATATGCTGAAAAATCTATAAAAACTTCGGAAAAAATCCAAAGTCTTTTTTGAATTGCCCAAGCTCCCTAATGACAATCCCTTCGAAGTATAAGTGATGAGGAACTGTTTTGTACTTCATACCAGAACTCTTAAGGATGACTCTTTGATATTCCTGCGAACATTTACCGGAATTTTATCACCATAATCAAGTAAACGAATGTCCTCAACCTTGACCTGGTAGTTGTACTCTACCCTAACTTTTCACTTCCTCATTTATACATTCCGATTCAGATTAATCGAAGCTTCTGGATTTCATTGTAATCGACATAATGTGGGAATAAGTTGATGGGTAGGTATAGGTACCACACACTCTTTGTTCAAGACACAATCCTAGCGGCAATATTAATTTTTCCTTCATGCTTTTCTAACTCTTGTTTATAAATAAGAATTTGCGTAACGATCTCTTTGTACTTCACACACACTACACACATGGAGCCCATTGGATCATGGATTACGAGAAAACCAATCAGCTTCTATGGTTTCACATTAAACTAGTTATTGTGACACATCATTGTGTCACAAATAGTGTGACTCTGAGTTCTTTAGTTTTTAGTTTGAATAATCTGGATATTTCTTCTTTACCAAGGCGTAATGGCGTTCCATACATATTCAAAAGTATTGATTGCGTCCAGTTTCGGCCCCACATTAATACCTATTCGTATCTTTGTACAACCATCGACTAAATCCGCCGAGCGGTCAAGCCCAAGATTTACTGCGCAATCAGTGGTGTTGGGAAAAAGGCCTTTTTTCGAAGGGCCAAAGCCGGTTCCTATATTGAGATCGCTTGCCCGATATATACAATGCAAACCCCTTCAGAGCTCGTTCAAATGTTTTACGATCACTCTGCGGACATTGGAAAGCGGTTAATGCAGACCATCTCTGGGAGCATATCAAATCAGCCGTAAAACCTTCTCGACTGATTGCTTCCCCTTTCCTGTCTGCTATCTGAGAATTAATCTAGTACCCCCAATTAGGGTTCCAAGACAAACACAGTGCGTAGGCGCTGTCGGTTGACCCACCTTAATAACAGCTTCCAGTATTCGTTGAGGTTGTTTTTTCGTTTCACCTCTAGGCAATTACAGAGCTCTTCAGGCGCTTCTTTAGACGCGGGGGAGGTGCTTTGTAGCTGTAGACGATCTCGTGATCCGATTAGCTTCAGTTCTCACCTTCTTATCCCGCCCTCTAACGATGTTGCGCCATAATGCATGAAACGGGCTGATATTTATTGTTCGGCCTGCCTTGGCTTTTGATCAGTTCATTTGTAATGTTCCATTTCTTCGAACGACCGGAAATATTTCTTCGTTCCACTCATAATGGGAAGGGGATTATCGTAAACTCAAATCGTGTTCTTGTAACACGAACGATAGGCTATTCCAGCCTCCAATAGCAAATAAAAGAGTTCATAAATGTATATGCAAACAAGTATTAAAAAACAGTCCCGGGAAAACCTGTCCTGACTCAAAACCGTCCACCACTCCGCCGACTGTAATCCACAGTATCGCTTTTCATTCTCCAAAGTCTCACAACTCACCGCAAGAGTTGCTACGTACTGTCTGCCTACCAGACCCAGCACAGTTCCGTTACTGTTGGTGTTCTTTGATAACATATCGTATTGAGCAAGCAGGCATTCATCTCCTCACGGAACAGGAATATCCCGTGGTATGTGCTACTTTAATGAATTCTGAGGCTGAATGGTGGAACATGATGTAATTTATTGTTTTCAGATAATGGAGATTCCACAGAGGCAGCGAATAGGATGGCGAATAGGATGGAACACAGAAAACATATTTTCACCTATCCTGCACACAACAAATTTTACATTTTTGAAACATTTTTCACTTTTGAATCATGTCTTAAAAAATCAGTTTGTACCAGAGACATGAGAAATTTAATGCTCTCTATAAAGGTGACCTCAAATTTGAGATATACCTAATTGATAAATTAAGGGAGTCTTTGGCTTTTTAAGTTATGTAAGGTCAAAATCATGAAACAATTTAAAAGAGCAACAACTCCCTAACAAAGGGATTTCAGAAAAAAGCGTTTGATAATTTTTTTGTTGGAAATTAGTAGTGCAATCGATACCTACCCATTGGCGCGCTCTTACAGATCCTGTCTACAGACCGGTGATATGCGTGGAAAGACTACCCTAATACAGAAATTGGAAGAAGAACTGTTGAAACCGACCTAAGTATCCAGTAATTTTACCGATAAACACAACCAGAACCTGACGGGAAAGCCTGTGACAGATAGGGGTGCGGTTCTACGGGAAAGAGCAAACTGAGAGTGGGGGAGACCAAATAAATATCCGGATATATTCAGACATAGCCATCTCAAGCCAACAACTTGCCACGTTCACCGTTCGTATTAAATCTCCTTCTTGGTGTTATACATCCTATATTTTTCTTTCTCAACTTCATAATTTCCATTCATCTATTTTCATTATTTAATTTCAAGCTACGGGCCCTCGCGGTCTGGCAATTATTGTAAGGCTGTGGGCCCTAGCGGTCTGACTATGAGATTAGTGCCACGGGCTTCATGATTCCGGCAATCGGTGCTACGGGCATAATGTTTGGCAATTAGAGCAGTGGTTAAATGTATGGGAGATAAGGTGGGTTTGGAAAACCAGCTGCTTGGACAAAACCTATGACTATGTCCATAACCTATTTACGTACTAATAATGTTAGCTCGCAGGCCAAGTACCTTCCGATAATGTGAGCTATACATACCATCCTCCGGGCTTAATTTAACAACTAATGCTTGTGAATCGTTTCACTTCCACTTCGGCTTCCCAAGCGTACACTTCAATTGTTCGATTGAATTCAATTGTCAATTGATCGATTTCAAAAAAGATGTACTCATCAAAACCAACTTCTGCTTGAATACCCCTCGCACTAAAAATTCACATGCAAGGAAAATACAAGCCTTTCTGGCTGCCCACTTGGAGAAGTATATGACAGATATATGTTGTCTCTATAGCTTGTTTATCGAACGTGAGAAAATATGATAAAAAGTGTCGAGTTACCAATAAATGTTAAAAATGTACTTGTGGGCTCAGTTTTCTACTCCCCAATTCCTTCAACTCAGATCTTTGGGTTGAGCTGAATTTTCCATTTGCTACAGGGTCGGATTAGGGTTTCGGCTGAATTTTAGACTGCCCGAAGGGATTTGGGACTAATCTTCCGTCGCCAAGTTGAACCGGTTTTACCATGCAAACAATAGTTATTGTGTAATAGTTGGCTGCGATTCATATTATTTCGTAGGATATACCTTCGTACCTAGACGAAAAATCATAGAAATAAGCCTGTTTCGATTGAAGTCAACTGTGCGGTCGTAAAATTCAAGATTGAGGCAGTTGAGAAAAGAATAAAAATGTCCAGCATTCCTCAAAGTAATGATTCTCCCTATCGCGATACTCTTTTCTTTGTAGAAAGCTATAAATAAATATGAGATTGTTGATGAATGTGGAATGCTGAAGTTCAATTTTCTAAATACTGCGAAAACCGGATATGCCTCATAAAAGTAAGCAGTAGGCAGAAGAGCAAAATAGGAAAAATATCAATTTTATTGGCGTCTAATTATAGGAGGAATTTTTGAAGTAAGGTACTGATTGAATGTCAAACTCTATTGGAAGTCCATTAGTACTTCGGGAGGGTTGGCTGATGAATATCGATATCTCTCTTCAGAAATTGAACCAGAAAAAAGGACACTGTCTAAAATTGGTAGTCCCCCAAACCTAGGGTAATCTATTGGCCAATGGGTGATTTTTAAGTTTTTTTAGGCAATTCTCGTTGCGCTTGTGCACTACAAACCTTCACCATGATCTACTCTCAGTGGCCTAGTTATTCTTGCGCAATTCCACCACTCAAAACTGTTACTCAAATACATTTCCACCATTATTTTTCTCTTTTTAAAACACAAATTATAATACTAATTTTGTTAGATCATGTTTATCAACCGTTTGAAAATGTATAAAAATCAAAGTTTCACTCATGCTGCATGATCGTGGGAGTGAATTTTCGTAAATTATCGTTTTATATCACGTTACATTGTTTTCAATTTTGATCATTTTATTGCAATTTTATATCAGAAAAACACGTAAATAATATCTATTCTATGGTCAAAAAATATATTTTGGATTATTACCTTTTTTTTTGCATTTTCTATTGAAATTGAGGTAGGTACATTTTTCATTATACATTTTTAATGAGCTAGTTTATCTTTTCTAAGCTTTTTTTTTTACTAAAATTCTTCAAATAATATAAATTTAACGCTTTTTTATTAGCAATTTTGGGCCATTAAGAGTGATATTTCGAGCGAATTTTTTGAAATTTGACAATGCAATGAGCTCAAAATATGCAGGCCAACGAACTCATCCTTTCATATAGAAAGCTTGATTTTTTGATCCTGAACGGAATTTTCATCTCAATTCCAAAGAGATTTATATATATATATATATATATATATATATATATATATATATATATATATATATATATATATATTTTTTAAGGTTTAAGCCGCACCTCAAAGTGAAGGGTCATTAGCGGCATTGAACAAGGTGTCTAAAGGGACACTGGAAGTGGCACGATTTTAAGGGGAGACATGTTGCCATCCTTGACTAAAAAGGAGCGCCATCATGAACTCCACTGACAACTCGGAGGGGAAAAAATGAGGGGTACAGTGATGACCACAGATTAGCTCCCAAAGTGGATTTAAATAACCCCAAAAATAAATTAATACAACTAAGACTAGATGTAAAATAGGCTAATCTAATATATAAAATTCTCGTGTCACAGTTTTTGTTGCCATACTCCTCCGAAACGGCTTGACCGATTTTGATGAAATTTTTTGTGCTTATCCGGTATCTATGAGAATCGGCCAACATCTATTTTTCATCCCCCTAAATGTTAGGGGTAGTCCACCCCTAAATTTTTTTAATTTTATTTTTGACCGATTTTGATGAAATTTTTTGTGCTTATCCGGTATCTATGAGAATCGGCCAACATCTATTTTTCATCCCCCTAAATTTTAGGGGTAGTCCACCCCTAAATTTTTTTAATTTTATTTTTGACCGATTTTGATGAAATTTTTTGTGCTTATCCGGTATCTATGAGAATCGGTCAAAAATAAAATTAAAAAAATTTAGGGGTGGACTACCCCTAACATTTAGGGGGATGAAAAATAGATGTTGGCCGATTCTCATAGATACCGGATAAGCACAAAACATTTCATCAAAATCGGTCAAAAATAAAATTAAAAAAATTTAGGGGTGGACTACCCCTAACATTTAGGGGGATGAAAAATAGATGTTGGCCGATTCTCATAGATACCGGATAAGCACAAAAAATTTCATCAAAATTGGTCAAAAATAAAATTAAAAAAATTTAGGGGTGGACTACCCCTAACATTTAGGGGGATGAAAAATAGATGTTGGCCGATTCTCATAGATACCGGATAAGCACAAAAAATTTCATCAAAATCGGTCAAGCCGTTTCGGAGGAGTATGGCAACAAAAACTGTGACACGAGAATTTTATATATTAGATTTTGACCGATTTTGATGAAATTTTTTGTGCTTATCCGGTATCTATGAGAATCGGCCAACATCTATTTTTCATCCCCCTAAATGTTAGGGGTAGTCCACCCCTAAATTTTTTTAAATTTATTTTTGACCGATTTTGATGAAATTTATTGTGCTTATCCTGTATCTATGAGAATCGGCCAACATCTATTTTTCATCCCCCTAGATGTTAGGGGTAGTCCACCCCTAAATTTTTTTTTATTTTTTAGACAAGATTTTTAATTTCTATTTTAATTAACGTCTGCCAAGTTGGGTGGGCAGTATAACTTCCTCAAGCAAGCGAAGCGAGCAGCATCCCCCACAGAAGTTAAACCTACCCTTAGAGATCTACCGTTTGCGAGCGAAGCGAGCAACATCCCCTACATGTTTCAATTGTAATACATTCCATGTATACAGCCACACTTTGCGAGCGAAGTGAGCAACATTCCCTACATACCACACTTTGCGAGCAACATTCCCTATATGCCACACTTTGCGAGCGAAGCGAGCAATTTAATGAGGGGTCCGGGGGGCTTGCCCCCCGGCTGGACGTGGAGGCGAGCGGAGCGAGCCGGAGCGGCTAGTCTAATATATAAAATTCTCGTGTCACAGTTTTCGTTGCCATACTCCTCCGAAACGGCTTGACCGACTTTGATGAAATTTTTTGTGCTTATCCGGTATCTATGAGAATCGGCCAACATCTATTTTTCATCCCCCTAAATGTTAGGGGTAGTCCACCCCTAAATTCTTTATTTATTTTTTAGACGAAGACGTCAAGGGGTTCGATGACACACGTAGTTTTATAAGATTTAATTTGTTTGTAAGAATTTCCAACCGAAAAAAACGTCTGCCAAGTTGGGTGGGCAGTATAACTTCCTCAAGCGAGCGAAGCGAGCAGCTTCCCCTTCAGACTTTAAACCTACCCTTAGAGATCTACCGTTTGCGAGCGAAGCGAGCAACATCCCCTACACACGTTAAACCTACCCTTAGGGATCTACCGTTTGCGAGCAAAGCGAGCAACATTCCCTACATGCCACACTTTGCGAGCGAAGCGAGCAAAATTCCCTACATGCCACATTTTTCGAGCGAAGCGAGCAATTTAATGGGGGGTCCGGGGGGCTTGCCCCCCGGCTGGACGTGGAGGCGAGCGTAGCGAGCCGGAGCGGCTAATAACTACATATACATGCTACTACGTATATACGTACAATTAGCAAAGTGAAATAAAACTACGACTAGATATATATATATAAATATATCACAGATCAGATATCACAGTTCGTAGTAGAGCTCAGCGGCTCTCAGGGATAAAACCCACCCACTGAGGGGGCTGATGCTGGACTCGGAGGTATACAAGGGCTGGACAGTCCTCCAGAAAGTGTCGGATGGGCAATATATATTTCTATGGTTGCATAAGAGGAATCGTTTCAGAATGCCTCAAAACGGATTTCTACGAAGAACATTTTGAAAATTTCCAATTTTAAATTTTTTCGATCCATTGCAATAGCTTCATTTTCTACAAAAATTCGTTAAAAATCGATCATGAAAACACTGCACACAAAGAAGCGATTAGTCCCGACTTGACCACACCCTGTTGCGTTATGGATCAATTTCTTCATAATTTTTCATGCTTATCCAAACAATAATATTCCTTTTCTTTCATCATGACCAGTGTTGGGCATAATCTTATCGTTCAATTCGAATACGACTGTAATCGCGATAATTATTCGTTGCTTCTGAGTCAACTGCGATCATATTCGCGAATTTGAGTGCGCGAAAATGGATATTTGTATTCAAGTAATCGTATTCATCTGATCGTATTCGTCAGTCTGCAAATACACGAATACAACCCATAAAAGTGCATTTTCTCATTTTTATACTAATCTATCGATAAATTAATATACATAAACATAATTTAATATACAGGGTGATTCCCTCGCAAATGCAAAAATTTTTTTGGGTGAAACTGCATCAAAAATGGAGTAAAATGCCGCCAACTGCATATTTTTATCTCAATCTGTTCTCGAGATATGATTTTTTAAAGGGTTTTTCAGGAAAACCGTGTTTTTTTCCTTTTAAACTCAAATTTCTCCACTTTACTTCATTCAATTTTAACTTTCGACCACATTTTCGGAATCAGCATTAAATTCACTATAAGAATAGTGTACTTGAGTTCTTAAAAAGTACCATTCAAAGGCCCTCACATCAGCTCAAACATTGACGATTTTGAAAAAAGAATATTTCTGAAAATCTTTAAAACTTTACTACTCTTCCAAAACGAATCCTGGGAACTGGCAAATCTCACGAAAACTGCTTCGTCTAATACTCTTTCCAACGGTATAATCAAGTTTACTTTTATTTAGTTATTTAGTGGAGAAAATTATGTTTTAATGTTAAAAAATGTGGGTTTTTCAATGAAATTGTTGGTTTTCTCGAAAGATGACCCTTCATGAACCTACGAGTATGGGGTCGGTTTCTATGTATTTTTTCACGCTGTATCGAATGGTAACATTTGTAGATCTCTCCAACTCCGTTGTAACCGAGTTTTACACTTAAAATCGCAAATGTTTAGTTTGTTTGTTATGATTAAATGTATGTGTGTTATGGGGTAAAACTAGTTAATTAAAGTGTAAAACTCGATTATAACGTAGTTGAGAGATCTGCAAGAAATTCCATTCGATCCAGCTTGAAAAAATACATAGAAACCGACCCCATACTCGTTGGTTCATGGAGGGTCATCTTTCGAGAAAACCAACAATTTCATTGAAAAACCCACATTTTTTAACATTAAAACATATTTTTCTCCCCGAAACAACAAAATAAAAGTAAAATTTATTATACTGTTGGAAAGAGTATTAAATGAAGCAGTTTTCATGAGATTTGCCAGTTTCCAGGATTCTTTTTAAAAGAGTAGTAAAGTTTTATAGATTTTCAGAAATATTATTTTTTCAAAATCGTCAATGTTTGAGCTGATGTGAGGGTCTTCGGATGGTACTTTTTAAGAACCCAAGTACACTATTCTTATAGGAAATTTAATGCTGATACCGAAAATGAGGTCGAAAGTTGAAATTAAATGAGGCAAAGTGGAGAAATCCGAGTTTAAAATGAAAAAACACGGTATTCCTGAAAAAAACCTTCAAAAAATCATATCTCGAGTACGGATTAAGATAAACATATGCGGTTGGCGGCATATTACTCTATTTTTGATGTAATTTCTCCCAATTTTTTTCCCGCATATGCGAGGGAATCACCCTGTATAATTCTTTTTATCATTTAATAAAGATTAACAGGACATTTCGATTTTCCGACCGTCACGTCACGGTCACCAATGTCAATAGGGCGTCCCTCTTATAATATGTGAAGCCGTGCTAATTTTATCTCAGAGGGACGTCCTTCATGCGAATTCAACTATTGGTGCCCAGTCTATTTGTCTTAAATCTATTTCAAAGTAAGTACTGCTATTGAGATGAAAAGGAATGTACATATTTGGCGATAAATTAGTATAAAATGTGAAAATGCATCTTTATGGGTTGCATTCGTGCAATCGCTGACTGACGAATACGATTACACGAATACAAATATTCGTATTCGCACACTCAAATTAGCGAATATAATCGCAGTTAACTCAGAAGCAACGAATAATTATCGCGATTACAATCTTCTGATTTTTTTTTACAGCAAAATCTAGAGTGTATGAACCATACAAGCACATGGTCATAAATTTGACACATCTGTAGTAGTATTTGCGCCAGATGTTACAGGTTTCCCATTGAAGTAAAGCACAAACACTGGAGAGAGAATAAATAATTGCAAATTCTGTTGACATTCGATATTTGCTTTACTTTACCGCTCTTCATTTGATCTAGATATGTCGTTTTAAAAAAGGTACCTCTCGACCTCTCGATAATTCTCTTCTCTTCTCAATCGGGGATATAAGAGGAACTCAAAATAACATGACATTCAAACCTTCAAATAATCAAGGGTAAAACATTTACAAATTATGTTCGAAAACTTATGATGTATTATTGCCATTCTTGTATGACCTACTCTCATGATTCTTATTTTGTTCGATCTCAATTTCAGCGTAATTGTGGAGCAAACCATGGGGATAGCGGATTAGTGGTTGTGATGGGGGTGGAGGGGGTAGTCACCGCTTCATTGAAGTGCTGCCTGCCCAAACATCTACAGTTCTCGATCGATTTTAATGTTTACATTATTCTCATCTGATTTCGTTATTTTTTAAAAATATTAAATTAAGAATTCGGTCTAGTTTTGAAATATATATCAGGAATTTAAACCATGGAAGGGGGGGTTGGGAGGGATAATAGTAATAAATCGTTATGTTTTGAGTATTTTTAATCTGAATTCCATCACTGTTTTTTTGATCGGTCCGGATTTCAGTACAGTAATTTGAAAAACCTTGAAAATTCAAATTTACTGACGGCACAGGTAATTGGAGGGGGTTGATTCCAATAAATCATGATATTTTAAAAATCGGGGATTTTATTTTGATGTCGGATTTGTGTGAAAAGGAGTGTTGGAGGGGGAAATAAAATTTACTATTCATACCTTTCTCAACCAATTTTGATCATTTTCTTCGAGTATTTTACTAGTTGCTCGAAGTATTTGGTCTCATTGTAGAACCACTGTCGGAAAAATTAAAATTTTATAATTGGGGGGGGGGGGGGGGATACTGATATATCGCATTATTTTCCATCAATTTGTAAAAGCAGTTTATACTTACTTTATTATGGTTTTGAGTGGGGGAGGGGATAGGTACTCGCAGCACATTCATATGATGTTATAAATATGTGGGGGTGTATCCAAGTAGTAAAATGCAAGTAGTAAATTGATAGTTAATTCACTATTCTCACCAAAATCATACAGAAACGATCCATGCATATAGGGACGTCCTTGTAATGCATGCATTACTTACCAATATGTTTTCATACACTTCTATTTGAAATACAGAATTATCTTAAAGAAGCAATGCCTAGGATGTAACGTGCAGTGAAAGAAAGGATTGGTATGAGGCTCGTTTTAAAATCGTTTGAGACTATATCCTGTTTCATTTCTTTAGTGACACATGTTCAACTTCTCCCTCAATGCAGCAGAAAAAAAAAAAAAAAATCTTTCGTTTGAGTAACTGTACCCAGTGCAGTGGTGCTTTATATGGTAATCCACTCCATGTTTTATAACAATGAAATATCAGTTCTCATATCATTCATGCTTTTAGATATGAATTTCTTCCTAGCTTGATCAGATTGACATGCGACGGAGTGATGTTCAATTATGTAAAATCAGCGGGTTGTAACCTAGAAACATTCGAATATTTCAGTCCAGTGTTTTAGTTTATTATTTTTTCAATAATGAACCTCCGTAATCGACCAAGAAAAAATAGGATAACAAATTTAACGTCCCCCTCCTACCCCCAGACTAAAAAATTAATTGGTTTGAATTAAAGAAAAGAAGAGACTAAAAATGAAAACGCGGCGAATTATTACACAATGGTTAATTATTTCTGTGTTAGATAGCCCTTCTACGTAGATCATTGGTCTATAATAATTATTGAATCCCGTAGGTATGTAATATATGATCAGAACATGGCGCATCGTGGGTTGACACTTTTACAGTTCTAAGACCCCGCAATGTTATGCTTCACAGTAAAGATGTTTTAAAAAACGGGAAAATGATGCTTGAAGTAATTTTTGTTAGCGCATGCGCAGAATGGAGTAATGATTTGAGAAAAATGAAATTGGTAGGGAGCAATCTAGAGCCTAACCCACAAATTCCCAGAAAATGTAATCAAAATCTGATGAAAACTGGACCTTGTTCCTCGGAGTACACTTTCGCGCATGCACAGGAGCTAATAATGATGCAATCTTGTTAAAATTAACATGGAATAATTAAACCATTGTCCCCCCAACTATGCACCAAATTTTAGCGGGATTGGCCGACTAGGGCGTAAAAAATGATGCTTGAAGGAATTTACGTTTGCACGAATTATACCTACATAAATACCTAGTTGGGTAATTAGGATTTGATTACCTAACATGAGTTTCTACCACGGTCGTATCAATAATAACTCCTTAGCATGCGCGAACCTGAAATCCTTATAACAAGCATGAAATGTACAAATTTCATCCGATTTTGATGACATTTTCTTAGACTGAACGGTTAGACCCTGCGAGGGTGAAGTAGGTCCCCTATGAAATCCATAGCATCCAAATCACTAGTAGAATCGCGTATGCGCAAACTAAATTATCTATCAAGCATCATATTCTCATCGCCTCATTATTTTCATTTGAAACTACCAAGTGACTGGGCTGCATATCCTATGCGGTAACAAAATATTAGTTAAATTAATGTTAATTTTCGAGGCATCACAAATCTCAGAACGAAAGACAAAACAGCTTGCAATGGCGATAATATTTTCTAAATGACTGCCCGTTGAATTATTCATGCGATTCCCATCGTCGTGAATTATGAGTAGAAAAATCGCGCTAAATATAAGAGTCTGGAAGCTGCGACTACTTTGGTTACATGACGTCAGCTCCGGTAGCTATCGTAACTCAACACCGTCCTTGTCCGCTCCAGTTGAGGATCCATCACAATAGAAATTATTTTCTTTTGTTTGGATTATCACGCTGGTTTCACTGCACCATCTCTGCATCAAAACCGTTTACGGGTCATCACGGCAAGAACAACGATGTAAATTATAACCTAACGACATTTCATTGTTTAAATATCCTTCCTGTGCCGACTTATGGGCTTTCATTCTTAATTAGGTAGCATCGCGTCCCAGTATTCAACAAAATATTATGAAATTTTTGTGAAAATATGGCGAGTGTGGCATATTTCAAGGAAATCACTTATTGCGCATGCACAGCGCATACTATTTACCTAAGAAAACGAGTTGGAATCGATATTAGGGTCATTTGGAAATTTCTTCAATATCAAATTACTATTTAAAAAGACATACATCAAGCCTGTGCCAAGAAATTATCCAAACCGCTCATGTAAAGAACGAATTATTGTGAAATTTATGGAGCGTTATTCAGGTTTCAACCAGCCCAAACAAATTTATTCAGGTTTCAATCTGCTCAAGGTTAATGTTTGTTCTCCAAAATTCTAAATTCCCACCTAGTGTTTATATTTTTCCGTGTCACCACCCCTATGGGAACATTTAGCGAATTTCCTGGGAATTTGAGCTATAGTAGCTATAGGATTCAATACCTATATGAAGAAGAATTCCGATTAAAAAATAGCTTTTCGCTAAAATATCAAGTTTTCCAAGAATGAGAAACATGAGTGCAACACATTTTGTGCAGAAAATTGATCTAAAATTTCAAAAAATGCGGTGAAAATATCGCTTAAGTAGTCGGTAATTTTTTTTAAATATTTTTTGTTCCTGGATATAGGCGGAGAGTATTTAGAAAAATTTGTTTGTCACAATAAGTGGGAAAAAAGCTTGTAAAAGTCGTTAGACAATTTGGTTGCTCAAAATTTGGTTTTTTACAATTACCATTGCAGAACATTATTTAGTAACGCCTGTGCCATAAACTGGATTGTTATAAAATGTTTGCTCATATTGTGCTCAAATTTCTCAAAACCTCTGCTGATCACTTGAATATGAGTGGATAAAATCTGGATAAAACCAGATAAAAATTTGGTGAATTATAACAATGAGTTGTTCCTAGGAAGGAAGTAAGCCAGGTGTGTAAGGTTTACCGAATACTGAGAAACACCGTTGTGAAATAATTTGCTAACAATTTAGGTGTAGCGAGACGAGGCAACAGACAAAGACCACCGGGCTGTTAACAGATCTTCGAGCTTGTGAATTTCGGGATTCCGAAATTTATGTTGGTTTTCCGCAATCTTGTACATTTGGAGATATTGCAGCGTGAAATACGCGTTGTTTCTTTTAGTCTGAACAGGTGACTTTTTCATTTAGATTGTTGTGGTAGATTTGCTTATCAGACATCTGTATGACGGGTTCTAGAACATGAAATTGTGCCCGTAACATGAAAATAATGGCGATTTTCCTTGATTTTCTTCACCGGCGTTGATATTTCAGATAGCAAAACTTGATATTACAGGCATCGCCTACACGCTTAGTGTCTCTATCGTGATTGAGGGGACCGGTCAGGAGGAACGTGTTCGTCTCCAGTGTCCCCTCGGGACTCCACTACTTCATCTTTCTAATTCTGTAGTAAGACCGTCCGATCCAAAGTGAAAGACGCACCTAACGGGTTCCTTACTCGCTTACAAAAGGTCAGGCCGGGCCTTCGCTAAATACAGCTGTGACCCCGGAACCAGTGACTGTAAATACTGCAGGCGCTGTCGAGTCACGTCACATGGCGAAGCGGGCGCACGATCCTTGGAAATGCAGCCTCTCCGAACTCCGAAGGTGTCCACTTGGGTTGTTGGAGTTGGAACTGGGATGTTAACTGTCACCTCCGAGCCTGGGGGGTTTGAGTACGAACATCCAACAGGTTCTCCTACTTTTTGATTTTGTGCCTTTCAGACATGAAATAATAATCCTATGTAACGATCAACAGAATTTACTTCTACACACACATACACAAAGGTAAACTAATAAATTATTGCTTCCTCATTACAGAATGTAGGGTAAATCAGTATTTGAGCAGGGGGATGGCGAATTTGTTCCCCTCGGAAATATAAATGTCCTCTTGTACAATGCGTTTTAAAGATTTCTGAACGACAAGGGTTGTATTTGTCTGTCCATTTTTGTATTTCTTTGTGGCCCATGTCTGCGCCAGACCCAACTACACTATAAGTTTTGATGATTTTTTTCAGGGATTTCAGCGCCTAGGTGAGCCCATATAAACTGTATCATCGCATCATGCGCATGCGTTAACGGGAACTTTTGTTTTTCCCATTAAGGGAAAACTTATTTTATTTTTATTTTTCCAGTAATATCGGCATCAATGTTAATCAAACCTAAAGGGTTTATTTAGTGTTTAATTATTGTAAAATTTGGGAAATTTCCTAGTTCATAAAGTACTTACTGGTCAACGAAATCACCCTTTCTTTTTGAGTCCTTGACTTTTTGGTTAGAGAAAGGATTTTTTAATTACAATTCTAAAGAGAGATACTTATCGTTTGGAACGATTCTTACATATTATATACCTATGAAAAGTAGGTGACTCGCCAAAGACAGTATGCCTTCTTTGTAAACTTCGAAGCTGCCTTCGATGGGGTTCGTCACGATCTGCTCTTCCAGTTGCTTAATGCTGCATTGAGGTACGATAAGGGCAAAGGGGCAGTGTGGGGGAAGGATGGGCTCTCCCATCCATATCTAATAGATCGTGAGCTTTTTGCCACAGCTTTTTGCGCTATACATCATCAACCTCATAGATTCTTTGCCCTATGGAGTTGAGGTGGCACCATCATTAGTGTCCTGATGTATGAGCGATATTGTGATTCTGGCTGTGTCCCAATATAATTCCGAAAGAATATTTATGGCCTACAGGAATATACTGGTCAATGGAAGTGAACGGTCTACAGGTGCAAATCGTGGCATTATGTCTGGGAAGGAAACTTGGAACGGGGGACAAGTTTATGTTTGGTGACAACTTAATTGAAAAAGTGAATTCTTACTGATACCTTGGAGTCACTCTCACGAAAGACTTCCATGTGGCAGGCACATCACTGTAAAAGCTGCATCTACAATGTTGGACATCAATAGTGTATATAACAACCTCATTGGCCGCCCATACATCTCTGCCTCAGTCAAATATGCGATCTTCTATGCAGCTGCAAGAACTAACTTGTGTACGAACTAAATCACTCGCGACGAAGTTGTGGAAACCCATTACAAACCGGAATTTAGTGAAAAACGTCTATTTCCACGAAAATAAAGAGTTACAATGTTAGCATAATACAATAACATTGTAACTCTTTATTTTCGTGGAAATAGACAACGTTTTTCACTAAATTCCGTTTTACTAACTTGTGTTACGGTATGCAGGTGATGAGTTATGCGATGTTGAACACCCAAGAGCAAGTGTTGAGATATTTTATTAAGCCTGTATTCTGCCCAACCAGGAACGTTGCAAATTATTTTGTGTACCTTGAGTCTGGTGCCCGGCCCGTTTTCGCGCACAGCTTGTCTCTGACCTGTCGGTACGTTATTAAGGCGTTGAGGATGCCGCTGGATAGATGGTTGCTCAGGAGGTCGCCAGGTTTGGGATGTTGTTGTTTTGAACTTTCGCTGGAATGGCTCAGCAATATGGTTGTGGATTCCGTGGGGGTATGGAGACTGAATGAGTGGCCAGAACAAGTTGCTGTGGTTAACTAATGTCATGAGAGCTGGTGACCAAGCATAGAGAAATCCACTTTATCCCCTGCTGAGTAAGAGGGGACTAAGAGGGGACCTGTCCTGCGAACCAACTGGCCGAAGGAAATCATCCTGTATGGATTCTTTGCTGGGTCTTAAAATTGAGAGGTGCATCTCTTGCGCTCAATGATGGGATTTATTCGCGATCGATCGCTTCAAGGAGGTTATGACGAACCTGAAGCAAATAAATACATACTTTGGACCTGCTTGTGCTTCGAAATATCAGATCGCTTTTCCTGGGAGAAATTGTTTTTGATATGAGAAGAATGGTTTATTTAGTGGAAAACAGAGAGCAGCAGTTAGCGTTTGTGCAATTTGCTTTCCATTCTTGGAAATATCGTGCTTATCTTGTTGCAGAATTTTATTGGTAGATCTCTAAAAAACTGATAGATCGATAATTTGAAGTATATGATCAAGAACATTAATTAAGAAATTGAGAATATACTGCGTTAGGGTGTGTTGGATTATTACTGGCTCCCGGCTAATTGATCTTAAGACCATTGCTGTACCATGTTTTTTTTTTCGCTTGTTATTCTGTCTTATTTTTTAAATTTGTAGTACTCATATTGTAATGAATTGTAACGAAAACCTTTTGAAGATTAAGGTTTTATTCAACACAAAACTTGATGTAAGAATGAATTAATGATTACACATGGCATCATAAAATTAATGCCATGTCAACGGGAATTAAATATAATAACAACTGGAGAATCACCACTCATATATATTTATTTTTATGGTTCTTTGAACGAAAGAAGACGTCCTGATTCGGTCGACCTAAAGTATATATGAGTTCTGGCACAATATATTATGACAGAAAAACATATGTGGAGGTACGTTGTGATCTACATTTACGTCTTAGACGAGCGAGCGGGCGCACCTAGCTCGACTAATGAATGTGATTGAAAACTGGCCCCAATTCACTAAGAATATCGTTGGTCGTATATAAAAGGGCTCAACAATATTTTTTCCGCAATTCGTTAACTGCCCAGTTCCGGACCGCGATGCATCTGAACGAGACCCGCCCACAGATCTCTGAGGAGCTCGCTGTCGCGTGGGCCGACCAGGTCCCTCCGCGTACCTTAATGATTGTTTACGGACAATTACGCCATCGTCGGGCATGTAAATTGGCTCGGATTCCCGTGGGCGAGCTCCATTGACTGGGTTTCGAACACTAGGAAGTCGAAGAATTTGTGTTGGAGAAGATTAACTGCATCATTCCACGAGGTGAAGGTAGTGGAACTAAACCAATGAAACATGCTCGTTGCTTAGCTTTGTGCTAAAGACACTATACTCACCGAGAGTGCTAATTAACCAAGGTTCTACTTCATTCTTCTTGTAATGTACTCGTAGTAATGTTTTTGTAGCTGATAGTACACATATTCGTTACGTACTTCCGTTATATTTCCAACAAACAGGATCGAATCAATCACGATACTGTCTTTTCTTTTCTCCATCTCTTGATATCCAATTTTTAGCATACAAACCACTGATACACATGCTCGATGCGTTATGTTGTTTGGTCCTTCATATCTGTATCGTTTCTATCTTGAGTCGAGTTCGTATCCTCCTTGATGAACCCATTTTCTAGTCGAATTTTTAGACATCGAAATTTACGTAATGGCTTTGTCGGTACCGTGAACTAAATGCTGTTGAGGTTCATTTATATTAATAAAATCCTAAGCATGTCTGTCTGTACATTGATTAGAAATCATAAAATTTTGTTTTTCTTTTCCGTTTCATGCTATTTGTAGACGAATGGTACCATTTTCTAAAATTTTCTCAGCCTGTCTGTCCTTATGTTTGTCCGCTTTTCACGGTTACAGGGGTCATTGGACAACTCATATGAGTGAGAGAAAAGTCTGTATCAGTCCAACTTGAACTATAGGCTATTTGAAGAGTTTAAAATTTTAGCCAGAGGGGGTTTTTTAGAGAAGGGGGAGGGGGTGAAAAGGGGTATCGGACACCATTGAACGAATTGGGGGTCCGTCTTTGTCGAATATGTCTGTATTATTCCAACTAAAATCACAGACTCTACTTGAAAATTTTCAAATCTGCCCCTTAGGGGGTATTTTAGGGGAGGAGGGGGGGGGATGGGGTATCTTTGTCATCACAGAACAAACTGGGGATTTGATTGTAGAATATGTTTGGTTTACTCTAATTCCAGTCAAATACTACTTTTGTCAAATCTTACCCACAATAGAATGGAAGGGGGTGGGAGAGTTAAAGCGTTTCGAACGTCACTGAACCAATTGGGGATCTGAGTTGTCGAATATGTTTGGAGTATTCTAACTTAAATCACAGGCTATAACACGCACTGGTGAACCAGCCAGTTGGGGTTAATCCAGAAAAAATTCCAAAACCCAAAAGTTCCAACCATAGAATGAAACGCACCTCGACCACATAATATGTGAATTTTCGTATTTGTTGCATTACGAAAATACATATGACAAGTTTAATGGAATTTGAGCACTTATTGGGCATAGAATATATAGATTCAACTAACATATTTATGAAGAAAAAAAAAAAAACTGTTTATACCAAAAATATTTTTAATACAATTTTTTTAGCGATTTTTAGGTGGGGGAGGGGGTTTATCATATAAAATAATAAACCAATATCGAATAAAAAAAATAAAAATAAAATAAAAATAAAAAATAAAAATCCATCTGCTGTTCTGATTTTCCATTCGAAACTGCTGGACCAATGTTTATAAAACTTGGGTCAAAAATCACATTATGGTTCTTGGTACTAGAAGCTCTGCGTAAATTTCGATTAACCATAAACAGTAGTATTTAGGGACTGCAATATCCCAAAATCGAGGTTTCGAAAACTTTCAAGGTAGGAATAATGGTTTTTTTTAGGTGTCATTTATAGATACCTTCCCAAAGAATCAAATGGAACCACCCTGGTCACTACCCGCTCCCATAGGGCTAGAGACAGAATAAAAGAACGTAATCATGGGAATAACCACAACTAGCGAAACAGACATCGCCCTATGAACTACGACGATAGTATCAGCTGATTTAATCCAATGGAATTTTTACTACACAAAATTGAGTTTATTATAACTTTTGCCACTTAGAGATGGACTTGTTAAGCGTTGCTAGGTGATTTATTCTATAATATGTCATTAATTTTCCTGTGTATGATTCAGCTCGTGGTAAATACAGAAGTACAAGTAAAGTGTTGCTGTTTAATTGTGTTCATTTAATTTCTCCTCTGTAAGCAGTTTATAGATAATATAGGCAGTATATTAATAACGTATTAATGATTATAGACAGGTACTATGCACAGAAAGGCTATCCAATACAGAAATAATAAAACTTTGTGAAATTATTTTCAGCGTTTTTTGGTATTGCACTCAGCGTAGCGAGAAAAACCCAATTCTTGTGGAGAAGTATAACTCTACACTTTAGGATTTATTAAAGCAATCTTTAAAAACACAATAATGAAAAGATGGATTTTATGTTAAGTTTCATGAAGGTACAATTATCTGGGAGAGACATATTGAGACCAGAATTTCGATGAGGGCACGGAGACAAATATCTGTAATCATTATGTTCGCTACATTTGAGTAAAGTATTCATTCATAACTATAACTGAACAATGAGATGCTCTTCGAAGAAAGTTTTATTCACTCCATTCGGCGTTGAAAAACCTTTCTTTCTAATTGCTGAAGCAATCAGACGTTTCCTGTTGAATGAACAATGAAACCAAAAGTATAAGACGATTATAACTTTACGGCCCACTAACTATGGCTTCTAACGTAAAAATACGTACAGTCGGCTCAAATTTAGGCAGTCGGAAGATGGCCGTTTTACGACAAGGTTCCGTGAAGAAGGGTCTGGAGTCATTTTGAAGGATTTTCAATGCCTTCTTTAAGCTGGCTGTCTGCTACCAGATGAATCAATATTTTAATTTTCCATCCTGCGCTTAAAAAAGTTTATTGTCCCTAGAAAATGACTTGAGAATGGAACAAAAAATGCACATCTTCTTTCTACTGGCATAATATTTTTCATTAGTGTGAGACACAACATTTTGTAGAGTGCAGAGTGCAATATCTTTATTTAAAAGCTATAACAGTATTAGATGTTTCTATAGGTTAGTATAATGCCTTCTATTCCACAAAAATATTTTATAACAGCGTAATATATAAGCCACCTGTGTATAATCAGGTAGGTTTGATAGGTATTTTTATCTGGCAGGTAAGTAGGTACGTTGAGTAATTGAACGTTGAATCAAAGATGTTTCTTGTTTAGTGGTACCGAGATGAAAATCCGTTTGCACAGAAGATAGGTGTTGCCAGTACTCAGGTGAAATATGTTTTGTAATAAAATGTTCGATGTTGAAAAACTGCATTTATTTAGCGTGTGTACCCTAATGTACATTGAAATGTTTCATGTTTTGACATGTTTCACGTCTTCGGATGGCCCGTGATTTGAAGTTTTGCAGGACTGCAGGACGAGCAAACGTAGTTGGACCACTTATCCAGGTCAAACCACTTATCAAGCTGGAATTTTTTAGGGATTTAACATGATCCATTTTTAGGTCTGATCAAAAAATCTCTAAATATTAACATAGTGGGGGTGCAGGGGGGCGATGCCCCTCGAGGCGCGAAGCGTCGAGTTTAGGATGGCCTGGATTTGAATTTTGCAGGACCTCAGATCCACATTTTTAGCAGGACCTCGAGACGAGCTAATGTATTCATGGTAGTAACATGTGGGATGGGGGTAATTACTTAGTGAATCGCTACAAATCACATAATTCCCAATTCCCAAAATTGGCAGTGTCGAACAGCAAGTGACACTGCCCACAGCTCTGCTGTGTACACTGATGCAACTGGTGGTAGGCGTCTAGTGGCTTGGAAGTTGGGGCCCCATAGAGCAATGCCAACACCATCAGGCGTTTGTGAGCCTTCAGTGAATAACAGAGTATGTCCAGCATATCGCTGGATTGTCTGAGTAACGGCATATCTGAGGATATGTGGGGGTGTAATGCCCTTGACCCCAACCCTCAAGCGAAAATCAATGCGTATCCCAGACAAGGTCCTTCGAGGGACGGGGAATATTATAACACTATTATAATATTTCATTATTATATTCTATTATTTATTATAATAATATATTTTTTTAAGGAAAATTCACTCATGCTGCCAGGCTGGAACTTTTTTGTATGGCGTATAGGCCAAGTATATCGAGTATAAATATCATTATACGCGCATTGATTGTATGCAAAATTGGCTAAACCAATCATTTTCAATTTCATATAGCAATGGCGTCATATTTTGCGTTACCCAACATTTAACATACATTATTAAATTATTTACTAATTTAAGTATGTATTTAACCATTAATTCCGAATACATATTGGAGCAGTCCACTAAACTATCCTCTCGCAACAATCGCTCGTTCTGAAAAAAGAAAACAAAAATGAGGACTATTAGCTATGCTAATAATTTCTCATCGGACAGGATTCTTAAATTGTCGATACCGCTACTCTCCAAGCCCGGAGCCCGTCGCTTCAATGGCCGTGCGCGCAGGAATTTTCAACCCGTCCGCTCCAATGAGGTTGTGCTCCCCTCAAACTTGTTTCCTTTGGGCTGAAATGTTTGCAGTTAATTCTTGAGTGCTGATTTTCAGTGGGGTAAAGGTACTTAGTTGCTTTCATTGTTTCGTGTACTGGTCTCTGGAATCTAAGCATCAGAATTAATTAACATTGTAGGATTGGCTGTTGCCGATGAGAGATTAATTCTTTGGGATGCGAGTAGGCTATCACAAATTGTCAGAGTTTTTTCGTGCTGAGGTTTTAAAACCATAATTGGGAAGCGAACTAGGTAAGTTATGCTTCCGCAGTTCTTCAATTTATTGGGAATATATTGTTACAATGAATTTATGCTGGCGAATTGGAGGGGTAGGAAGAATATTATATTCAGATTTTTTTGTAATACCTGGGTCTGATGGAATCAAGTTGAAATTTCTATAACTATAAGTTTTTGCATTAGATTGTTCAAAGGAGAGATTTTTTTGTAAAGCAATTCATTAACATTTTTACATAGATGATACCAATAAAGTATGCTGAGCTGCTTCAGTCTTATCTCACCAATCGCTATTTCAGAATAAAGCAAGAAGACGCCTACTCAGAGCCAAAGCTAATCAAGGCAGGAGTCCCACAAGGGAGTGTTCTTGGACCGCTCTTGTATGTCCTTTATACCAGTGATCTCCCAGAAATTGGAATGAACACCACAGCCACCTTCGCAGATGATACAGCGATTTTGGCAGTTGGAGAATGTAACACTGAATCCACCAACAAGTTAAATAAATCAATATCCAGCATACAAAAGTGGACAGCAAAATGGAGAATCAAGATAAATGAAACTAAGTCGGTACATGTCGATTTCACCAACAAGAGAATCGAGTATATTCCGGTACATTTCATGGGAAAAGTTATTCCGAATGCTAATGAAGCCAAATACCTAGGCATGACACTGGACGCCAAACTTAGATGGAAAGCCCATGTCAAGAAAAAGAAGGAAGAACTCCTTCTAAAATTCAGAAAAATGCATTGGCTAATGGGGAGACGGTCGAAGTTGTCAATCCAGAACAAGCTTACATTGTATAACCAAGTCCTTAAACCAGTCTGGACTTATGGAGCTCAGCTTTGGGGCTGTACGGCTCAGTCAAATCGAGACATCATCCAAAAATTCCAGAACAATGTGCTAAGAACGGTGGTCAATGCACCATGGTACTTTCGAAACGAACGTCTCCATCATGAGCTTCGGATCGAAACAATAAACGATGCTATAAAGCGACAAGCTGTGAGACACCTACAGCGGTTAAGATGTCACATCAACGAGGAAGCTGTCCAACTCCTTGATACAAGTGATATCATCAGAAGATTGAAGCGTACCAAACCACTGGACCTTGCTTACTTGTGAAGCAGTGAAGTGAAACATCCACCATAATCAACAAAACTCAGTGATGTATCTTAGTTTTGAATTAAAGTTCATATTTTCAAAATAATATTGTTAATAAGTAATACTTGGTGCAATAAAGAATATTGAAAAAAAAAAAAAATAAAAAATAAAGGTATCCAGTTTTGAAAATAAGTCGCAATAATGACTTTAAAGCAACCCCTACTGCTCCAAACTTTGATTTATTACCCCCACCCCAAACAGGAATGCAACAAGTCAGAATGGAGTATACAAAACCATGAAAAATCATTTTCAATGTAGATGGTGATGAAAATTTATTGAGAAAAGAAAAAATGAATGAGGTTTTTCTGAGTGAATTGCATACCTGAAGTACGAGTGACTTCCATTTCAGATAATTATCAACCGTTACACCCAAATAACGTTGACTTTCAACTCGTTGAATACGAGGAAACGTAAGGGGTTTGAAGAGCATGAACTTTTCAAACATGAACATGAATTGAAATCAGCGATCATGTTGCTAACCTCCCCGACACTCTCTACGTTCCATCCCTCAGCACCAACCTGATATCTGTAGGAAAAATCACAGATGAAGGATTGTCGGTTCTATTCAAGAAATCGGAGCATTAGTGACTGATCAAGATGAGAAAGTTGCTAAACGCCACTCGAAACGGAGGGCGTTACCCCCTTGGTCGGAAAATCAGACAAATCGCAAGACGGAATGGCATCGCAAGCTAGACCACGTAAATTTCATAGACCTAAATTCGGTAAATAAATAGAAGCTTTTAGAAGGTATTAACTTCAAGGAAAATGAAGCTGAACCAGAATGTGAAGTCTGCATTCAAGGAAAAATCAGAGATCATCCACTCTGACGTATTTGGGCCATTACGAACAGGATCACAAAGGGGCACGATGTATTTGGTGACGTTCATCGACAAACGGGGGCCGCCGTAAGGTCTCCGAAACCAGACCGACTGGTGCCTTCACAACCAAAAGAGCAAGAAAGGTGAGTGACTTTAATTTAGTGATACCTAGCGGTAGACGCGTGGACTCTGTCCGATCCAGAAAACGGCTCAAAACTCCCTCCAAATTCAAAATATGACCAAACGGTTTATTCAACTTATCTCAGCCAAAATTGACCGATTTCAATGATTCTCGCAGCGTTCGTTCTATTTTCGAAACCTTTAGGTCTAGGGATTTGAAAGTAAAATTGTTAATTTTGAATTTAAAAATTTCAGAGGAATGATCCTATGGGGAGTTTCAAAACCAGCAGATTGTCGCAAGAATCTTCAAATTCGGTCCACTGTTGACCGAGAAAAGTAAAAAAAAAAAAAAGCATAACTATACACCATCCGGCGCCCCTTTAAGGCCTCTTGGATCGCGAACGCTCGTCGTACTGCAAGAATGTATTCATTTGATTCGTTGATGTGGTCTATGTAAATTAAAAAGTTACTCTTTTATCTCAAAATGTTTGGGACAATGTAAATTGATTTTAAATTTGAAAATTTAAACTCTTATTTACATATTATCTCTTAGAGTGCCAAGAGTGTTTTTCTTGACCAATTACAACGGTTTGTTTTTGGAAACAATAGATACAACCTTTCATTCGGAATTATTAGAGATAGTGTTTCAGTCGTGTCCGAGACCTCGGAGAGGAAACATCGCGCTCGAGATATTCGGAAGTTGTTTCGCTAATGTGAATTATCAGTGAAAAAAAAATGAGCCCACCGGACGCCGCCGCCCGGTCGGTGACCCTTCGTGAAGTTATTGAAGAAACTGAGGCGACAGTTGCAAAAATAAAGGCTGAGTTGAACGTGTTTACCGAACAACTACAAGATTCACCGCTCGTTCATCCAATCGGTGAGTTATTTAAAACCGTTTCTACTCTAATTTCATTTCTGAGTGAGACAAACGAAGTGGTTTTGGAGGAGAAAAGAAAGGTGACTCTGCAGTCAGGGTTATTAAAGCAGCGTGATGAGCAAATCGAACGTCTCAAGGAGAAAATCATTGAGATCGACACAATCAAAACTAAAACACTGAGCAAAACAAATCAGCCAGCCCCTCCCATTGAGTCCTATTCAACAGACGAAGAAATCCTAGCCGAAGAGACAGGCGAATGGGATAACGTCATTCAAAGAGGACACAAAAGAAAAAAATCTATTTCACGTCCACTAATCATAAATTCTATTGCCAAGCCAAAACCAAAAAAAGATCCAAAACCTCCTCCCGTTTATATTGAAAGGGTTTCTTCCTTTCCAGCCCTCAAGAAAATGGTCGAGGAACAAACCGGCGAATTTAGTTTTACCACTATGTCAAATGATGTGGTCAAAATTAACACGATGGATTCAGATGGCTTTCGTGCTATCACAAAGTGTTTTGCGGACAAAAAAATTCCGCACTATACATACCAAAATAAACAGGACAGGCCCATCAAAGTCATGATTAAAGGAATCCACAAATCATGGACAAATGAGGAGGTCCTTGATGATCTGAGAAACCAATTTGGTTTCCACAGCGTACTTCAAGTAGACAGAAAACTCGAATGGAAATCTAAAAATCCATTAGATATGTGCATTGTCGATTTTCGAAAAGATTTAGATCCCGAGAAAATCTATGAAATTAAGCAGGTTCTCAAAGGGCGTGTGACAGTGCATCCGATCAAATCTTCGAAACATCCATCCCAATGTAAAAGATGTCAAGAATTTAACCACACCAAAAACTACTGCTCCAAGCCACCTAGATGTGTTAAGTGTGCTAAGGGCCACTTCACTGAAGAATGCACCAAGGCCAGAGATACACCTGCGAAATGCGCCAACTGCTCTGGAGACCACACTGCAAATTATCGCGGTTGCCCAGTAGCTATTGAAGCTATTAATAGAAACAAGAAAATTCCTCATCAACAACAGATGGAAAAGTTAGAGCAAGTAAAACCCAATAAAGAAACATTCATACCAAAAAAGCCGTTACTCTGTAATAAAAAAACGGCCCAGGTGGCCGCCAGTCAGGTCTCTAATCTCCTGTCATACTCGAAAGTTCTGCAAAATCAGAAAAAGCTACAACAACTGCCAACCGGGCAATCGGTCGATCCCGTCAACAAAGACACCCACTCAAAAATAAATCAGATTTTCGAAATAGTCACAAAACTCAGCCAGAGTATCAGCAACCTGGATGAGCGTGTTCGTAGAATCGAAAGCACTCGTCCGGAAAGATCAACATGAATAGTGTCAAAATACTCTGCTGGAATGCCAATGGGCTCATGTCACGAAAAACTGAGCTTCAGTTGGCTCTAGACTTCAACCGGATTGACATTTGTCTCATTTCTGAGACACATTTTACCAACGAATCGTACCTCCGACTCAAAGGCTACAAGTGCTACCACGCCATTCATCCAAGCAATCAAGCGCGCGGCGGCAGTGCAGTATTGATTAAAGAAAGCCTTTATCACCATGAGCAAGTCAAAATAGAAACTGAAGCGTTCCAGATATGTGCCATTGCAATCAGGACCACTTCATTCATGATTAATGTTGCAAGCATATATTGTCCGCCGAGGCACCAAACGACATACGATGAATACATGGGTATACTCTCCCAACTTGGGAATCGTTTCATCCTAGGAGGGGATTTCAATGCTAAAAATACACTTTGGGGTTCAAGACTAACTACTACAAAAGGTCGTAGATTGATTCAAGCAATCAATGATAAAAACTGCGAAGCATTTTCAACCGGGAAACCAACATACTGGCCACAAGACCCCGACAAGACACCCGATCTGATTGACTTTTTCATTACGAAAAACATTTCAGCGAACTACCTGCTAGTCGAAGAAAACTTTGATCTCAGTTCAGATCATTCACCCATCATACTGACACTCAGTGATCGAATCATTCAGAAGCCATCCAACCCTGCCCTAGTCAATCAGAAGACCAACTGGGAGCTCTTCAAGCAAGAAATATGCAGACATATCGACTTGAGTAAGTCCTTACAATCACCAGAAGAAATTGAACACGAGCTCGAGCATCTTGTTTGCAGTATACAAACTGTTGCTTGGGAAAATACACCAACACTTACAAGGCGACTCCGAGGGATCAATTACCCTCGGGAAATAGTCACTGCAATAAAAGAAAAACGCAAGGCCAGAAAACGATGGCAAGTAACTAGAGTACCCAGCCATAAATCAGAATGGTACAAGGCAGAAAGTGAACTGAGGTCTTTGACACAGGAGATCAATGAAGAAACCCAAGAGCACTATATCATGGGACTCACAAGTCATCGTGATACTGATTACTCACTTTGGAAGGCTACCAAATATCTTAAAAGACCAATAATACAAGCTTCACCCATAAAAAATTCTGATGGGAGTTGGGCTAAGAGTAATCAAGACAAAGCAGCGATTTTTGCTGATTACCTAGCAAACATATTCACTCCAAACATTGCTATGACAGATGAACTGACTCTAGAGGTCGCAAATGGTATTGATCAAGATGTCGACATTCCACCCGTTACTATCAAAGAGATTAAGCTCATAATCGATAAGGAAATCAGTCCAAAAAAGGCTCCTGGCTACGACCTTATCACTGGTCAGATCCTTAAGCATCTCCCGCGTAAAGCCATTGCAAAAATAACCATGATTATTAATGCAATTATAAAACACCGTTGCATTCCTCAGTTGTGGAAGATTGCCGAGGTCATAATGATTCCTAAACCTGGAAAGCCTCCCACAGAGCCAAGTTCGTACAGACCAATCTCACTTCTACCAGTATTATCAAAATTATTTGAAAAACTAATCCACAAGCGACTAGTACCCATAATCAAAGAACGTAAGCTGTTCCCAAGGCACCAGTTTGGCTTTCGACAGAAACATTCCACGATCGATCAAGTCCATAGAATGACACATATAATTGAACAAGCCCTTGAGGAAAAGAAAGTCTGCTCAGCCGTCTTCCTTGACGTCGCTCAGGCGTTTGACAAAGTTTGGCATGAGGGACTCAACTACAAGCTGCGCAAAAATCTACCAATAAAGTATGCTGAGCTGCTTCAGTCTTATCTCACCAATCGCTATTTCAGAATAAAGCAAGAAGACGCCTACTCAGAGCCAAAGCTAATCAAGGCAGGAGTCCCACAAGGGAGTGTTCTTGGACCGCTCTTGTATGTCCTTTATACCAGTGATCTCCCAGAAATTGGAATGAACACCACAGCCACCTTCGCAGATGATACAGCGATTTTGGCAGTTGGAGAATGTAACACTGAATCCACCAACAAGTTAAATAAATCAATATCCAGCATACAAAAGTGGACAGCAAAATGGAGAATCAAGATAAATGAAACTAAGTCGGTACATGTCGATTTCACCAACAAGAGAATCGAGTATATTCCGGTACATTTCATGGGAAAAGTTATTCCGAATGCTAATGAAGCCAAATACCTAGGCATGACACTGGACGCCAAACTTAGATGGAAAGCCCATGTCAAGAAAAAGAAGGAAGAACTCCTTCTAAAATTCAGAAAAATGCATTGGCTAATGGGGAGACGGTCGAAGTTGTCAATCCAGAACAAGCTTACATTGTATAACCAAGTCCTTAAACCAGTCTGGACTTATGGAGCTCAGCTTTGGGGCTGTACGGCTCAGTCAAATCGAGACATCATCCAAAAATTCCAGAACAATGTGCTAAGAACGGTGGTCAATGCACCATGGTACTTTCGAAACGAACGTCTCCATCATGAGCTTCGGATCGAAACAATAAACGATGCTATAAAGCGACAAGCTGTGAGACACCTACAGCGGTTAAGATGTCACATCAACGAGGAAGCTGTCCAACTCCTTGATACAAGTGATATCATCAGAAGATTGAAGCGTACCAAACCACTGGACCTTGCTTACTTGTGAAGCAGTGAAGTGAAACATCCACCATAATCAACAAAACTCAGTGATGTATCTTAGTTTTGAATTAAAGTTCATATTTTCAAAATAATATTGTTAATAAGTAATACTTGGTGCAATAAAGAATATTGAAAAAAAAAAAAAAAAAAAAATAAATAAAGGTATCCAGTTTTGAAAATAAGTCGCAATAATGACTTTAAAGCAACCCCTACTGCTCCAAACTTTGATTTATTACCCCCACCCCAAACAGGAATGCAACAAGTCAGAATGGAGTATACAAAACCATGAAAAATCATTTTCAATGTAGATGGTGATGAAAATTTATTGAGAAAAGAAAAAATGAATGAGGTTTTTCTGAGTGAATTGCATACCTGAAGTACGAGTGACTTCCATTTCAGATAATTATCAACCGTTACACCCAAATAACGTTGACTTTCAACTCGTTGAATACGAGGAAACGTAAGGGGTTTGAAGAGCATGAACTTTTCAAACATGAACATGAATTGAAATCAGCGATCATGTTGCTAACCTCCCCGACACTCTCTACGTTCCATCCCTCAGCACCAACCTGATATCTGTAGGAAAAATCACAGATGAAGGATTGTCGGTTCTATTCAAGAAATCGGAGCATTAGTGACTGATCAAGATGAGAAAGTTGCTAAACGCCACTCGAAACGGAGGGCGTTACCCCCTTGGTCGGAAAATCAGACAAATCGCAAGACGGAATGGCATCGCAAGCTAGACCACGTAAATTTCATAGACCTAAATTCGGTAAATAAATAGAAGCTTTTAGAAGGTATTAACTTCAAGGAAAATGAAGCTGAACCAGAATGTGAAGTCTGCATTCAAGGAAAAATCAGAGATCATCCACTCTGACGTATTTGGGCCATTACGAACAGGATCACAAAGGGGCACGATGTATTTGGTGACGTTCATCGACAAACGGGGGCCGCCGTAAGGGCTCCAAAAGCAGACCTACTGGTGCCTTTCCAAATAAAAGAGCAAGAAAGGTGAGTTATTAGAATGTAGTGATACCTAGCGGTAGACGCGCGGACTCTGTCCGATCCAGAAAACGGCTCAAAGCTCCCTTCAAATTCAAAATATGACCAAACGGTTTATTCAACTTTTCTCAGCCAAAAATTGACCGATTTCAATGATTCTTGCAGCGTTCGTTCTATTTTCGAAACCTTTAGGTCTAGGGATTTGAAAGTAAAACTGTTAAATTTGAATTTGAAAAATTCAGAGGAACGATCCTATGGGGAATTTGAAAACCATTAGATTGCCGCAAGAATCTCCAAATTCGGTCCACTATTGACCGAGAAAAGTTAAAAAAAAAACGCATATATGTAGCATCCGGCGCCCCTTTAAGGCCTTTTGGATTGCGAACGCTCGTCGTACTGTAAGAATTTATTCATTTGATTCGTTGACGTGATGTAAATTAAAAAGTTACTCTTTTATTTCAAAATGTTTGGGACAATGTAAATTGATCTTAAATTTGAAAATTTAAACTCTTATTTACATATTATCTCTTAGAGTGCCAAGAGTGTTTTTCTTGACCAATTACAACGGTTTGTTTTTGGAAACAATAGATACAACCTTTGGAATTATTAGAGATAATGATTTTTGGAAATGTCATTCAGAAGTTTGTACCCTATGCTGTTGATTGAAAATTTAATCATGGTCTTGTAAAGGGGAAAAAACGTTTAACTGTGGACAAACGATTATATTTGATTTTTGGAACCTTCCTACAAATTTTGTAAATGTAAATGCATTCTATCTTTTTCCGTTTTTCCAAGTTTTTTCCTGTTATATTACAAGGGTATATTATGAGTGAATTGAAAAAAAATGCGTTAAACTTCAGAAAAGTCCAGTCATGCAGCATGACCCCATGAGCGAATTTTTGAAGAAATCTTCGACATTTCAGTCGCTATTGATCGTGTAGAGAAATTTTAGTTTATGATTTTGATAGACAAACATGGAATCAAATTCTATCTACAGCATGGTTCTAGCCTTAAACAGCATGGTTCTAGGATTGGTTATACAGGGATACTTCCATAAGAGTAGTTTAATCTGAATTTGGACAATGTTTCATGCAAATATTACCGATTTTTACAACTAGCGAACGTCATTATTTCGATTTTTGACTGATTTTTCAACTTTGAAATTTTTGAAAACTTGATACATATTCTTATAGGAAATTTTACGCTGATTCCGAATATACCACATGTTAGTATGCTGAAAAAATTATTTCGCACAACAAATCGCAAAAAACAGGCTATTTTGAAATTTTTGACTACATTTTTGAAAATTTCAACCCGAAGATGTAATCCGATCATGCTGGCCAACGAACTTGAACTTTCGTTTTGTGTCCTTAACATTTTAAAATTTGTTTGAAGTTTCTAGCACAATTCTACGGACAGTTATCGTCTGGAATGACACATACATACATATATACATATATACATACATACATAAAAAAATGCGTTAAACTTCAGAATATGATTCAGAATCGCCTGAAACGGATTTCTGCATAAAAATTTTTCAAAAATTCACATTCTACAAATTTTGAGGCGAGAGCAATAGCTTAATTTTCTTCAAAAATTCGCTAAAATGAACCAGGATGGTTGGTCCAAGTTTTTGAAGATTGGCCTTCAATCAATATATCCAACTATACTTTCTATAGAACCACAGTTAGGTCGGATAATTTGCTCTTGCGCCACTTCCGACACGAAGCCACGCAACAAATTTATAACTGGTTCTATTCCCCTCTACAGAGTACTTACGACCTCGTGAGAATCAAATAGATTGCCTCTAATTACATATATTATGGTCTTACGATTCCGTCATGTTTCGGCGGGACACGTCGGGCCACCCCTAAAAATCGGTTTTGTTGCAAACGGGTGGTTGCTACGAAAACACCTAACTTTGATATGATTGATAGCCTTAAGTACTAATACATTTATATTTCTGCAATAAGAATCAGTGGCAGTTTCTCAAATAAAGCCAATTTCATGTGCCGATGTTTACTGGTGCAATGATTGATCATTCGATGATTGAATTGGTGAGAGCAAGTAGTTCTTTTTCTATCTGTGCATATAGTGATTCCGCGATTACACTATACGAACTTGGTAGTCAGCGTTTGTGGGTCAGTATTCCCTATGACCGCAAAAGTGTCGGATACAATGAATGTTCCGTATCGAGACTGGAAGTAGGTACTGAGTTACTTACTATGTAGTAAAATCAATTTTTACCGCTAACACGGAAAAAAATCGTAGCATGGATGCGTCTATTTGATTTTCAATACATATTTCAAATGACAGATGCGAAATTAACCATGACGGGTGACAAAATACAGGCAACTTCCTAGGACGAACAGGAGAGAATTTAGTTTAGATTTTAGAGAGAATTTAGAGAGAATTTAGCTTACTCAGCTGATTAGGAATGAGCCAATCATTTCAATCATCTCCTAATGTCCCAGGGAGTCTCCCTATCAAATCTCAACTTCCTAGGATGAACAGGAGACAATTTAGCTTACTCAGGTGAGTAGAAATGAGCCAATCATTTCAATCGTCTCATAATTTCAGCTTCAGAGATTGAATACGATAGAAATCATCAGCTTTAGGAGCCCATCAGCATTGTCTAGTACCTACTGCTCAATAGTGTACCTACCATGTGCCTGGTGCCTTCTTTTCACATTATTAGTTCATTCTGGTTACTATATTAGTTACTTATGGTTAGCAATATTAATTTATATCTTTGCGTAATGAATCAGCTTTCCTTGACACTACAATGGCTAAGGGATCATGAGATGTTGTGATAAAATGAGAGCATTCCAAAAAGTGGCGAACGATTTTCCTGCTATGAAAACTAAGGGAGTTACACTTCGCTAGTAACGAATTGGTTGTACGTGAAAATCAATAGATTAGAACTATTGTTGCTGCAAAGTAAACGAATTTGTTTATCGGTTGTACCGTTGCATTTTTTTCGGTCGCAAATTTTAGAATGACCCCCAGCTCAAAAACATATCCATGTTAAAACTGCTGTAGGTATCTAAATATGACTACATACATTTCGTCATTTTAACACAGAATGTATTTCAGCCTAGGCATCTCCAACCGAAGACGAAACGTTTATGTGCAACGAAAATGTGTTGCAACAATTTCTGATGATTTCCGCTTACAAGCGAGTCGTTGGAAATATTACATCGTCATTTTTCATCCCACAAAATCCGTTGCCCATTCGTTCGATAGCTCTCGATTTATCCAACCATATTATGTTAACTACTGCGAAGTGCGTGGCCAACTAGCTGAGTTATGAGCATGGTTATTTGAATAATTATTGTTTACACACAGGTGATCATTCACAACAATTGATATTGTTCCACATGATTGTAACCGCTTGTTAATTTCTGATGATTTAATTGAGCTGGTGGTGAGTCGTCGCGCTGGTTATATATAAATAATACGACGTAGTAGTGATAAGATACACCGCAAAATCTAAGTCATTCTTATACGCGGGTTTGACGGGTTTATGTGAAACGCGTGAGCTAAAACACATTCTATGTTTCAATATTATTTTTTTAGAAATTTATTCATACTTAAAATTAAAACCAACTGGAGAAGGTGGAGTTGGTTTATGATGGGACTACCGGCACTTTTGTAATATATAAGTCGGCAACTAATGACTTCGTGAAAGGTTGAGTAGATACCCACCTATCATCCTATTCGGACAGAACCGGTTTTAAAGGCGGGAGCAGTGAACCTCCCTAGGCAGTTAGTTGTAAGGTGCGAATAGCGATCCTGTTATGCTCCTACATTAATATCATCGCGTATAAAAGATAAAAAAATGGGACATGACAAACCAGAAAGCAGAATTCACCCCGGGGAATCTGCCATTAACTGAAATTAAAAGCCTTTTCTTAGACAGCATATACCTTGGGCTGTCAGACTCAAAATGGGAGGAGGGCTTCTTCAGGAAGCCACTACTAATCCGAGATGTTTATCAAAACCTCGGCAATGAGGCTGCCGTTCTCTTTTATTTAAATCAGCGCTTTATTCCGTGAAAGGTTTGAAAAGAAGGCTCCTCGAGCGGAGCTACTGAAAGCGTTTTCCATGCATTAACGGTTGTAAATTTGAATGCATAATAAATCTTCTTTTTGTGGGTTCGTAAAAGCTGAAGTTTTTTACGTTGATTGCAGTTGGTGTGATTTGATTGCATCAGTTAAGACTGCAATGTGGTTGCGAGGCCATCTTGTGCGGACCATTTCGTAAATTAAGAGGGAAAAGCAACTAACAGCTGTAAATTAAAACTGCATTCAACATTTACAGAAATGCCGCTTATCAGAAAGCAAAGAGCTAAATTGGAAACCCCATATTGACTATACTGACGATAAGATTAAGAAATGTATGTACATTTTTTACAAAATTAGACATTCACTTCCGAGGGATACGATCAAACTTATTTATTACAGTATGCTACAGCCTGTGCTTCAATATGGAATAATAGCATGAGGGGGGGGGGGGGGGGCATTCTCCACACATAAATAAATTACACGTACACCAGAAAATCATTATGAAAATAATGTTGTCATTACCGCCTAGGACGCCATCTATAGATGTATATAATATAACAAAGCTGTTTACCATAAGGCAGCTATATGTTGAAAATTTACTTTTGCGATTCCATAAGTATCCACAAATAATAAATTCCTAGCGTCATCCAGCATATACCACAAGATATGTAGTCGCAGGGAATGTATTAGCACCAAGACCAAGATTAACGCTGTCAACACACAGTCCAAATTTTATTATGTACATCATTCACAGCTCAAAATTATACTAGACCAAACTACGAAAAACAAACTTTAACGTGGCTTGTGAAAATGGAGCAGTGGAGTGCGAAACTATGCTGAACAACATGTACCTATGTATAATATTATAAAACAATAATTTTACTATAGAAAGTTTTTCTACTTAAAGAAGAAAGAGACATCAAATACCATCGTAGTTATAATATTTAAGCTATGTGTAGATTATGTAGAAGCATATGCGATGTTATGTCAACGTGCTATGTTTGAAATTATGGGCAAATCGCCTAGACCTTAACCAACAGCACGGGCCAAGCCTACCGTTGGAAAAGTAAGCTAGGCGAGTGGCCTAGTTCTACTTTTGTACTGCCATCATATGTATGTGTCTCTATTGAAATAAATAAAATCTATCTATCTATCTATAATTTACGAAAATCCGCTCATACGATCATGCAGCATGACTGGAACTTTTCTTTTCTTTCTTTTACTTTTCTGTCTTCTTTTCTTTTAATGTGATGTGAGAATTATATTAACTATCAGTGGCAAAAGTTGTAAAATCTTCCCAAACGAGACGGAATCGCGCAACTTGTCTTCTGACACAGAGCCGGCTATCAATCGAGAGAGAGCATCCAAGCATCTAACCGACGTGGAACATGAGGACGTTCGTTATCGGCAACATGTCCGAGCGAAGAAGAGAACAAGAGGTAGTGAACACGGAGAAGTGATGTGACAATGGGACATAAAGAAAAGATCCTCGTCGTTCATTTGGTTCACGTTAAGGTGAAAAGGGTCCCGCGGTAAAAGACGGGAGTCGGAGGCGACAAGTCCGCGTATGCAAATGCAAACTCCGCCAACATAACTTGTGTTCCGCGTCCGCCCTTGGCGGAACCTGCACATTAATTTGTTCCATCCTCCACATTAACAACACTGAGGTGTTTTATAGTCACCAACTCAACCCGAAAGCTTACATGAACTATTATCATTGTACAAAATCTTCTGTATGAAAATATGGCTATTTCCAATCAAAGTTACCAGTGATTTTGACGAGGAGAAATACAAAAGCATGTCCTCATTTGCTTTCTTTATAAGTTTGAGTGAATTTTCGTAGAAAATGAACTATTGCAATGGCTCGGAAATGTTTGAAATAAAAAGTTTTGAAAAATTTCTTCATTGAAATCCGTTTGAGACATTTTGAAACGAATCCTAGAGTTTAACGCTTCTTCATCTCTCTCTCTCTCTCTCTCTCTCTCTCTCTCTCTCTCTCTCTCTCTCCCTTTTTTTTCATATATATATGAATCTGCGGATGAACAATCACAGGGCCTCAGTTCATCAACCCAGAACACTTCCTGTTGAAGTCCATGCACGATCTCATGATGCATCTTTTGATGAATGTTTTGGAATAAAAGTGTTGCGCAAAATGCCAGATACGGCTAATGATCGTCAATTGCAACAATCAGAAAGGGCTCATCGATGGGTTTTAGAAGCTAACAGACCCCCCTTAAATGACTAATTAATTGCGAAAATGGCACCACAAATTATTATGTTTTGGCCATGGATACAAAAATTGAAACAACGCAACCAGGACTCATGAAATCATTTCTATTCTCTATTCCTGTGATTAAGACTTGCTCTAAATATTAGAAGCAATTCTTTCATTCAATATATGTGTCTAAATTTCTTTCTCTTAAATTATATATATATCGCACCCGTCCTAGAATAAGGGTAAAACTCAAAAATCGCGATTTTTGAGTTAGTTGTGGTTTTGAGAAGTAGAAACGGTCTAGTTTGTCTGTAGAAGGTGGAGATAAATGCAGGTCACTCTAATTCCGCTAGAGAGTGCGTGTGTCTTTCTTCTATGGAGGGAGTAACCAATTCACGTCCTAGGAAGAAAGACACAACTCAGTTGAGTTCACGCAGTCGGTGTCTCGTTTTGAGTTGTTTCCTTTTTGTGTGGACAACACTTTTCTGAACATTTTGGATCCTGACTGGTGAGATTTCAGTGTTTGAGTTTGAACAACTCAAAAATTCTTTAAAAAATCAAGAAACCCGTTCCCCCCACTCCCTTCACACATGCAAAAAAACTATTTACTCACTATGGGGTGTTAGAGCAATAATGTAGGAAGCAAGTTTCGCCAAGATAAATTATGTTCATCGTGTTCCGAAAAACAGGTAGCCAATGGTGTGAAAGGAATGTACAAAATTTTGCTGAAAAATGTACTTACAATTTATTCAAATTTCCTAAAAAATCGAATAAAATTGCAAAAAAGCTAAAAATTCAATACCTTTATTCGAAAAGGATATTATTATTTAGAATACGTTTTTTGCCATAAAATTAAGAATTAACAATTTCCTTGCACTCAAAAAGCTCAAAATTCAAAACAATTTAACATTATACAATACGATAATTTACGATAGGTAGAGGTAAGAATAATATTGTGTTGTTTGAAGGGAAACGCGACTCAAGAAATATATCAAACAACCAACAAAGCCAGTGTCGTCTAATTTTTCATGGTTAAGTTAAGTCATCTTGTTAACTCGGTCTTGTTGTTTGATTAACTTGGGAATGGTTGCCCATTCCCAACCAAGCTAATCAAACAACAAGGTACATAAAAAAAACTATGTTACAAAGAATAGTATTAAGATGTAAACTAGGAGCTACCTAGATGTTAAACTATAATTAAATATTAAATGAGAAAAAACAAAGAACCTTAAAAACTAGAATAAGATAACATTGAATAACACTAAGAATTTCCAATCAAACAAGAAAATACAACTCTACCTATGTAAAACTATACTATGTTTAACTATAATTCTGAAACCTTTATAAACCTTTCCTAAACTATCTGTAAGCACATAATTTTCAACAATATTCCCTCTTACCTTATAGATTTCAAACTCCTGACGACGGATGTATAGGCGAAAGCGCTCGAGCAGATGAACCACTGTCCACAAACTGGTGTACTCTGTAATCAACCCCCCCTCCACAACTCACCCAACAAGAAAGCAAAGCAGAGATGAACAACCACAACATACCTCTTTATTTTTGTGGAAACAAACAACGTTCTTCTTTGAAATGAGTTTCCACAACTTAGTTACGAGTGATCTGGTTTAGTTTTCTATGTAGTCTTGGATTTCTGAGCGAAAAGTGAACCCAATGTTTTCCTACCACTAGGTAACGGTTAAACCTGCCCGAGGTGTATATGCAACTGGTAAAACAATGATATTTGGCTGAGCTGGGAAATTTCCAAGAATTTCAGTAGATCGAACGTAAACCACAGAATTTTTTCTGACTAGAAAATTACGGTAACTTTCCACTCCCTTGGTGCATGTTGGTACAGTAATTCCCGACTAAATATCTGAGTATTGTTTGAATTCGGAACTCAAAAAGACAAATGTGTTAAACATTGCTAAAGTTTCTTGATCTACACATTTTTGTTTTCTATTAGAACAAATTAATGCCGGATGAATAGAATTTCGGAAGAAGTATAGGGAATAAGAGATCGGCACCATCTAAACTCTGAATCACATACATATTACAGCAAATAGTAACCCCTCTGTTTCGCCCAACTGTCTCTTGCTAGCGCAGCGATCGGTGTGCGCAGCGATCGGTGTGCGCATGGCTTATAGGTAGGTTTTTGGTTTCGATAATGTCCCACGAAATTCATGAATGGATAATAGTTGAGTGTGACAAGATCCACTGATTTGATATTTTGGTCATTGTACCGAATCACCAACAAATTTAGTCATACTACCTCAAAGATCAATTATTAAACGCTCAAAGACAGTAAATTAATTAGAAAAAAAAGTTGCAGAATGTAGATGCATGCAAAATTACTTGAACTGAAAATTTCTTATTCGTACAGATTCCTGTAGTAATCGGTGTTATTTTCACTCGGCTGCTGGAGGATTTGAGACACGGTGACCTTTCTATGCATCGTGAGAAATAGGAGAAAAAAGGTTGATAGTATCGTGAAAGCCACTGGAAGTGTAGACGAAGGAAAGTAAGTGTTCCGTTAAGATATGCAGTTTACTCAGAGCCCTGCGCCCTTGCAAAACTGGTAGGATGGGTTGCCTTTTTATACCATGCTGGTTTTCTCATTTTCTCGTGTTCATTATCCATGAATATACAATGTAGACTGTAAAGATAAAAGTGGAGTAGGTATTAAAATAACATTCAACCATGAGAACAGTTTGCACGTCCGGCCCATCTTTCATGGAGAGAATTTTTATCTTTTGATTTGTTTTCACTACTCACAAAACCGGTTCGGGGAGATGAGATTTGAACTCGCTACGAGAAATGCTATGCGAGATGCATAATCACAGTAATTAATATCAGACAGTACGGTCTGGTAATTGTAGATTGTACTCGAGAGTAATTACCTGGATGGTCTCTTAAAATGTCAACCGGAGTAATTCGAAACGTCTAGAGCGATATTCATGTGAAGGGCGGGAAGCCGCAGTGGTGCAGCCTTCGATTACGATTTAAAAATACGAGCCCCGTATTTCCTGTCACACTGACATCGTGGCTGTCTTGGAAGACAAACAAACGAATTCAAACATTTAAGAGATTGCTATTAATACTTATATCTGTCACATTCGGGACTCATTCTGCTCTTGGTCTCTTCATGAAATGATTCTTTTAACGTCGCTTCTCCACACGGTGTTCAGGATGCACTTCGATTTCCAATAGCTACGAAACTCGACAACGCACCACGTTTATATGGCAAAATCTCAATCCGAATTCATAAATCCGGAGTGTCAGAGAGGAAAGACCGAAAATGGGGAGAGGAATTAGTATTTTAAAAGCTCCATAGATGCAGCATGAAAATAGTAGAAGATTTTTGTAGTTTTTTAGGACGTCCCTCAGAAGCTAGGTCATACAGGCTGTGATGGAAGAAGGAAAATAGAAGGGGGTAAAGCTGGAAAAACGTGGTTTTTTTCGACAAATTTTGTCGACGCCACCCAGGATACAATTTTCAACCGATTTCATGATTTTTATTTGGTTCGATTCCAATTTTAGTCACGTTCTGCAACAAACCTTGGGAATTTCCGATTCGCTGTTGTGGTGGGGGGTGGAGGGGATTATTACCGATTCTTTCAAGCGCTGCCCAAGCTACGAATCTGCCGATTTTCGTGATTCTTATTTTGTTCCATTAAGAATTCGATATACTTTCGGAAAGAATGTCAGGAGTTTCAAATTTCATCATGGGAGGGGGTGAATGGAGGGGTAAAACTGATAAATCGTGGTGTTTTAACAATTTTCGTTCAATTTTCGTGATTATTTTAGCGAATTTTAATAGATAACTATTGCAATGGCTTGGAAATTTTAAAATCAAAATTTTAGGAAAATGTCTTCATTGAAATCTGTTTTTGATTCATTCTAAAACGATTTCTAGAGTTCAACGTTTTTTCATATATATGTATATATATATATATATATATATATATATATATATATATATGTATATATACTCGGCACTTCGCGCCTCGCCGGGGGGCTTTGCCCCCCTGGAACCCCCTAATATATACTCGACGCTTCGCGCCTCGCCTGATCTTTTCTCTTTTCTACTGCGTAGAAAACGAGGATAATTTGCTATGCAATTCTTAGCCTGAATCAACTTAGTTTTGGAATGTAGCCAGGTACGTAAGGAGAGGGAAATTGGTAGCTTGAAATGTGAACATTTATCACATAAATCAAGCGCTTTCCAACGAGTGGCGAACGATTTTTGTGCGATGAAAACTGCGGAAGTTTCATTCCCCTAACAACGGCTGGGTTGTACGTGAAAAACACTGAAATTGTGACACAATCTATAGCAACTACTCAACTACTCGGTTGTACGTGAAAATCATCTTTAATTTCGTTTGGGACGTTACAAAAAAAATTATTGGGGGTCGGCCTAAGAATTGCATAGCAATTAATATATAGGAGAGTTCTCCTTAGGATTGAGAAATAAAATCCGTTAGTAGTGTATACCTGTACTTTTACTTTCGCACGGTGACGTGACGTCAGCTTGTGGTGTTTTTTCGCGGAAAAAAACGTCTTGACGCGCTGGAGGTGTTTTTATTTAGTCGCAATTAAACGCTTGATGCGTGAAAAATGTGCGCATTGTGGTCGGTCGCCGGCAGTGTATAAAAGCCTTAGATTCGACACACAGTACAACCTTAAGACGGGCCACGTTGCCATAGGTCAGTAAGCCGCCAAAAAATCAGGTTTTCCAAACGAAAGGATGAGTTTGTTGGCTAGCAGTCTTTGAGCACATTAATTTGGTCAAATTTCACAAATGTACTAAAAAATCACTAAAAATGGTTAAAATCGTTAAATTTGTTATTTTTTTTTTTAGTAGAATACTGCTCAAATAAAGTTTATTAACTGTAAAATAGAACACTTAAAAATTGATTTAGAAAATTATGCTGGAAATGTACTTAAAATTCATTGAAATTTGCTAAAAAAATCGATAAAAACTGCAAAAAAGCTAAAAATTCACAAGCTCTATTTGAATAGGAGATTATTATTTAGAAAACGTTTTTTGTCCGTAAAATTGATAGTTAGCATGTAAAATGTGAATTTCCTTGCATGTAAAAAGCTCTAATTACTAAACAATTTACCATTATACAATACGATAATTTGCGAAAATTCGCTCATACGATCATGCTGCATGACTGAAACTTTTTTGTTCAACTATGAATTCGCTCTAGTTTTGGATCGCATATCAGGAATTTCAAATTTAATTATGAAAGGGGTCGGATGGAGGGGGTAGTAGTAATAAATCGTGATGTTTTAACTATTTTCGTCAGATTTTCATGATAATTTTTTTGATTCGATTATCAATTTGGTCTAGGATTGGGAATTTTTTCAGGTATATTTTATTCTTATGATAAGAATTAGCTTTCGGTGGTTGGAGTTAATGAGGGGCGGGGGGGGGGGGGGGGGGGGGGTAAGTCCGAGAAGTCATGATATTTATGTTTTTTCTCTTATTTTAACTTTCACCAATATTATTTAAAATCCATTCGTAGTTACGTCCCTATAATGCATGCATTACTTACCGATATGTTTTGAATTATATATATATATATATATTTTTTTTCCAATCATTTCATCCGCACCTTAACCAGAGGATCATTAGCGGGATTGGACAAAGTATCTTCTGGAGTAGCTCGAGTAGCGATTTTGGCGAACCTAAATGCCTCGGTTCACAGTGGAACAGTGGAGGCCAGGGCCTACCCTGGGTTGTAGTGCCCTTTAGTAGAAGTATTATGTGCCTAGGTTATATATTATTATTATGTATTGTGCAAAAATGTCTGAATGTTCTAATTCATAGTTGATACACTTTTTCTATGTAGGTAAAATTCTGCTACAAAATATACTCTCTATTTTTAGCCGTTATTTGCCATTCTTATTAATTTTTCATTTTGGAAATTTGAGCATTTTTCTTTTTTGCTCAAAAACAGCTGTCCAGCAAACCCATTCATTTCTTGGAATGCCTGATTCATTTTTTTGAAACTAACTAATTTGAAATTTCCTGCCTCTCTAATATCCTTACAAAATTCTGATCATAAATAAAAACTACAGTTGAAAATTTCAACATCGACTTTGCCAAACGAAGCACCTGCATTCATGAATTCAATCAATATCAATATCAGTTTTAATATTAAATAATAAACAGAACTGAATAGCCTTAAAAACTGTTCATCTGGAATAGGTACCTACTTCCCTAATACCCTATCATATTACCGTTTACTTTGTCGACCATCTGTGAAATCAATATTTTATTTCATTTGCCGCCAGCAAACTGATTTAAATTCACAGGATTTCCATTGGGAACGCATACGTGATGGCGGTGTGGGTGTAATGCCGTGACACGTGGAATGACACGTGGGAACGATTCCCGGTAACTCCCACTCGGGCTTAGAATGTGGGACCATTTCTACTATCTCATAAATTATCATCTCAGCGTAGGTTATTTCTGAGTAGGGCGACCACTAATCCTCCATTACCTATTCATCGACACTTTCTCAGCTATTTTATAGGCAAACCATGCTACTACCTTCACGGAAAATAAATTTCAAACAGAATGGTGCTGCAGCAACAACGTCAAGTCACACGTGACGTTGCAGCAACACGTGATCATTGTTCAAAACTTGTAAGTCCTTTAGTTTATAAATTCCATTTTGAAGTTTATACATAGCGCCCTCGTATCATTACATGAATCTATAGATCATTGAAATTTTAAATAATGTTAAGATATGAACCATTCAACCCCAGAAATTATATAATCGAAATCAGATGAAAACCATAGAAGTCATGATTGTTACAAATATCTAAGGTTCGCACATGCGTGCAGCTACCAATAATACCTACGATCGAGATGAAACTTATACGGGTTTATGAAATCGTCATTTATCAACTACCCTTCAAATTTGAATGAGATAGGACGAATCGTCCATGGGGGAATTACGCTAGATGGATTTTATGTTTGAGCGTGCCCTATAGACAGTATCAATTTCCGACTAATGAAAAACATAAGGGACCATTTTCTGCCTAATTCACACATTCCAAGGAAATTTCATCAAAACCTAATCAAAACTGTAAAAGTTATGCGTGTTGCAAAGAAATCACATTCGTACATGCGCAGCAGCTTCTAATTATGAGATTTTGATGAAATTTATATGATTTGATCAACTTGGCTTTTAGTAACTACCCTTCAAATTTTAGCTAAATCGGACAATTAGAATGTTAGGTGATGCTTGATGGAATTTACAGTTGCTCACGCACAGCGTAAACTATTGATTTTTGAAGGATAGTTCACCAACTGTACAAGAAATGCTTGCTACAAGGAATAGTGGACACAACTTACGAATCCAAAATCGTTCAGAATGGTCTTAATCATGAAGTGCGAATGAAAATTTGTATCTTAGAGGTAAACAAAAATACGTTAAGATTTTTCATCTTTAGAAAGTGAAAATAATGCTTCCACTAGACTTGGAAGCAATAATGTGATGAGTGCTAATGAGAGGTAATTCAATTAAAACCAAATTAGTGATATTTCGGAGTTTAGATCACACAATGATCTCTTTTCCCAAAATCTCTGTGGGATTTTAAAAGCTGACAGTGGTTTATGAGGCAGTATTCCTCATATGCATTCTCCTATTCACATTATTTACTAAAATTTGATTAATTCCGAAAATTCCATTGATCAAAATAGACTATTTCGATAGCAGACCTAGAAGTCAAGTTAAAGTAAGGGCCAGTTCCACCAACGGGAGTTTTCCTCGGATTAACCCAGGGCCCAGGAAGTTTGTGAAAAACGTTGTCTATTTCCACGAAAAAATTATGAGTTACAATGTTAAATCGATTTCGACGGTTAGGCCATCATCAAACAATAAGTTACATCAGTTATTGTTTGTTATTAGTTGTTATTAGTAATTGTTTGTTACTGATGATGGCCTAACCGCCAAAATCGATTTAACATTGCAACTCTTTATTTATTCGTGGAAATAGACAACGTTTTTCACTAACTTCCGTTTTGAAATAGGTTTCCACAACTTCGTCGCGAGTGATTTATTTCGTACCAAGACCCTGAGTTTTCTCGTCAAAACAGTGAAATGACCGTTCTGCCATCGCTTGACTCGGGATTTTGTTGTGATATTGGGCAGGTTTCGCGGATAATCAGCGCTGATCCGCATCAATTGTCACCGCCCGCTATCTTAAAAAGTTGTGTTTAACCCTGTTTTCCCGTTTGTTTTTCATAACACGACCCTGTATTTCCGTAATTATTTATTTCCTATTTCGTCGTGACATAGAAGAAACAATAAATTTGTCTTAGAGAGGCGATGTTTTGGTGGAATTGGACCATGACAATTCGTCAAATGATTCGCCACTCAGCTGATCAGGAAAGAGCTGACCATTTTATTCGTCTCTTGATATCCAGAAAGGCTCCCTACCAAACGCTTATATTTTCGGAAAGGTGAAGGCAGTAACTGTTTTTCCGCTGCTTTTGTGTCACATTTCGGTCTCGCAAAAAAATATATATATTTCAATATTTAGGTCTTGGTAAAAGCTAGTTTCACTCCAATGTCTGTACTTCATGTATTGCAATTAACGTCGTATTAAGTGCTTGAATCTTAGTGCAATCACGTTCGATATTAATTGCATTCATTCAGGTTCACCGGCTTCATCGACATTGACACATTATGCTGCCAAAATGAGAAATATTGCCTGGAACGGGTTAATGCGTAAAACTATCCTGAAACTACCGAAGCCAAATCAATTAGAGATGGGATATCCGAGCTAGCCAGTTCACGGTTTGATAGACCACCCCATGTGTTCAGACCGGGGAATCGTGAAAGCAGAGTCGGCCACATTCACGAGAAACGTGCCGCCAGAATGCGAGGATCATAATAAAACAACCCGACGTGATGACGATTCTATATCTTTCTCGTTTGCATTTCTCGTGGGCTGTCCGCCTTCAGGTGTTCAATTAAAGATCTTTTGACTCAACATGAGCTACTGTACAAAATATAGAAGCTTTATTTTAGTTTACAAAACGTAAGACCAAAACATTGTTCTAGTTCGTGGAGTTTTCGTCCAGGTTACATCAACAAAACATCTGCCAAGTAAGTGTAGACTTTCCTTACTCGCATTACCTAATTTTTGGCCTGTGAAGTATCACTCAGCTAATCCGGGCACGGAGTGTCCTGATTTCAAGAGGTTAAGTTGAAACACACTCTGCAACTTTCCAGATAAAGATCAATTGGCGTTATGCCTCGAAATCGGAGTACTACATCTTTATGATTCGTTACTCGTACCAATCAATACTGCTGATATGGATCAGCTTGGAATGGATAGAACAACCCACCCTGTACGATACAGTAGGTGCATTATTCTACAATATTTTACGTTACCATATTTACAGCATTACCGATGTATTACGTAATTGCAATGACTCATTTATTGTACCTGCCTGAGTATATATTCTCTGAACATTGATTTCATCAAAACCTTAAGTAGTTATTTATAATGGAATAGAGATGTCAGATATAATAATTGTTCTCCAATAATGTATACTCAAAGTTATCTATATTACACATTAACCTGTTTCAAATTATGAAAACTGTTGAAACGAATTCTCGGAACCATAAACGATAACTTCAAGAGTTCTGGTGATTTTCGATCAGTAAGATTATTACCTCACCAACTTACCTCAGTAAGCATACTACACACTGTGTCCTTGTTTCGTAAGTCAGTCGATAAAGTTTCGATTGACGCTCGACCTGGGTATGGAACTTGGAAATATAGAAGCATATTACTAGTTGTGGGTAAAATCTTCCACGAACCAATGATCAGAGTCAGGGCAAAATATAACCAATTTTTTGGCGTATTGAGAAAGGGAGCCTGACTATTGAACTAATGGTAGGGGGTGGGGATGCAAATGAACTGAGGACTTCGCTACTACACTCCACCAACCCCTCAACCCCATCAACCCTCGTAGTTCAATATCATCAAGTGGGGTTAGTTTAGTACGATTTTGACATATTCCAGTAGCTTTTTTATTCCTAGAAACAAATAAAAACCTAGAAACGTTTTATTCCATTTTTAGGGGAGGAGATTCAGCATCATTGAGATAACAAGGTGTTTATTTTTTCCTCTTTTTTTCTTTATAACTTTCATAAAAATAGGTAGAAAAAATGTAGAGGTGCCATTGACGTAAGTTATAAGAGGATACAAATAAGTTCAATATTATTTATCAGTTGAATACGGTTGGGAATGTAGGAAAACCTCACATGTTTTACTTCTTACGTATGAATGATATGAATGTTAGGTAGAATTTATCCTTGACTTTCTCGCCGCCAAACTCTTTGCTGAAAACGGATTTTAAGCGGCAAACTCAAAGTGACTTTGAGGAATTATTCCGTCAACTCATAAACCCAAGATTTTATTGCAGTTACTTCCAAGTTCAGGCGCGTACTCCAACCTCGAGTGCCCTCCATTGTGAGGTCTCTAATATAAATCCACTTGGGAGGCTCTGTGGGCGTTTTATGCAGGGTTATTCAGTTTAGATGGCACCGTCACGTACTTGCACGGCCCTCGGATCGGGTTACGTAAAGAAAAACGCTATCCCGGGAATTCCAGAGATGGTAGGAAATACTGAGAACTTCTCAACTACAACAAAGATCCAGTCAATGCCAGAACTGGAATGGACAAGGTCATGCAATTCTTTTAACGTTGTTTTAAGAACTGTGACTTTTTGTTCACAGAGTTCATGATAAGCTTTGCCATTGGTAGAAAGAGCGATAAGAATATACGCGATTGCAGCTGGTGACTGACCTTTCTAATTTATAACAGTCGTTCTTTTAATTGTTTCAATAACGATCTTGCTTCAATCTGTGAGGTGGTATCAAACGACAGCAGAGTTTTTTACTTCTAAATTTATATTTTATTGTGGGTGCGAATTCTTCGTCTAACTTACCGTTAACAACCAATTACGCGGTCAAATGGCTCAACCGATATTTAAATAAACTTCGTAATTTTAAACCAAGTCCGACGGGAGGGGTGTTGACTAAATAAATGTGAGTTAACTAAAATTGAAAAAGGTGTTATCTCTAAACGTATTCATTTTTAGGGAAGCACTGTTCTATAATAGGTTTATGGTGACGATTGGGTAAACAACGCTAATATTAAGGATATTTTAGGAAGCAGTAACTGCAATAAAGGAAAACCAGTCCTAAAGACAAAGAATATCACGTAAATGTGTTCACGCCCAGTAGTGTGCGAGAATGGCTTATTGGAGAGAAATTCTAGCCACAAAAACTGTATAAATAGATTAAGCAAATCAGGTCTTGTAAACTGAAATGATAATAAACATTATTTTTACATTTTCATATCCTTACTTTGTTCACAACTGCGAAAAGTGTTACTTTTAAGGAGGGATATTTCTTAGGGATGGCGAAGTTTTCTGACGATTCTCGCTAGCAAACAAATTGTTGCTACAGAACTGTATCCTTGTCATTTTCCTCCGTACGAAAATCGTTTGCCAGACACTGGAAATATCTCAGTTTATGCTAAAATATTATGCTGTCTAAACCTCTCCGAAAATCAAAGCAGCTGAGCCACACGCAAAGTTATTAATAAACTATAAACAATCCTGCCGGAATATGGAGGCGAATGTGGTAGGTAACCTATACATGGAAATGTCTCCTGTGATTGCGGATTCGGACGCAAGCTGTCATGACTTAGTATATAGAATAACTCATCCAAAACATAGCTCTTTATCTTGTACATTTGGTAACAGAAAGAAGAATACGAGTTTTTAATTGACAGTTCAATGCCTCAATTTTGCCTGTAAATATTGCGAAATTCATACCAAACGTGATTTTGGTGGTGAATCATTATCATGAATACTCAATTTTTGGACAAATATTTTGAAATTTGAACAATTTAATGTGCTCCAAAATTGCTGGCTCTCGAACTCATCCTTTTATTTGGAAAGCGTGATTTTTGGCGCAAGAACGGGACTTTTATCTCAAGAACTTTAGAAACAGAAGGGTATTTTTTGTTTGATTTATGGACAAAAAGGAGCAATGAATGGAATGAGACCATCCGGGTTCATTCGGTCGTTTCCAATATTAAAGGGAATATGGGGATATAAATGATGTCTACCCAGTAAAGGACTGCTGCGTGGGCTGGGGTCGATCCTGGAGGCGAGAAAAAACAAAATTCTTTAAATACTCCCAGTTATATTAATTAGTATTTAATTAATATTTATTAATATTTAATTAATATTTATCAATTTAATATTAATTAATACTTATTAATTTAATATTTATTAATCAATTTAATATTAATTTATTAATTTAATATTAATTAATATTAATTAATTTTCTTAGTTTACTATTTATTTCCTTTTGGTAAGATACGTCGTCCAGTTATATTTCGATTACTATTCCGTCGTGACAAAGAAGAAACAATAAATCTGTCTTAGGGCGGCGATGTTTCCGTGAAATCGGACCATGACAATTCGTCAAATGATAATATGTAGGAAATCAGTGGACCACTCGCATAAGTGGATGGGCAACGATTTGGACATTTTCGTGTTGCTTCCGAGTCTACGTAAAGGTAGCGGAAGCATTGTTTTCACTTTCGGGGGGGAAAAAAAATGTTGGTCTCCAAAATCAAAATTTCCTCTCGCATTTTACGTTTTAGACCATTCTGAACAACTTTGGTTCCGTGTCTGTCTGGCTGTCTCTGTGTGTGTCTCTGTATGTGTGTCGGTCGTGTGTCAGCAAATCTTTGTAACAAGTTTATTTTCCACAGTTTCCATTCGATTTGGATGAAAATTTCAGGAGATGTGCGAGCTAGAGGTTAAACGGTCCCCTATCAGTTTCATCGTTCTTGACTCAATACCTCACTCTGCGCATGCACAAAAGTAAATTCTACCTAGCATCATTTTCTCACGCTCTAGTCATCCGATCTCGCTCAAATTTGGTTGATAGTTGGGGGATGACAATCCGATCATCTTATATAAATTTCAATATGATTGTATCAATAATAGCGTAGCAGGGCTATGTAATACAGAAATTATGAACCTTTGGGTAATAATTTTTCCGAGAACGATTCTATTGGTCATAGGACGATCAATTTCGTCAGACAATATCTGTTTTAATTGAGTACGTCCTGAGTAAATTTAATAATTATACATTATTTTACTTACCATGATGGACGTTCTCCTTGGTATTATATATACTCGTATATGTATATATTTTTTTCTTAGCCCAAAGCTAATCTTTGGCACTATTTTGTCTGTAACAAGTTTTTTAGTATGGTGGCGATGACTACCTACCTAGGTACTAATGTAACTAGCAGGAACCTATGCTTAAATAAGTGGTGATCAAAGGATTAATCTCAATAAGAACTATTGCCAATGAATTTAGATTTGAAGGTTTTGTCCAGGATGCAGGTCATTTGCACCTCTGTGCACCATTTCAATGCACGTCGTTGTTTGCTCTGGTGATGTCGGCCTTAAACGTTGGTGTTTTCTATCACTCAACGCAAATAAATTGAGAACGCCTGCAATAATCTGCCACACAATATTGGTTATGTTCTCTTTTTTTCAAGCCTTCTTGAAAAGTACCGCTTCATTCAACTTTCTCGATTTCACGAACATTCCTTGCCGAAAATGCCGAAGAGGCACATTACCAACCTTGTTGCACCAAAACGAGTTGTGAGACAAGATGGAGTTCGTATCGGTTTCTGAGTTTTACGACGTCGTTTCAAACGCCCATAAATACCAATCTGCTCATAGTGGAACGGCATCGCTCCACAGAAGACAGCATCTGTTAGCTCATCATCAATGGGTGCCTGTTGTTTTACATCAGAATATGAACGTTATGAACTATCACAATTGCCAGCCAATTCAAGAACAAAAGTTCCAGTCATGCCGCATGATCGTATGAGCGATTTTTCGTAATTTATCGTATTGTATAATGTTGAATTGTTTTGAAATTTGAGCTTTTTCAGAGCAAGGAAATTGTTTGCTATTAATTTTATGGCAAAAACGTATTCTAAATAATAATCTCCGATTCAAACAGAGGTTTTGAATTTTTAGCTTGTTTTGCAGTTTTTATCGATTTTTTTGCAAATTTTAATGAATTTTAAGAACATTTTTCAGCATAATTTTGTACATAAATTTTTGGATTTTTTATTTTATAGTTAATAAACTTTATTTGAGCAGTATTCTACCAAAAAATATAAATTTAATGATTTTTTGTCGTTTTTAGTGATTTTTTTAGTACTTTTTTTGAAATTTGACCAATGTTCTGTGTATAATGTGTAGGGTGTGGAAAAATAGAGCATAAAGAAATTTACGTTGGCGCATGCGCTGAGTGAATAATTAGTATTGCGTCAGGAATAATGAAACTGATAGGGGACCGTCTACACCCTAGCCCACACATTCCCTGAAAATTTCATCCAAATCGGATAAACTGTGGAAATTAAGGGCGTTACAAGGATTTCAAATCGGCGCATGCGAAGTAGCTATTATTGATATAATCTTGTTGAAATTGATATGGAATGATCAAATTGTCATCCCCCAACTATCATCCATATTTAGCGCAATCGGACGACTAGGGAGTGAGAAAATAATACTTGGTAGAATTTACGTTTGCGCGTGCGCAGAGTGATGTATTAAGTCAGGAACAAAGAAACTGATAGAGAACTGTCTACACCCTAATCCGCATATCCTCTGAAAATGTCATCCAAATCGGATGAAAACTGTGGAAAACATGCTTGTTACAAGGATTAGCGGACACACGACATAATTAGATACACACAGACTGACAGGCAGAGAACCAAAGTTGTTCAGAATGGTCTAAAACGAAAAATGCGAGAGGAAATTTTGATTTTGGTGACCAAAATTTTTTTTCTCTCGAAAGTGAAAACAATGTTTCCGCTACCATCAGGTTGACTCAGAAGCAATTATAAATTTGTTTTATTTGAATGTGGGCAACTTCGGGCATCTTTTTCTTTCACGATATTTTTCCTACTAATTTGAAACATTCCGACTAAAAATTATGATTCAATCGTGTTTGAAACACAATAGGGCTGAGCTGTGTAATAATTTATGATTTATGTTTCTTCAACTTTGGTTCAGCAGTTTTGGGAAAAATCCCGTAATTGTGCGTAATCCAAATTCGCAATTGTTCACCGAGATCTGAACCGTTGAACGTTGAAATATGTGTAAAAATATTGTAATTTGTTAAAAATGTATAAAAATATTTTACTTGCAACAATTTACCAAAATAACTGTTTTTCAAATAGCAAATAAGAAAAGGTAGAATTTTCGGTAGTTAGTGGAATATTGTACAATGATTGACCGAGAAAGGGTTATTCGGTAAAAAAGAGATTGGTACATCATACTGCTGTAGAACAAATACATAGGTACTTGTTTCTTTGGATCATAATCCTAGTTTGTTGGTGAAGATTACATTTATCTATCAAACAAAATTTATTATTGATTATACAAAACATATTGACAACTAAAACTCGATGTTTTGATCCAATAGTCAACTTCCGACATGTGATATCCCACTATCCAGACGAGCAGCATCATTACCATCACCCCAACGGCATGGGGGTGGCTTCCAACGGACCAGACACAATTTTCTCCCCCTCTGGCGCCGTCCAGTGTCATTATGTAGACGCAATAACCTTCATGGGGGCATCCGGGGATTTCATTACTTTCGTATTATACGGTTATTGCGAAGGACAAGCTGTATATAAACTAAACGCTCCACCGCAAGCAGGACAAACATTCAGAGGCAATACACCACGTGCGTAACACACAACGTTCACTTGATTTTTTCTCAATTTCCTATTACAAACGGTTACCGTGGATAAAACGCTGCGAAATATTCCAAAAATGGTTGTTATTTTAGTAATAGATAGCCCTTTTACACACATCACTGGTCAACAGATAAACTTGAGACAATGCCATTCAGAATGATCTTTTTTAGCTAATGAATACACGTTTATTATGCAATTTAAACTTGATAAGAAAAAATAAAAAAAATAAAAAGTTCCATTTGTACAGCATGCCTGTGAGCGAGGATCCCCTGTTCCAGGTTCCATGCACTTCCTCCAAACTTAGCCTTCTAAATGACCTGGTGGTGCCTTGGATAGTTTTTTCTGTTGGATGGTTGGCTACATTGTTTTGTCCCCTTCCCTCTTCAAGGGATCTTTTTGTAAAGAGAATAATTTCTCTCCCCATTCTCTTCTCTGAAGACATCTAAATAGTTTTGGGCCTAATAAGCCAACTCCTCCATTTTTCCGTATTTGATATTGGTCCAGTGTTAGCAGAACTCTGCTTGGACACTGGGTACTAAATTCTTCACAATTGGTCACACATTGTCACATGGTAGCAGAGTGTGGTTCCGATCCACGAACCTCTGGGTTATGGGCCCAACACGCTTCCACTGCGCATTTGCCTTTTGCCTTTTCAAACAAGTACAGTTTATTTTTCCCTTATTTATCTATTTTTATTTTCCTACCTACCTACTTATTTTCCTTGTTGTTAAGGTTATTAGGTAAAATTTTTCTGGAGGTTGCTTCAGTGGTAGCAGAACTCTGCTTGGCCACAATTTCTTCACAATTGGTCACCCATTGTCACACTAGACAGAATTTCCATGAAAACACCTTCTTGTGAACTTTAATGTAAATAACAAAAAATCAGGAATCCAAATTCGGCCGGAAATTATTTTTGAGAGTCTGAAAATGTTGGATATAGTGCCAATAAATTCTTTTTTGGAACACATGTAGGAAGCAACCATTATTACGTCATTCGAAAATTTTAATATATAAGCATTTTAAAGCGTAAAATTCAACATACCTCAAAAAAGGTTGAAGCTACCGTTGCGCTGTTGGTTTCATTCGATTCAGCGTGAAAAAAGTCGCTAAATATAATGCTCTAAACTGGTTTTAATCAAACCCACGATTACCGTAAATTTCTAAATCAAATTTGGAGTTCGTAGAATCAATTGATTTTGCTAGTTGACGAACTTTGAGAGATGAACGAACATTTTCCCCCTAATTAGCAAAGTAAAAGTAAAATTGGTTACACCGTTGGAAAAGTGAGGTCTTGGCTCAGTTTTTATTGTTCTTGCATCTTGAAAAAATATTGGTTTAGTTTAATTCCAGATTGAAAAAACTCGAGGTTTCCCAAATTAGGTAAAATTTGCTTTTCAGAAGGCTTTTTCATGGTTTCACCTTGAATTTTAAAAAAAGATCAGGCATTCATCCAAGCGGAAATTTATTGGTCTTTCCAACGGTATCCTTAAATTTAAGTTACACAGCAAATTAAGGGAATTATGATCGTTTTAGTGACAAAAGGTCGAAAACACGAAAAAAATTCTTAAAATAGGTATAAACATCAAGTTGCATAAATTATCGAAAGAACTAAATTAGATAGTTAGACAGTAGAGGCAGATAGTTGTTGGTTTATTGTATCACGTATCTTGTTATAAATCGTACATAGCTGGCCTATTGAACCTCGATACCGATCATGAGATGTACTAACGTGAGAGATTCTAGAAAGTGACGATTCAAATGCAATGTAAAGCAAGGGGGTTAGGTAAACTTCCGTAGAAACGCATTTGCAAGAAGAAAGGGAGTTCCCAACTGAGAGGAAAAAAAAACGCTGCAAATTATTTCACAAAGGTTTATTATTTTTTCAATTGAGTATGATCGTAGTTTTAGTTGGCTAGCGTACGTCATACGGCCCGTCCAGACTCCTCGGCGTGTCCTACTTCGAGTTGCCACAACCTATACTTCTATAATTATATACGCATGTTTATATTTCTCGATTTGAGCTCCAATCTATTCAAATAGTTATTGCCTTAATAATATCATTATCTAAGTACGTACGAAAAGTCGAGAGGATATGTTATTAAATATGCGTAGGAAAAGCTTTGGTATTAACACACAAATATGACCTTGAAAAAAACATATTCATGCCTCGAACGAACGCCGGCGCCGTACCCACCACAAGCCGCGGCGCCGGCGCCTCCTCTCACTCCACCCACCCGCTCACCCCCCCCCCCCCTCCTCACCACCCACCGTGACCCCCTGCCAAGCGTGCCAGGCGTGAGCGCGTCGGAAAACACACTTTTTTGCCCGTTTTTGGCCCATAGCATCTATGCGAGTAAAGCGATCGGGATGGTTAAACGTTAGGACCAACTAGACCCCAAATGGAGTCTATGTGCGAAAGAACGGGTTTTTAAAGTCAATTCTTAGGCCTTTTATGGCCCGGACGGCGAACGGCGAACGGCGGACGGCGGACGGACATTTCAAATTTGGATTCTACGTACCTTGAAACGTAAAGTGACAAAGTTTGAGGGGGGGTTATAAAAATTTTTTGCTACACGATCACATAGGCTTATTATTGGAAATAATAAACCAAAAATGAGAAATTACCCCTTATTTGTACTGAAACTAACATGGAATTTTAATTCAGGATTGAATTAACGCGTTGCCCAACCACTGTTAACGTGACAACAAAATTAAAGCAACCGTTCTCCCGGTTCCATTTGGGTTATCATCTTCATTTGCTGCCTCAAGACTATGGAGACGGGTGACGTTAAGTTGAAGTCGCCAAAAACTCTCTATTTGATGTTTTCCTGGTTGGGATGTGTACGTTTATATTCCTACACTTACCCACCACCGACATTCGCACATGTACCTACCTATGTACCTAGTGTTGGAGAGAGACAACTTTTAACATGGAACATGTTTTTGCCATCATAACCTACGGTATCTACGGGTGCTAACTGTGGGTGCTTCTTTTTGTAATTTTAGCTTCACACGTGCTTCATGTAGATCCCTCTTGGTTTTACCTAGACTCTAACAGCAAAAATTTCAAAACATGGAACATCTCAATATCTGATCAGGGAAAAAGACCCCGTCATTTCATACGGTTTTTAGGTACTCATCCTTTACAGAGCCGGTCCTAGGCGCATGCAAACCAAGCGGCCGCTTGGGGCGCCGGTCTGGAGGGGGCGCCCCCTTTTGGAAAGGCGCCCCAAGTTAAAAAATTTATCCCGAGATAATTGTAAAACCCGCCGAGAAGTAAATATTACTATGAAAATATAATTATTGCATGAAGAATATGTACCTACAGGTTTTTCAAAACTCAAAATTATAAAAACTTACTTGAGATCAACCATTTCTCAAGAACGGCTTAATGGACTGGCGACCTTATCCATAGAAAATGAGGTACTAAATAGCTTGGACACCGATTCAATTTTAAAAGATTTTGCGAAGTTGAAAGCCAGAAAAATACATTTTTAAATTTATTGAACTAATTTATTAATTTATTATAGTATTGAATAAATTGGTTTGTTTTTTGTGTTAATTATTGAAGGAATTGAATTTTTTTATGTATACGTTGCCTGGTACTTTCCTTTACCCTTACTACTGTAAAAAAAATGACAAAGTTTGAGGGGGGGTTATAAAAATTTTTTGCTATACGATCACATAGGCTTATTATTGAAAATAATAAACCAAAAGCAGTAATAGCTACACTAATTAGGTAGTATTGCCTTATTTTACTCACTATTATGACTTTTTTACTCTTACTCAACTCACACAACGAATCAATAAAACAAAAAATAGATAATTTGTGCTGTTGATAGTTTAAGTTATGTTGATAAGTTTAGTTTAGTTGATAGTAGCTGCCGACTGTCATTATTAATCGCAGGTCTGAAATTATAAGAACACGGTCACAAATTTCAAACCCATGTTCTTTTTGCTCTATTTAGCCACAGGTTTAAAATCGTTAAATTTGCGCGCCATTAGTGTTTTCTAAATAACGGATAGCAATTATTATATAGCCCATTTTTCTTCTATCTTCAGGCTATTATACGTACACAACTATTCTAGTAGGATGGAATATGTAATGGATGAAATTACCGGTACACAAGACATGTATTTAAAACAACACATCAAAGTTATATTTAAAAAAAAAAAAAAAAAAAAAAAAAAAAAAAAAAAAAAAAAAAAAAAAAAAAAAAAAAAAAAAAAAAAAAAAAAATCAAGGAAATCCGACGAGAGTAGTCTGAACATCACGACTTACTACTATTACCCCCTCCATTCACCCCCTTTCACTATGAAATCTCAAACTCCGTCATACGTTCCAAAACTAAATCGAATTCTTGATGGAACAAAATAAGAATCACGAGAATCAGCGTGTCGGCGTGTCCTATTTCGAGTTGCCACAACCCATACTTCTATAATTATATACGCATGTTTATATTTCTCGATTTGAGCTCCTATCTATTCAAATAGTTATTGCCTTAATAATATCATTATCTAAGTACGTACGAAAAGTCGAGAGGATATGTTATTAAATATGCGTAGGAAAAGCATTGGTATTAACACACAAATATGACCTAGAAAAAAACATGTATTCATGCCTCGAAGGAACGCTGTACCCACCTCATGGTGCCACGGTGCCTCCTCTCACTCCACCCCCCACTCAGCCCCCTCACCACCCACCGTGACCCCCTGCCAAGCGTGCCAGGCGTGCGTCTAACACTAAGCCTCAAAAAGACACTTTTTTCGCCCGTTTTTGGCCCATAGCATCTATGCGAGTAAAGCGATCGGGATGGTTAAACGTTAGGACCAACTAGACCCCAAATGGAGTCTATGTGCGAAAGAATGGGTTTTTAAAGTAAATTCTTAGGCCTTTTATGGCCCGGACGGCGGACGGCGGACGGCGAACGGCGGACGGCGGACGGCGAACGGCGGACGGCGGACGGCGGACGGCGGACGGACATTTCAAATTTGGATTCTACGCACCTTGAAACGTAAAGTGAGAAAGTTTGAGGGGGGGTTATAAAAATTTTTTGCTATACGATCACATAGGCTTATTATTGAAAATAATAAACCAAAATGTAGGTATGTTATTTGCGCCACCTCGGAGGCAAGTGGCGCGCGCTAAAGTAATTTTCCGTGGGACACCCTGAATGTAACGACAGAGCCAAAACATTGATGTTTTAGTCGAAGTCTGAGCAATAGAAATCTTTGTTCCATTCGTAATAACTAAATGAATAAGTGTAGGGCAAAAAACAATTACAATTACAATTACAGGGCAATTACATGTAATTTGTAATTGAATGTTGAAAATTAGAATTACATGTGAAATACAGTAATTGTAATCGTAGTTGCAATTACAATTACATTAGGGATGCTAAAATGTCTCTAACGGAACAATAGAAAAAAGGTTCGCTCTCTCTCTCTCTCTCTCTCTCTCTCTCTCTCTCTCTCTCTCTCTCTCTCTCTCTCTCTCTCTCTCTCTATATATATATATATGTATATAGCCATTTTGTTTTCTTGACCACTCAGTATATAAATAGCCCTAAAGATGTTCAATAAATTGGACGAAACGTCGGCCTTGATAAACTGCTTATTCATTTGACCAACCCATCAAAACAAGAATATATATATATATATATATATATATATATTCTTGTTTTGATTTTTGAGGGTGTGATATAATTTACAATTACAGGTTTATGAATGTTATTGTAATTGTAATAGCTATTAATTTGTCTCCAAAAGTAACTGTAATTGTGGATTCTAATTATAATTACTTCTGACCTAAATTTAATTGCAATTACAGTTAATGTAAAAATTACCTATGTAATTGTAATTACGTAATAGCTGGTAATTTGAGTAATCGTGAGGTGAAATGTGCCAATGTTCATTTCTCGGGGCTAGCTCACCAAAAATTTGTCACAATTACCCTATGTAATTGTAATTGATTACCGATGTAATTAATTATGGCCAACTCTGCCACATGATCGAAGGAAGATGGGAAACCAGTACTTGATACTTCTTAGATGCTATTGCGATACTTCTTCTGAGCCTTATATTATTAAAATTAATTCATTAGAACCTTTTTCTTATTTATTAGAACAAAACCCGAATTCAGTCTCCTTTTGAACAAACAATGATTTTGTGAGTTGGAATTATTAAAATGAGATTATTAGAAATATTAATGCCACTTACTACAAGTTCATTCTCGAACAAATCTCCTGCTTTATGAGGTAAATGAAATTTAGGGGATACCTGAATAAAAGGTTCACATCTGAAAGTATACCAAGTAGAAAGTCACGTCGACCGTTGAATGCTCAATTTAACTCTTCACAACTTGGAATGACTTTTGACGCACTTCTAAAAGGCTGCTGTGTGTAGTTCCTCGCAGTTAGAAAGAGTTAAGACTTCTTGAACTCGTCTAAATGTTATTTATGTAGTTTCTGCTGAATTCATAATGTGTGATTCGCGATTTTCTACAAGCTGAAAGGAAAGGAACTTCAAAATCCTCCTCTCTAAACGCTGGCATCTGATATTGTACCCACAGGTTGTCAAGTATGAGCTTTTGATAAATGATGTAAGTTAATCAAAATTGGCCAAAACTGCAGTTGTAAATAAAAACCACACTTGAAACGGCATTTAATGAATTTAATTGAACAATACATTTAATAAACTTGGTATCTGTGGGAGATATGCATATGCTTATCGGCTTTCGATGTATCAGAAAAGCAAAAATACATGGGATGCATATGTATGTTTCCGAAAGAACCATGTCAGCAACATTTAAAAACGTAGGAACCTAATGGTTATTGCGAACTCCATACTTACACATAGTTCTTAATGGAGAAAACCAAACGATCACTTTATATGGAAATATATGGAAATGCATTTAAGGCTGTTAAAAGGTGTCGTATTAATTATTTGGCGGATTTTACTGAAGGTACCTATTAAAATAATTCTTTGAACAATGAATTTTATTATAGAACGCCATGGAACACGTGACATCCTTCAATCTCCAGGTTAGACATTCTTGCACAGCCTTTAGGGGTTGAGTGTTTAGTATAACCGGGATTCAGGTGAATCCAGTCCAGTGAATTCAGTGAATCAGTTTTTACGGGAAAAACATTGTTATCAATGATTGAAACATAATACAAGAATGATGAATGGTGACGAGTGATTACTTGAATGATTTCTATGGATGCTACTTGAAAGATAAAATCTTTCTGATGGCTCGTACGTACCTATAATAACATTCAATGAGAATCCATGAGTGAAATATTGTCAAGTGACCCACACAATCATTATTTTTATTAACATAAAAAATTATTAAGTATATTCACCAGGAAGTCAGGTGATGGTTTAAGAAGACTATTTGTATTTTAGCAATTTATTTCCTCATTCACGACGTTTCGCGATGATGGGACATCCCATCATAAAGGGCTGGTACTCTCCTTAATTTGTACATAGTAGCAACAAAAACACTTCTCCCATCAACAAAAACATCACAACTTTTCTGACGTGGATTATCTCAATTTTCAAAAAGTCCCATCATCGCGAAACGTCGGGAATGAGTAAATTAATTGATAAAATACAAACAGCCTTCTTAAACCATCACCTGACTTCCTGGTGGATTTAATTGAGGAGCTGACATGGAAATGCACTTAAGTCCAAAAATCAAATTTCATAGGAACTCCCTCTGAACTCTTATCAGATTTGTTGGACATAATCTTTTCTCCATGTGAAGTCACACATTCATTTAGCAAGGACGGGAGGACCTAAGTCTTTTCCCACGCTGTTGGCGTGACTGTTTACTTGCTCTTCGACGAAAAAAATTTTTCTTTCGATTTTTGGACTTAAGTGCATTTCCATGTCAGCCCCTCAATTATTAAGTTATACTAAGGCTAATAATGACAGATAATAATAAAAAATGATGAGTATGCAATATGGGCAAGTTCAAAAAATGAACAATTGAGGATTAAAATACAGAGTCTTATTTATAATGGTGAAATTTAAAAGAATTTCAAATTTACGTAACCGTAAAAATGGTGTGTAAAATCTGACACTTACCTAGATTTGGAATTGTAATTATACTCGAAAAATTGTTGACATGGAACGTACGACGCATAACCATTACCATTACGTAGATTACTTGTATTATACAGTTAGGTGTCAGGGTGTATACATGATTATTACTGACCTCTGGGTGACTACAAAATTATTACATCGAGATGACACCAAAACTGTCAGATTTGATTTATCATCACGTTACATGAACATTGAATGTTACGTCGCACGTGGAACTCCGAAAATGGTTGACCGATTTTGATGAAATTTTAGCTCCGAAATGGTCAGGTAAAATCAATACTAAAAATTTCTGATGACGTCGATTCGGTTCCTTGAACTAATTCTATACATCTTGTTACAATAAGGGAGAAAGTTACTCTAACCTCTATTTTTTATTTATTTTTTTTACATACGTTGTAAGATCAAATCATTAAAAAAACGTCTGCTAAGTTGGATGTGGCACATAGCTTCCTCGTTTACCTATCATGAATGTATAGATCATTGAAAAGTTTTAAATGATCTTGAAAAATTCCATAGCGGAAAAGAGTAAATCAAGTAGTAGCGTGAAATGTCATAATTTTCAACTAAGAAACGAAAAAATGATACTCAATGTAATTTACGTTTGTGCAAGCACAGAATGAACTGATGAGTTGAAAACAATGTAGGTACGTGGCCATCCTCAATCTAAACCGCGCCTTCGCTGACAATCTCATCAAAATCGGATGAAACTGTGAAAATTAAGGTCATAACAAGTATTTCACATTGGCGCATGCGCAGTAACTATTAATGATACAATCGTGTCGAAATTGATATGAGGTCAAGTCATCTTCTTCCAACTTTCATCCAAATTTTATGTGAAATCGAACGACTAGAGTGTAAAAGATGGTGCATAATGGAATTTACGTTTGCGCATGCGCAGAATGAAGTATTGATTAGGCAACAATGAAACTGATAGGGGACCATCTACAACCTAACCCGCACATCAATTTCATCGAAATCGGACGAAAACAGTGGAAATTGAGGTCGTTACAAGGATTTAGGCGCATGAGCTGTAGCTATTAATGATACAATCATGTTGAAATTGATATGGGATGATCAAATTGTCATCCCCCAACTATCATCCGAATTCGGGCGAGATCGGCGTCTACGGCGTGAGAAAATGATGCTTGGTAGAATTTACGTCTGTGCATGTGCAGAGTGAGGTATTTAGTCAAAAACGATGAAACTGATAGGGAACCATCTACTCCCTAGCCCGCACATCCCCTGAAAATTTCATCAAAATCGGATGGGAACTGTGGAAAATAAGCTTGTTACCAGACTTTGCGGACACACGACGGACACACACACACACGAACCAAAGTTGTTCAGAGTGGTCTAAAACGTAAAATACGAGTGGAAATTTTGGATTTGGAGACCAAAAATATTTTTTCTCCCGAAAGTGAAAACAATGCTTCCGCTACCTTTAGGTAGACGCGGAAGCAATAAAACACTTGAAAACTAGTTTTTTTGAGCCTCGCAAAATTTTTACCGACCCCTACACAAAAAAATGATCTTGTTCCGCATAAAACTCAATAATTTCAATTCGCGCCATTATCCTGACACCACTGCACATAAATACGTAGGAATGATATTGATCCACATCCACGCCTAGACATATCCAGGTTCCTATGTCCAGTGAGGGATAATTGGCATAAGTTTGCACAGCGTACCGAATTTCGCCCAAGAATTACCAAGCGTTGTGAGTTCGTTTGATCGATTAACTCATTCAAACTTTACCGCTTGACATCTCAACCGTAATGTTCATCTTTTGAAACTCCCAAAATACCATTCTTGCACAGCTCGTCAAGCCCCCAACCCTCCTTATCCCCTATTCATCTTCCACTCCCTAAAACAAAAGATGTGCTCCACCACCGTCGCTGATTGAATTAATTCATAACAGGGGCCTCAAAATACTTACCCTCCCTGATAAATAATTAGGGCGTTTATAAACGAGAAGAGTAATTTTCTCCTTCTGATACGAGTATTTCAAAGAACTTCGCCCCTCATACAACAGGGTATTCAATTAGGGTCCAACCCTACTGGTTGACATGGTAACACGCATTTCTCCCTTTATCGCTCCCCCCTAAAAATTGAGAGCCAACTACCGTCTATAGCCATCATTTCTGAAAAAGTTGCGCATGCGCTCAATAATCAATTGTCCCACGTTTATCTTTGAACGTATATACGTATGCACGAATTTGATCACGTTTCTGCGGATGCCACCTTAAATGGCCTTCCATTGTGTTGTTCCAGCGCGGTCAAGAGAACATGAATAGAACACAACTTTTTCATAAAGAGAACAGAGGGGTGGGGATAAGTTCACGAAATTTTCAGTTTACATCTCTTGAACTGAATCGCTGAAACGCTGTTGGAAAATCTATTCCTAACCTACCTATCTTCCTCAAGACTCCAACTCCGTCGAATTAAATATATATATATATATATATATATATATATATTTCCTGCAAGTCAAATTGCAATTTCTGTTAATTCAAGTCAAAGAATAATTTATTGAGAAACTTTTAAATACACAAAGTGATATGCCAGCAAGGTTAAGCGAGAAAAAACAACAAATAAATGATAGCCAGTCTTCTGGAATTTGGAATTCCGTGATGGAAGAGGTTGAAAAAAGGGGGTGAAGCCGAAAAAACGTGGTTTTTCGACAAATTTTGTCCAACCAACCGATTTTCGAGATTCTCATTTCGTTCGAGTCCAATTTTAGTCTTGCTGTACAGCAAATCTTGGGAATTTCGGATTTGCTGTCGTGGTGGGGGGTGGAGGGGATAGTAACCGATTCTTTCAAGCACTGCCCAATCAACAAATCTCTACCGATTTTCGTTATTCTTGTTTTGTTTCATTGATAATTCGATATAGTTTTGGGACATTTGTCAGGAGTTTCATATCTCATCATGGGAGGGGGTGAATGGAAGGGATAATACTGGTAATCATGATGTTTTAACAATTCTCGTCCGATTTTCGTGATTCCTCTTTGTTCGCCTATGAATTCGGTCTAGTTTTGTATAGTTTATCAGGTGTTTCAAATTTCGTTATGGAAAGGGGTGAATGGAGGGGGTAATAGTAATAAATCATGATGTTTTTTCAATTTTCTTCCTATTTTCGTGATTCTTCTTTTGTTCATTTATGATGATACTGTGTGAAACTGTAGGTAAGAGATATGTATGCAGATGGTATTATACTGTGATCTTCAGGTACTCGGCATAAACCTCACCTGTATGATTGTTTGATAGGTTTGGTCACTACTGAATTGGTATAAAATTCATCTCCTCAATGTGGAAAAGGACACGTTGAGTGATGACCTCAGCGTGAGTACACCTTCAAAGGTCTGTGATCCCAAAGGGTGCTGACGTCATGGTACATCAAGGGTCCCCAGCGTCAGCTCAGCCTGGAGTGCGGGACAAGTGGGAAGTGCGATCACTCATGACGAGAAAAAACTGGCACCGTCTTCTCGCTCTTGCAATTTTATATCTACGCCTGCAGTCTTCAGAAGAAAGAAAAACTCGAGGGCTCACCGTTCCCATCAAGGACAAAAGGCATCCTTGAGTGGCTAAAGCAGTCAACTCTTAAGAGGCGTTATAACCCTATCTGTCGTGGGTATCGCTGATTATAAAAGTCGAGTAGAGACCCAGTTTCGATACTCATGTGAGAGCGTGCCGACCGTGTCTGGACTGTAGTCCAGCAGATAATAGCGAAGATGGAAGCCATTTTATGAGAATATTAATGGTGAGGTATTAAATACCTTATTTGCGTAGACCAATCTATAACTAGTATATGAACTGAAAACTATGTTTTGTTATGAACTGAAACGTGCCGACATACATGTTTTCCTTTAAGAACTTTTGAACGTAGTAATGTAAACTTGAATTTTTATATATCTATTAAGTAATGAAGCTGGATATACAACATACCAGTATGTATAGTTTTAATTTTTATCTCATCAATTTTCGGTTGGTAGGTACCTTCTACTTAAATGACTTAATTAGTTCATAGTTATTGGTAAAGTGTAGATGTTTCAATTAATCACATTCGTTTACCCTCTGCATGTGCCTATATCTACGCAGGCATACTGATGACTGCTCTAGAGGAATTTTGTAGTTTTGACAAAATCCCCTTTTCAAAAGAGGAGAGAAAGAGAACATAGCTTCGCAATATTCCAACACTTGAACTATGAAAACCGTGAGGTTTATTCAAGGAAACTAACAGCAATAAACTGATATAGTTTATAACGAAATATATCAATATAAAGTTGATTTTAAGGAGAGCTACGACTGTACGGGGAGATTCATGGAGCAGAAGAAGGAACTGCTGGCTACGCGGAGCGAGATGGGTTCCAACCCAGTGTAGCAACTTTGTTGAATAAAACTGTATGGATGCATGGAGCACTACACGGTACCTTCCATACTTGTGTGATCCGTACTAAATCAAGAGGTGGTATTGTACCTACTAACTGTACCTTGTACCTACTGAAGACCTTATCCATTCAACAATGACAACCTACGGATCTGCATTTTGGATTGGAGCTCCTTTGTGATGTACCTACAATTCAATATCAGTGCACAAAAATGCCTACTTTGTTTTTTTTTTTAACAAGTTATCATGCTGAAACCTGAAAAGTAGCTCCTTTTGGACATCTAGAATACAATCACGAAGTATGAAGAGACACTGATGAGCTTCGGAACCTCAGAGGCTAATTTTTCTCCTAAACAACTCATGGTGCTGTAATTTAGATGGAGCTCCTTAGGGAGACTTCGAAAACAATGCCGAGGTACGGAGGCACACTGATCGGCTAAGGAGCCTCGAGGATAATTCCTTTCCTTTTCGACCTGCCGTTTTTAAAAATTATTATGTATATATTTTAACGAAATTTTCTCAATTGTAAAGGTTTGAACCCTTGTGGGAGACACGATGTGCCGAGTTTTGATCATCACGGGGTTCAACAAATGACAATGAAAATGTGCCAACATTTCCGAAAACGCTGTTTCGCACTGGAAATAGTCCAAGTCCAATTGCCAATGACATGGAAAAAGAGGCGAGTTCCCATCGCGTTTCGTTTAGTTCAGGTGGGTGATGGAAGATGGTGCGAACGGTATAACTCCTGGAGCAAAACAAACAAATGGAGCTCTGGAGCAATGATAGTAACACCTAGAGCAATATACAAAATACATAATTTTTTGCAGTTTTCTGCTTCAAAACTTGACAAATATTTTTTAAAATCAAGTCCTTGTAAATATATATTTTTTGTTTCACAAAAGAATCGTTTTTCCAGCCGACAAAAAGCGTAATCTAACTTTTTTGAGGCACCAATATGTTTTCAGCTTCTCCTATAAAACTTTAATTTTGGCACTTACCTCATTTTCATTGTCAAGGCCTCTATTATAGAATAACGATCTGCAAAGAAGCGCTATCTAAATATGGAAATAAACCTTTGTTAATAATTTGCAAAGTTTTTATTCCCATGTTATGCCAAGTTTGCAACTTATTATTATTTCTTGATTTGTTTGGTTATATTGCAAATTTTAAGAAGGTTTTATGGTACACCCATAAGGGTGAGTTTTTTATCATTCATCTTGCACAATTCAAACACTTTTGCCTTCAGTGATACAAGAAAGTTTTGACAAAGAAGGAAGTTCTTCCTCTCCTGAATAGGTGGCTTCTTATCAGTGCCGAGAACTTGAGACGTCAACACAATATCGAGGAAGAAGGCGACCCTTCGAAGCATGTCACGTTGCGGGAAGTCTCAAAGTTAATACAGGAGGGGAATATGCCTCAAGGCACCACAGGTTCAGCTTTTGGGCTTCATATGTGGGGAGGAAACTGACTTTTGACAGTGCGCTCGTACGTGAGAGTTTCAAGACGCGGCAATTCAATGAAAAAGGGCCACCCCTTTTCGCACAAGTTGTCAAGTTCTCCGGTTTCAAGCTCTCCCCCCCACGGTTTTGAGCCCAATCCCTTGTCAATCTCAGGTCTCCTCACGCGCCTCTGGAGACTGTCCAAGCAAGTCACCCCTATATTGTCTCTTCCTGCCTGGGATTTCTCAAACAATCAATTTTAGATAAGATGCCACGTTTCGGCAGCTTTCTTACTTTTGCTTCCGAGTCTACCTGAAGGTAGCGGAAGCATTGTTCTCACTTTCGGGTGAAGAGAATTGTTTGCCTCCAAAATCAAAATTTCCACTCGCATTTTACGTTTTAGACCATTCTGAACAACTTTGGTTCCGTGTCTGTATGTCTGCCTTGTGTGGGTGTGTGTCTGTCGCGAGTCCGCAAATCCTTGTAACAAGCTCATTTTCCACAGTTATCATCCCATTTGGATGCAATTTTCAGGAATGTGGGGGTTCGGGGGTCGACGGTCTCCTATCAGTTTAATCGTTCTTGACTCAATACCTCATTCTGCGCATGCGCAAACGTGAATTCTACCAAGAATAATTTTCTCACGCCCTATTCGTTCGATCTCGCTCAAATTCGGATGGTAGTTGGGGATGACAATTTGATCATCTTACATCAATTTCAACATTAATAACTAATGCGAATGCGCTAATGTGAAATCCTTGTAACAATCGTATTTAGCACAGTTTTCATCCGATTTGGAACAGCTTCCAGGGAATGTCCCCTATCAGTTTCATTGTTGCCAAAACAATACTTCACTCTGCGCATGCGCAAATGTAAATTCCATCATGCTCAATTTTTTCACGCCCTATTTGTTCGATCTCGCTCAAATTTGGATGGTAGTTGGGGGATGACGATTTGATCATTCCATATCAATTTCCACATGATTGTATCATTAAAAGGTACTGTGCATGCGCCTATGTGAAATCCTTGTAATGATCTTAATTTCCACTGATTTCGATGATATAGTTAGAGAATACTCGGGTTAGGTTGTAGATTGTGTTGTCCCTTATCAGTTTCATTGTTGCCAAATCAATACTTCATTCTTCGCATGCGCAAACGTAAATTCCATTATGCTCCATCTTTTCACCCTCTAGTCGTTCGAGTTCGCTTAAATTTGGATGATAGTCGGAAGAAGATGATAGGTAAACGAGGAAGTTATGAGCCGCACCCAACTTGGCAGACGTTTTTTGTTTGTTAACAATCTGGTTCGTAACCTAATATGTATCCTTAACCCATATCACATGTATATGTCCCTCAACTTTCATCTGGCTTTGGTCGCATTGTCAAGAGCTGTACCAGAACGGAATAGTAAAACATAAAATTCACGCAAGCGATGATTTCAGGTTAGATTTCTTGTCCGTGTCCAGTTTGAGGTCGCTGACGTCATAAAGCCCTCCCTCAAGGGGGTTAAAGCAGTTAGTATAGATGATTTCGCTAAAGGTTACTCTCATTGCCGCTCTTCCTTGGGTAATGATGAAGGGAGCGTATCATACCTGACCTTTGAGACCGTCGACCGCAACACGTGCTTGCGGAATATTGATGAACCTATATTATTAACGATACAGGTCTGCTCTTCTCTTCTCTATGAACCATTGAAAATCACAAATTTAATATTTTTAGTAAAATAGAGAGAGCAAGTTGTTCATTACGTGATTTGAGGTTTGACCTCAAATATGAACCACTTTATGAAAAGTTAAGTTATATACATAAAAAAGGGTATCTTTTTCAAAGAGTATTTGAACTCTCAATTTCTGTTGTTTTTAAAATTTTGAATTTAAATTTAATATTTAAAAAAATAAAATATTCGTGCCTAGTTAGGTTTAGGGTTTTTTACTTGAGACAGTTATATATTTTGACATTTGTACCGTGTATAAGTTTCAATACTTTAACTTGGGACAGTTTAATGTTTTTAAGAAGGAATGTTCTGGGATAAGCCGTGGGTAAGTTGAAAAAAGGGGCGGGAACTCCAAGAAAAAATTTTCTGTCTGTTTTCTGTAGAACAGGTTTCAAGGAACATTTTGTCTTTGTTTATTCAATAGGAGGGGTGAAAAATTACTCTGAAAACTGAACTAGGTTTTTTTCTGAACTAGAACTAGAACTGAACTAGAAGTTTGTTCTAGAAAAATGGGCAAAAGATAATGGATACCTACATAGTAAAACAAGAAATCGTAGATCTGGGACGCTGTCTAGAAAGCATTGATTCTGTTTTACTTGAACTGAACAGGGCTTAACTCGACAAGGATGGAGCTTAACTTATAATCCCCACAGGATTAGGGAGAGGTGATGTTGCTTGAGGTCGTGTCAGCGCAAGAACCTCTTTGATTGAGACGTAAGTTCGGAGCAAACCTTAGCAATGAATTATCAACTTTCCGATATTTGATAAAACTTCCTCGATTGTTCCCAGAAAATGGAGTTGATCAGGCAGCCAAAAATAAAGTAAAAATGTTGTGGTTCACATAGTAAACAAAATAAGTAATCTTTTTTAATGGTAAACTGTGTAAACAAGGTAACCCCCAGAGGTAACCCAGAGTTACCAACACATCAGAGCATAATTATCTTTTTTGTCACAAGTTGGAGTAGAGTACCAAGTTAGGGCACTTGACAAATGCACACTCATCATATAGTCGATCTATGAGTGGTGTGTTTGGTTTATTGGCTCTCATGTTAAGGACCTTAAATAACTCTTTTAGTAAAATATATATTGACATTGTAGATCAGAATCTGTGATACGAATTACAGTGGGAAAATGAACTGAAGCCCCATGTGGGGTTAATGAGGGACACCAGACGAATGACCAACCAATCGTCAGGTTTACAAACAAAAATCCATAATCACATCAACAAAACTGGGTGGTTTTCTAGCGGAGGGAGGACAGATTCAGGGTGATACTTTCTCTTTGACGAGGGAGCACCCCCACAATATCTTTCTCTTATGCACAATGTCACAACGAAATGAAACATAGAAAATTACATTTCTCCGCAAGCTCGGAAAAAACGTTGAAGCAAAACGGAAGTTAGTGGACAAAAAGTTTCTATTTCCACGAAAAATAAAGAGATACAATGTTAAATCGATTTCGACGATTAGGCGATCAGTAACAAACAATAACTGAGCACATATTTGAAAGTACTCAGCTTATATAGTCACAGGTAAAGGGGGATTGAATCACATTGGTCGAGAGAAGGAAAGGAAAGGGGGGGGGGGGGGGAGTTACAACCAACTATGTCCAAGTAAAGTCAAGGGGAATTATAGCTAATCAGATGAAATGAAAGGAGGGGAAGAATTACTCAATATGGTGATGTAGTGTGAAAGGATAATTCCAAGCTTTATAGAAATGGACTTATCAGTGGTGAAATATATTGAGGGATATATTCATTTAAACATTTACAATATCTGTCACTTTTGATGATTTCGAATTTTTTCTCTGAAGCATGTACCTATAAGTTTTTGGGCTATGAATAAACCTGTCGTTTCCCTTCAAACAAAACAAGTCTGTACTGTGTGGCCCGAATGAGGTAGTTGTTGTATTTGTGATAAGATTAAACCCCAACAGCGGTTACCTTGTTACCACGTTCAATACTAAACGTAAATATTATTTCAGTAGTTATTTGAAAATCATTATAAATTCAACGTAACTCGAGGAAGGTGTTTGAACGAGACATTGGTTGTCTCGTTTCAAAAAATGACTGGCGTTTTTACAAGATTCCCAGCCCGAAAACATATAAATGTTAGAATAAACTACAATATTGCGATAAATCTATAAATTATGTGGAACCACGGCACGAAACAGATGTACTAGTCCGGACATGAAAATCCAAAACTACCTAACGCACTCCAAAGGAATCACGATAAGAACTTGATAAGAAACAGCTGTTCGCGAACCCGCGTTTGGAAGACTTGAACGAAATCTAAGTACCTAGCTAACTTGATGAAAGCATTTATCACTCTTACGCCATCATTAAAATAATATAATAATGTAAGAAAATTCACCAATAATCTCTGTAAAAGCACTTTCAGGTTGATCTAGTTCGGCTCTCAGTTGGAGCATAAATAAAAATGATGATATTTGTACTCCAAAAGCTCATCCAGAGCTGCCCCCTGCTAGATGGAAATTACCTAACGAGGAACTATTGATGAGCCTTCTCTTTTCGTTATTTACCTCTGCTTACTTATGAATTTATAGGTCCAAGTTGTCAGCACCTTTACGAATATTTCCACATATGCTGCCTTGGTGATGAACAAAGTAGGTTGGCATCAAGTTATAAGTCTGTTATAATTTTTCTTGTACATTTAGTACCCAAAATATTTTTGAAACACGAAATCCGAGGAAAAAAGAACCTTTATTAATCAATCCATTAGATAAAATGGATTAAAAAATAATTCGTTATTAAGACATATAATTATTGATTATTCCGATTTATCGATTTCTATCCCTTATGAAGTTAAAATCCTAACGCCTCAGTTGACCTGCCAGTAGGCGTCAAGGTTTCGTTAACTTTAACTGGTTAAGACATTTCGGTAAAAGTGGCCCTCAGACCAAAAATTTCAACAACCCTAGGTAGGTATATTATTTTGCTTCCTCGCTAAAGAAGGTTAGGAAGCTATGTGTTCGTGCAAGAAGTTAAATAAAAAAGTTGTATTAATCAAAATGTTCACTTCCTTTTTACGTTTCAGAGCTTACGAGCTTACGTACAATCAATTTTGGTTTCGTGTGTGGCTGTCTGATGTCTGCCTCGCTGTGGTAAATCTTTGTGACGCCAAAAACCATACCAGGTTTTAGTTCGATTTTTATGAAATTGTCAGGGAATGTGTGGACTAGATCCTAGACGTCCCCTACAAATTTCATTCTTCAAACGTGCATTTCCTATGTAAGCCGCTGGTCATGTGGCGGCTCACACCTATAACTTGAATTTTTCATGATCTAACAGTCTGATGTTGTGAAGCCCCAGGGGACTGTTGGGTCCAGAATGTTGCCCATTGTATTTTATCGCATTTATTTAAATTTGAACTAACTCGCATGCGAAAAATTAATATTCGTTGACACTCCAAGAATAATATACCGATTTTGAAGGGAAACTAATTTGCAGTGCGGGTAGACAATATGCACATGCGCAAACATGAATTATCGCCCTATTTTTCATTCTTGCGTGCATACCTACACATATATGATATACTGTTCTATTATGCATCGTACTTTGTTTTTCAGTTATTTTCATACGTCCCCGTGAGGAAGATTTACTGCCCACCCAACTCGGCAGACGTGCTCGTTGCTGATGATGGATGACTTTACCTAAGTGCAACTTTTCTTAGTAATGGGAAACTTTTCATTAATATAAGTACACATTAAACATAAGTGCTCTTCATTGAAATGAGTTTCTATAAATTTGTTGTGGGCTATCTTTTTCGTACTCGATTAAATAACGAAAAGGAGCAATAAATGTCACTTGCAGTTTTACACATATCACCTTGAAGCAAAAAACCAGAATCACCCGTGGAGATAGGTTTTCTGCGACATCACAGCAAACTATCAACAAATATTGATCATTGTTCGAAGAGTGACTCTTTACTGCAACGACAGCTCTTCCATTAAACGCGTTGCAAACTATTTACTTCAGGACAGTGATGCAGCTGCCAGGATAAAAGACAAGAGCGGAAGGGCGACAAGGTGATGAGAATATTGATGGAAGCTCTCAGGAAGTAATCACGAAAGGCCTTCAGTATAAAGTCTAAACGTCATCAAAGATTGCCGCGTCACTCCAAAGACAGGGAAAAACAAATGATGATCGATAATACTGGGAGGTTCTGCAAAGACATTTACCAGCGATACAGGCTTTGATTACTTGGTCTTTCACTCTCCACATGATGGCTAAATCAGACACCATAGAGTGACCAATAAAATACTTCGGTCTAAGTAGGTACAACAATATTTTACAATTAAAATTAGGAATTATAACTACAGAATTTCTCCAAATACTGTATGTACAGCCTGTGACACGGGTCTTCTTGAAAACTTATTTCATGTTCTATTTGAGTGTCCTATGTATAACTGGATCAGGAAAAGATATGTCTTGGACTTGGTAGGGAGTACCGGAAACTTGATACATTTTGTATCAGTACCAAGTGAATTCGACATAAAAAGGGTATATTTCTTCTTAAGTGAAGTTTGCAAACTGAGAAATATAAGTTTGTTTGACAGAAGGATTAACTCGCTTATATACCTACATATACTTGTACTGCCTATGTTAACTGCTTGAATGTTTTTGAAATTATTTATGAAGTTCAAGGTGTGTTTTATTTTATTGTTGTTTCCAATATTTATAAGGTAAAGAGAATAAGCTGAAATAATAATGAATGTAATATTAATTTGTAATTTATAAAATATTTGAAATTCCTACTAACGCTGTAATACTGAGAAGACTATCATTTATTATGAGTAAATCATGTAACTGGACACCACGATCAATTTCTAAATTTTGTACTCTTATAGTTGATTCAACTGGGTATTGAAAACACTACATTAGAAGCATACTCGAATGTAAGGAACATAAATGTTTAAATACATTAAATAAATAAATAAATCGATAATACTGGGAGGTTCTGCAAAGACATCGACCAGCGATACAGGCTTTGATTACTCGGTCTTTCACTCTCTAATTTATTCATGCTGAAAGTACCACAATACAGTACAAACATGATGGTTAAATCAGACACCATAGAGTGACCAATAAAATACTTCGGTCTGAGTAGGTACAACAAAATTTTACAATTATAATTAGGAATTATAATAACAAAATTTCTCCAAATACTGTATGTACAGCCTATAACACGGGTCTTCTTGAAAACTTATTTCATGTTCTATTTGAGTGTTCTAAGTACAACTGGACCAGGAAAAGATATATCTCGGACTTGGTGGGGGATACCTGAAACTGACCAAGTGAATACCAAGTACCAAGTGAATTCGACATAAAAAGGCTATCTTTCTACTTAAGTGAAGTTTGCAAACTGAGAAATTTACGTTTGTTTGACAGAAGGATTAACTCGCGTATGTATACTGGTACTGCCTATGTTAACTGCCTGAATGTATTGCAATTATTTATGAAGTTCATTGTGTGTTTTATTTTATTGTTGTTTTCAATATTTATTAGGTAAAGTGAAGAAGCTGAATTAATAATGAACGTTATATTAATTTGTAATTTATAAAATATTTGTAATTTCTACTAACGCTGTAATACTGAGTAGATTATCATTAATTGTGAGTAAATCAAGTAACTGGACACCACGATCAATTTCTAAATTTTGTACTCTTATAGTTGATTCAACTGGGTATTGAAAACACTACGTTAAAAGCATACTCGAATGTAAGGAACACACATGTTCAAATACATTAAATAAATAAATTGATGATACTCGGAGGTTCTGCAAAGACATCTACCAGCGATACAGGCTTTGATTACTCGATCTTTCACTCTCTCATTTATTCATGCTGAAAGTACCACAGCACAGTATAAACATGTTGGTTAAATCAGACATTATAGAGTACCCAATAAAATACTTCGGTATAAGTAGGTACCTACTATGTTAATTCATTATCTTGACCTTAATAAAACGCTAAAGCACACAATTTTTCTTCTTCGTAGACTCTCTTTATATATATAACAATATGTTGAGTTCTCGACCACTTTTTCTTAAAAACAAGGTGTTAAGGTTCTTGAGGGTTGGTCAATGATACCATAAACATTGATAAGTTTACTGATAGTAAAATAAGAATCTTGACCTCAGCATATTGTTTGTTGCCATATTTGTATAATTTCACACCTTATTAACTATCTAATACTACAAAATGATGTTTCTAATAGAATGAAATAGGACAATAACATCCATAAGCCCTGAAGATGTCAACACCTTGTTTATATATATATATATATATATATATATATATATATATATAAATATTATATATATATATATAAGTTCTCACTCTAGATATAGATGATATGGTGGTAAACGGAGTAATAATAGCAACATAACGAAGTATGGTAATAGAGACGGTAATTTCGTTATCACAGATTTAGATGTTGATAAAAAATATTGTGCACGATTTCAATCGAACCCATCAACATTGTCCGAACGGTGTTGTGAACCATGAAGTTGATGTGAACCATTTTTATTACATCCACGCGTCAAGAGAGAATATTTTCACGTTTGGTTTTACTGGTTCGAACTAAATTACTTTCACGTGAGATATTGTGAAATAGAATTTTATTACTGATAAACGAGTGTTGGGTATTTGTCTAGTAAATACGGAGTGTGGTGCAAGGAGCATTAATTTCTGAAAGATAACAGGATTTCTAGATTTGTCAAGTGACAAGAAGAATGAATGGTGTGAAGTTTTGTTCACCACAACAGAATAGCCCAATAACTTAAAAAAGAAAAGGCGAATCTTAACATTTTTTCCTAACAACTATTCCATTTTCTTGGTAGTTATTGATGTTTTTATTGTGAAAGTGAATCACCAAGAAGAATGTATTAACTATGTTTTGGTTCTTTCATAGGGGATGGGGGTTGATGGCTGTCACGACTTAAATTATGAATGAAGATTTCATTCTTAAAATTATGAAAATTTCATGAGAATGTTTCTTTTTCTTCATCAAAATAATAATAACAAACATTAAAAACTTTTGGCATGCTTCACTTGTACGTGTTTAAAACCTGTCTTTCAAATAAAGGTTTTCTATGATGTTTGGAGAACTCTTCACTAGCTTGACAAACCTTGAATCGCTTAGTAAGAATTGGATTCTTACGAGTTAGAATCTAAAGAAACATAATGGTTGGCAGACTGTTTTGGATGAATACTTATATTTTGAACAAGTTCCTGATTCAAATTTGTGGCCTATTAGGTGAAAAACGTTGTTCATAATGATTTTTAAGGATATACATATGCAGTGTGTCCCACGGAAATGTTACACCCCCCTGCATTTTCTCTGAATTCAGCGTAAAAAATTTAGATCAGCGCCATTCGTCATAATTTTTTAACGTAGATCTCAGGAAAAATAATTTCGCGCGCGCTGCGTGCAAATTACATAAACTTTTTTTTCAAAAGATAACCCCCATTTCGTATTGTAAATTCGAATTTGTGACGACTGATATCCCGCATACACGATCTATCGATCGTGACCCGTGGACATCAGCGGACAGCTGATATATTATGTAATATATACCTATTGATGATCCTCTCTTGCGAACCCCATCAAATTAGACCCCTCTCTCCAAAACCCCTGCGGTGTTCTTTTCTATTCAAACTGTAAAACCTACTATTGGTAAATTCCTCTCAGGTTAGTGAGATAGATCTCATAGAATCTTTACGCAACACTTACATCTTTGAATAAAACATCAAAGTAATCCCCTTTAATCTGTGTACTCACTTTGTCACCTTATTTCTGATATATATACACCTATACATATAAAATATAGAGTTATCACAGTAAGGAGTACTTGCATAGCAAAATTCAGTACTACAGGCCTTCAGTCCTTGTTACAAATTCTACGTGAAATTCCATGAAGAAATGACCCACCACTCGATTCTTTTTAATGAGCGTAAACGGGCGCAATTCCACTCTAAAACTGCTCAATTCCGCTTTAAAAGTGCAAAATTGAGAAATACTGAGTTTTTGAAGACATTTAATTGCAATATGTAATAAATGATTTTGGGGTATTTTTTCGTGCTGAACCTCGTAATGATGTTCATTCATTGATATTTGCCACACCAACTTGGGAAAACACCGAAAAAACTACATTTCAGAACGCTTTTTGCTGTTTGGAAATGAGTAAAATATGTGCAATTCTGGTCGATTTTTAGGTTTTTTCCCAAGTAGCGCGGAATTGCGCACATTGGAGCGGAATTGCGCCCATTTACGAGCACTTACAAAATCGATTGATGGGTCATGTCTTCATGAAATTTCACGTAGAATTCGCATCTGTAATAAAAATGAGGGTTTTCTATTTGAATAAATAAAGTTTAAGTCATTTGCGCCTCTATTGACGCAAGTGGCCTGCGCGAAAGTATTTTTCCTGAAATCTAAGTAAAAAAATATGAAGAATGGCGTTGGCCCGCTGAATTCAGGGGAAATGTAGGTGGTGGGGGGAAGGGGGGGGGGGGGTATAACCATTCGGTGGAACACCCTGTATATCCCTAAATGATTTTTAAGTAATTCCATTTTAGGAAGGTGCGATTTTCGAATCGTACTCAAAGAAATTTTGTATAATACATTGTTATCTTCAGAAAACGGATTGCAGAATATAATAAATCAAGATAATGGCGGGATGTAATAGCTTTTAGAGTAGGTAGGGACTGAAAATAATTACATGGGAGTCCTATAGAATTCCTGCCTGATGGTCAGACGAGTTTTCGCTGAGCACATTTCTGCAATTCCTCCCTACGTTCCAGTCCAGAAGACCCTTCACGTCCAAATTATAATCGCAGCGCAAATCCACCAACAACAATTTTTTCCGCATCATTCCCGGGACGCTAACGCCGGATTCTTGGCTCAGAAATGAAAACATCGGACGGGCAAATGAGATGGAAAACTTGTTTATGGAGTTCGATCGTCAGAAGCTGCATTTTCACTTCATTACCAGGCGACGTCCTTGGGGAAGCGGGTTTAGGTTCCATTCAAGCTGAATCCGAAGGGGTTAGGTGCCCTTAGGGAACGGAAAGCAAGAAGACTGGAAATCGAATCATCTCTCAGGAATCTGCACCCTCTGAATGTCGCAGTGATAAATTATAACATTATTAAGGGAGCAGAGAGTAATGTTAGTTGGGAAAGGGAGGCTTCCTTTGTAAGAGGGTTAATGTATGGTAGTCCCCTCTTCGGATGCTGCTTTCTCTCGCTTCTCATTTTAAACAATAACTTCTGCACAGAAGTTTCTTATTAACGGTAGCTGTAACTTTTCTGGGAAGATCAAATGTTGATGGCAACTTTGGTACCTGGTACGTTCAACAATGAAAGTCTCGCTTTGGAAAATACTGTTTAAAGGGGATAAATAACATTTAAATTGAGTGAAATTACACTTATTGTACTAGTAAATAGATACTTAAGTTTTATTTAAATTATCATTTTTATGATGTCTTTCAAAACAGTAAGAAACTGTTTAAATATAACATTGAATCCTTGTAAAATGTAAAAACCCTTATCTTTTTTTCTACAACTAAGTGTCTGGGCACATACAATGGGCGGCATTTTCCGATTTTGCACCATTTGAAAACTACTCAGAAGACCATGTTGAAAATTATTTTTGCTATGTGGTTTTTTAAATTTATTTATTAGATATTAATAAAATAATAATAAATAAATAAAAAACCGCATAGCCTCCATCTAAAGGCTGAAGAATGTTAATCGTATAATACGTTTTCTATGAATTTGATATTCATAGGTTCAGTAGCAAAGAAATTAGCTCTGGAGCTTTCTTAGCGGCCCTAAGCGGCATCAGATCTTATGATTCGTTTATAGATGTCCCAAGATGCCTCCATTCCAAATTTTAGTATCATATTATGTTATTCCGATTATAATTCTTAATAAATTTGATGGTAAACTAATTCTTGTGGAAGGATCAAAACTTGAAAATAAATCTATTCTATAAATGAGTAATGTCAGCACCTTCACGCTCAAACACGTGGGCGGATTTGAAAGGTTTTTTTTTTTTTTTTTTTTTTTTGCAAAATGATCGGGATGGTACGGGGAAGCTTTGAGTAAAAGACAATTTTTAAAAAACGTCCAACCAGATCAGCTGACTTATCCAGATTCTCTCCTATTCACCCTAGGAATTTGAAATTTGATAAGGTACCTCTCTGGGACGTCGAGAAACGAATGAAATGATGGTCTCCTTCACATCAGCTGAGTGAGCTAAATTCACTCCTTTTCACCCTAGGAATGTGAATTTTGACAGGGAGCCTCACTAGGACATTAAGAAACGAATGCAATGATGGGTTCCAACCAGATCAGCTGGCAGCTGAATTCTCTCCCATTCACGCTTGATATTTGAAGGGGAGTCTCTGAGACTTCGGGAAACATATAATATTATGGGCTCTTTCCTACATAAACATGTGGGTCCGTGCAACGCAAGAATATTCAGCTTCGCAACCCGATTGTTTGGTTTCTAGGGATTTCAGAGCAATTTGACTGCGACTGTTCAACATGACACCCATTATTTTGTTGATTATTGGTACCCAGGTGCAGCACAACAAAAAATTAGTTGCCGTTGAATTTGAACGGGGTTTTGTGCAAAGTACAATATGCCTAACTCTAAAAAGTCTGATATTGGCAGAAGAAAAAGACGCGATGTTTTAGCAACTGTCTGCACGTAAAACGAAACGAAGCGTCAAGCTGTGTGTACTTACGACGTCATCTACTGAGACGGATGATGCAAAACGACATCATAGCGTCCGTCAAAAGAGAATTGGAGGCCACTAATAAGGAAGAGGAACAGATAAAAATTAAAAGCAGCGCTTAATTTTTGAATCGAAGTATTATGAATCAAAATTGTAATCCCCTATTCGTAATTTAATTAGGTAATTAATTTCAATTTAAATTGAATTAATTATAATTATCATCCTTCATACCCTGGACCGTAAACCCATTTTCATTATTACCGTTTCCTTGCCCTCCAGTTTATTTTGTTAAATTAATAAAATGTAATCTACAACCAATACGGCTACAACCTTCTTCCGCTACGCATCACGCACCGATACACCGATCATTTTCCGACCCATCGGGCGGGTAACGCGGCTAATTAGCTATAAATTTAAAATGATTACATTAATTGCAATTGTTTTTTCTTTATATTTCAAATTAAATGAAAAAGTACATAATAATTACATATAATATAAATATTACAATGGATATTAAAAATAATGTAGTTCATCATTTAGTGATATTTGAGGTATTTAGCAATATATTATGCAATGTATTACTTGTAATACTTAATAATAAAGTAATATATTCGTACCGAGGTGTCCTTCTTTTTTTTTTTTTCAGAAACAGCAGGTGTTGTGTATGAGTCCTTAATAAAAAATCTGCGTGTATCTAAAGAACTACAAGGAAAATTGTCGGAGCTGTGTAAGAGAGTTGAGAAAACATTCATGCTGACAAAAACTCAAATCAAGGTATTGAACTGTGTTGGAGATATAAGCAGGTATTTTTAGATATAAAGTAATCTTGTAAGTATTAAGTGTGTCAGTGAATGTGAATCACATCCCATTATCTTCTGGACTATCGTCCAGTTCCCACAAGCGATGTGGAACACCGAAGTTCAAGCCGTCGACTCCAGCTGGCGAATCACCTCTCCACATCATGTTCCACCCCTCTCTTCTACTGCTTGCCTCTCGTCAAATCAGTCAGTCTGTCCCTAGCCTTTGCTTATTCTAAATCGATATTCAACTGATTACACCGCAATCCATTACCAACACTTCCAATGAAGAAAGCTTGGAATCTGCAAGTCATACGCGTCTTCTCGTCTAGCCACTAGAGTTAGTCGAATTATCCCTTTAGCCGGATTAGACCTGCTGGACCGTAGGTGTACCTTCATGTCATTGTTCTGGAAACTGAATTGTTCAAGAGCCTCCATAAGTATTTAGTTTTCATTATTTATTTTCTCTCCCTACAAGCCTCAATATTGGCATTTGTATATTGTGTATAGCAAAATTTATAACAATTGTTTATTGCAAGCAGGGTTGCCAGATGTTTGGTTTTAAAAATCCGGGTTTAAAACATTTTTGACATGGATATGTCTTTGCTCTGGGGGGTCAACCAAAAATTTTCGTGACGCAAAAAATATGTCACAATTTCTAATGATGTTCACGTACAACCAATCCGTTGCTAGGGGAATGGAACTTCCGTAGTTTTCATCGCACAGAAATCGTTCGCCACTCGTTGGAAAGCGCTTGATTTATGTGATAAATGTTCACATCTCAAGCTAGCAATTTCCCCCTCCTTACGTACCTGGCTACATTCCTAAACTAAGTTGATTGGACTAAAAACAATTTTAATAAGCCGGTTACAATATTCTTAACGTAAAGCTATAGCATCATTTACTCCACTCCATAGGAAACATTATCATCCTCTTGACAACAGTCGACTGTAAACAACAACTCATTGTAGTGGCTTCTCTCCACAGTTATTTTCAACATTTCTATAAGTAAACCGTTGTTTTGTTGGAATTAGTCGGGATGCGGCCCAGGGAAAATAAATGAAATTATTTCATTTATTGTTTTATTTGATAATGTTTCGTCCTCTTACTGAGGACATCTTCAGATCTTGGTGTGTCCAGGAAAAAATTTATAAACATCCGAATATAACGGATTTGTCAAATAAAACAATTTGGCTCACCAAGTCAACTCAATGTCAAGAAAGCAAGATCTGAAGATGTCCTCAGTAAGAGAACGAAACGATAAATTATATAATTTGATTTATTAATGAAAAATGAAATGAAAACAAAAAATCATGCTATCATGAAGATAAAAATGATAGCGCCTGTATTGAAGAAATAACTTTAATAGTATGTATAGTCTGCTTATTGTGTCTCCAAGAATAATAGAATAAATTCTTTACCCTACATTTCGTCGCCTACAGTCCAAAGTTAAATTATTTTTTTACAAATCTCGAGGACAACCGTTATGAAATACCCAATCGAAGACATATCCATGTAACATGGTATCTGCTTGTAAAGCAGATAGTGGAACTCGTTTACGAGTTTTTTAAATGAGGAAAATTTCCACATTTATGGAAGTCCAATATCCCTACTTGTGAGCACCCAGCATTCAAGTATGTATGTACCGTAGGTATGTAAAAATTATGACGGACTCGCATATTCGAATTTTGAGATCTTGCGATAACATTTTGGATTTTAAAAGATCCAGCAGAGAAACGTTTGCTCGATCTCTAATCGTTAGTCGGGCACGTACTTTTTGTTGCTGATTCCTGACTGCTCGTCAGAATTAGGCTGAAATATTGTAATTCTTTTGTGGCTTTAAATTCAAGTCATCTAGCTAAAAAATAGAAAGAATAAAATTGGCTAATGAGGTCATGTTGCTTGGATAAGAATTTCCTTTCTTCCATTCCTCCCTTCTCTAATAATTATAAGTACATAATTATATGTTCTGAATACAGGTCTTGAATAAAATAAAGATGCACTTTGTGATGCAGACGTCACACAATACATAGAGATAGAGATGAAGTTATGTATAAGTTGCATTTAAAAGGGGCTCGTAGATTGGACTCGTTTTTTCTGTTCATCAACAATGTTAAAAGTTGTGTTACGTTTCAGACTACTAATGGGCGTGAGAACTGATCCTTTATCTCGAAAAACATCTTTTCAGCACGTTGATGTCTGTAATGTGTGACGCTCCGTAAAAAAAGGAGCCCTTCTCAATAAACCAAAATGGCTCCAATTAAAGTAGAAAATAAAACCACTGAGAGATGTCTGCTGGAGGGAAAAAACAAAAAGCCAAGTTCTGCAACAGGTTCTTAACGAACGGGCGCGCCCTTGAATAAATTACTGGTTGAATATAAGACTTTCAACTGTATTGATTACCTTATGTGTTGTATTGATTATGGTTGGTACCTTCTAGCCAAAAGTTTAAGAAAACGGGGTTAATACAGAGTTTTTGTTCTTCCCGTACGATTTTCCCACGTTAACTCGTAGAGCAGCGTCTAGAGCAAGCAACTCTTCGCGTATTTCTACACGTTTTTCTACACGACTAACCAAACGCTATCGTCACGCTAAAGTCTCTTTAGTATTTCAAAGTCAACGATTCTCTTGAATTCGAGATCGAGTTGAAGAAGTTTGAAATCATTTTACACTCTGCTTTATCAGCTATCTTCACAGGCATCGAATAACTAGGTTGTACCAAAAAAAAAAAAAAAAAAAATATATATATATATATTATTCGCCAACCCATATTTCGTTGAAAACATCGGTTCTCGTCAGATCACCGAAGTTGAGCAACATCGGGCTTGGTTAGTACTTAGATGGGTGACCGTCCGAGAGCACCGCGATTACGGCATATTTTTTATTTTTTGTCTAATTATTCAATTTTTTATCTAGCTACATTAAGTTTACGTAATCAGGCCTTGTGGAATAGTTTTTTTTTTTTAGTTCCTTCTGCACAAATTCTGCTGCCAATCTACTTAATTTGTTATTGAACCGACAACAGCTTTCGTATATAAACATATTATTTAAACACAAACCTGCTCGTTGTCTGAACTTTATGTTGATAGATACAACTTTGTAATACGAAATATACTTGCGAATGCTTACGAAGAATAGGTATCTACTTTAAAATCGGAAAAGTATCAACGACTGCATTTACTCCCAAGTAGGTGAACAGGATATCTGGCTGTCGGACGAAGTAGGTACATTGTTCACATAATCAACGGAATTTGATTTAATAATACAATTATATTTATCACAGGTTCTTACCTGTTGATTTATTGATTGATTAGACTAGGTGGGTAATTGTGGAAGGGAAACGTTATTAGACGACAGTCAGAGTGAGAACGAATACCTAACCTACTCTTAAAATAGTGGTCATCTTTGAGTCAGGTTATGACGACTACACGTCAGACGGGATTCCAACAAAAGCATTTTTCCCGTACACGCGTAGTTCTACGCGTTGGCGCGTAAATTCACGCATGAGCAGTTGGTATTTAAGTGTTTTTGCGTACACGGGTAGAAAATTACGAAAAGAACAAAAACTCTCTATGTCTCAAACAAAACGATAGCATAGAATTGTAAGTAAAAGACTACAGTAAAACACTTTAGAACCATGAATGCTAACGTTGGTTTCTCACCCAACCGTTCACTACCAACGAATTAAATGTAATCTCAATAAAAATTCAAGGGAGCACTGTTGGCAGCCTGCACCCACGTAGCGCCGCTGCAACGACTGATGACCTCAGCGATATTTTCGGCTGACATCAGCTCCTACGCCCCATGACGTCAGCGAAGGTACCGGACCGCCGCGCCTCAGTCGGCTCTCCCAGGCTAATAGCTTGTGTTTCCGACTCAGACCTTGACACGTTGGCTAATTCATGCTTAGAATACGATATTCAAAAGTAACGCCAATCATTCCGAGCGAAGGCACTATAAATTAAGACCCTCTTGGTACCCAGAAAAAACTTGATTATGCAAAATTCCTGAAGAATGTCGACTGCGTACCCTATCATCACGTTAACACATCGTTGAGAAACTGTTTGTTCGTTTTTTCGTATTTAACTCAATGACCTTGATTCCCCCAACAATATTCTGCTCTTACGTCCTTCAGGTGCCTTCAAAATTTCTCCAATGCTTTTTGTCAAATTATAGAAGAAGGCTGTGAACCAGTGTTGGGCATAATCTTATCGTCAAATACGAATACAATTGCAATCGCGATAATTATTTGTTGCTTCTGGGTCAACTGCGATTATATTCGCGAATTGGAGTGCGCGAATACGAATATTTGTATTTGCGTAATCTTATTCGTTTAATCGTATTCGTCTGTCGGCGAATACGCGAATACGATTGTGCGAATACAAATATTCGTATTCGCGCACTCAAATTCGCGAATATAATCGCAGTTGGCTCAGAAGCAACGAATAATTATCGCGATTACAATCGTATTCGTATTCAACGATAAGATTATTCACAACACTGCTGTGAACTGACGCATAATATTGATGATATTCGACTATATCTGGGTAATAACGACCTCCATATTCTGGGCATATCAGAAACTTGGTTAAATTCAAGGGTGCCTACTAAGCTTGTTGAGCTTAGTGGATATAAACTTATTAGGAATGACAGGGTTCGATGTAGGGGTGGCGGCGTAGGTTTGTATGTTAAATCTGATCTGCAATGCAAAGTTATCAAGCGCTCTGATTCAAAAGAAATAGTTGAGTATTTGTTGGTTGAAGTTGCTCTTTCCAGTGAACGTATCCTTGTAGGAGTAATTTATCGCACATGCACCCAATATACTAATATATCTGTATTGGAGCCAATATTGGCTGACTGTATCAGTAATTGAGGCATGTAAATGGAAAAGGTTCTAAATGCCAATATTATTTTTTTCCAGGAGCAACAAAAAACTTTATATTTTCGCAACAATTAATTTGTATTAAACCAAAAGTTAATAGTACAGACCAAAAAGTTATTCGAAATGTCACTATGAAAAAATAAAGTCAAAAATTCGGCTGGAAATATGAGTATCATGGAAAACGCTGAATGTTCATATACTGAAAAAAGGGACAAGGGTCTAAGTGCCAGCTGGAGTTTATTAAAAAGGGTCTAAGTGCCATGTGGAGTTTCCTAAAAAGGGTCTAATTGCAACGCACAATGTGTGGCATTTTTACAACATGGAGCTGGCATTTAGACCCTTCCCTAGGTTACGGCCGCGGGCACATTGATCTCAGCGCCATCTTTACTAGCTTCCAGCAACTAAACTACTGTAGGTAGGCACTTAGAACCTTTCGTAGGTTATTGGCGATGGCATGTTGACCATTTTCCGGGGAGAAAACGTGTTTTCAATTTTTTGGCATTTAGAACCTTTTCCATTTACATGCCTCAATTATGAAAAGGTGATTGTTGTTGGTGACTTAAACTGCAATATTGCTGTAGACAATGTTCAAACTAGAAGTTTAGAGGACATGTGTGAGGTTATGAATTTTGCTATTGTAAATACTGGCCCAACCCATTTTGTTGGAACTTCAGAGTCATCACTAGACCTGATGATCACTAACATTCCTAGTCTCATCAATCACTTTCAGCAGTTTTCAGTGCCTGGAGTGTCACATCATGAAATGCTTTTTGCCTCCTTTAATTTGAGACATTCCAGATTTCCCTCCCGAGTTGTGTCCTATCGAAACTACAATAAGATTTCTGTAGAAAATTTAATTGGTCGAGCCACCCAACTGTCGTGGGATTTGATATTTTGCATGAATGATGTGAATTGTATGGTGCAGCATATAACGTCTTTGATTCAACTACTAGCTGATGAATTCGCTCCACTTAAAACAGTAAAAATTAAACGACAAAAGAATCCATGGTATTCAGCCTCCATTAAGGAAGCCGTGTCACAGAGAGATAAGCTCTATAAAATTTGGAAAAGAACTCGAAATGAACTTGATTTTCAGGCATTTAAAATTAAAAGAAATAAAGTCAAAAAGTTGATTCGTAATTCGAAATTTCGATACTTCAAACAACTTCTGGATTCTTCACAATCAATGAAAGATCTGTGGTCTAATATTCATAAACTTGGCTTCACCAACAAAAAATCTAGTCCTTCAATTTCTTTAGATTGCAATAAGTTGAATAATCACTTTGCGCGTAATTCCACCCTGCCTTTTAACTTCAATGAACCTCCTGTCGGCAGTTGTTCTTTAAATTTTGCATTTCGTAATGTAACATTGGATGAAGTTTTTCATGCCTTTTCCAAGATCACAAGTGATGCCCAAGGTAGTGACTGTGTACCTATGACATTTGTGAAGAATCTTCTACCAACAATTTTGCCACACCTTACCCATCTGTATAACTTCTCTCTAACCTCATCAGTATACCCTGATCTGTGGAAATGTGCTAAAGTTGTTCCCATTGGCAAAGTATCTAATCCCTCCTCTGAAAATGATATGCGTCCTATTAGTGTGTTGCCAGCCATTTCAAAGCCTTTGGAATCACTCATGAATGGGCAGGTTTTTGATTATGTAAATTCCAATAAGCTATTGTCTAAATTTCAATCTGGCTTCCGACCAGGTCATAGCTGTACCACTCTCCTAACCCAGGTTGTTGACAGTGTTCATCAGGGCTTTGATGGAGGTCTATGTACATTGTACATGCCTGGCTCTACTTGATTTCAGCAATGCATTTGGTTCAGTAAATCATGAGTTACTTCTTTTAAAACTTCAGCACTTTTTTGGATTTGAAGAAACTGCCATACATTTGATTAGATCATATCTCTCTAACAGATCCCAGTACGTTTCAACTAATGACAAATGTTCCGCTATATTACCTTTGACGTGTGGTGTCCCACAGGGCTCTAATATGGGTCCCATACTGTTTGCCATTTTCATCAATGACATACCATCTTGTTTTATCAACTCAAATTGCCATTTATTTGCCGATGATGTTCAGTCTTTCATTCAATCACCAACTTCTGGTTTGCCTGAGGCTGTTGAGTTGCTGAATGATGATATGAAAAGGGTTGTTGACTGGGCCAATAATAATGCGATAATAATTAATCCCAGTAAAACTCAATTTATTATCCTTTCCAAAGAATCTATTAAGTCACCCACCGCATTATCAGATCTAAGGATCGATGGTCACACCATAAAGCCTGTGTCAAGTGTCCGTGATCTGGGAATTTTCCTAGATGTACAGCTGTCTTGGAATCGACAAGTCTCTCACATATTGAAAAAACTTTATAGTTCCCTTTACACTTTACGAAGGTTTAAGAATTTCACTCCTCCTCGTTTAAAATTAATCTTAGCCAAATCATTATTAATACCACATTTTACTTACTGCTGTGAATTCTTTTCTCATAGTTTGTCATCCAAAGAGCTCCATAGATTGCAAGTTTGCTACAATTCAATAGCCAGATATGTATTTGATAAAGGCCGATATAGCCACATTACTGAATTTTCAGAAAAATTAGTAGGTTGTTCTTTAGGAAACTATTTTAAATTTCGAATTTGTACATTCATATTTAAGCTTTTGTATGGTGAGGGCCCTGCTACACCAGAATACCTAGAGGGCATGTTTGCCTATGGGCGTTCTGGAAGGCTCCATGTCTTGAATGTGTCGCCCCATCGAACGGTCTCCTTGGGTAATTCCCTTCGTATCGCTGGTGCAAGGATATGGAACGCCCTTCCCATTGCCATCCGTCGTTGCCCTGACTTTTCTGCCTTCCTTTTGCTAGCTGAGAAGCATTTTGCAGCCTGAATTATTTATTCTAACCCACCACAACATTTTTGTTTTTATTATTATGTTTTAGCATACTTTACTTTTGTTTTTAATTATCTACATTTTTAACACAGAATGTGTTTTAGCCATGGACTAACTAGCCGAAAATGGAACGCTGGATGGGAACGAAATGTGTGACGGATGATTTTCACGTACAACCGAGCCGTTGGTAGGGAAATGGAATTTCCGCCATTTTAATCGCACAGAAATCGTTCACCATTCGTTGGAAAGCTCTTGATTTATCACGAATTTATTTCGTATTTTTTTTCGTAGTTTCATACTATAACTATACAAATTGATGTTATAAATGAATAGTAAACAATGACGCTTGTTTGGTTGTCACTTGGTTGCGCGACAACGCAATTTTCGTAGTTTCATACTATAACTATATAAATTGATGTTATAAATGAATAGTAAACAATGACGCTTGTTTGGTTGTCACTTGGTTGCGCGACAACGCAAACACATTCTGTTTTTCAATAATTTCGTCCGAAGTATGTAAATAGAGGTAACCGGGGGTCCAGGGGGCTTGCCCCCTGGCGAGGCGCGGAGCGCCGAGTTTTTAACTACAAATACCGTACTATCTTATTGTCTAAAAAAGAGCTGATTTGTATGTTAATGTAATTTTAATTTTTACACAACTGAAAGGCCCACGAGGCTTATGTGTATGCATTTCGTTTGCCAAAATAAATCTTCTAATGGATTCCCAATGTCATTCGCAATGGGATTTGGTGTGCACTGTTCGCATTACTGAAACCAGTCGGTGAGGTGCGCACGTGTAACTAGTAGCTGAGTTACTTAAGAAGTTTGAAGATGGCAACATTTATTCGATTTAACATTTTAAAAAAGTGGAAAACTTCGATAAACAGGCACGTATTTTTGAGATTTGTCATCCAATAATATATATTCAACGATTGTTGACGATTAAATCGTCGTTGCATCGAATTGGATCCCTCTGAAAGTAATTTCAGTCGATTGAACTTATCAAAAATGACGGAAATCCATGCAAAACAAGTATTTCTGAGGTGTTTCGTCTCAACATCGTATAGGGTCGGCACCAAATACTCTATCTACAGTTTATTCCGGGTGTTTTAGGAATCTACCTACCGAATTTCAAAAGGATAGCTCCAAAATTGTGGCCTGTAGCATGGAATAACCTAAATACGGACACAGACACATATAAACACACAAAATACACAGTTATAAGTGCAGACCTAGTCAAAGTATACAGATACTTTCATCGTTCGTCAGTAATATTGATCTAAACTTCTGTTCATCGATGCTGCAAACTAAATTTATTTTACCTTCATCTGACAAGTATCGTGCCTTGTATAGTCTTTTAAAGAAATCTGCGCATATAACTTTTGAAGTTGTGGAAACTAAACCTTCTATAGGTATCGATTTTATCAAAAAGTTAAGTCAAGCAACAAAACATGAAGTGAGTAAAGAATTTCCGTAGAAGATTTCCCCGAATTTTCGTAGAAAATGAAGCTTTTTATTTGCTGAAGTGTCTGGGCTGTGTGTTTGTAGTGAAAATCTATAAAATATTTAGAAATAGTCCAGACTATTGCTCATTTGTTATTCCTTTAAACTCGATTAGCTTATTTCTTTAAAGTTTAATTAAAACATCAGTAGTTTGAAAAAAAAAAAAAAAAATTATATCAAGCTTTGTATCAATATATGGAAGCATGTAATACATGTACATAATTATCATTGTAACAAATTAACGTATATCTATGGCTGTATAACGTCACATTAATGCCAATAAAAAAATTTAAAAAATCAATGGGTGTTCATTAGAAACGTAAACATAAAAAATCTTGCATACGAGTCTGCAAGACCTTCAGACATTTTATGTCTTAACCCCCCCCCCCCCCTCTCGATCATTTTCCCGTTGAGAAAAATTTCTCTGGAATAGAATTTCTCTTTCTATTCAGCCTATCATTTCAATCGTCTCTTGATGTCCAGAGAGTCTCCCCATCAAATTCCAACTTCCTAGGGTGAACAGGGGAGAATTTAGCTCACTCAGCTGATCAGGAAAGAGCCCATCATTTCGTCTCTTAATGTCCCAGAGAGTCTCCATATCAAATTTGAACTTCCAAGTTTCTTTCCCCTCTAATTGAGGTTGCAATCATGTTTATAAAATTCACTGAGACCTGTATGTAAACAATCATTCAGACAACCACGCTATACCTCAGATTGTTGGCCACGCACTGCACAGTGGTTAACATAATACGGTTTTGTAAATCGAGAGCTTCCCAAAGACTGGCGAACGATTTTCGTACAATGATAAATGGCTAAGATACAGTTCCGTAGCAACGATTTGGTTGTAAGCTATACTCATCAGAACAAAACAAGCGGCATTGTTTACTACATCCATTAATAATATTAATGAAGAAAAAATGGCGACAAATGCGTGGTAAATCGAGAGCTTTCCAACGAACGGTGAACGATTTCGGTCCGTTGAAAACTGAAGAAGTTTCATTTCCCCAGAAACGGCTTGGTTGTACGTGAAAATCATTAGAAATCAACTGTAACGCTTTTTTATAACGCAACGCTTTTCGAGTCCATGTGCCAAAGTAAAGACGTAGAATGTCAAGAAGGAGCAGATCAATTCTTAAGTAGAGTTTTTGACATTTTATGTCTTTACTTAGGCACATAAACGAAAAAAGCGTGTACAAAAAGCGTTAAAAAAAGCGTTACGGTTGGTTTTCTGATGATTTCCGCTTACAACCGAGTCGTTGCTAGGGAAATGGTACTTCGTCGTTTTTCATCCCACAAAATTCGTTGACCATTCGTTCGAAAGCTCTCAATTTATCCAACCATATTATGTTAACTACTGCGAAGTGCGTGGCCAACAAGCTGAGTTATGAGCATGGTTATATGAATAATAATTGTTTACACACAGGAGATCATTCTCAATAATTGATACTGTGAACATGATTGCAACCGCTTGTTAATTTCTGATGATTTCATTGAGCTGGTGTTTCGATGATTTGATTCATAGCAGGTGATCCGAATATTGCGAGAACGGTTTGATTTGTGAAGCGGTGGTTAAATCATTTTAATAGGTAATTTCTATACTTTACACTTTAGGAAGCTGTAATTTCGTATGTAGCCTCTTTAGGACATTTACTTGACGATGCCCAGGGTCCGGATCAGCCAAGTGGCTCTTAGAGCTTGCATACGAGTCTGCAACACATACGAGTCTGCAACTAAAGACATAAAATGTCCCAATGTGTTGCAGACTCGTATGCAAGCGTTTCTTTACCACATGTGATTTCACTCGGTTAATGAAACATGTAGTAGGCCAGTTTAGAAAAAAGGACGCAAATGGTGATTCTCAAACTACGAGCGATTTGAAATGATTGGCAGCGTTATTAAAAATCTATGTTTATCATGATTCATGTTCCATATCAACCAACAAGTTTCCTCTACCACCTACCACGAACCAGACTTCCTAGACAAGCTAACTACATTCTTGAACTTGCACCTCAATTAGATTTATCCCATAACTGTACAAACAATTTCAAAACTTTTATATCACGAGACTACGAGAATCGATGCGACCGGTCCAGGCAATGCAGTAGGTCGTCACTTGTTAGCAACTTCTTGAAACTTACTTTATACTTCTTCACCGAACGCCAAGTTCCCAGCGAAGTCCACAGAGAGAGACCACTCACTGGTGCTTCAGCGCGTCTCTCTGTAAGAACAATAAAGTTTAACCGCCTCTAACCCGACTTCAAACGACGGTTCTCACCAAGGTGTTACTAGTCGAAACAGTGATGAGAACGAATCTGCAAATGTTTGATGTAATTTGTTTGCTGTACACTACTTAACCAACTTGATACGATGAATGACGCATATCATCATCTTTAATTACAGGAATGACTAGATTATAATTAAGGAATAACTAAATAATGTAAGGGGTCTCATTTTAGTGAAAAGGAGTTCCGCAGGAAAACGGTGATTATCGTGTCTACGTATGGAATAGAAAATTAATTGGTATTTCAAGTTCGAGTGCAGCATAACTACTACGCTGGCATATATATATCGCAACCTTTTTGTGAAATCAACATTTTTGCGTTGGAATAAAATGAATGAAATTTCTTTATTATTGCATACGGTACACAACCTGTACACTTAGGAGTTCACGAAACTATAAAAATGGAAATAAACCATAAGTCCAAACTCTGTATGGTTATGAGTTAGGTATGATGTAATTATAACTAATTGGAAATGATTGAAAGTGCAACCTTTATATGAGGAAAAAATACATAAAAAGAACAATTACAATATACTTCTACGCATGATAATACAATTAGCTATGAAGATCGAAATGGAGAAAGAAGGTTTCACATGGAAATAATAAATTTAACAATCTTCCCCTAAAAGACCTACTTCTTCAATTAAAGTACCTAAAAAGGATCTAATTTTCATGTATGACTTTAGAAAAGCACCCAACATCGTAACTTCCCCCTTCTCTTTACATTTTAATAAATATAATGTAGTTTGGTGGTTTAGATAACGAGCTCCTAGGTACCTAAATCTCTTGCTACGTAATTCCGGACATTGGCTGATTATATGGAATACAGTTTCTGGCATTCTTGAGTTACAGAGAAGACAGGCTTTTGATTGGTCAACTAAATAAAACTTATTTTTCGGACTGTATTGGATGCTTTTGTTACTGGCCAGCCTGAATTGGGTTATGGCTCATTTAATATGTATTGATACGCCTGTTTCCAAATAGCTATCCGGACCAGGATCTGTGTAGTATCTCAAATACTCAGTACTATTCGAAGAGTACCTACATTATCCTTTCCAGATCCTGGTACCTTGTCCGAATATCTAATGTCTGCTTATCATAACCTTCGAATTCATGATTTCTTCCGTGTTTTGATTGTCCCACAGTCTCTGGAAACCTAAACCCATTAAAGTAGATTTAAGCTGCGCTGCCCAGTTGTACTTATGTACACTCATCCCTAACGGCTTAATGAGATAATAGCCTCATTCAGCCAGCTCTTAAAAATAACATGAGCTGAATAATGCTGGTTTTACTTCATAGATAAGATCTACGTATGCAAATGTGTAGTTATTGAATTTATTATCCCTCAAGCATTATTCTCCGTCCACCTCAGCACCTTGAATTAAGGTCGTCCGGGGTCACGCTCTCGATGGAAACCAGCGTATGAGAGCAGCGCAGATTTCGCCAGGCCAAAGCAATACGAAAGCATTCGTTTCATTAATACGTGAGTGGTTCTCGACCCCCAGCACCGCGTCGTATAGAAGGCCACTTGTCTTGCTAACTTATTCACGAGGCCCGGAAGAGACAAATAGGAGGATATTTGCCTCGGAACAAAGTGGTTGTTGGTCCCTGCAAGCCGCAGGTGTGTGCCCTTTCTGCTTACACGTATCAAACACAGCATGCAGAATGAAAAATACAGTACTCTGCTTGGAACGCGATACTAAAAATATGCCGTATATATATAGCCTTGTGTATGGTATTAAATAATATCCGAGGGTAATCAGAGGGTTATTTCCAATTTTACACGGGTTTCTTGCAATTTCAATGTGGGAAAATCTAGTAATTGTTTATTATAGCCTGTACATAATAGCCAATTATAGTCACCAAATAGTGCAAAACATGTGAAAGAAGAGCAGCTTTAGCTGGTTTCATCAAAACCTATTCTCTCCCTAGTCCTAGTGGAATAATGGACTTTTGAACTTTCTTTGAAAGCAATATCCGGCCTTGAAAAATGAACGTTCCGAAGTTTCCAAACTCCATAAAATAAGCTCTTTTCTCGCTAGTAACATCAAGGAGGATCCCCTCCATCCCACCTCCCATATCTTGAAGCTCAATTCGAAGATAAAGCTTGTTTCAGGTTTTCATAATAATATAAGTTTGGCTTCCAAGCAATAAGCTGTAGTAGAAGTAAATATGTTATCAGATCACAATATACATCGCCTTGGAATTCCGAGCGCCAAACAATGTCAATGCGTACAAGATGTAACACGATTTTTTAAAATCCATTTTGTAAACAATTCATAATTACAATAGAAAATAATGTATGGTACATAGATTGAAGGTAGTAATTAGTTTTAGTTACCTACTAACATAAGAAACAAGTGGAGACCATTTGGCGATAGCTAACGTTCATAATTGCACATTCGATGATGTAACTTCATCTCCAACGTTCTTATAAAATAGTTTTCAGCAAACATAAAATTTATAGGTAGGTATAGGTTATCAATCAAGGATACGGGGCGGGAGCCTATATTATAGTTTTCGCATGCTAAGTACCAATTCCAAACTAAGTCTATAGAGTTTCGTCTGTTTTCTTCTTACTGAATTCGTTAACCAATCGTTAGAATGATTTATAATAATTATTTTAAAATCCAAAACGCCCGAAATACCCTTTTCCCAGGGCCATAAATCAGATAAGATGGTGATAAACTAGTTGAGTTTTACCATCAAATCAGTTTTAACTAGTCAATCCTAGTTCTCACTAAGCCCCTCCGTGAGAACTAGTTGTGACTAGTTAGAACTAGAATTCACTAGGACCCTCACCGCTAGAACTAGAAGTCACTGATTTTTTTCAGTAGTTTTGACTGAAATTTATTAGGCAAAACTAGAATAACCTAGTGAAAATACGTTCTAAGAAGTGATTTTAAAAGTTAGTTACAACTAGTTTGGGCTAGTGAGTACTAGAAACATTGAAAAAAAAAAGGCTTTTTATGAAGTATATTTCTAGTACCAAATGTAGTAGTAATGTACCAAAAAGTCAATGTTTTAATACATTACATATTGCAGCAAGTTGAGCCTTCGTGGCATTTGGAGTTGCATAATAGGTATACTTTTTCTCTTGCAAAGACATCTATTCGTTAGGCATGATTATTTGGAAGAGCATCGTACGAAGCCTTGACCGGACCCTGTAGAAGCTTTTGTTGCAGCTGTGCGAAGGGAGAGCTGGACGTCCTGAACTTCGTCGATTTTGAGGAAAACGGTACGCTCACTTCCACTGCCAAACTAAACAACACAAAAAACATACACGGGAAGACCGCAGTGATAAGTCTGAAGTGACCCCGAGTTCCTCATCACAACTAAGATTAGATGACTCAAAACAAAGCCGCAGTAGCCGATCCTGGCTCTTGTCACATAAATGAATAGATCAGTGAATTCTAGTTTTAACTGACTAAATTAAACCAGCGGGGATTTCTAGTTTTCACTAGTGACTTCTAGTTTTCACGAAGGGGGTTAGTGAAAAATAAAATTGACTAGTTAAAACTAGTAATAACTGATTTCGGGTATTAACTGTAACATAATATACAGTGTTTCGATTTTATAGTACTCGTCTCTCTTTGTTTAGATTATGAGAGGAATTAGGTTGAATGAATATACACGCAGGGGTCCGCAATGAGGATATCGCCATGTAACATTACCAAATTTAAAGCACTAAAGTTCTTACTCGATCGTGAGTGTTTGTAAACATGCCTCCACCTGTAGAGAGGAAATTGGAAATATTCAAGGTAACAAATTGCCTGTGTGGACGCAGTCTCAGTTCAAAATAGGAAATTAACCAAGTGAATATTGACGTAGGAAATACTGGACTCCCAAACTTGACTTACTTGCTCTAAGGATTGGAAAGCGATCTTTTGATGGCACCATGACACAGCAATGTTGCACTGAAAACAGCTATCACATAGATTTAAAGATTTATACCATATTCGAACCCTCAGTGATTTTTTTCTAGTCTATTTTTCCGGTACAGGCTAACAGGCGGACTAATGCCAATCACTGTCGTTAATAGACCAATTTAATATATTTAATTCTTGTGCTTAGAGTCGTGATTCATGGTATTTGACGAATGTGAGAACACTTTTAGCAAGGAACTTGCTAGCTAGGAATATGGAGCTAGGAGGAATCTGACCTTATAAATATTGGAAACAACAATAAAATAAAACACACAATGGAATCATAAATCATTTCAAAAACATTCAAGCAGTTAACATAGATAGTACCAGTAATATAGGCGAGTCAATCCTTCAGTCAAAGAAACATAAATTTCTCAGTTTGCAAACTTCACTTAAGTAGAAAGATAGTCTAATCACTGTCGAATTCACTTGGTACTGATACAAACTTTATCAAGTTTCCGGTATCCCCCACCAAGTTCGAGATATATCTTTTTCTGATCCAGTTATACAAAGGACACTAAAATAAAACATGAAATAAGTTTTCAAGAAGACCCGTGTCACAGGCTGTACATACAGGATTTGAAGAAATTTTGTAATTATAATTCCTGATTTTAATTGTAAAATGGTGTTTACTTGCCGATCTTATTTGTGCAAATAACTTTTTAAATTGAAAAGGGACATTATGGTAATTCAAATAATCGTTAAATCCATCTTGCGCTATCACAAGCCAATAGTAATCATTATAGGAGCCAGAAAATACCGCATCAACATCTATATTTTTAAGAAAGATTTCAGCATCCTCTACACATTTATGAGTGAGCATTTTGAGATTTTCACAATCCAAAGTTATTACTTGTTGCACTCCACATTTTATAAGAAGTTTCTTACTTTGAGTCAGCCAATTAAATCCTATAGAATTATTGTTGGACTTTTCCATTTTTTCAAGAGCGTGCAAACATCTCCTAGGGTATCTTTGATTTTCTATTAGTGTAATTTTTAGTAATCACTTGAGACTGTTTCTTAAAATGGGTACCATCAAATTTGGGACATCCGCTTCTAATCGGACGTATGCAATGGGTTTTCTAAGGGGAAGACCTAAAAGCCATTTGAAAATTTTTACCTGGACCCTTTTTAGGTCAGGACAATATCTCAGCATTCAGATCTCCGCTCTGTAGAGAATAGCAGAACGGACAATGGAATTGAATGGCACGATTCCAGTGTTCCACAAGGCCGCTTTGGATTTAACAAAGATGAGATAAATACCCCTGACACCGTTCTTAAACACATTACTTTTGAATTTTCGCAAAACAAAGATGAGTTGCTAATGGTTACACCTAAATAATTTGCATACTTAACTATCTCAATCGGTCTCTTATCAACATCAAGCACTAGGTTCCCATACTTGAACCTCCCACGATGGAACAGTAGAACTTCAGTTTTTTCTGTATTCAACTGGAGACTATTAGTCGCATAATATTCGCACAACATTTTTAATTTTTTCTTAAGATCAGGTACTGAATCAGCCAATATCGCTTGAATTCATATTCAATTGAAAGAATGTCTATTTCCGAGTCTACTCGAATACCCATTACCAAAAAACCCATTAAAATCGGCGATGAACAAACAAAATAAGGTAACAGACATTGTTTCTTCTTGTAAAACTCCAGTTGTCACTCCCACACTATAGTTAGGGAGTTATCGATAGTATACTTATGGCCAACCACAAGGTAAATTATTATTTAAAAAAAAGAGATAATTCGTAAGATACTAACATGAAGTTTCCTGCTCCTTATAATACGAGTCAACTCGTTGGATTTTACACAGACCAGTTAATTGACAATATAATTAAATGTATTAGTTCAATATTAGTTGTTAGTCCCAAACGCCCACATCGCTCTCATTACTCCTTGTTTATCCACTGTTATTAACATGACTGTTTTCCAACTAAACGTAGTTCCACTTCGTCAGCCTATATCAATGACTGCAATCACCCTTTAGCATTTCCTGTCTATTGACCAGAGAGTGCAGCGAATGAAGGGTGAGCACCCACATGTGTACTCGCTCTCCCCGACAACACTTTCATTGCTTGCCGCACGCTAGGCGTGACCGCCACATGTGGGCTGAAGATGTTTTTACAAACGTTATTTATGGGTGATTCTCGTGAGCCAGTAACATCTTGGTCTGTTTGTTCTGATCTTGAGTTTATGCATCCAGACGACTAATTTTAATGTCTCTATTCGATCGGAAGGGGTTATGATGCATCAGGGATCCGAAACAGGGTTCATTGTCTTCTTAGATTGTATGCAGTCTATATAAGACGCTACATCAGAGTCGAATCAGTTTTTACAGAGAAGAATTATGGTTTCCTGTGTATGATTATCAGCTACAATATTTGAAGGCTATATTGACCAGTCCTAAAGTATCATTATCATCATCACCATTCATCATACCATCATCACAGCTCCCATTCATGAAGATGACCATTTCCTTGATAATCAACCCTTTTTTGAGGTACCTATTTGTATAAGTTATTCAACAAGCTACAACTTATATTCAATTTGGTTTCTCGAATTCCCTAGGTGGTACTAGCGATTTCAGTTCGCCTACACTACGTTATCCACACTGCAGTCACAATCAATCCTGTTTCAGCAGCAACATTTTACATGGCAGTTTCAGTAGATAAGTTTTTACAAAGTTTTATTATATTTGGAAGACAACCTACTCACTCAACAGTCCATTGACATGAAAGCCTTAATCTGACTGACCTCCATCAAGGATCAGTTTTGGAGAACCGTTTTTTACCTATTTCGAATGGGTTTTAATTGAAAATTGATTTTAGGTGACTCAAATCTGACTTAGTGCCTATATTTGAGGGACTACCTACCTATTCATCATTGACATTAGTTGATGGGTGTTGGGGAGTTGATGGGTTGTGTATGCACAGGACTCACTTAGGCTTTGCTGGTTAAAAAACTGTGAAACATAATAACTAAGAACGATAATTATATACAATCGCCATCATTTATGTGTTGAATTAGATTCATAATTGTCCCACTACATTATGCTAGAAAGTGCTCTCTGCATGCAGCAGCTGAAATACTCGGCCCATTCCCTTCTCCGGTTCCGCTGTTTCCCGCCTCTTCGTCATAACTCAATCTCGTTAGCTTGTACAAATGTTGGCCTCCAGCCATTCTCGGAGGCTCTGATTACTAACTAGGGTTGCTAATGAGGAACACAATTCATTTCTCTTTGAGGGTCGCCTTTTAATTAATGAGCCTGAATCCGAAGCTATTATGCCGCGCCCGTAGCGCTCGTGGGTTCAAAAAATGGGGCCGAAACGAATAGAAAAAGATAACAGAGAAACGTGAGATAGTTGATAATTCCGTACGAGCACGTGCTCATATGTCTTGATGAGCCATATGAGACCAAACAACTCAAGTAATAAAATTTGTAATAAGAATTCGTGCAGTAGAAAACCTTGTTCCTACCAGTTGTTTAATAAATTCCAACTACCAACGAAAAACTCTTGTGAGCCAGCCACACTCTGCGTCTCAAGAAACTTATGGTTTCTCATATTGAGACTTAATCATTGTATCTTTAAACTAACTCTTTGTTTCGTGGCACAAATGGGGCACCATGGACGCTGTCCACTAGAAGGCTAAAATTATGAGCATAGAAAGTGCGACTGGCTGAGCTCACTCAGCTGATCAGGGTAACTCCGTACCTTAACATTGTTAGCTTGCAGTTCCATAAGGCTTCTTCTCAAATTTAAGCATCGAAGGCTGAATAGGAGACAAAATTGCAATGATAAGTAACCAAACCTAAAATTGTGCTTCTCAGGAGTGCAAGCATCTGGGAATCAGTAGTGGGATGTTGGATAAATTTGGAGGTTTCAGCTTCGTGCTGTATGCCTACTTCCAACTTGTAAAATGTACCGTTCTACTTATTTTAGAAGATTATCACAAATGCTCAAGTAAAATATGAAGGAATAATTTGCGAAGTTTTCAAATGATACTGGAATGAAGATGAGTTCGCAAAACATTTGAATGAAATTCAGAATAATTCAATCAAGTATAAGGGTCAGCCCAGAAAACTACGCGTTAAGGGACATTAAATTCTCAGTCAATCTCAGTCACTGTTAAGTGCCTCCAAGACACGAATTATGAGAACAAGTTCCACACTCAAGGTTCTTGTTTCGTTACCTAGCGACCTGGGAGGCCCTCATGTCCGGAGCAGCCTTTATGCAAATATCATCCGATAAACATCAGATCGAGAATCCAACTCGATCTGCAACCTAAAAACTTACGTCCCGAATAGGTTTTTGCGCCGAAGTGCTCGCCTTCCGTCCCTTTTTGAATCATTCACTCCGACGCTATTTTTTTTGTTTTTGTTTTGAAACGGAACATACATAATTCAAGTTTTTTTGCTTTCTCCTTTCCAGGTGGAGTTGGAGTGCTGGAGTGGCTGTAATGCTTTCAAACCACTAAAGAGGTTTGTTGACTTTTGGTATAATATATTACGAAGGAATCTCACGTCGATGTTTTTCGTCCTGAATATATAGAATGTTTATAGTGAATATGCATGTTGAAGTCTGTTTTTGAACTTCATGCTCAAACTATCAAATGTCCGAAAATTTCATTTGCGAGCTACGTCCAATTTTTGTACATATATTCGTTGTCTTTGATATTTTCTTCCAGGGGTAAGGTCTCGCAAACGTAAGAGTCACAGAAACATAGAATGTCAGTGGTAAACTATCGTAAACTAGCTAAACTAGATCGAAAACTTCGTTTGACTCTCCTGTGATGTTTACGAAATGTCACGACAGTTTAATCCTGAGGTACAGATTGGTGCTTTTTAATTGTTCTCTAGTTACACAGAAAAGATTACACGAGTCAGGTTGGTTGAGTACGACAAATCGGTCGTTCAAACCTTATTATACTGTGGCGGTAGTTGCCGAACTTTTATTGTGACGTCACGGTGGCGTGGATTCCTTTCCGGTGTGCCTAACGTGAGCGCAGTACCTCCGTTCGCGTTACTCTAGTGACTGCTAGGTTGTGAGTGATTTGCAAAGATGATTATTCTAAGTTCCTTTGTTCATGCTTCTCCCCTCTCGATCTCATGTTCTTACCTTCCCGTAGTTTTATATTAAAAGCTTTTTCCATTTCTATGTACGATGTACAAATTTGCCTTGTGAGTTGGCGACTGTTTAAATTATATTACGTGCCCCAATCTGTGAGTATTCTTTCAAGTCCTCACCTAGTAAAACCAAATTGGTGACCCCTAGTTTTTTGAACTCGACACCGGCGACTTCGCGAATTTTAGCGAGAAGACCACGGCGACCATCGGCGGCCACGTGTATTGGTACCTACTCCAAGTCAAGTTTCGATCATCTGAGGTACTCAATATCGCCAATATCGGTAAGTCAAAACACCTTTTGACGGATTCTTCGTTTTTTTAAAATCAAATTCGATTTTTTTGCTCGCCATGGCCGGGGACGACCCTCTTCCCAGCGATAAGAAGGATGTGAAGGTGGAGGCACTAACCGTTTCTGCCGTAAAAATTGGCCCTATATGGCGAAAGCAAGTTAAGATATGGTTTGCTCAGGTCGAGGCACAATTCTACAATGCTCGTATTTCTTCAGAGCTATCGAGGTACAACCACTTGTTAGCTAACCTCGAATCAGACGTCGCCGAACGAATTTCGGATTTTTTCTTGAGACCACTCACAGCTACACCTTACTCGGACATTAAAGAACGTATTATTGCCGAGTTTGAGGAATCTGAGGGTAGAAAAGTTAATAAATTGCTGTCTGAGCTAGAGTTGGGGGATAAAAGACCTTCTGCACTACTCCGAGAGATGCGTAGTTTAGCTGGGGCTCAAATAAAAGATGATTTTTTACGTTCCATGTTTATACAACGTCTTCCTACGCATGGTCGAGCTATTTTAGCGTCTAGCACTGATCAATTAGATGCTTTAGCCGCTATGGCAAATAAAATTATGGAGTATTCGCCTACACCGCAAAGTCATGTAAATGCTACACATTCCCATGAGTCACACCCTGCTACTATAGTTGAAAGGCTGTCTAGACTTGAGACTCTTGTGGCTGATATAGCTTCCTCTATCAAGTCTATGGGGAATTCTCGTTCTCGTTCCCGATCCTTCCGGAGTGGGACACCCTCGAATCAGCAGTCTAGGAATGGTACGGGTTTGTGTACTTACCATGAGAAATATAAGAAGAAGGCTCGCAGGTACATTGCACCATGTACTTGGAAAGACATGGACTCGGGAAACTAGATACTCCAGCTGTTGTAGCGGTGGACAGTGTGGGCCGAGTATCCAGCCGCTTATTTGTTTATGATAAAAATACAAATTTTAAATACCTTATAGATACTGGGTCTGTACACAATTGAGTTGGCGACTGTTTAAATTATATTGCGTGCCCCAATCTGTGAGTATTCTTTCAAGTCCTCACCTAGTAAAACCAAAATACCCTCGAACGGGATAAAAAACGCAAAATGAAATGCGGAAGAAGAACCTGATGTAACGGATATGGATCGAGTTTTCGATCCAGTGGCAGATCTTTCTCTAGAACGAACAACCCATGAGAACAATAACCAACAACATCCGATTTAGATTACATGACTTGAGTAGTGGGTATTACAGAAACCCGTCTGACATCTTTCGTCGTGATGACCCCCGAAAAATCATAGGATCGCTGCTCCATTTTAACTTGTAGTGAGAGAACGGAAAATCTTACAGCTTTCCGGATGATTTCATTCGGTTGGTTGAGTCATATGTAAATGAGAACCAAAAAAACATTATTGTTACCTTAAAAGTTTTTGAGATCTCGATTTTTTAATATTTCAGCCCTTAATTACTACCCTTTATGGTCGATAAAAATTCAAATGGTTGATGCCAATGTTATTGAATATCCCCTGCCAATGTATGATTTTTCAACCAAATTTCATAAACTATGGTCCAGTAGTTTTGTAGAAACGCTCTCGATAGCATTTGGTGGACGGACGGATTTTTTTTTTTTCCTTGGTCGATTACCTAGGTTCATTATTGAAAATAATAAAACAAAACTCTAAAATTGCTGGCTTTGTATGAATTTCTTGCATACTTTTTGCAAATTTCTTGTATCAATTCCTTGTAAACGTTGTAAATTTCTTCTGTTACATATTTATTAACTATGAAACCAACGCAATAAATTATTCTTCGAATACATGAATATCATTTTTTGGTTGCCATCAAGATTCGGTCCCTCTTTCTGAAGGACGAACTCATTTTATTAAAGGACGTATTCATTTTGTAAAAGGAAGAATTCATTTTGTAAGAGAACGAATTCATTTTGTAAGAGGACGAATTAAATTTGAAAATGCTATAAGTTTTCGTGCATGGATGGCCAAAGTATTAATTTTTCGCAAAAACCCATGTGAAGAGTGCTAAGTCGTGGAGTTTTGTTGGAGTCCGACACAGGGCCCAGGTATGAATTTTCAGTTAATTAGGGGCAGACGGTAGAAACCATAGAGATAGTAGAAACTACCCCTATGTCAGAAACCAACCCTGTCAGATACCAACCCCTCGACCGACTAGGCGGGGGGTGGAAGGAAGGCGCGCGCCGGTGCACCCACATCGCCCTCCCATCGTTCCCAGAGCCGCGCGTGGTTTGCCGGTCTCAGTCCGCTTCTGACACCTCGCTCGAGTTGGTCGCGCTTCGTCGGATCGGTTTTCTGATTGAGTGCCGCGCTTTATCGGAATCCCGCGAGTGTTGTGATGTGCAGTTGCTAAGTTCGCCGTTGGAAAGAAATATATATCGCCATGGGGAAAAGTAGCAGCAAACTCAAAAAGAAGGATCGTAGCCAAAGTAAGAAACTTCGTTCGACAATAATTATTTTATACAGTTTGGAACTATATAAAAATTCTTATCATGGTGGTTTCGACAAAACAGCTATTATAATTGAAGAAGTTAATATCTTCAATATGTTTCCCATGTCCCTTATTAAATATTGGTTAAGTTGATGTTTGACAGCACAAATTCGAATAAAATTGGGAAAAATGTGATTTCCTGTTATATTGCATGGATATTGCTTTACAGAAATGGAATACAATACTACGATTAATGGATTTAAAATTTCTGAAAGGCTTAAGCGTGCGAAAATTGTGTAGAATCGAGAATACATACCATCTTAATTTTTTAAAGACGTTTGAAATTCGGGATTTCAAAATAAGGGTAAAGAGAGCACCTATCTGCGCCATCGTTGATGACGTAGGTAACTGTTGCGAGAATTGTGCGGTGGTTGGATAAAGTCATATATCACTTTATATCAAGTAGGCACCTTTATAATATAAATCTGTATTTCTATCAAGCAACTGTAAACTTTTTCATAGTGTATACGTTTCCATTCCCACGTAGAAAAAGAATAAACCAGTCTTGCAGCATGATCGTATAAGCAAATTTTCGAAATATATCGTACTGTATTATGTTACCTATATTGTTTTGAAAATTAAGGACTTTGAGCGAAAAGAAATTATTATTTACTACCTAATTTTATGACAAAAAAAAAAAAAATGTTCTAAATAGTACTGTGCAATTTAAAACATATTTAGAATTTTTAGCTTTTTTGCATTTTTTAAATATTTTTCGGCAAATACCAATTAAATTTAAGGACATTTTTCAGCATAAATTTGTGCGTAATTCTTTGAATGTTCTAGTTGATTGTTGATAAACTTCTTATAGCACAGCCTAATCCCGCTAAAATGAGTTTAAAAAAAAGTTCCAGTCACGCAGCATGATCGACTGAGCGAATTTTCGTGAATTATCGTACTGTTTACGTTAAATTGTTTCGAAAATTTAGGACTTTGAGTAAAAATGAATTGTTAACTACCAACTTTATGGCCAACAAACTCGTTCTAAATAATACCTATTTGACAATTAAGAAAGGATATTGAATTTTTAAGGTTTTGTTTTGCAGTTTTTATAGATTTTTCAGCAAATAATAATAAAATGTATGTAGTTTACAAACTCATCTTTTTGATTGGAAATTTCGATTTTTTTTTCGCGAAAGAACGAGATTTGTATTCCAATCCTAAGGAGAGTTATCGACTGGAATGTCATATAGGTATATGTATACGATAAAGTGCAAACTTCTGGTACCGTTTCAGAATGCCTCATAAAGAATATCCATGATGAAAATTTTCAAAAATTTTGATTTTAGTATTTTCCGAGTCATTGCAATAGCTTCCTTTTTTACGGAAATTCGAAGAAAATATTTTTACCTATAGCTTGAGAAAAACCCAATTGTCGACAAAATTGATTATGTATGGGAATACAATTCCCCAATATTTTCGTCGGACCAATCGTATAAAATGCAGCGCGCGTAGAAGTTAATTGTGGCGCTACTGCCATAACCCAACCATCTCTCCAGCCTCCCCAACCCCCCCATCATGAGGACTAACCACGAACCTAAGCATTTTCAGGATGTTCTCCCTCTATTTACCATTTCCTTCCTTTCTGTTTCAATATTATCATATTCCATCTACCTCACCCAAATCCTACCAGCTAATTGGATTCAGACTTACGTTAAGTTGTAATAATCAATATTTATAGAACAACCCTCTTCCTCCACCGGAATGTTAGCACAACTGGGTAAAGTTGGATTCGACAGCTTGAAAATTTTGCTTCATTCAACTCAATGTTACTTCGCCTTTACGTGAATCAGTTGTAGGTTTGCATAATCTGAGAATAAAAATAGTACAACTACATTGAATTTCAGCTGATTCATCTGATATAAATTTCCACTAGGTATATAGGATTCTCTCTCCTGGGAACGCTAATATGAGTCAACGTGACTCACGGAAAAATTTTGATTAGCTTTTACTCCACGAGAGTTCGCTTTGGAACATCTTCCACAGGTGTCAACTCACTTAGGTCAATTACCATTATAGCCCCTTGGAGAGAAGTCCGATTACGTCCATGAGGATGATTTTCGATACCTTAATCTAAAACATAGTGTGTCAGTTTGACTAACATTAGTGTTTGACGTAAATGTTTGCAGGTCTCACTGACTCATATTAGTGATAAAGGGATGTTTTATTTACGACAAATTTACTAGTAGTGATATAGCCCCAGAATTTATTACTTTTATACTTATATACTTTATTTTTCGACATGAAATAAATAAAAACTGCTAAACAGAACTGGTCTGAATGACTTTGCATAGGCCAAGACTTTACTGCATGATCACAAGATCAGTGCACTAGGAAAGGGTAAGAAGAAATTTTCCAAGGAGCTCTCAGACATAAATTCAAGAATAGAACAACTGGTTCATCGCTGTTTGTCTTCATCCTACAAGACAATACACACAAAAAACTTGTCACGCCAATCTCCTGAAGGCTTGATAATGATTCAATAAGTGAGCTATCTGAAAAACTGGAGATTAATAATCAGGCACCCTTTTCCGTCTTTTCCAAGACAACAACTGTGGACGAAAAACAAAGTGTTGGTCATTAGTAACATTTATGGCATGATAACTATTGCCATTCAGGATGCTTTCATCCTTTAAGTACCTCCACAATTTTTACCAAGGCATTGCCCAAGAAGATCGGTACCAACAAAACTCTAAATGACAACGAAGGCACCTCAAGTCCCATCATGTTTCGAGTTCCCCGTGAAGTTAGCTAAACACTTGAAAATAGCTGACCGAACAATGAATAAGGACGCTTGAAGTCGATTGAAAAGTGTCTCAAGAGAAATAATACTGATTATTCACGTAACAATGCTACAGCAATGGGTAGATTTTATATTATCAAGCTTTTCTGCTTTACATGTGCTATTACAAAAAAGTCCAGTCATGAAGCATGACCCCATGAGCGAATTTTTGAAGAAATCTTCGACATTTCAGTCGCTATTGATCGTGTAGAGAAATTTTAGTTTATGATTTTGATAGACAAATAAAACATTAAAGAGAGCGACCGAGAGAATCGGAGGACGGAATATTTCACAGAGTAAACTCATCAGTTGTGATTACTTTTTTTTTTTTTTTTTTTTTTTTTTTTAAACAAGCACCTGCTACCTACGTTTTAAACAGCATGGTTCTAGGATTGGTTATACAGGGATACTTCCATAAGAGTAGTTCAATCTGAATTTGGACAATGTTTCATGCAAATATTACCGATTTTTACAACTAGCGAACGGCATTATTTCGATTTTTGACTGATTTTTCAACTTTGAAATTTTTGAAAACTTGATACATATTCTTATAGGAAATTTTACGCTGATTCCGAATATACCACATGTTAGTATGCTGAAAAAATTATTTCGCACAACAAATCGCAGAAAACAGGCTATTTTGAAATTGTTGACTACATTTTTGAAAATTTCAACCCGAAGATGTAATCCAATCATGCTGGCCAACGAAGTTGAACTTTCGTTTTGTGTCCTTAACATTTTAAAATTTGTTTGAAGTTTCTAGCACAATTCTACGGACAGTTATCGTCTGGAACATACATACATACATAAAAAAATGCGTTAAACTTCGGAAAATGATTCAGAATAGCCTGAAACGGATTTCTGCATAAATTGTTTTCAAAAATTCACATTCTACAAATTTTGAGGCGAGAGCAATAGCTTAATTGTTTTCAAAAATTCGCTAAAATGAGCCTCTTCCTTGTCACGGTTTGTCCTTCCAAGTTTCATTTGTTCTTGATTAAAAAAACTCCACTCATTTTTATTCTTGTATATTGCTCTAGAATTAGGCTCTAGTTAGAATAGGTATCGATGTTATCTATTTTTGGAGAAAAAAACAAGGTCAAGCATAAAACTAGTGTCACCTAAGAGATTATTTTTGACCAAATGGCTATGTTGTTGTATTTGATATTTGTGTAAGAAGCAGTGTTTTAAAGTAATTTTTTACTAATCCGAATCGTACCAAAACATAAGTACTTTATGATATTTCTACTGGGAAAGAGTTTTGTATAATGGTTTTTGAATTCATCTTGGCTCACTATTGTCATTAAAAACTAACTAGTCTTGGCACATATAGTCCAGTGTCATTTTGTCCAAAAAAAGGACTTGATGAATTTTCAAGATGACTTCAGTTGATAAACTAATTTTTTTCAAGTCTAATCTTTGTTCATGTTGATTGGTTGGAATTCGAAATACTTTGTTTTTGTCTGAGTATTCATGCTCTTATTGGGAAAAACGCCTGCGTGAGTCAGATTGACTCATGTTTAGTAACAAGCGCATGCTGGGAGATGTTAGTGTTCCCGGGTTAAAATATGCATTTACAATGTGTTTCAGATTTTGGTAAACCAAAGAATTTACCTTCACAAAACTCACATTTTAATTTCTACGTACTCGACCGTATAGGACAGTTTTAGATTCTGATCTGTTTCGTGTTCTTATTTCGTGTTTCTATAGGTCCAATTGGGTGACAATGAGTGTCCACTCTTTCTCGTAAAAAGTAAAACTTTACCATCTATTGGTTGTTCGACCTATGAACCATTGTTATTATTATTTTTTAGGAATACGTGAATCAATAGAAGAAAGAAATGCCTATGAATTGGCACATCGGCTTTTTTGATTTTTTATCAGGATCGAGTAGGTAATTGATTGCACACATATTGATTCAGGAGTACCTATCGATAGTATAATATGAGAATAAGTAGGGCAGGTATAGCTGCAGGGTTTGCATTTCTAGCATTGTCTAAACACTGCTATGCATTTAGACCTGTGTAGTCTACTAACGTCTTGCCATCGACGTATAGGTGATATTCTCGAGACTTTGACCATAGCGCACCCTTACTTAGAACAAGGCTAAAAACCTACTTTTCGAAGTTATTTCACCTTGTTATCATAGTTACGAGTAAACTACACGAAAAAGCGCCATTAGGAGTCCCCACCACATACCTACTTTCTTACGGTTCAGTAGTTACCGAGTTCCTAGTTCAGTATATTTTATTATGCCAGGTAATAATTTTATGCGAATTATATCAAGATGTAATCAGGCAATAACCCGAAATGTTGTAAATGCAAGATTAGTTTGTGCGGTCGAGATCCCAATGAAATTTGCGTTGGAAAGTTGACAAACAAGTGTTGGAAGTTTCAGACATCAGCTGCGGAAACGTTGTTGATTATTCAGTTTTCAGAATCGTTCTTTGAATCAATTAACCTTCCGTTTGTCGCATGTGTTTTTTGTTCGCATGTAAAAATTTGAAAATTTTAAAGGAACATTGTAATGGAACAATGTAAGTAATCTGAAGTACATTCTATCCCTTACCATTTATGATGTAGATTAAACTAGAATTAGCATACCGCAAAATCTAGTCACCAGGCGCTTAATGCCTTGTACATTTTGGATAGGTAGTAATCTCGGTAACGTAAACGTGTCTTATCAAAAAATAAGAAGAAAAATCAAACAGAACGGCTTCAAGAAAAATAATAATTACTTATACACATAATTTGAATCATCCCCCCCCCCCCCCCCCCTCCGTTTATCAGAAAATTTGCACAGTGAAATATGCTCTAGACACAGGTACTCGCCACAGATCGTGCACGAGTACTTGGTGCTCTTTCTTTTCTTCGCCTCGTAGCAGGGTCCACAGCGTTTTCTTTTTGTGCCTGCTGTTTCATTTCCTTCTTCAGCATGAGCAGCATCTGTGGGTGGATTCTGGAATGATGATGACATCCTGTCTCGGAGTCCCCTAGGGAGTGGTGTCGTGGATGAAGCACGCCGCAATATATGGGGCTTCACGAGCTCTTTGGCTAGCTGCCGCAGGAAGTGTCGACGACTTTTGATTGTATTCTTGTTTCCCCTGTAAATTACTTGTGCATTTATGCCAGCAACATTGAGCATGGAAAAAAAGACCACCATTGGCCAACGTCGAACATTTCGAGCAACATTGTAAGTGGCACAAAGCTTGTCTACCGTGTCCACTCCTTTTGTCTTATTGTAGAATGTTACACCTATCTGTTACATGTCTACATCATCAGTACGAACGAATAGCAGACGGTCTAGTGCTTCCACATCTTCATCATCCATCAGGTTCACCGTAACCTTGTCAGCCGCCATCTGAAATAAAAATAACACGTGAATTGTCGCATGTACCTGACAGGTGCAAAGTGCGTAAAAGGGGAAAATATTTAATGTTTTCCTATTCAAATAATTACTACAGGTTAGATACACAAGCACAAATCCAATAAAATAAGAATTTTTCAAGAAAAAAAATTAAAAAATAGAAATTTAATTTACTTACTTGGATGGTCGCATGCACCTATGAGGTGTTTTTGATGACTCTGCAGCAACTGGCACACGCGACAGAGCCCAAAACTTGCACTGTCTCTCGAGAAAGTGATTTGAGGAGGATAGATGGAGGGACATCCTCCCCACCCTTCTCGTTCAGGTAGGGGAGTGGATTATCGTTCACTATACACCTGTGAGGGACATGCACTACTGGAAGGTTAAGAAACTAAAAATCTTTAGAGTCCTTTGAAAGTGGTCATGTGAAAGGAGCCATGAGAGCTCTGCCAGAAGGGAATATTAGGTAGGCATCGCATTTGGAAAGCTAAGTACCTAGATAGGTAGGTATACACTACCTACTTTCCTTATGTTATTACTTTTTATTCATCATGTACTTCCATAGACAAAAATTATAGTCGGTACCTACTTAATCAACTTTTTTCGTCCCACAAATTTGCGTAGGAACTGCAAAACTCGCGTAATAACTGCACTGACAATGCCCGTCTTTCAACGCCCGTCTTTATGAACTCTAACCTTCAAAAAAATGAATTTCAATGTTTTTTCCTTACAGCTAGTTTATAATTCATGTTGCACATTTCCTTATTCGATATTCGACAAACTTGTTGATAAGCAGTTGAAATTCGTGGGCAGAGAAACAATCTTCCTACTTAGTTTACTTTTAACCAACAACGAATTTGGTAGGCTGTACGTACATACGTAGTTTCGTTTGTTGGTGAAGCACCAACCTGCCTAGTTTACTTCGACAAACTACCAAATCTATCCCTTCACTCATTCAATAAAACAAGTAAAGCTGCCTCAGTCATAGTAATAAGAACATGTCTAAAACTCTGATGAAACTGCCAGGGCAATGGCTATGTAGTACGTACACCGTAGTACAGAGAGCTAATGAATTTTCAATTATTTTTTTTCTCCATTATTTTTCAGGTTATTTTTTCTCAGTCTGATCGAATGAAGTTCTTTAGTTTTCGGACACGGTTTTCCTATAATAGTTAGTAGTCCCTAGTCCAAATAAAAACTCGTTCACTACTAGATCGGTATCGTTGTCAAAAACCAATAATCGCGCTGGCAGGCATTAATGCGACCATATAGTTGAATTGAAACTTTGTATTACTACAATATTACTACTTCCGCAAAACAAAACTGTTGAAAAATGTCATTATAACAACGTATTAGGTTGGCATACGACGGCAAACTTCTAGTGAAAAATAAGTTGGTTGGGTTGCGATCTAGTAATATATACCTACCACGTCATGGTGGACCTTGGAACAAACTAAAACCAACTCCAGGCGTTACGTCACGAGAATATGGGCTCTAGGAGTGAGGTACACAGTGTGCCTATACGTAAACCCAACCCGAATTAACGGCTACGATCAAAAAAGTTTTACTGTTTGAAAATTATCCATTGTTGCGTCACGCAATTGACTTCAAACGACGATTTCCTGATGTTAATATTTTTGTTGCGCAACGTTGGTGGCTAATGAAGCGCGTCGTTTACGCGACGAACAATAATTTTTACCTCGGAATTCTATACGTCGTAAACAACGGAGGCGTCAGGTGAAGATAACCAAAAAACCGAGGGGTACAGACAATGAACCAGTTTATTGGATAGGTATAACTTTTATTATCACTCATCAGTAGTTCCGTAACGTTGCGCTGGGCTGCAGCCACCGCGTCAGTTGTGATCAAGTGCTAGTGCCTGAATCTGATGGATAACAATTGTTTGAAATTAGGTAAGTGGGTAACGTAGATAACCTCAATCTCTTAGTCAAACGTTTTGACGAATCACAACTGTTTTGTCTCTTACCTGTCCTTCGCGCAGTTATACACTTGACACGCCTTTATTCCAGATTTAGACTGCTTGAAATTCAACAGTTTAATCAATTCCATCCCAAGAACAAATTTATTATCCGTAAATGATTAAGTTATCAACCTACTGCATTACACAGTGTTTTTTAATGGCCTGCAATAATAAATAAAAATACACTTATTCTCAGCTACCTGACTTGAACGTACTAGTGTTGATTAAAACTATATTATTATTAATGAGTTTATCAAATAAAAATCATTGTTCGTTGAAGTTCTTAGGGCTTTTGCAGGTTAGGAACTGTATTATCATAATATAACATTGAAGTTTGTAGATATTCTCAACCATCTCAACAAACGTATTACGGTTGCGAAGAATCTATCCCATTCCTAACTTCCTGAACTATTCTTTACGGCGAGCTAAAAAATGGAATGCTGAAATTCGTTCAGAACGCATCATACCTTTAAGTACACTATAGTTAAGTTACGAATGGGATATAGCTTCTTTGTATTGGAAATACAGTTCAGATAGTTGAAATGATCTACAAAATACAGTGTCAAATGATACAACCGATCCCATCCCCCACATCCTACGTTATAGTAGGGACAGCATAGGATCCAAAACCCATGACCCAAAAACCTATTAGATGATTCGCTCGTGCACAATAATTCGAGTAGGAAAAATAATGAAACCTAAAACCAAAATCTGGGTACCCACCTAAGCCCATTGAGACTACGAACATCTACAGGGTGTTTCAGAAGTTATGGTCCACCCTCCCGCATTTCCCTATTTAATTGTGTAAAAAACAGGACCAACGCCGATCTTTATATTTTTTGCGAGAAATTCAGGAAAAATACTTTCGCGCCAACTTCTTGCTCGCAATTGACACTGACTTCATTTTTTCAAATAGGAACCCCCCTTTTTTATTGCATATTCGGATTTTACGTAAAATATCATGAATTTATGACCCCCCTCTCGATTTCTTTGACCGCGCGCAACTCGTTCCGTGAGAGCGCAAAGTTGCCTAACTACCTACCGATATTGCGCAAAACATGGATTCTGCTAAACCGCAAGCGTAGTACATAAATTTTCATCGTTTTTCAACGCTGATTCATATGGCGCTATCCGTTTCTTGATTTGATTCGATTTAGCGGAATAATGGCCGAAATTTGGTTATTTCGCGTGAAAAAAATCATATTTTTAGGCGTGTATTTGCACACGAATTTCATAATTTTCCATTCCCATTCCCTCCTCCTTTCTCAATCGGGATGGGGACCGGATATGGAGTTAAAAGAAAATAAAATGAACAATTCCTTAAAAAAAAAAAAAAAAAAAAAATTAAAAGACCATTAAAGCAGTTTTTCAAAATGAACGTTGAAAGCCTTTTTTTCTCATGTTTTACCCCCTTTCAGATGGTATTTTTAATTTTTTAAATTAAAATTTTAATTAACATTTTCCGAGCCATTGCATTAACTTCATTTTCTACGAAAATTCGATAAAACGGAATTTCATTACTTTTTGTGCCGTAAGTGGGAAAAAGTGCAATTCTCGCAGTTTTTTCGCCGTTTTCCCGAGTTGGTTTTGCAAATATCAATGCATGAACATCATCTGTGGGTGTCATATTGTTCAGATATTTTTCATGTTCAAACAGAGCATTGGTTACACATAACATCTACTGAAAGAAAAATGATGATAATTCGTAATAGCACAGAGTCTGGAGGAACCGAAATTGTTTTCATTAAAAATTCAATTCAATTACGACTTACCCCTTTCACCACGAAGCCTCCCCAACAACCACCAGGCAACCTGTTGGTACTCGGGTCTCTCAACATTAATTTCTTCGTTGCTTCTAATTTCACCATTACTAAGCCACAATACAACCTTAAACTCAACTGGAAACAATGTTTTACAGGTCTTCATCACCTCATAATCTAGCAAGACTCTAGTCTCGCCTTGCCTAGCCATAAAAATCGAATAGCCGTCACTGCAGTGACGGGACGCTCTGAGATAAGTAACAAATTAAAACTTCAGCCAAATATTGGTCATCTCCCCACACCACCCTGTTGGTTCAAACATAATTTTCAGTGCATATATGGGAGGGGTATGCTCCCTGAGTAGTTTGGTGCCAAATATAGATCGATTCTATACAAGCTATAACGAGGCGTCAAAATGCATGTTTTCGGACTTTCTTAATTTTTCTCGTCTCACTTTAATCTTTTCCCACCCTCTTCTTCTAGGTCTTCTCTGCCGATTTTGATGAAATTTGAAACATAGACTACATTTGACCTGAAAAAGAGCTTGTTGGGGTTTTGGAGCCGCTACGCCCAAGTGATGGGAGAGAGGGGTTAGTGAGGGAGACGGTAAATATGAAATAACAATCTCATTGACTTGTGCATTCCAACCTTTTCCTCCTGACCAGCAAAAATGTGCGATATCCCCCCAATAAGACTCCCCGCGTACAAAAGATGCCAAGATATTAAACGCACATATCACCCAAAATAGGCTAAGCCAAAAGCCGGATCACCGTTTCCTGGTACAGTCCATTCATTCTTTCTCCCAGGCGGCGATCTGCATATTGGCTTGACCCAAGCTATAGATGCTATCGTGATTATTTCGGTTTGACGTGTTTTGAGCAGAGCGTCTTTCTGGAAGATATAATTAATACTATACACGCCTTTTCTGAATAGCTAGGTACTCAGTGAATGATTCTGCTCAGTGAGCTTCCTTTGCGATTCACAGTTGTATTGATATTGCTTACTGACTCTCCTCCTATCGGTAACGGTAGAATTGTTTTCACTTCCAAGAAATGACAAATTTTTCGTTTCCAAAACCAAACTTTTCACACTTCTTCTACGTTTCAAACCATTCTAAACAACTTTGGTGTGTGTCTGTCGGTATGTTATTGTGTCAGTCATTGTGTCGACAAATCCTTGCAATCGTACAGTTTTCATCCGATTTTGATGAAATTTTTCTCGATTCGAATTGAATGCTAGTAAAGCTAGGCAGTGGAGGCGGACATCAGATGGCACATTCAGTTTCTACGCGAATTGAAACGTAAAATAACCAAGATTGAGGGGTGTTCAAAAACCTAACCGCTACAACAACATAATTAGTTGGTAATGAGGCATTTGAAAAGACAAACTAAGTATTACTATTTACTTCACATGTATTCGAGTAATTTTGACGTACCCGGTAGGGTTACATTTACAGGAGGCTAGGCTGGTGTCGTGTGCCTTTAGGTCCCCAAACGGGTGACGTTCAATTAGCCATTCTAACGTACGACGTTGCTAACGTCCCCTCAAAGTCACGTACCTACTCTTGGGTACGTTTGGGTGACGTTGAGGGTACGTTAGTGGTCACCAAAAACTCCCTATTATCAAGTGGAGTTCGTCTTCAACTACACCACATCTCTGGTATAACTCATGCGCTCTACCGATTTTATAAAGATATAACTTGGTACGACAGTGGCCGGTTCTCAATCTGCACAACGTCCTGAAGAACATTTTAGGTCTCAGTGGCTTGTCTGTGAACCAAGCTTGCATTCGGGGAGGAGGAAATAGTCTGACATAACGTCTTCCTGCCAGGATATTGGTCAATTGAATTGTAACCTAAGTAGTGTGAAAAAAAAAAAAAAAAAAAAAAAAAAAAAGAGAGAGAGAGAGAGAGAGAGAGAGAGAGAGAGAGAGAGAGAGAGAGAGAGAGAGAGAGAGAGAAGGAGGAGGAAATAGTCTGACATAACGTCTTCCTGCTTCGTAGTTTTCGCGTTCCCGCTGCCAGTGTTTCGTGATGCTTGCAGCTACTATCTTCTTGAGGATACCAAGAGGTATAAGGATACCAAGGTGTATAATCGCATATTTCACCAAGAGCATTTTCACAGCACAACACATTTTCCACCAAATAAAACATCCACTTCTTGTACCTTCCGGTTTATTTCTTCCCTTGAAGACGGCCACTAATTCCTCCAACCTTCCCTTTTAATAGTTAATGTATTTCTCGTAATGTCCTCTCCCGACTTCCCCTCGGAGGACATAAAAAAGAGGACAAAACAGTTGGAGAGGACGAGCGGAGTTAAGGCACTTTTAGAGGGAAAAGAAGCACATTTCCTTCCGTCTTCCTCGCCGCATTATTACCGCCCGAATCGTTTCTCTCAACTCCTCGTTTCAAGTTATTGTTTTCATTTGGTCGCTCTGTTGGAAGCTACGCAGAATTCAGAGTTAGTCCTTTGATATTTCTCAACCCTCAGAGGTTAACCTTTTCTATTGCAGTAATACAGCAACGGAAAACAGCTGCAGTTTAATTGATGGAATTGAATGCAATAATTGTTTAATTATGATCTGTGTAAATAGTAAGACTTCCATCGAACGTGATTTTCATTCCGCACAATGAGCCTAAAACAGAATGTACAGAGAACAAAATTTTTTTTGAAAATACCAAATACTCAGGTGTTTATAGACACCTACCTTCAGAAAACAAAGTATCAGCTCATTAATCACGTTTTTTGCCATTAAAAAAATGTTTTATTATTATTGTTTAGTAATCTTAACGCAAAGATTATGCAGTGCCTGCGTTAAATATACTCGTATAATTATTTGGCACAAGAAATTGCGTTACTTTTCGAAGCGATTCATTTAACCGTTTTTCACCAGATTTTACCGTCATTTTTGCCTTGAAATTGGATTTTTGTTGAACATTTTTCTTTGACATAATAATAGGATTTTTCTCGAAACATTTTGATCCCGAGTCTATCTATAGGTAGCGGAAGCTTCGTTTCCACTTTAAGAGATGGACGTACGCCGTCTGGAGTTTTTGTCCATAAATACTCGACCAAAGTTCATGAAATTCGGCTCAAAAATAATACATCGGCCGAGGATGTGCCAGTAGCATTGGCATCAATTTCGATCTACCCTAAGGGGTTGGTCTTAATTAAGGGCTGAAATATTGTAAAATCGAGATCTCAAACACTTTGAGAACACACCTTTGGATTTCCAGGCACGATCATGCGATCGATTTCAGCAATCATGCGCTGCTAACATTGTTAGGCGATCGTAGCTCAGTGGATAGAGTATCCGATTCGGGGGCGGCCGTGTAACCATCCGGCGGCACAGCGGCCCAGCGGGGACCAATACATTTATTATTTTTTATTCCTAGTCTTTTATTATTATTATTTTTTTAAATTTATTCATTCTTTTTATTCAATTCATTTATTTTCTTCTGGTAGGTTACATTGTCCAGTTATATTTCTATAGAACCCTTATTGTAATAATTTACAGTGTTTTTAAATTGAATTTTCTTAGGAAATGAGGCTATTGCAATGGCTTTAAAATATTAAATTAAATTATTGAGATAAAAATCAAATCAAGATTTATGAACGAGGATGTTTTCGTTAGCCAGTACTTATTGAGCTTATTAAATCGGTTAATTTTCAATAAACTTGCTCAAAAATTAACTAAAAATGGCGAAAAACGGCTTGAAATTTATATTTTAGTAGCAGTTTAGTCAAAAAGAAGTTTATCAACGATGAAATAGAACATTACAATTTGTTTCCACACAATTATGCTGAAAAATGTACCTACATAAATGTCAACATTTGATGAAAAGTTATTAAATACTGAAAAAAGCCTAATCCCCACAATCCTTTTTGAATTGCAGAATATTATTTGAATATTGTTTTGAAATGACTAGAACTTTTGAAATTTATTTTACTATGTGTGCACCAGAATCTGTATTTTTGTATATATGTAGCATATTCAGAAATTTAAATTCCGCTTACTGTTATGTGCCTTTTCAGTTGACTCAAAGTGTTGTTTATGTGTGATTACAATAAACGGTAGCAATGTGTAAAAATATGAAAATAAGAATCTTCTTTAAAGAAAATAATAATTATGATTATCATCCTTTAGTTTCCTATCAAACTTTTCTCATTTTGACGAACTTCTTCAACATTATCTAGTTGCAACCAGATAGAATTGTTTAGGTTGACCAATTAGGAATACAATAGCGTTGGGTTTCTAACTCAAGGTGAATTGTTCATCTGAGATGTTTGTTGAAAATATTCACTGACGGCCTCTACAAGGAAACTGTCACTGTTCTCATAACGGGTCACCGTGGTTCATTGAGAAAACATAAATTCGAGGACATTTTATTTCCTTAAATAATATATTAACAAGACAAAAAGCTTGAGAGTAATGCGTTGATAGTAATGAAGCTAAATGTGATTGGTGAAAACACAGTAAGCAGAATTACTCAGTCAATGTTGAAGAGTCATCATTAATGTAAAAATATAATACATTACGGTTTTCTTGACCATTGGTATTCTTTGTTATTTAATTAATGGGCAATCGGAGATTTGGTAATTGATTAAGGCAGACCAGAGATCTCTGCGTTAAGTTTGTGACAATGAATTGATAAACCACGGTTAACAACAATACTGTTTCTGTATCATATACTAGCTGCCAGATTGTGTCAAACATCAACGTTCTATGGTGATTAGGACATCAAAAGTTAACCAGCTGATCAGTGTGGTTCTATACGTTGTTGTTACATTGTATTGTCCGTGGGAGGCTTCGTTTAAAATTATAGCATTCCTAGTCAATTAGTCATCTTCTCTGCTGATTTCGCCAGTAGATTTTCATAAGGCAAAATACCATCTCAGAAACACGCAGATCATTTCACAAAACACTCCAACCGACTTGGAGTCCTTAAATACATACATACAGACATATAGCATTTTCAAATTCATTAAGATTTTTTCCACTTTTCCACTTAGGTTTAGACCTTTTCAAAGTAGGTTTATTCTATTTCCCACTTCGCTTTAGACATTTTCCAATTTGGATTTAATTTTTCACTTAGTTTTAGGCTTTTACCTTTTCCCACTTAGATTTAAACCTTCTTCACTTAGGTGCAGGTCTTTTACACTTAGCTTTAGACCTTTACCACTTGGGTTTATACTTTTTCCACTAAAGTTTAGACTCTAGCAAATTTTCATTAGTTAGACTGATTTTAATAAGTGCATACCTACTGAACATTCATTAGGTAAGAAGTAGAAAAAAAAAAATAATAAATAAATAAATAAAATGAATAAATAAAACGCTCGGTGCTCCGTGCCTCGCCAGGGGGTAAGCCCTCTGGACCCTCCGTTAACTCTTTTCCATACTTCGAATGAAATTATTGAAACATAGAAATTGTAATTCGCCCTAAGGGTTAATTTTTTTTTCTTCTGACTCACAAATTTCTTGCCTATAACTCCCAAATGTTTTCAATCAATTCTTGTTTTTTTAACACAGAATGTGTTTTAGCCATGGACTAACTAGCCGAAAATGGAACGCGGGATGGTAACGAAATGTGTGACGGATGATTTTCACGTACAACCGAGTCGTTGCTAGGGAAATGGTACTTCGTCGTTTTTCATCCCACAAAATTCGTTGACCATTCGTTCGAAAGCTCTCGATTTATCCAACAATATTATGTTAACTACTGCGAAGTGCGTGTCCAACAAACTGAGTTATGAGCATGGTTATATAAATAATTGTTTACACACAGGTGATCATTCTCAATAATTGATATTGTGAACATGATTGCAACCGCTTGTTAATTTCTGATGATTTCATTGAGCTTGTGTTTCGATGCTTTGATTCATAGCAGGTGATCTGAGTATTACGAAAACGGTTTGATTTGTGAAGCGGAGGTTAAATAATTTGAATAGGTAATTTCTATGCTTTACACTCTAGGAAGCTGTAATTTCGTATGTAGCCTCTTTAGGACATTTACTTGACGATGCTCAGGGTCCGGATCAGATGTGTGGCTCTTAAAGCTAATTTCTATGCTTTACACTCTAGGAAGCTGTAATTTCGTATGTAGCCTCTTTAGGACATTTACTTGATAAATCGCTCTTGATTTATCACGAATTTATTTCGTATTTTTTTTCGTAGTTTCATACTATAACTATATAAATTGATGTTATAAATGAATAGTAAACAATGACGCTTGTTTGGTTGTCACTTGGTTGCGCGACAACGCAAACACATTCTGTGTTTCAATAATTTCGTCCGAAGTATGTAAATAGAGGTAACCGGGGGTCCAGGGGGCTTGCCCCCTGGCGAGGCGCGGAGCGCCGAGTTTTCTACTAATTCATTTTTATCATTTTCAATTTTTCAACTTAGGGCATAGGTAATAATTTCCTGAGTCCTAAGTGAAAAGTGTAAACTTAAGTGGAAAAGGTTTAAATCAATTTGGAAATGTTACAGGTGAATCCAATTTTATGTAGATTTATAATTGTGTAATGATTTCCACCATCCTTCTTTACTTTTAGTTTGTTGTATATACCAGTTGGTGACAAGGATGCTCCTATTAGTTAGGGTCAAGAGGCACTCATGCCGCTCTTCATTAGTTGAGCGTGGGAATTGCATTTCCTGACGGCGCGTCGGTGCCCCACGTGGTCACACACGTGTCCACCAGCCTTGCAGAAAACTAACCTTCCGACATCCTTTTGAAGGTTGACCGCCTCCTTCTGGAATGCGGCTTCCACGTTGACTCAAAACATCGGCGCCATTTCATTTCAGGTGTTTAGGCTTAGACTTTTTCTGTCGCCGCGGTTTCTTCGAGTCCCCTGCGGTTAACATGTGCTCCCCCCCAAGGGCACATAAGTCCACACACTCTCAAGACACACAAAGGGAATAATGTTGACTCCTTGAACCGACATCCCTTCCTCTAGGTTGAGAGTTGGATCAGTGTACACATCCCTCGATTACCTGTGTGACTGCACTCTATGAATAATAATGTTCTTCGAACACCAATTAACGTGATGATACCATGGCAAATTATATCTACCATCTCAATTCCAATCCTGCCCCTTATCAATATCTTCACTAGCAGTTGTAGTCAGGTGTTATGGTGTCTTCAAAATATTATCTATTTTTGGATTGGGTAGGGAGTTGAGGTCATATTTTTCCATTAGGAGAGTCAGGTATTATATTTATTTTTTTTTGCATTGGTTTAGGATATCCTGCTCAACTGTTACTACGAACCAAATAACTCGCGACGAAGTTGTGGAAACCCATGTCAAAACGAAAGTTTATGAAAAAGCGTTCGTCTATTTTCACGAATAATAAGGGAGTTACAGTGTTGAGTCGACCTCATCTTCAGTAATAAACAATAAAAAGTTATTTTTTACACTGCTCAAGTCACAATTCTCAACCGATTTCGAAATTCTCTCTTTGATCGATCTCAATTTTTGTCTAGTTGTTCAAAAAATGAATAAATAAATTAAATGAAAAAAGTAAATAAATAAAACAGACAAAATAAAAAATAAAAATAAATGAATAAAAAGCATGAAATTCTAAATTCATGATGGAAGAGCGAGAATGGAGGGGGTCAAGCCGAAAAACGTTTTTTTTTTTCGACAAATTTTGACGACGCCTTCCAGGCTACGTTCCCAACCAATTTTCGTGATTCTAATTTCGTTCGATTCCAATTTCAGTCTAGTTGTACGCCATGGGAATTTCGGATTCGCTACCTTGTAATGCATGTATCACTTACCAATATGTTTTATTTGGGTAGCTGTATCCAATTCTTTGGGCAATACTTTTCAGTCTCAAAATTGACATTAATATTATGTATTACATATATTGATATTGACATGATTAACGATCTAGAAAGCAGTAACCTAAGCCGCTCATTTTCGTTACCCAAAGTAACAAAACACAATTTTGTACAAAATTAATTAGCATAATATAAAAGAGTTTCGAGTATCATTATTTTATGATCCATTCTGATGTACAAAACTGGTTGATCTGACCTACGAAAATCGTTTTGGTGGCCTTGAATCGTGGTGTGAATTTATCCAGCTATTCATTCATAACAGGGATTTAGTAGGGTGTATTTTACCATATTATGCGATGGATATGAATGCTTTTCCTCAATTACGATATTGTTTATCTGTCCCAAGTTGTTCAAGAAGGAGAGATTATCTTTCTTTGTTTAGACGAGTTTGCCGCAGTCAGTAGCCTGTGGGTTTTGCTCAATAGACGCACACAGTTTGCAAAACATCAGTTAACATTTTTGTCTGTTATTAGTTATAGACCAAGGAAAAAACTAAGAGGTTTAATTAGTATATGTTCGTACAGAATTATTACTGGCATAAGGTACTGATTCTGGCTCAGAAAGGTTCAAGGGTTTAAAAAATCATCAAGACAAAACATAGTCTAGAACGGTGATTGATACTGAACAGTGCTCAATATTAGCTCATTGATTATCCATTCAGAAAAAACCTTTGTGTAAAAGTTATTCAAAATTTCTGGTGTATGGAGATAATTTTACGTATTCCATAAAGCTTTTTTCATTCTAAGAAGTTGATTTCAAAGCTTGAGAGGGCTCAGTCACAGGCTACCAGAACGCCTCTGATGTGAAAAAAGGAATCACAGACGAGACCCATATTTTGATAACTACGATATTATTATTTATACTACCATATTTTACATTCAATATTTACTAAAATCGGTGAAAAAGGGTCAAAGGTGTTCAAATGAATGAAAAATTGACCAATTATCTAGAAAAATCTATTATTATTATTAAAAAAGATTATTCTTTATAAATAATACTATGCGAATTATGAATTTAAATTTATTCATTTGAACGTGTTGTATTTTTTCCAGTAAAATATGCTCGAATCTGAGTCCTCAGCATGAAATTAAACTCGTGTTACGAGCTGCTGAGTCGGGTCTCGACGTAAGATGTGATGCTAGCAGGCTCGCGTGTGACTTTTGGACACCATTTTTTGCCGTCGAATAGATAACTAAGTACTAGTGGTATATACTACGTATAAAAGTTCTTCTTGCCCTACATTCTTATCCAAAGACCTACGTGATTTTATTTTAAAGATTCAGTATAACCACTTCTCATCACATTCTAAATCTCGTCAGCAACTGGTTGTTCCTTTAAAATAATTGCCCACTTTCATGGTAAGTCTAATTGCTATAAACAAAAGAAGAGAGGTTTGAGTAAATCCGATTAGTTGCATGTGTTCAGCCTACTGTGGTAGGTGACGATACCCATTTATCTAGTCCTTCAAGCCGATCAAGGTGCAGTTTCTGCCCATACAGTTAGTGAAAACATCCCTCTGGAACTCCTGGAGGTGGTTTCTTAGTTCGCTGAAACCTCGCGAGGGAAAATGCAGTTCCTTTGCTGGAACCGCAGGGATTGAACAAGAAGTAGTACTACACACTAGTGATTGGGGCATTTAGTTCCTACCTATCCAAGTTAGTGGATACGTAGTTTCTGTAGAGAAACCCAGAAAAAGTAATGCCATGCCTGACCTATATCAATTGACTTTCTCTCAAAATAAATTCATTACATGGCCCTTCGGAGCAGGGGTCTGCTTGGGTAAGCGTTAGAATAGGGAGTGTGACCCCAAGTGAAGGCAACCTGCCTGGAGGGAGAAGTGTTAAATAATCGTCGAGACCTGCTCCTGAGACCATCTTCTTCAGTTCAAACTCACGCAACAAACAGTTTTCTCTCTTAGAAAGTCTAACTCCACTAGTTTGCACAAGTATTTCTTTTCCTTTTCACTGTTGTTATATATCTGATAGTTCCAATTTTAGTTAATCAGTTCCGGTTCATATTTTGACCTTCTTAATAAAAATATATCTACGGTGTCTTTGTGGTTCGGAGATAGTTAGAACTACTGGCGCCCAATCGATCTGGATATTGAATAGTTAACGCTAAAGTAAATACCGGCTATGGTACCCGTAGTGATCCGTTCAAGTAGGGTAAAACGTCATTTAGGGTTTGATTGGTTCAGAGATTATTATTTACAGAATTTGTAAGTTCACAGAAGTCAAATTCATTTCCCGAATCGGAATGTTCATCCGCACATTGTCACAATAAGTAAGTTACTACCTACGTAAGTAAGGAAAGTGTCATATAGCTGAGAAGGATTCACTATCCTCAGGTTACTCGAAACCTCTACCGAACTGAGCCAATTTCGACACCCACCTATACACAGGTGATGACTCACCCGTCCTTAATTCCCGCACTACTGCGTGAAATACTCCTTTCGAATGAAAGAAAAAAACCGCGTAGGAAGTTTACCACACCCCTCATCAAATCAAAACACCCATTTTTCGTATTCACTTAGCACATTGGAGGTCTCATTTAACTCCTCCACATGATCGTTATTCCCAGCACCGTCTTTTACCAAACCTCTTTTTTCCACAGCTCCGAATCTGAAGAACTCACCAATTAGCTGACGAGTGGGCGCTAACCTGCGAGTCCCACTCAGCAATCAATAGCGCCGGCTTATCTCTCTCTCCCGATTCACTCTGGTTTTTTTCCCTAGAGTGATTTATCCTTCCGGATCGGAGCCATTGTTCAATAAACGCACATAAATCACGGTTCGGTGACCCCCGATCGGGAATTCACAAAATGCTTCCTGATTATATCCGGTATCACTCTACCACAATGTTCGCATGGATGTTCGCGCCGAGCTTGGGCATCAATTAAGGATCAATCCTTCAAAATAATATTTTAATTATTAATTAATTTTGACTGATGAATTATGGCGAGAGCTATTTGAAGTGGTGCAGATTGATAAGAGTCTGTTATTCGGAGGTGATAAAAATTAGTTTAAGAAACTAGGTGTCTGCTTTCGTGTCTCACCCGTGTGTAACAGGTGGAAGAGACACCAGCTCTCTGATGTGCGGTGAATTTTCTACATATATGCGTTTAATGTATTTCACCTTTATGTAAACCGTTGCGTTCAAACCAAAAAGTGGTCAAATTACGAAGAAAACCAAACCTGAGACTGAATTAACTACTTATAAGAATTAGCAATAAGCAATAAGAAACGGAAGAAAGCGAATCGGGAAACTGAAGGAATTAAATTTTAGTATTCAGGAATTAGTCCTAATGGCTTAACCGACGCTTTGCATAGTAGAGACAGAAATTAACGGAATTAATCTTCAAAATAACTAATCAAGAAAGAACAACACTTTCAGGTCAGAATTTTTCAGAACAATGTATTTTTTAGAGAGAAACATTCAGTCGAGAAATAAATCATATAAAAAAATAGTTGAAAATGGGTGTAGGGCCGGTTTACCAATCACATTTATCCAATGGATAAGGGGGATTTATCTGAAGGTTAGAGTTATCCTCCAGATAACACAATATGGGGTGTTTATCCATCCCTAGATAAACCTTATCTGGTTATCTGGTCTGTCTATTTATCTGGTCCCTGGACGGCTGGATAACTATTATAACTTGAGGTTAATGAGATATCTAGAGCTTTCTAATTTCAAACAAGTTTATTTATTTACGAAAATCTTATTTGTCTTTATTTTTGGGATTTATCTGAAGGTTAGAGTTATCCTCCAGATAACACAATATGGGGTGTTTATCCATCCCTAGATAAACCTAATCTGGTTATCTGGTCTGTCTATTTATCTGGTCCCTGGACGGCTGGATACCTATTATAACTGGAGGTTAATGAGATATCTAGAGCTTTCTAATTTCAAACAAGTTTATTTATTTACGAAAATCTTATTTGTCTTTATTTTTGTAAATTCCAATGGATATATTTGGGGATTTGTCTTCAAACAGCAGCATCCCGTTCAAACGTCCGTTCAAACGTCCCCTCCAATCATTTCTTTTGAAGCAATAGACCGCATTGACTCAGGAATCCTATCTAGGACTACCTTAGAGTTACTTGCCCAGTTACATATAACAAAACCACCCTTAGCATGTACTTCTACGGCGAAGATTCTATCGTAGCATAATTCATTGAATGGCTAGCTCTGGATCCTTCTTCAACCACTTTTCAAGCGAACGCAGTCTGTTTTCAGCGAGGTTCCGAAAGAATGTTTGCAGACCGTGATGTGTTAGATCACAGATAAGATTTCCTGGTTAGCACCTTGTACTTAAGAATAAAATGCAGGGAACGAGTGCCTGGGTTTTAAACATTTAAAACACAATTTTTTAATTCTGACATAATCCCATTTTCTTTCGATTGGAGTCTTTATCCATTTCCCACATTCTGGCAGGTAATGTTCTTTCTCGTTACAATAGCGACACAATCTAAAACTATTCCTAGGGGGTACCCTCTTGTTCTTATCTCCCTCAATATTTTTATTGAGGTTCTGGTTGGGCGAAGATACCGCTCTTTACTTTGAATATCACAGGCTACTTAAAGTGGAACATGTGAAAATAAAGCGTTGTTTAGTTAGTTACTAAACAAATTAATAATGGGAAATTTGATTTCTAAAAATAAAGACAAAATTATGAAAGATTGAAATTAAGTCCACAACTTACTGATCACAATGATTCATTCATAATAATTCAGATTGCAATGTCGCAATTCGTATATGTATTTCTCTCTCTAGAAATAAAGCAAATAGCAAATGGCAGAAATGTGGTGGTTTCTTATTTGCCGAGCTTGATAGCATGATGACACTGTTGTGTTGTAGACGTCAGACCCGGCTTCTTCAATAGTCAATCTATGAAGAAAATGTAGGTCCTACACCCCTCTGTGGTAGCTCCATGAGTAAATCGCCCTTATTTTGTCGCCTACGGACACCAATGTGGATGCTAACGGCGCTATCTGCCAGACAGCATTTATCGGAGGGATAATTTTATCCGCTAGGTATTTCAGCATTGATAAACGACTCACATTCTTTATCTGGGGTATAGCGCTATACTCAGTATAGCTATCCTGCAGTTAATGTAGATAATTGAGAGAATCATCTGGCCGAGACACAAATTTAAAAGAAATAAACGACCTAATTAAGTTAGCTGAAGGTAACAGAAGCAAAAGATGAAATATACATAATTTTCAACCGTGGGCGTGAAAACATTCTGTTATTCGTATAAACGGAATGGTTGAGATGTAGTTTAATATTAGTGAATTCGTGGTTTCCTAAAATGGAAGTGAAAAAATAACATTCTCGTGCAGAACTCTGCCGCTACATTTCGGTATCACGTACGACTTATCAACGGAGGCCTTAGGTATTCCAGAGATGTCAGTAGAAGTCACAAACAGCGGCTCGGGCGTGGTATCTCTAGTTGTTATTGTAACTACCTCTTGAAATATAGCGGCGTCCGTCCTTCAAGGAGAAAACACGAGAATTTTAGTTGGAGCGCCAACGATAAATTCTCCGTGGCGTTTTAATCAGGAGATTTCCCGGTAGTCCGGCCTTGGCCGGTTGAGAGAAGAGATTTCTCACTTTGTGAAACTCTGTTTTTCTTCGTTAGGTCCATAACGTACTTGTGTGCCGTCCAAGTTTCGTTCATTGCTGAAAAGATTCTCTATTCTCTCTGTCAAATATCCAAAATAGCGGGCTTCATTTCTGAAAATACATGGTTAAAGAAGTCTCGTCATGAAATTAGAATACTGTTGTTGCCACTTTGCGGTTTTCAGAATGAATTCAGTTTCACATTAAATGCGAAACAATAGCTTTGTTATCCCGTCAGTATAATTATTATCAACATTCCCTGGAAACCCGGACATAGCTCCATTATAAACTGGGGCTTCTCTGAACGATCAATACAAAAACCATGGAAAAATGCTGCACGATCAATATGAAATTGAAAGAATGAATACAGACAAAAGAAAGGCAGCTCTGATCTGTTTCTTCAGATCTCTAAAATGTAGTGACATTTTTTTCACAACTGAAGGGGGTTTTAAAACCAGTATGAGTTGGTTGGTAAAACAACCAAGGCCACCTTAGTCTTTGTACACCATTGCTACGGCGACTCATAATAAATGAGTCTATTGAAATTTCATTAACTAGTACCTATCTAACTAAAATTGCTAAATTATTAACAACTTGACGTCACACAGGGCAGGAGGGTCTTGGTGTGGCGGAAAGCGTGCGGTGATGTCACTAGTGAGTGAAACTTTAAAAATCACCGAATCTACGAGTCGTAGGAAAGGACGGGTGATGTTAAATTTCATAGAATGGAATCTATTTTCATTAAAAATATAAAATGAATACGTATTTAACACTGATTTCTATCATTAATATTAGCTTCGTTCTTAGTGCGCGTTCTGACAGTTCTTGGAATCGTCAGAACTGGGACGGAAAAATCCGGGGCGTTCCGGAACTTGTGGAATCGCTTTCTCCACTTCGAACGATTTCAGAACTTGGAAGTGGAAAAACTTGTGTTGTTGTTTGTAACAAACTCTTCGTCGTCGAACCTTGGCACAATTTCGTCGAAAAAATTCGAGTTTTGTGGATGTAGACTAGATCCAACTACAACTTCAATCTCGTCCTCATCGTCTACAAACTATGAAACTTCACCACCATCGTCGAAACTATCGCTTTCCGAAATTGACGAGCTACTAGTTGACGTTGAGCGAACAACAGAACAAAGCGAAATTTTACAGGGAAAATTACAGGGATCACTCGGCTACCAAAGCCGAAGAGAGCGTATTGTGTACTCCACGAGCTCCGAAAAATTATGAAGTGCGCATGCTTTAAGTACGTCCTTGTGTTTGAGTTCTGACAGTTCCTAAAAAAATCGGGGAGTGTTGGAACCGTTCGGAACTGGGTACGCAAAACACTTGCGTTCTCCGTGCGTTCCTGTGTTCTCGGGGTTCCGGAACTGGGCGTTCTGCACTGCGAACGACAAAACTCAACTGCGCTTGCCCAGAATCGTTCCGAACTGGCAGAACGCACACTGAGCACGAAGCTAATAACAGACATATGCAGGCGATGACATGGTTTTATAATATACACATCATTGAGTCAATAACCTCCTACGGCTAAAACACATGTTGCTTTTAAACTTTCAGTAAATGGAGAACTTCACTCTTAACTGAGCTCTCCGATCAAATTCAAAAGTCATGTATTTTCTCAAGCCGCCCTGTCGGGTTGGGGGTTTAACTTGAGAAATGATGTAGATACGAGATACTCGTATGCTAATTTGTGATGGTGGCAATCTGGCAGTTCTTTACAACCCGATCTCAATGTAAGTTGTGATGTTTAGTACAACCCTCAGCTCCGATTATAAGGCGGTGAGAACGGTTTAGTAGTTCTTGAATTTAGTTCGCTAGGGAGTCCGCTGCAAACAAGCAGAGAACTTCACAGGAGCCATAAACACTCTCAAGGGTATTGCATAGATGTTGAGAAAATAATTCGAAACCTCGTACATAATAATAATCTGACTTTTCATATTTAGATAAAGTTGGAGAACTAATTCAAACTTGTTGATGAAATGCATATTTTTACCTCCTGTCACCACCTGTTACCTAAATAATGGACAAAAAGTCTGCCAAGTTGGGTGTGGCACATATCTTTCTAGTTTACCTATCATCTTCTTCCAACTATCATCCAAATTTAAGCGAACTCGAACGACTAGCGGGTGAAAAGATGGAACGTGATGGAACTTACGCTAGCGCATGCGCAGAATGAAGTATTGATTTGGCAGCAATGAAACTAGTAGGGGACCATCTACAACCTAACCCGCGCATTCTCTGACAATTTTATAGAAATCGGATGAAAAGAGTGAAAATTAAGGTCGTTACAAGGATTTAACATAGGCGCATGCGCAGTAGTTATTAATGATACAATCATGTTGAAATTGATATGGGATGATCAAATCGTCATCCCCCAACTAACACTCAAATTTGAGCTACATCGGACGACTAGGGCGTGACAAAATGGAGCATAATGAAATTTACGTTTGCGCATGCGCAGAGTGAAGTATTAATTTGGCAACAATGAAACTAACAGGGGACCGTCTACCCCATAGCCCGCACATTCCCTGAAAATTTCATCCAGATCAGATAAAAACTGTGGAAAATAAGCTTGTTACAAGGATTTTATAGTGGCGCATGCGCAGTAGTTATTATTGATACAATCGTTGAAATCGATGTAATGATCAAGTTGTCATCCCCCAACTATCATCAAAATTCGAGCGAGATCGAACGACTAGGGCGTGAGAAAATGATGCTTGGTAGAATTTACATTTGCGTCTGCGCAGAGTGAGGTATTGAGTCAAGAACGATGAAACTGATAGGAGACCATCTACTAGTACCTCCTAGCCCACATATTCCCTGAAAATTTCATCCAAATCGGATGAAAACTGTGGAAAATAAGCTTGTTAAAATGATTTGTGGGGACACGACAGACAGACAGACAGATAGACACACACACACACACACACACACACACACACATCAATGTTGTTCAGAATGGTCTAAAACGTAAATGCGAGAGGAATTTTTGATTTTAGAGACCAACAAAATGTTTCCCCCAAAAGTGAAAACTATGCCTCCGCTACCTTTACGTAGACTCGGAAGCAATAAAACACTCAATAAATTGATTCATTAAAAATAGCGTGAAATATCACTCTAAATATTTGCTACTTGTATTATTCTTAACAGATTACGTACATTATTGTAAATCTGTAATACAGTTTCCGGGTAGGTAGATCTCTTCAATTTCAGTTATTTATTTATCAAGAGATGAAGAACACGTGTAAGATTCTGCGTAGCCAATTACGAGACCGCTCTCTGACAGCAGCACCTGCTATCGCATGTCGATAATCTAACGAGATTTCCTGACGGAATCAACGCTGATGGAGCTAATCAGACCCTCCATACCGTGCCATATCGCAGTCTCGCAAGATTAAATTTCAAGAGTAACGAACTCGATCGAACGTTCCTACTGAACTCCTAAATCTTAAATCGGTCTGTGCGTGTTTTAAATAAATGAAGCTTAGAAGCTCCAAGGAGTTCCTCGGTTGTTTTACACTCAACACTTGTTTTAATGGTGGAAGGTTATTGACGCCACATTGTGTGTATTCTAATGTCATTGTCTGCATAGCTCCGTTATTATTGATGAAAGAAATATGAGTTAAATACGTATTCATATTATGTTTTTAAATGAAAATGGATTCCATTCTAAGAAATTCAACACCATTCGTACTTTCCTACGATGAGTAGTTTTCTTTCTACGATTTTTCAAAGTTTCCGTGACTTGGGACGTTACACTAGGCAGCGAGGTCTTGCCCTAGCGAGAAGGGTGCGATGGCAACCAGTGAGTGAAACTTTAAAAATCATGGAAAGATAACTAACCGCAGGAGAGTGCGATTAATGTCAAACTTCTTAATATGGAATCTGCTTCCACTTGAAAATAATTCAAATTCCTTTTTCGCGCCAATGGATAACACTCATTAGTGAAGCCAAACATTATCTTAGATGCACCTGTACGCTATTATTGACCGAGTGTTTACTCTTTCGGTTGAGAACATTCGAAGGATCGATTCTCCAACTGATTCCCAATATAGGATTTTTTTTTTACTAGGAGTTTAAATCTCTCTCTCTCTCTCCCTCTCTCCCCCCCTCTCTCTCTCACTCTATCTCTTCTCTCTCTCTCTCTCTCTCTCTCTCTCTCTCTCTATATATATATATATATATATACTCTGTTTTAAATATAGAAAGAATTTCACAAATATATAGAGGAATGAAAGGAACTGATATTTCGATTTTAGATCTTTGTCACAGAAATTAAAAAAATAACAGTCATTCTTGATGTCTTGGAAATTTCATCTGAGTCAATGTCTATCGTTACTCATTTAAAAAAAAAAAAAAAAAAAAAAAAAAAAAAAAAAAAAAAAAAAAATCTGTTGTTTTCTGGGTTTGATGGTGATGGCTAATCATTGAGACCCGGGACGATTAGCGCCTAGTGCTCACCTAAAAGCTTTCTTGCTTTGTTGTAGTTGCCGGTCATTTGCCTGTTTTGGCATCATCTGTAGTACCTGCACTCCATAGCACTCGTCAAAAGATGCCCCATGACATTCGGAATGCATTTGGACCGGACGAGGGCGTGGTGGGTGAATTGATCCCCTATGGTTGTTCATGCGTAAATTCAACGTAGTGGCTTTTCCAACGTAGAAAGCTGGTCCTCCATCCGAAAACTTTTTATATACCAGTTGATACACAAACACTGCTGTCTGCTGTTCCCCGATATCGATATGTGTGGTTGGTGTGAGCAGAGGTAAAGTTACGGTCCTGTATATCATCAAATTGCACAACTTACACCTTGCACGTCCACATGGGTGTAAACCGGCTTGCTGTGTCTGTGGGGGGTGTGATCAAGGATGCTGAATTGGGAATTCAATCAGTGCTATCGGCTTAAAGTGATAATAAGTTACCAGTTAAAGTGTCACTGTCCAGCTTCATATCACTGAGCAGGCACATTTATGGGTCTTGGGGGCACTATATTCACCTGGCCTCAACCGATCAACATCTGACCATCGCCGAATCCATTTTTTTTTTTTAATTTTTTAAATTTTTAATTGTTCTAAGATTGTTTATTTATTTATTCTATGTTTCCTCATTTATGTTATTTTTTACCTCTACTCATTTTCTATTTTTACTTTTTCAATTTGATCAAGTGAGACTCCAACTCCCTCCTAGTCACCAATAATGTTAGCACCGTGTTGCTTAAGTACTAATTTCAATGAAGCCATCCTGCAAGACTAGGAGAATTAGTTGATTGACGACGATGAACGAAACGTCTCATGGTGAGTCTCACTTTTGTGAATTTATTGTGTGTAAAAATCTAAATATATATATATATATATATATATATACTTATATATACAAAGGTTTATTATTATAAACGTTACCAATGAATATACTACGAAAGTGAAACGGAACCAGTAATTGAATCTGAATTGTTGATTAAGCTTCCTCTGAAATTGTTTGTTTGTCCATAGTACGAACTCATCAAAATAATGAGTAAATTGAATTCCTGTGTTGTTTCGTCCGATTTCATTAGGTAAACGCTAAATTAAGATCGCCTCCATTGTCCGGTAAAAAAGAAGGCTCTGGCCTCGTGGGCTGGGAATCCCTCGTAATTACAGCACTGGCCGGATTGTGCCGGATGATTGCAGTGGGTTGTCAGTGGGTTTTCTGTCGAGAATTACCGGGCCAGAGGGAGCTGTCAGGTGCAATCTCTTCCGTCATTCGCGGAATAAAATGTAGTTAGTCTCCACCCATCGGATGGAATTCAATCAACATTTGATCCCTCCATCTATCTCCAGTTGGAAGATCCGACAAACAGCGTTGTGAAATGGAAACTGGAGTTGTTTATTGCGACTGTAATATAAATTTGACGAGCTGCACTCCTTCATAATATTCCGACAATGTAAGTATTACTAATACGATTCGTTTTTCAACAACGTCATTGATAATTGACAGATAAATTTCTCAGAAATTTGTTTAGTTAATAGTGATATTCCAAAATATTACAAAACAAGTAGATCAGTGCTCACGAAGTGAGTCGCATGGTAGCGCATTTTCTTGTAAGGAGATCCTCGTGATAGGTTCAGCCGCTTCGTGCGTTTAATAGGAGGCACAATGGCTTTGGAGCTCACTCAGCTGATCAATGACCTCTCATGCGTCTTCAATGCTCTCCCTTGAGCCTCTCTCAAATTTCAACTTCCTGTGTTGATTAGTTGACAAGGGGCCGTTGAGCTCACTCAGCTGATCAATGGCCCACAGTCGTCTTCACCATTCTCCCTTGAGCCTCCCCCTCAAATTTCAGCTTCCTGAATCGAATAGGAGACAAAATGGCATTGGAGTTCACTCAGCTGATCAATGGCCTCTCATGCGGCAGCGGCCCCTGATACATTTTTATCCTCGTCATGTTACAGATTACATCCATACCAAGTTTAATCAAAATTCGACGTCGGGAAGTGGCATTTAAAACGATTTTAAGAGGACATACATACATCCATACATCAATGGACAAATTGAACGCAATAGCTCATTTTTCCTTTTTTAAAAGAAAATGCGCTAAAAAGTTCCAGTCGTACAGCAAGACCGTATAAGCAAATTTTCGAGAATCATCGTACGGTATAATGTTGAATTATTTAGAAAATGCAGAACTTTACGTATAAAGGAATAATTTTTAGCTACCAATGTTATGAAAAAAAAACTTGTCCTAAATAATTTTCGGCAATTAAAAAAATATTTTGGAATTCTTTTTTTTTTGCAGTTTTCTCTATTTTTCGGAAAATATTAATGAAATTTGAGTTAATTTTTCAACATAGATTTCTGTATAAATCTTTCTAACGTCCTAGTTAATTGTTATTAAACTTAAAAAAAAAATAAAATTCTGTCAAATAATATAAATCAAAAGTAATGCATTGCAATCATTCTAAATTTTTTTTTTTTTACCTTTGCTACAGTTTATTTTCCAAGATAAATCGACAAAATTAAACTAATGTGATTGCAAGTAGTCATTAATTGAACGACTGAACTTCGCTGCCATTCATTATTCGATCAAATAGTTTTCAATATTATACATGTCAACTTATCAACTCTCAGTCATGAAAAATCATTCCACAGTTTGCGTACAAATTTATCATTGAATGGCGACACATACAGCTGATTACATAAGTAAATTATCTATACAGAATACGTACCTACCGTACATTTGGAGAAAAATTGTAAAACGCATAAATTAATCTCTGATTGCGGTAGACCAAATTTTGAAGGATAAACCGTGTTAAAACTGTTCAAACTCAAACTTCCCTTCATGAGGTTTTCCTTGTTTACAGTACTAAGTAGATGATCAATTTTCACACTCCATAGCTTTAAGCTTAATTTAAATTGTACCCAATTTGTCAAAATATGTTGAATTCGGACGGAATTTCATTATTATTTAAATCTTGGTGGCTTCTATTTCCCATCCTCTTTGGACTAAACTAAACAATATTTTATTTGGCTCAACTATTGCGCAATCGCTAACTTGAAAATATTCGACCGAATCTGATGAAAATTTCAGAGGCTTGTTGAAGGTTTCCTTTCATAGTAGCGTGTGCGCATGCGCAAGTAAAATACAAGATTCAATCCAAAGTTTTTATCAGCAGGTAATTTTTTATCTTTTTTTGAATGACCACTACCAGGAGTTGAGTGGGTCAGTCCCATTATAGTACCTTATAAATATCATTGCTACTGGACTGTGAGTGTATTACTTTCAAAAACTGTGATGCATTTTGTCAACAACGAATTTTGGATATCTAACTAACGAGGATTTATTGAAAATATTTTTATAGTGACAATCAGGTTGACAAGGTGTTTATATAGTCATGTCGAGTAACAGGACAATCGTAGTTTAAGGGTTTCGCATTCGGAACAGGCCATTCTTAGCTCATAAGCTCATAAATAACCATAGCTCCATTTTGAAAATCAGTTGTCTTGTACTAGTCAAGGCAATAGAAAATAAGTATGAGCTTAGTAACCTGCTGCGTTACCGATGCTATACGATGTGACGTCCAGTCACGAGTCCGGATAAAAACTAATTTCCATTGCATGCGAGACGGCGATAGAAGAGGAAATGACGACTTGTTAACTCTGATAGCCGTCATCGATGTATTACGCGCTAATCGTAAATTCATTTATGAGAATGTCTCTGAACTGAGAACGTTATTGGTCATTCGATTGTGCTATGAATGAGTCGACCCTAATTGATTGATTTCAATTGGGAACATTTATGTCCATTTGAATCCTCCGCGTCTCCAATCGTTTCGGAAAATGATTCGTTCTGTTCCTGATAGTGTTTAGTGTCACGACCAATAGAGATAGGGAATTACCGGCATTTGCCACTGCTGGCAGATTTGGGACGCCTCATAATCTGCTGTCAAAGCAAATTACGCACTACTAGATAAAATTCTTTCCCGCGGAGTCTACCATCATAGCGGAAGTATTTTGATCACTTTTGTTTTTTTATTTTACTCCAAAATCGAAATATTTCAAAACTTCAGCATAATTGACCAATTTTTCGAGTTAGGCTGCGAGTCCTAAAATTTTCTTTGCGATCACGTCACACGGCTGTCCCCTCAGTTTTATTCACAACTATTCTTTGAAAATTCGATTAATTAGCCATGCTGCATGACTGAGTAGGTACTTTTTCCTCATCACCACTACTACGAATCGTGAGCTTTTTAATTCAGTTATGGAAGTGTTTATTGAATAAAAGCAGTAAGGTTTGATTGCGCTGAAAAATAGTTGCGCTTAATTTACTGGTTCCAATTTGAAACATCTGCCCCTTCTAGATTCTCAGTCCCCGATCGTTAAAAAAAAGTAATGCGTTTCGTTCCTCATTCCGAACACGACCTCGAATAACAATTTCGAAATCACCTGTTTCGCTCCCGGCCAATATTGTGTCGTACTTTCCTAGTGCCTTTAGGATTCTCGGGGGAAACATTGGTATGCGAGGCTGAGCTCAAGCAATAGCGTGCTTTGCCATCTAATCTCCGCTGAACTTAGTTATGTTCGGAGTTAACCGGTAGTTTTCGGTACCCATGGGAAGGTTAGTTATAATTACACAATATCTATATAATTAAATATCGTAAACACCCGAGAAAAAGGAGTGAGGAATAGAAAAATAGGTAAATAAGGTACACATGAAACTCTATTATCTGAGCCTAATTTACCCGAGCTTTCAATTTTTTTTTCAAATGCACATAGATGCAGCCCGCAATATCGCAAATGGTATGTGTGCTTCCTAGACGTCGAGCTTTCAATTAACCGAGGATGAAATGGGATTCGTTTATTTATTGATTTATAATACGGGCATAGCCCAATACAAAATTGATGTATATTTAATGATACAATGTAGGCGAGGTGTTACGTGAAAATGAAAGTGTCTCTGCTATCATCAATCGGTGGTGTTTCAGATTTCAGCGGGAGTTCTCCTGATTTTTTCTGAAGTTTCTGAAGAAGTTTTTTTCTTCTTTTTTCTTCATTATCTTTCGCCTTACTCATATTTATTTACAATGCATTTACAATTTATGTTACGTAATTGCTTCCGAGTCTGTCTGTAGGTCGCGGTAGTAGATTCCTATTGTTTTTACGTTCCTGGGATAACTTTTTTTCTTCAAAATCGAAATTTCCACTCGAATTCTACATGTTGGAGCATACTGAACAATTTTGGTTTCGTTTCTGCCTATTTGTCTGTGTATACATATATGTGTGTGTGTGTGTGTGTGTGCGCGTGCGTGTGTGTGAGTGCACATGTCCTCTACATAGAGCAAAAAGTAAAATAATAGCCATGTTCCAGTGTCAAGGCTAAAATAAAGCCGTTTGAATAGACAACGGAGTCAGTGCACAATGTCTCCTAACAGTCACTCAATATTTTCCATAATATGCTAATAGTAATACCAATTGCTCAGTGTTCGAAACTGTGCAAATCCCTAGTGTGTGTCGGGTGTGTGTGTGTGTGTGTGTCATTTACGTGCGTGTGTCTTCTTGCGCGCGCGCGTGTGTGTATGTGGTTTCTTCGTCTGGCAGCAGTTGTTGTGGTGTGACCGACCAACATCTCAACTGCTCCATAACCCAGCTGATCATCTGAGTTCGCTCACTTATATAATTCATAAACGGGATTTCTTTCTGTATATTAAATACAATAAGCTTCTTTAGCTTCTAAAATTATTATTATAATTTTAATAATTCTAAAGAATATAATTCTTCTTATTCTTCTTATAATTCTTCTTCTTCTTCTGAAAATAATTTTAATAATTCAAAAAAATATTAATAAGCTTCTTTGGCTTCTTACATTAAATATATAAGCTACTATATAGCTTTCAAGAAATATTAAAGGCCTGAAAGCCTTTCTTCATATAATTATTTCCCGTGACTATTTTTGAACCTGCCGATCTACAAAATTTTTTGTTTTCGTTTTGACATTTTTGGAAATTTTTTCAACATTCAAATACTATAAACCGTGAAACTGTGGGGTCCTGAGCTGTAAAGCTGTGAACCCTTTTTAGGAGGCTGTAAAGTTGTGATCATTTACCAGATATACATGGGGCTTTTAATAATTATAGACCAATGATCTGCGTGGATATCTAATACAGAAATAATTAACCGTTGTGTGATAATTTGCTGCTTTTTTTACTGGTGAATTCGGGAAATTCTGCTGAATAGGTACCTACATTTTCGGAAATGGGAATATTCGAACTAAAATTTTAAAAATTTACCCCAGGAGTAGAACTACTCTCAGAATTTGTAATGAAAAGCTGAAGAGACGTTTAAACTTGTTCGAATGGACTTGCTCCAAAACTCCTCCAGCTGCGATGATGGTTTTGATTTCATAACGGTGGATGAAGAACAAGTTTCCAAGCCACACACGGAGTTCATCTCATTTCTAATTCATACTTCCCAACGGAATGTCGATTCATGCCAAGAGGAGATTTCAATGATGGTAATACTGTTCATACCACTGTTTTGTAATTGTTTGGGATCCCATTCTTTGAATTAGGTATGGGGAAAATAATGCGCGTTTCAATTTTAGGAGTTTACATTAGCATTTTTAGAGATCGCGGTGCTCTCCGCCATGATTTTTGAATTGCCAGGTAGCATTGGATTGTCTACAATCCACTTATGGTCGTGCGCGAGTTAAAAAATGTTCGTCTCCCAAAATAAAATGTTTTTAATGTGTTGTGAATATACATTTTTGATATGTTCAGACTGACAAAGTTAGCTCTAATTAATAGTAAACTGATGAGAAGATGGAGGGAATGGGGTAGGATGTTGAGATTGGATCACCTCGGCGACAGAGACTATCACCGCATAATATAGGAATGTGAGGTTTGGCGACAACTGACCAATTCTACATTTCTTAATTTGGACCGCTCAGATTATTAAAAATAACTTTACAAGTATAGCATTTCTGACTTTAATGATTTTTTAACGAATATTTGTAGAAAATTAATTTATTGAAATGTCTCCAAAAATTTTAAAATAAAAATTTTTGAAAAATTCCTTCAAGGAAATCTGTTTTGAGGTAACCTGAAACGATTCCTGAAGTTTGCATTTTTTCATATGAATATGTATAATTGTGTATTTTAGACGATAACTCTCCTTAGGATTGAACTAAAAATTCCTTTCTTGAGCAAAGAAATCAAGCTTTCCAAAAGAAAGGATAAGTTCGTCTACCAGCACCTTCTGAGCCCATTGAATTGGTTAAATGTCAAAAATATGCTTTAAAAAAAGGAGTTTCAGTCAAGCAGCATGATCGTATGAGCAAATTTCTTTAAACTACCTATCGTACTGTAATAATAATTATGAAAGTGTATCGCAATTTGAGTCTTATGAAATCGTTAAAAAGCAATTTTATAGCAATGAAACTCAAACTAAATAAAATCTGGCAAATCCAAAAATATTCTTGATTTTTCATTTTTTTGCTGTTTTTTAGATTTTTTAAATAAAATATTGATGAAATTCAAGTACGTATACGTTAGTATATGTTAGCTCCCCATAAGAGGATCTTTACTGGACCTGGATTGTGGAAAGATCTGTTGGGAGGTTTATCGTTCAAACCTTGCGCTCCCTCGTGTTTTAACGCTTCGATAGCTGAGTAGCCAGCAACGTGGCCTGTCATGCGATTCTCCACGGGGTAGAGATTTTTACCATCACACGAGCAATAATAATTTATTTAGTTTGTTTAGTTGCCGTAATTTCATGTTTACTTTTGGTAGTTGCCCACGTTCATGTAGTTATATTAAGGAAGTGTACCATAGACTCCGTTCAATAATTGTTTACTCTTGTAGAACATTCCAGCATGCTACCCTCCAGCGAACTACACATGTGTAATTTATTTTCATGACATAGGCATACATAATACTGTAAATCTTGTGACATGAATATATGAGTGTTAAAACGTCTGTCAAGTTGGTTGTGGCACAAAGCTTCCTTGTGTCCGTAACGTGAATGTAGATCACTGAAATTTTTCAAATGTACTTCAAAGATTTCTTGGAGGGAAACTATGGAGTTAGAGCAAAATCGGACAATTAGGTAATAAGAAAACGATGCTTAATATATGTTAGGTGATATGTTTCCATATGCGCAAAATTACATCGACTATCATTTTTCGTTTCTTAATTGAATAGTTATGACATTTCACGCTCCTTCTTGATTTACTCATTTCCGCTTTGTAATTTTTCAAGATAATTTAAAACATTTCAACGATCTATACAGGTTGTCCAACGAGACGTTGACCCCCCTGTTAAAATCGTTATTTGTGGATCAAAAAAAAAAAAAAAAAATTTTTTTTTTTCTTTACTAAAAGTGTAGCTTTTCATCCACCAGATGTGGTTTTTTTAATTTAAAAAATGAAGGACTTTTTTATTTCCTTTCTGCCTTAGCCGATCCCCAGCCCGGTTGAAAAAAGAGGAGGGAAATAGAGAGGGAGAGAGAGAGAAAAAAAAAAAAAAAAAAAAAAAATCAACACACACTTCGGGAGACTATTAATCGATTAGAATTCTGATCGATTAAAATGGTCTGTAAAAGCGTTAACATTCAGTCAAATGAAAAAACGGATAGCACCACGTGACTCAGCGTCGAAAAATAATGAAATTTCATGTGTCACACTTGTGTACTTCGTACATCCGAATTTCGGCGCAACCATAGGTTTGCGCAACTTTGAGCGCTCGCTGAATGGGTTGCGCGTGGCCGAAAAAATCGAATGAGGGGTCAAATCTTCATGAAATTGTGTGTAGAATCCGAATATGGAATAAAAAAGGGGGGTTCCCATTTGAAAAAAACAAAGTTGATGTTTGGTCGCGCATGGCTGCGCAATTGTATTCAGTCATTTCTTTTTGATCCACAAATAGAGATTTTAACAGGGGGGTCAACGTCTCGTTGGACACCCTGTATATATATACATGTTAGGTAAACGAGGAAGCTATGCTCCACACTCAACTTGCCAGACGGTTTTAGACTACTATCATTGCAATCAAAACAAAAACTGTGTACTTACTGACAATAACACATAAGGTATCCGGGTAACCATGTAGTTTCTCCAACTCCTGAGCAATAATCCCTCTCTTCTTTTAACAACGCTTTTGCAACTGTTTTCCCTCCGTCTCTACTGAGTAGTTTTTTACTGGATGCTTTGATCGGCAAGCTCTTGCCTCCTTTCACCGGATCTCGTCTCTCCCCCTCTTTCCAGCACCCTTTCTGTATTTCCTACCTACAGTGCTGTATGAAAAACTCTTCCCCCAGTTTCCCACAGTGTTTTCCTTGTTTCAGCGGTTTCCAACGTTTCACTATATTTGGGTATAATATTTAATGTGTCACCGTTAATGTGTGAAATCAGTTTGTATATAAAATAACTAGTTAGTATATAAAATAACTAGTTGTTATATAGAATAACTATACACTCATATAACGAGACCTCCGAACTGTACACATCAATTTGACCTACATGTCCAACTAATCTGAATTTTTACTAAGGGATTTACTACTTATGTTATGTATTCCTGAGATTCGAGCTTGCGAGTATCCAGACCAGCAAACTTTACGCATAGCAACCTTTTTTTAAAGGTGCGATCAACTGCGCATAATTCTAGCTTAGTTATTTTATAGATTAACTGAATTACTCACGCTAACGGTAACATGTATACTTATTTCTTGTTTAGTATCAATTGCTGTAACTTCCTTTTCTTTTTTTGATGCGGCATCAAATACTTTAAACATTACACTGTTAATCATCACATCAAAAATGAAATATTATGCCACAAATATGAAAGCTATAAATCGTTGTTCATAAATATAAGCTCAGAAGTAAAGGAAAGGAATCTGGAAAGGAATTTTTTTCAGTATTGAATTGTCATAACTGGGCTCCTTTTGGAAATTTCGTTGGTACTGCGGAAACGAAATGGATTAAATATTATACCTACCTTTCGGAGGGTCTATAATCTCTTCGAGACGATCATTGAAGAAATTGAAAATGGCCCCTTTTTATTATGGAAGTTATTGTTACCAGCCTTTTCCTGACTGTATACGTAATGAAGTCGAGCAATCAGCTCGTTCAAATTATCGATATGTTTATATTCTATAGGATTTTCATTAAACTCTAACACCCCTGATCCATCATGTTCAGTTATGTTCTCATCATTGTATTTTTTCCATATACGCTTAGCTAGAGCGTTTTTTCCATATACGCTTGGTTTAGACATGTCCATTTATCACCTTTGTTAGGCTTTGGCTTTTTGGATATTTGGGTATTTCTAAAAAAGAATAATTGGTGTTTCGAATAAATAAAAAATACAAAAATCTTGCAAAGTCATATGCTGAATGAATTAGACTTTTTTTTGTTCGTCTTGGTACATTCATAATAACAGACTATTCTTTGATGGTTTCCCATCTTGATTTACGTTCTCGATCGAGTGTGACAGCGAATTCCAAATAAACAAACCTGTGACCCAGCCTTCTCAATTCGAGGACACCAGTAAATTACCTACTGTTTCACTTCCGTGTCACCCTCTAACTCAAAAATTTGAATCTCCCGTCATGAAAAATGTAACAGTACCTGACAATGTGGACCCGAACCGTCAAAATAAAAGGAGCGTTGATTGCTATTCATAAACACCAAGCTGGAGAGTTGTGACTCGAAAAAGAACTCGGGGCCCCACCTTCTGTAAAACAGTTTTTTGATTTACTGTCATGTTAATGATGGTTTTGTTCATTAGCATGACATTTACATATTAATTGCCGCCCTGAAACGCTACCGTCTTCCTCGCTCAGTCCCGTGATTTTCTTAATAATACGTCATGAGACATCACTCTAGCACGGGTCCTTCATTAAAGGCAAACCGAGATCTTGGAGAATTATACGGTAATTTCTATTCATGAAAAATGACCTGAAGCGGTTTACGATTATTACGAAGTCTGTATTACAAGTCAGTGTTGGGGTGTCGGCCCAATCTGGTGTATATTGTAATTACGATAATGTGTCAATGATGAGCTATGGGATAATTGCGTTTCAATATTACTCAATAACCTACACATTCAACACAAATACTTAGGTAGGTAGAAATGTTAGGTTTTATCTACCTATATTCAATTAATTTCAATTGCATTAACAAATACCTACACTATCCATATGAGTTTACAGATCTGACGAGACTTTAAAAAGAAGGCCTTTCTGTCCTCAAATTGGTTTTTTATTAATCTCCAACGTTTCTCTCTAGGAACTGGGGCTTCTTCCGGGAGACGAAAATTAAATTCAAAATTCTAAGATATCTACTTATAATTTTCTTTTTGTGATAAAAAATCGAATTTAAAGTTATCAGTTTATGAAAATTAAATTTAAAATTGTTTCTGTTTACGTACTTAGGTAACAATGGTTTTCCGAACGTTTTGCCCAGTTCACTGGTGACGGTAATTGTAAATTTAAAGTCCCTCAATCAAATACGAGTGAATTTCGCTCAAGTTTTGAGTGAATTGTTACAATTTGAACTGTCCAAATAAAGAAACATTTTACAGTTATGCACTGCACTATGTATTCTATAGTTCTCACCAGGTGGTATGGATGGTGGACGGGTTAAGGTTAGAGACATGAGAAAGAGTGAGGTATTGAGTCAAGAACAATGAAACTGATTGGGGACCATCCCCTGAAAATTTCATCCAAATCGGATGAAAACTCTGGAAAATAAGCTTGTTACAAGGATTTGCTGACAAAAGACAAGACAAACACACACACACACACAAATAGACTGACACGAAACGAAAGTTGTTCATTATGGTCTAAAACGTAAAATGAGAGTGGAAATTTCGATTTTGGAGACCAAAAATATTTTTTCTCCCGAAAGTGAAAACAATGCTTCCGCTTTCTTTAGGTAGACTCGGAAGCAATAAGTTAATTTCATAATAACGTATTATATACCTCCATGCATTTCAGTATGCTATGAGGTGAATAAACTATATTCCGCCAATAAAATAAATTTCAGTTTTTTTCAACCTTATGAATTCAAATAATGGCAAAACATTTATAATTAAGGGGGGTGGGAGCCCATGGTACTGGTAATTAAGATTAAAAGGATGGATATCTGGAAAATGGATGAAAATAATTATAAAGTTCTTAAAAATTGACCCGTCGAGACAGAACTGACAAGAGTGAACTTGATGAATGTGAACCTTTCAAATTGCAATACCTATTACTTTCCCAGTATCATAAGGAATTGCTTCAAACCATTCCCATTACAGGAATGGTAATGGTGATTGCAACTACTTTGGAGGTAATTGCCAGCTTATAACCCCAGTCTTTGCTTTTAGGCATACCTAATCAAACTCACTGAACTAATATAATTGCATTTAAGAGAAGTAATTGAAAAAGTATTCATTACTCCAAGTAATCATTACCTTACAACTCTGTTTATTGGGGCCTGTGCAAGGTTAATAGATATCAAGCTCCAAGAGTCTGGTATTTACGTCACAGGTAACTTCATTCTATAGGATTTGCCTCCCGAAAACTTGAAATTACCATTAAATTCAGTTTTGTTCCTCGGGACGTATAATTTACACTTGCACAGTTTCGAACACACAAGGTAACTATTAGCATCTTTATATATAATTCTGAACGGTCTTTGAAATTGTGAAGAAGTCCGATTTTATTAGACTGCTCATTCGAATCAGCACGGCCCCAAGTTTGTTGCAAAAGTGTCGCCGATATTACTGTAATATTGAGAGACCATTTGGAGGCATTGTGTTTTTCGATTGACTCCGTTGACTATTCAAACGGATTTATTTTTGTCTTGAAACTGGACCATGGCTATAATTTTACTTATTGTCTCAATGTAGAGGACATGTGTACTTTATTGACAGGTTCATCAATAATCAATAGGTCGATACACCCCTCGATGAAGGTGCGGATGTAGCACCTTCATCGATACTGGTTTTAATAAATTATTTGTTAAGTCAAACAATAGAATATTATGCAACAAGGAAATGCAAACATCATGTGATCAGTACAAATATATAGATAGGAGTCAGTGCCAGGATTGTTGGTCTAGCAAGCAGCTTTTCCCTTTCACCACGTCCTTGACACTTCCACCAACTAAGTCCTTCGTGTTTTCTGTTGGCAGAAACAATCGTTCTTTTCACGCCTCCGACAGGGTTTTGGCCAGTTTTCAATTGCCAGCCCCGTTCGACAACAGAGGTAAATGTTATGTCTAATACCTCTACAAAAGGACTCGTGCCCGTGCACCCCATACACCATTTTGGAAACAAAGTCTCGTGCCGCTTTGTAAACAATGGGTGAGCTCGTGGTCTCGCTCCGGTGGTCCCCCAGTTACTTAGTTCCATCAGACTGACTTTGAAAAGGTTTGAGGATGACGGAGCAGGTTGGATATGACGAGCTAAAGACTATCCATCTCGGAGTTGTTCCCTATTACAAGACGAAAACACTTTCGAAAAGACATGAAGAGGGTAATAAATCTTCTCAACATCATCATTCCAACGTCCAACTCGCGTCAAGTTAAGTCCTTTCACTCGTAGATTCAAACATAAGTATCTACAGAGCTACCAACTCTATAAATCTCATGACAGCTCACAAATAGTTTAACTCAACTGCTCACCCTTCATCAAAATAACCTCATTTTAAACGGAGTAGGCAGGTAATCGTCAATCTATCCACAGCATATATTTACATAAGATATATTACCTAGCATATCTCTTATATTAGCCACTATCCCCTCGTAATAATATTTGAAGTGCATTTTGTGACGTAGTACTGGAATCTTAACAAACTTATGCTTTAATGTTGTCGGTTAAAAAGTCACCATGTCAACATATACCTACTTCGGTTTATTATTTCCAAATACAACCCTTTGTGATCAACCAATAAAGAAATCAAAATCCATTCAAAATTTTTGTTTATTCCAAAAATAATTAAATTCCAAAAACCGAATAAATGACAAAATCCGTTCATCCACCGTCGGCGTCGTCCACCGTATATGTCCGCCGTCCGAAGCTTTTCTCCGAAACTACGGGACCAAAGTTTATGAAATTTGGCTCCAAAATCGTACATGTGCCTGCCATTTTGGCATCATATTCAATCAAACCCAAAAGGCAACATTTAAAGGGTGGAGTTTAAAAAAATTAACTCGAAGACTTTTTCAATAAAAGCGCAATTTTTACAGTTTTGATAATATTAACACAAGTTTTCTTGAGTTAACACAATTACAGAACTGATTTTATTTTTTAAAGACAACAAGAATCGTTTCCAAACATATGATTGTTGAAATTGGATGATGCTTGTATAAAAATGTCCGTGGAGTGTCTTTTCCATATTACCTACCGTTCCGGACATCCTCCGGAACCCAAAGGATGAATGAGATGGTAGGCGGAATGCAGATCAGAGGAGGCTTTCAAAATGTCAGCCGGTCTGGCTCTTTCCTGGTTCTTGCACTCCTTCGTGGAGTCGCAGGTTCTGCTTCTTTGTTTGGTGCCTGTTCTGAATGGATCCCCTCAGAATCCTGCGGTATCTGTGGAGATTCTGTAATGAGTTGTCTGTGAACCTCCAGGTTGTAGAGTCGTTGGAATGGGCGTACGACTTCACCCTTGGCAGTCTTGAGCTTTGCGACTCTGGCGGTGTTGTCGATTCCAGGCATGACCTCGACGACCCTCCCAAGGGGCCAGTTGATCCTTTTGCTATTATCGTCACCCACTAGGACTATGTCGCCGACTTCCACTTTGGTGCCTCGTTGTTTCCCAACATGTACGAGTTGCGCCAAGTATTCCTTCCGAAATCTAGCATTGAGACTTATGCGCATAGCTTGTAGGTGTTGCAGCTGCTTGTTCAGATTTTGGGAGTCCAGAGTGTCTATGTCCACTGTTTCCATTGTACCTGGGATGCACTTGACGAAATGTGCTGGTGTTATGGGCATGAGGTCTTCTGCATTTTCACTAACGTACGTTAATGGCCTCGAGTTCATCACCGCTTCACATTCACACAGTAACGTGTACAGCGATACGTAGTTGAGCTTTGAGTGCCCTAAGTTCCTTCGTAAGAGGCCTTTCAGTATCCCAATCAACCTCTCATACCATCCACCCCACCAAGGAGAAGCGGGTGGCAGAAACTTCCACTTGATTCGTTTGATGGCTGTTTCTGCCGTTATTGCAGCCCAATCAAGTCTATTCAATGCATTATATGCACTGCAAAAATTAGTAGCATTGTCGGAATACAGGGTTGAGATTCGACCACGGCGGGCGATAAACCGTCTCAATGCTGCTAGAAAAGCCTCACTGCTCAGGTCCTCTACAAGTTCGAGATGCACTGCACGGTATAGAGCACAGGCAAACAGCACAATCCATACTTTCCTCCCCCCTTTCAGGTATAAAGGGCCCGCAAGATCAACCCCAGAGGTTTGGAAAGCGTTTTCCCCTTTCATGCGATCCATTGGCAGAGAGCCGGCTTCTGGATCCGCAGCTTTAGAATTTAAGCGTTTGCAGTCTACGCACTTACTTAAGACTGTATTGATGGTACGCCGACCTTGAGAACCCAAAACTGTTCACGTAAGGTACTCAGAAGGGTTTGAGCACCAGCATGTTTATGCTCAAGGTGTTTTTCCATGATAAGCATGAAGACCAATTTATGATTGGAGGGAAGGAGAATGGGACACTTGAAATCCTCCCTATCGTCTCCTAGAATCAGCTTTGTCTTGACTCGTAACAACCCACCCTCATCAACTATCAACGGAAATTTTTTCGATAGTGTAGACTTGAGGTTCGACTCTTTCTGAATGTATACCAGTAGTGAATGTTCAGCCTGTTCCATCTCTCCGACTCCTAGTTCCTGAACGGGTTTAACCCAAGGCGTGTTGGTCCAACCACCATTGAGGAATTTTCGTTTCAATGGAATGTTTCGAGTAACGGGAGATGACAGGATACCTCGGTTGTACATGCGTTGCATCCAAGAAAATACTCGTACGATCCGGCTGTACCGATTAGAAATCGAAAGAAGAGTCGAGATTGGTGAGTTGTATTGCGTTACTAGAGTTAAAGAGCATTTTTTCTTTTCAACGTATGCTTCGTTGTCAGAGACGGGATCACAATTCGGCCAAGTACTACAAGGTTCGTACAACCACTTTGGCCCTTCCCACCACTTTGACAAAACAACGTTTTCCCAGAACAACCCGAGAAGGAAGATCCGCTGGGTTTTTTACCGATGGGAGATGACGCCAATCCGAAATGTTGCTGATCGATCGGATTTCCCGTACTCTATTGTGGACAAACACATTCCACTGCTCATTTTTCACTATCCAAGTGAGTGCTACACTTGAATCGCTCCAATAATAGCTTTTTAATTGCGAAAAGGCAGAATTTCGTTTGATCGTCGAACACAATCTGGCGCCTATAAGAGTGGAGAGCAACTCGAGCCTAGGAATAGTCAAAACTTTGTGGGCCGGACTGACTCGTGATTTGGCTTGGAGTAAGTTGATTCTTACGCCTTCATTTGTTTCAGTACGGATAAAAATCACCGTTGCGTAAGCATCCTTCGAGGCATCACAAAAAACATGTAAAGAAGCATCGCAGGAATCAAAAATCCCTACCCATCTCGGGACCTTACAAAGAGCAATCCATGAAATCTCGCTGAACCAAATGCGAAATCTGTTGTCCATGTCCTCGGGGAGTTCATCGTCCCAACCTTTTCCTAGTGACCACGCTTCTTGGAGAATCAGTTTAGGAGTTAGTGTGGCTGGGCAGGTGAAACCAATAGGATCAAAAATTCCTTGAGCAAGAGAGAGAAGCTTACGTTTTGTGATAGCCTCGTTCTTTGAATTTGCGGTTTCTTTGTTAGCTACATTGCATTGGAGAAGATCGTTATGCACGTCCCAGAGAAGGCCTAATACTGAAACTGGCTCTTCTGCAGTAGGATTATTTTCATTATTTCCTATCCATCCACGCAGGTCAAATTTCCCTAGGAGCATGACCGCCTTGGCCTCTTCAATGAACTTGGAACGCTCTATCTCAAAGTCGAAGGATGTCAAAGAATTGTCAACGTAAAACGATTTCTTGAGAATATCTGCAGTTTTCTTATATTCTAGAGGACAACGGTCTAAATGGTAAGCTAGGGTAGCCTCAAGTAGATAGGGGCTCGGTGCGACTCCGAAAACTACTCGACGATGTCTGAAAACCTTGAGCTTTTGCTTTTCATAGTCCTCCCACCAAAGAAAACGCAGCACATCCCGATCCTCAATAGCCAAACTTATTTGAAGGAACGCTTTTCTTATATCCGACGTAGTGGCAAAACGTCCTCGTCGGAATCCTAATAAGAGACCAGGGATTTGTTCAATCAAATTTGGACCTGTATAAAGCGAATCATTCAGCGAGGGACAATTTTTGAATTTCGCTGACGCATCAAATACTGGTCGTATTTTAGTCGTGGAATGTTCTTTTATGACTGCGTGATGCGGAAGGTAATGCACGAGCTTACCCTGACTTGAAATGTCGCAATCCTCTATAATACCTTCCGCAAACCACTCCTCAAAAATCTTTCCATATTCATCGAACAGACTTTGAGCGATCAATTTTCGTGACACGGATTGGAGACGCTTTTCTGCAAGGGTGAAATTTGAAGGTAGAGGAACGGAGGAAGCTCTCCATGGAAGTTTTACCTCATACCTGCCCTCTTCGTCTACTGTTATATTGCGGACAAAAAAATCGTGAACAAGTTGAGAATCAGCCGGAACAATAGAAGGTTGGTTGTCATCTTTAATCCCTATGGTTTCTAAATCCCACAGCTCCTTGATTGAGAAATTGAGGAGACAAACATTCAACTGTGCTTGGGCACTTCGACTAGAACCAATTAAGGACCAACCTAAACGCGTTTCCACAGCTGTCAAACCTTCCTCGACAATTTCAATTTTCCCTGTCATAATTATGGCAAGAACGTCTGCACCCAATAATAGGTCAATTTTGGGTACACCAACTCCAACATCACTTAGAAATATGCCCTTTTGTTTCAAAATTGGGTAATTTGATACATCTATTATACGAGGTACATGCTTACAGATAATATCTTGATCAAGTGCACAAAAATTGAGACAGTAATTTCCAGCTAAATTTTCAACATCAACATTGTAATTAGCATGTATAATACTCTCAGACTCGACCCCTCCAAACAAACTGTGCGTGAGTGTTTCATTCCCCTTTTTGCCTAGCCCCAATGCTTTGATACAATCCTTAGAAATATAAGTGCGGGACGATGCTGTATCGAGCAATGTACGAACTAGAAGTATTTTACCATTTTTGGGGTTCTTTGCTCTCACGATTAGGGTTTGCAATAAAATATTGGGGTGAGTATTGATTTGAGCACAAGTAGGTGAATTTTGCTGATTCTTATCTTGCTTAGGCTTGAAATCTGGACAGAGTACTACGGAGTGTCGGTTCTTACAAAAAATACATTTTATGAATGCTCGACATTTTCCTCCATGAATTTTTAGGCAAATTGAACATCCCTTCTTTTCACACAAGACTTGTTTTCGTTTTTCAAGATCCCACCCCTGAACAGCTACGCAATCTTGACTATAGTGTGGTTTTGAACAGAATATACACGTATTATTGGTATTAGGCAATGATTTTGGTTTACCTTGTTTGGATGTTACCTCACTGGATGTTCCTGAAACCAAGGTTGCTGCTGTAGGGAGATCTTCTTGCTTTGAATTCTCTGCAACAAAGCTCTGTCTTGATCTGTTTATTCTTTCTTCACTGCTCACTTCAGCCTTCATGAAGGTCATCAGCTCGTCTAGAATAACGCGACGATCCGTCTTCTCTGGGTCCCGTTTTCGTTCCCACGCCTTCAAAACATCATATGGCAGTGCGGACTCGATGAGAGGGTAGAGGAGAGAAGCATATTGGTCGGTTTTTACCTCAAGGGCTTCTAGGGCGTGTAGCTGTGTCACTATCCGATCATAGAGCTGTGAGAGCGGCGGTGGAGAAAGCTGTGTTTGACAATCTACTACATGTTTCATGACTACTGATAGCAGCTCACGAAAGTAGACCTCCACAAGCCAGTCATCTCGAGCAAACCGTTCTTTCAGGAGTACAATAGCCTTGTCATACCCGTCTGCTGACGGTGGAAAGCTTTCAACAAGGATTCGTGCTTTTGAGTCAGGCGTTGTGGCTTGAAGGAGGTAGTGGAATTTGTCTTCTTTTGGCATTGACTCATCTTCATGTAGCTTTTTAAACTGTCCCCAAAAACCTAACAACTTCTTGATATCTCCGTCAAACTCCCTCCATTTCAGCTTTGGTAGCTTCAGATGCCGAGTTGAAACACTCTTGGCCTCGCTAATATCACCTCCGCCACCATTAGCTGGTGATTTGGGCGTAGTGAGGTGTTCGTATCGACTGCGACGCGCAAAAATCTTCCGGCGGTATTTCTCCTCAGTTGCACATTCTGCAAGGAATACGTCCTGTGTTACGGCTGTGGATATGAGCTCGTCTTGAATTTTTAATTCTGTTTCAAACAGACGTTCACCAATATCCTCTAGGTGCCTTAAGCAGGTCGTCATCTCCACGGGAGAAGAGATCCGCGAGGATTCTTCGAATTGATGAGCCGCTGTACTAAATTTTTCCAGTTCGGCATCAAAACTGTTGGTATATTTCATACGGTATATTTTCAGTCTATCCATTTCGATTGGCAAGGGTCGCCACTATGTTAACTCTCAATTAAAGTACTTAAACACTGTTATTGTATCAGAATTATTCTAGTGAAATAAGCACACAAGTTTTCTTGAGTTAACACAATTACAGAACTGATTTTATTTTTAAAGACAACAAGAATCGTTTCCAAACATATGATTGTTGAAATTGGATGATGCTTGTATAAAAATGTCCGTGGAGTGTCTTTTCCATATTACCTACCGTTCCGGACAATTATGCTGGTGTTAATAGATACCTACATATTATTTTGGCGAATAAATGAGATGGTCGGGTTGCTGTACGTAGGTACCTACGTTTTTTAACATAATTTTGTGCAAACAATTTTAAATGTCCTAGTTGATAGTTGATGACTTTGTTTTGACTAAAATTCAGCTAAAAATTATAAACTTAACGATTTTTGACCGTTTTTGGCAATTTTTAGATTTTTTTCAGCACATTTTCTTTTAAATTGGCGGGTTTAATAAGCTCAAAAACTGCTGGCCAAAGAACTCATCCTTTCATTTGAAAAGCTTGATTTTTTTTTTGGCACAAGAACGGGATTTTTATTTCAATCCTAAGGAGAGTTATCGTCTGGAATGACACACTTTCATATATATATATATATATATATATATATATATATATATATATATATATATATATATATATATATATAAGAAAAACCGCAAACTCCAGGAATCTTTTCAGAATTCCTCAAAACGGATTTCAATAAAGAAATCTTTCAAAAATTTTCATTTAGAAATTTTTGGAGCCATTGGAATAGCTTCATTTTTTCCGAAAATTCTCTAAAATCATTAAAAATGGTTAAAAACGGATGAAAATTGTTGAATTATTTTTTATTTTAAGTAGAAATTTAGTCAAAGGAAGTTTTTCAACGATGAACTAGAACATTAATAAATGTATGCAGAAAATTATGCTGAAACATCTATGTAGTTAAATTTCATTATTATTTCCTGAAAAATCGATTAAAAAAAGCTAAAAATTCGAAATTTTTCTTGAATCGCAAAATCTTCTTTAGAACGAGTTTTTATCCACAAATTTGGTAGTTACTTAACAATTTCTTTTCACTCAAAGTTCTTGTAACATTGTAGCATAATATTAGTACAATAACAAAAATTCGCTCATACCGTCATGCTGCATGACATCATAAGTTTTATTAAATACTACTGGCCAATCACTGTTTGAACTGTAAGGAAAAAATTCTTCAAGTTCGGCGGCTATTAACAACCACCGTACGCTTAAAGAAGAGAAAACGGTAGGAAGGCAAGGGAGCATAGTTGATTAAGTACAGGAGTTCAAGTATGGAACAAATATGAATCTAAGGGAAGTTTGGTTCGATATATATACCTGAATTCTTCCTTGGTGATTTCACTGGTTTCTGTGTAATTTTGGTTCCGTGTCTAAGTTGCTTGTCCTAGGAAATACTATATTGAAAATACTGTATGTGGTTTTCAGGGACCGTAAATTGAATTCCAGATAGTCCTCTGCAGAATTAATCGTACTTCTGGCATGTGCAAACGTGAACTTACACAATTGTTTCTGACGGTCTAATGTAATGGCAGGAGGCAGCTCAAAACTGGAGGCTAGTTTTTAGGTGATCATCAATAAATTTCAACTCGAATGACCAAACGCCAAAACTATTTGCACAGTGATGATGAAATTTTCAGAGACTTCGCTGATAAATATAGCATTTATTGTCGTCGAAATGAGTCGCAGGAGTACATGCGTAAACCTAAACTTCGTGCAACGAATTATTTTTTAAAGTCAAAATTTTGTAATGAATTATTTGCGTTTGCGGAGAACATTAGAACTATTCATACTGGAACAACTAACTGACCAACAGGAACCAGTCAGTGTTAAAGATACATATTGAGCTATGGATTCTCTACACAGCAAATCTACTATTACATCAACCACTACAAACTTCCACTCTGGGAACATCCGCTAGAATAGAAAAATGGGGTTGGACAAAGGAGTGCTCACTGCAGTTTACCACGATATATTCTAGACTACAACATATAAATTTATAACTACAGCCTCTATAAAAGGTATCAATGCAATGTCGCACCACAGGGAACAGCTTTGAAAATACTAAACTACAGAATCTGAGAGAGATATTTTTAGCAGTAACCTAGCTTGGAAATGGACACTTTGTGAAAGGCAAAGTTTACCAGTGAAACTTGAGGACTCACGATTTGTTATTAAAGGTCGCTCTGGAGTACCGATGACATCACGATACTTGTGTACGAAGAATGGTTTTATCGGTTCTTTGTTGACCTCGTTAGGTCAAGTTGATTAGGAAACCATTTCTTGAACGAATTTTCGCCTTCAGGCAATCACGGTGGTATTGCTAAAAGAGTGACCATCTTCCAAGCAGCCTCTCAACATGCCAGAATATTCAGCGAGACGACATCCAGTCTCGCATTGCCAAGTTTTCAATAAACCATTGCAACGAGACGCGCCGAGCTAAGTAACAAAGTAGAACTACGGCCCGAATTTGGCTCACTCCCACCCTCACCCTGTAGGATCAATCTTAATTTTCTTTGCATATTCTGGGAGGAGCATAGCTCCCAGAGTCGCTGGATGCCAAATATGTAACGGTAGATCGAGTCTATGTAAGCTACAATGAGGCGTCAAAATGCATGTTTTTAGACTTTTCACCGACTTCTACCAGTTCTCCTCAGCCAATTTTCGTCATTCAGACACCAAACTCGGCAGCAGATATTTGTGTTATCAATTTCATGTTCACTGTTGTCTAACCTCTTCATGAAATCTCGATATTTTTCCAAAACAAAACTTTTCATAAATTTTTCAATTAAATATGTATGATGGAAAAATTTCAGGGAATTTTATCCATTATTTGAATAATTTTTTATACAACTGGAAGAATGCTTGAGTCTAGGCAAAATCAAAAAATTGCATTTGAGTTTCCTTGCAGCAACCTTAAATGGACCACTTTTTAACCTGATCGCATAATTACTAAAATACCAATTCAAATAAAATTATTATAATAAAAAATCTGGTTTTACAACTTTGAGTAGACAACTTTACAAATCTCTGAGAATTTCCCCGGAATTTAAATTAAATTTCGAAAAGCACTTGTGTCATTTTAGATTTTTACCCAAGTTTTTGCCGTAGTGACGATAGAATTAGATGAAATTCATTGACTACACTGTGTGACGGCTAACTAACTCAAGCCCTAGTAATTTCATCAAAATGTAGGAAGTGATACTGAATACTTTGATACTGAAAACGCAAAATGTAATTTTTAGCATAATTGAGTAATGATAATTTCTTTCTATTGTAATATTAGTTCCCTTGTCTAACACCTAACTCTTGCATTCAGAAACCTCGTGACAATGACGCTACAGAAATGTCGGGATTGTTAGATGCCCTGTTGCCAGAAATGCTATATCCGTGAAATTGCAGTATTAGCTCACTCCTACAGGTTATTGAGCGATGGGTTTTTGCGATCAAATTTATGGACAACGAATCCATAGTAAACACAGAAACGAAATTGGAAATAACATATCGATCAACATCCCAATAACGTAAAGACTACAATAACTTGAAGCTTCCAATAAAATGAGATCCATTTCAAAACATGTTTACGACACCTTTCTTAGCTAAAAAACCAATATTGAAGTTGTAAAACCTTAGAGCGCTATTGATGGAGTTTCTTTCTGGTTTACTTTACAGTAGGTATACCAGTAATAAAATCGTGGGATACGGATAAAAACCGTCAGTCTGTAGGTAATTCGTGCAGCGTTGGTTACAATAAATTGATCACTCTGTTTACTGCAAATCCCATGTTACTCATTTTACTCCGCTTTTTGTCAACAGCAGTTTTAAAATAATAAACCTATGTAATAATGAACTTAAAGGTCTTTGACAAAAACCTTTTATAAACATTTTATTGGGGGAAATCAGCTTGTCAGTGTAGTAATTGAGATGTAGTTCTAATCAGTGGAGTATATTAATTTTTCACTAAATCACCACAGTAAAACTTCGGTAACCCGGACACGTGATTCCGATAATCCAGACGCCTAAAAGAAAATGTGCTACAAAAAAAAAAAAAAAAAAAAAATTTACATAATTTTACTTTTGCCTTTTAATTAAAAAAAAAAAAATCATGAATCATTTTGGAGCAGTCTTCAAACAACAAAAACCCCACTGACTAGTATTGAAGCCACTGAGGACAGCTAAAGCTGACGAAAGTTTGGCTGAAAAATCAGTAATAGCAATTTCAGTAATAAATATAGTAACATCTGACGAATATGATAAAACCCAATTTTCCCCTGAAAACTACGTTAAAATTTGCGAAATGAGGCAGTGTAAGCTCACAATAAGTTCTTACTGCGAGCTAAAAGCAACATATTGAACCCCATGAATGCTTTTAAGACGTTTTAGGGATCATGTTTTTGAACTAAAACTTGTTCAATCAGAAAAAATCACTGCTTTTTAACGCTGTTTTTCAATCAGGAAGGTACACATTATTGCTGAGTTCCAACGTGAGAGTAGAAAGGTGCCTTTGTTTTAGTGACGTTTGAATCCCACATAACCCGGAGTGCGGTCCCTCGGGGTATCATACAAGATCCGACTACCGCTTTCGGATGTGTTTCGGACTACCGCCAAGTTGGGTGTGGCGCATAGTTTCCTCATTTAAATATCATCTTATTCCAACTATCATCCAAATTCAAGCGAACTCGAACGGCTAGAGAGTGAAAAGATGGAACATGATGGAATTTACTTTGTCGCATACTCAGAATGAAGTATTGATTTGGCAACGATGAAACTGATAGGGGACCATCTGCCACCTAACTCGCGCATTCTCTGGCAATTTCTTCGAAATCGGATGGAAATAGTGGAAATTAAGATCGTTACAAGGATTTAACAAAGGCGCATCCGCAGTAGCTATTAATGGTACAATTATGTTGAAATTTATATGGGATGATCAAATCATCATCCCTCAACTATCATCCAAATTTGAGGGAGATCGGACGACTAGGGCGTAAAAAATGGAGCATAATGGAATTCACGTTTGCGCATGCGCAGAGTAGAGTATTGATTTCGCAACAGTGAAACTGGTAGGGAACCGTCTAACCCGTGGACCGCACATTCCTAAACGTTTCATCTGGATCGGATGAAAACTGTGGAAAATAAGCTGGTTACAAGGGTTTCATATTAGCGCATGCGCAGTAGCTATTATTGATACAATCATGTTGAAATTGATATAAGATGATCAAATTGTCATCCCCACACTATCATCTAAATTTGAACGAGATCGAACGACTAGGGCGTGAGAAAATGATACTTGGTAGAATTTACGTTTGCGCATGCGCAGAGTTAGGTGTCCAGTCAAGAACGATAAAACTGATAGGGAACCGTATACCCCTTAGCCGGCACATTCCCGATATTTCAAATTGATATTTCGATATTGATATTTGATATTTCAAATTTGATGAAAACTGTGGAAAATAAGCTTGTTACAAGGATTTGCGGACACACGACAGACATACAGACACGGAACCAATGTTGTTTGAAATGGCCTAAAACGTAAAATGCAAGTGGAAATTTTGATTTTGGTGACCGAAAATTTTTTTATCCCGGAAGTGAAAACAATGCTTCCACTACCGTTAGGTTTTCAAATACATCTTCGGTTCTTAGCGAGAATCATTTATAAAAATCATAAATGACATCATAAGATTCATCTGAGGAACATGTGAAACAATTGTTATTCTAAACTTTGAAGGCTTGTTGATTCCGACACGGCTTTATGTTTCTATAGACTTTTAGTTATCGATAACTTTTTAGTTATCTTCCATCGGCGAGACGATAATTATTCCATCCCAATTTGCAAAAAAAAAAAACACTCCCCTCCCCCACCATTTTCCCCAACAAAAATGGAAGTCTAGTCCGATAAGTGCGCCTAACAACCACAAACTGTTATAATCTCTAATTAAAAGTTTGGTCCGACCGAGCCAATCTTCCTTGAGGCCATTTTACATCCAGTCCCTCCCCCCACTCCATCTCTTTTGTTATTCTCTTCCCCTTTCATCGCTGATCCGTGAACCCTAAAAATTAATCGTTCCAACGGATTCATTTTGAGACCCCACCTCATTTCAGCCGACCAACTTGATTCCCTGTTGTGCAGGGATGTTAAACCGAGCGAGTCATTCTATTAATTAATCATTCTTTTCCCCCCGTTCTTTCCATTCTGTTCAGTTTCCTCAATGATGGCCTTTTTCGAACAGTAAATGGTAAAATATTTAAATACATATCGGAGATCCAACGCTTTTGTTCCGTTTCATTTGTTTCACTGAAGTTACATTGTCCGTCCATTAGTTGGTGATAGAATGTGAAAAAAGTTCCAGTCATGCAGCATGATCGTATGAGCGAATTTCCGTAAATTATCGTTTTGTATAAAGTTAAATTTTTTCGAAACTGGAGCTTTTTGAGTGCAAGGAAATTGTTAACAAATCACTTTATGGCAAAATACGTACATATCTCCATCTCTATCTCTATTATTTATAAGAATGAAACTCCCTCTGTCTGTCTGTCTGTCTGTCTGTCTGTCGTGTCTATGCACGGCCAAACGGCTGAGTGGGCCGGATCTACGAGTGGGGGGATCTTTTTGGGATTTTCCGATAGGGTGTATAAGCGAATTTAAAATTTTCTAATCCCACCCGAACCATGGGCCGTAGGGCGGGAGGGGGGGTCGAAGTAATAATTAATGTGCGCTTTTTGGACTTCCCCGCTTCCCCTACCCCTCTAAACGGCCGTTGACAATTCCGGAAAAATACGGGTTTCGTAGGTTTTCCTACGAGGAAGACGACGGCGCGATCGGATCGCGAAAAAAGTATCGGGAAATGCGTCAAAAAAATGCGAGAGTACGGACCCGTTTTCTCGAAAAGTCCGCCGAAAAACTTGGTTTTTTCCGATTAAAATATATCCCATAAAGGTACGTTTTTCGGAACGGTTTTCGCGGGCGAAATACAGCTTTGGGTCCGCCGAATCTGAATCCGAAATCGGATATCGAAAAAAGTGACGTTAAGTTGGTCAAATCGCGAGCGGAAGCGAGGCGAATCGTTAAAATTACATTTTTAATCGACCCGGGCCGCCGTTACACAACGTTGCTTACCAGAAGGGACCCTCACAGGGGGGTTCCCATTTGCACTTCTACGCAATACCTTGCGAGCGAAGAGAGAGCCATTTCAACAGAATAAATACGGACTTAGTCCTACACATATACAGGTATACCTTGCGAGCGAAGCGAGCAACATCCCCTAATAAACTGTTCGTGGTTCCACATAGTTTTATAAGATTTAATTTGTTTGTAAGAATTTCCAACAGAAAAAAACGTCTGCCAAGTTGGGTGGGCAGTATAACTTCCTCAAGGATATACAGGTATACCTTGCGAGCGAAGCGAGCATTTCATGACTCGATGACTCATCTCTACACCTATGCAGCAATACCTTTGCGAGCGAAGCGAGCAACATCCCCGAATAAACTTTTCGTGGTTCCACGTAGTTTTATAAGATTTATTTTGTTTGTAATAATTTCCTACAGAAAAAAAACGTCTGCCAAGTAGGGTGGGCAGTATACCTTGCGAGCGAAGCGAGAGCCATTTCAACAGAATAAATTCGGATTTTTTCCTACAAATATACAGCAATACCTTGCGAGCGAAGCGAGCAACATCCCTGAATAAACTTTTTGTGGTTCCACGTAGTTTTATAAGATTTAATTTGTTTGTAAGAATTTCCAACAGAAAAAAACGTCTGCCAAGTTGGGTGGGCAGTATAACTTCCTCAAGCGAGCGAAGCGAGCAGCATCCCTTACAGAAGTTAAACCTACCCTTAGGGATCTATCGTTTGAGAGCGAAGCGAGCAACATCCCCTACATGCCAGACTTTGCGAGCGAAGCGAGCAATATTCCCTACACGCCAGACTTTGCGAGCGAAGCGAGCAATATTCCCTACATGCCAGACTTTGCGAGCGAAGCGAGCAATATTCCCTACATGCCAGACTTTGCGAGCGAAGCGAGCAACATATCCTACATGCCAGACTTTGCGAGCGAAGCGAGCAATATTCCCTACACGCCACACGTTGCGAGCGAAGCGAGCAACTTAATGGGGGGTCCGGGGGGCTTGCCCCCCGGCTGGACGTGGAGGCGAGCGTAGCGAGCCGGAGCGGCTAGTTATTAATAAGAATGAAACTCCGTCTGTCTGTCTGTCTGTCGTGTCTATGCACGGCCAAACGGCTGAGTGGGCCGGATCTACGAGTGGGGGGATCTTCTTGGGAATTTCCAAAAGTGGGAGCGAGCGAATTTAAAATTGTTTAATCCCACCCGAACCATGGGCCGTAGGGCGGGAGGGGGGTCGAAGTTCCGGTTAATGTGCGCTTTTTGGACTTCCCCGCTTCCCCTACCCCTCTAAACGGCCGTTGACAATCCGGAAAAATACGGGTTTCGTAGGTTTTCCTACGAGGAAGACGACGGCGCGATCGGATCGCGAAAAAAGTATCGAGAAATGCGTCAAAAAAATGCGAAAGTACGGACCCGTTTTCTCAAAAAGTCCGCCGAAAAACTTGGTTTTTTCCCATTAAAATATACCCCATAAAGGTACGTTTTTCGGAACGGTTTTCGCGGGCGAAATACAGCTTTGATCCCGCCGAATCTGAATCCGAAGTCGGGTATCGAAAAAAGTGACGGAATGTAGGTCAAATTGCGAGCGGAATTGCGAGGGAAGCGTTTAACATCAGAAATTAATCGACCACGGGCCGCCGTTACACAACGTTGCTTACCTGAAAGGGACGCGATGACCCCCAGGGGACTCACTACGCACTTGACTCATTTCAACGGAATTTCATACGGGTATTTCCCAACACCTATGCAGCAATACCTTGCGAGCGAAGCGAGCAACATTCCCTAATAAACTTTTCGTGGGTCCACGTAGTTTTATAAGATTTAAAGAATTTCCAACAGAAAAAAACGTCTGCCAAGTTGGGTGGGCAGTATAACTTCCTCAAGCGAGCGAAGCGAGCAGCATCCCATACAGAAGTTAAACTTACCCTTAGGGACCTACCGTTTGCGAGCGAAGCGAGCATCATTCCCTACATGCCATACTTTGCGAGCGAAGCGAGCAACATTTCCTACATGCCACAATTTGCGAGCGAAGCGAGCAACATTCCCTACATGCCAGAGTTTGTGAGGGAAGCGAGCAACATCCCCAAATAAACTTTTCTGTGGTTCCACGTAGTTTTATAAGATTTATTTTGTTTGTAAGAATTTCCAACAGAAAAAAACGTCTGCCAAGTTGGGTAGGCAGTATAACTTCCTCAAGCGAGCGAAGCGAGCATCATCTCCTAATAAACTTTTCGTGGTTCCACGTAGTTTTATAAGATTTAATTTGTTTGTAAGAATTTCCAACAGAAAAAAACGTCTGCCAAGTTGGGTGGGCAGTATAACTTCCTCAAGCGAGCGAAGCGAGCAGCATCCCCTACAGAAGTTAAACCTACCCTTAGAGATCTACCGTTTGCGAGCGAAGCGAGCAACATTCCCTACATGCCACATTTTGCGAGCGAAGAGAGCAATTTAATGGGGGGTCCGGGGGGCTTGCCCCCCGGCTGGACGTGGAGGCGAGCGTAGCGAGCCGGAGCGGCTAGTTATTTATAAGAATGAAACTCCGTCTGTCTGTCTGTCTGTCGTGTCTATGCACGGCCAAACGGCTGAGTGGGCCGGATCTACGAGTGGGGGGATCTTCTTGGGATTTTCCGATAGGGTGTATAAGCGAATTTAAAATTTTCTAATCCCACCCGAACCATGGGCCGTAGGGCGGGAGGGGGGTCGAAGTAATAATTAATGTGCGCTTTTTGGACTTCCCCGCTTCCCCTACCCCTCTAAACGGCCGTTGACAATTCCGGAAAAATACGGGTTTCGTAGGTTTTTGAACGAGGAAGACGACGGCGCGATCGGATCGCGAAAAAAGTATCGGGAAATGCGTTAAAAAAATGCGAGAGTACGGACCCGTTTTCTCGAAAAGTCCGCCGAAAAACTTGGTTTTTTCCGATTAAAATATACCCCATAAAGGTACGTTTTTCGGAACGGTTTTTGCGGGCGAAATACAGCTTTGGGTCCGCCAAATCTGAATCCGAAATCGGATATCGAAAAAAGTGACGTTAAGACGGTCAAATCGCGAGCGGAAGCGAGAAAAAGCGTTTAACATCAGAAATTAATTTTGCCGTGTTCGCGAGAAGGCTCTACGAAGTCAGGGGTTCGATGAGGAGGGGCTTGCACCTGACGGGAACGGGTTGCATGCAGGTACACGCACTTACGTCTTGAAGGGTATACAGGTATACCTTGCGAGCGAAGCGAGAGCCATGTCAACAGAATAAATTCGGATTTTTTCCTACAAATATACAGCAATACCTTGCGAGCGAAGCGAGCAACATCCCCGAATAAACTTTTTGTGGTTCCACGTAGTTTCATAAGATTTAATTTGTTTGTAAGAATTTCCAACAGAAAAAAACGTCTGCCAAGTTGGGTGGGCAGTATAACTTCCTCAAGCGAGCGAAGCGAGCAGCGTCCCTTACAGAAGTTAAACCTACCCTTAGGGATCTATCGTTTGCGAGCGAAGCGAGCAACATTCACCACATACCATACTTTGCGAGCGAAGCGAGCAACATTCCCTACATGCCACACTTTGCGAGCGAAGCGAGCAATTGAATGGGGGGTCTGGGGGGCTTGCCCCCCGGCTGGACGTGGAGGCGAGCGTAGCGAGCTGGAGCGGCTAGTATATTATATGTGTGTGTGTGTGTGTGTGTGTGTCATTACAGACGATAACACTCCTAAGGATTGAGATAAAAATTCCGTTCTTGCGCCAAAAAATCAAACTTTCCAAACGGAAGGATAAATTCGATGGCCAGCACTTTTTGACTTTTAAATTGGTCAAATTTAAAAAAATGTCCTAAAAAAAATCACTAGAAACGACTAAAAACGGCAAGAAACGATCAAATTTATTTATTTATTTTTAGTAGAATATTGTTCAAAAAAAGTTTATTAACTATAAAATGAAACATTCAAAAATTAATGTACAAAATCATGCAGAAAAATGTACTTAAATTTCCTTAAAAATTGCTTCAAAAAATTGATAAAAACTGCAAAAAAGGTAAAAATTTAAAATCTATTTTTGAATAGCAGATTATTATTATTTAGAATACGATTTTTTGGAATGATATTAACAGTTTATAATTTCCTGGCATTAAAAAAGCTTAAATTTCAAGACAAATTAACATGATACAATACAATAATTTACAAAAATTCGCTCATACGATCATGCTGCATGACTGGAACATTTTTTCATGGTCTGTTCCCCCGATTTCGTTCAAAATGGAGCGTTATACGGAAATGATGATTTGATTACCCCACATCTATTTTAAAACTATCGTTATCATTAGTAGCTGCTGCTGAGTAGCTGGATCATCATAACTTGGTTCACTTCTATAGTTGTCTTCTGACTTCGATGACATTTTCATGGATTGGACGGTTTATTCTGTAGATGGTCTCCAATGAATTTCATCGCTGGTAGTTTTTGCACATGTGATGGGCAAGAAGAAGTCAAATATGTCATACCCAATTTTAGTTATTTACCTTGCAGAACGTAAGTGAATGTGATGCCGAGACCAACGAACGTCAATGATGCAGCCGCCATGGAAACTGGAGCCAAATATTTCAAGTTGTTCACCCAGCTAAGTAGTATCATCGGCACGAGGGCTGCAGTTATATACAGACGAATGTCTAAGTGGGCGAAGCCAAGTTGATCAACCACCTAAAAAAAAGTCCGCCGGGTCAGCTAGTTTATCATAAAAATGTATAACTGATAAAATGATAATAATTACTCAGCTATAGGAGCCCATCAGCTGATAAGAGGTCTATACATCGTCTAGTACCTACTGCTTACAAGTACTTACCTACTACTCATTAGTATACCTACCATGCATTTCATATTATTACTTCATTATGGTTACGTAGCAATATTAGTTTATAATTTAGCGTAATAAATCTGCTTTTCTTGACACTACAATGGCATAGGGATCATGAGATGTGATAAAATGAGAGCATTCCAAAAAGAGGCTAACGATTTTCCCCCCACACCTACCTGGGGGATAGGAGAGAGAAGGTTTGAACGAGAGTTAGCTATGGAGGAATCATGTCACTACAATCAGAAAGAAGCTTACAGAGCAACCGCGAGAGCGCTCTGAAATTCCCTACATCACAGCAAAGAGACGCAAGTCAGATGGACTGCCAGTTGATCAGATGAGCTCCTCACCAACGGTTTTGACTAAGGAGTTAAGCCCTTGTCTTACACAATATTTCACTTTATTCTAGGACTTTTTGGGATTATTACGTTTGAGCTAGGTGCGCAAAATTCGAAAAAAGAATGACAATTTTTTCTTTTTATCCCGATTCTAGAGCATTATCCATTACTACATAGGTAATTGTTTGCAATCAGGAAATATCACAATCTCAAATAGCCCGAAGATACGCTCCCTGTTTTTGCTCAGCTGTGGAGGATGAAATATTAAGAGGTATAGGGAATAATGACAGTCCCTGTGTACTTCCAGCAAATAGATAGTCGACGGTGTGGACAGATCTGATTTTAATTTCTGTGAATTTGGGGTTTGACGTTGTTTCTCAGGTAATAAAAGGTTGTTACGTATAAACGTAATAAGTAATACATATTTTCATTGCTATTGCTAGATCAGTTTTTCTTCATTTCTCTTCCATATCCCGTTTTGAACGAATCTGGTGCTCAACAGTAATTTTAAAATATGCAGTTGAATAACGCATTTCTAGGTTCTCATCAAATAAAAATCATTCCAACAACAAATCCTTATTAAGAAAATATTAAAATTTGCACATACCTGTTTAATATTTTCCGCGACAAAAACGAAATATACGCAGCAGAATCCAAGTTGCGTGATGGTGAGAAAAACGTTAACGACCCATCTGCAAATGCATCGATTAATGTATTATGGTAACCTGAATAAGATTTCTGTCAACACTCATTACCAACACAATCATATTCTTGACGTTTGTATTCAAGATACGACGGTATTCGATTGAATAATAATAATACTTTACATTTTAATCATAATGATTTACAAACCGAATACCCTATAGGATGGGGGGGGGGGGGGGGGAGTGTTTGACACCTTAAAAGGAGGCATTTTGACTTTTACAAGAAATTAAGTTATGTTTTTTCGTTTGTTCAAACTTGAAGCTTGCATCTGTTGCTGCAACAGGATGTACCCAAACTGCTCGGTATTGACAAAAATCACTAATTCAAGCCACAAAAAATCATAAATTTGTTCTTTCGAAATCAATTTTTTGACCCAGTATTTGACAGCCACATTCGTTGTTCCTGTGATTGACAAATCAGTTCTGCAATAAATGATTCCTTGTATCAACAAAACATTCATTTCAACACTTTACAAATAAATTGAGGATTTGAACTTAGTTTTATTAATCTAAATATAAAATTAATATGGGTATTCATAAAGACAAATTGTTGAAAATATCACCGGCTGTTTCATCACAAAATAGGTACAATGTTTTTTTATACCATAGGCACAATACGATTCTAATGGTAAACTAGCAGCTTGTGAGTTGCTATGTATTTATATAAATATAAAAAATAAAGAACGAATGACAAGAACGAATAGAGATCCATTTGACAGCACTGCCAATCACTGAGGGGAGTATCAGTTTGGGAACTAGTAATTGACATTTGCATTTTCACGTGTTATCTTCGATTATTTTCAAAAAATGATAGCATACATGCAATCTGCACAAAAAACTGATTGAGAAAAACCATGGAAACAATCGAATTTGAAAATGTGGAGGGCATGGTGAAGCAAAATAAAACGCTTACCTCCTTAGCAAAATCACAAGAAACAGCACCAAAGAAATTACAACACGAGGTTCTGTTGGGTAACCTTCTCCAGATTTCACAAAATCCCGCCTGAAACCTTTTCCCGCCTTTATACTTTACTGAGATGGTATTTTTACTCAAAATTCAAATGGATCAAGCCCGTAAAATACTTTTAAACGCCTTATTATTAAAACTTCTTGGTGAGATGTCAATCACTGGTCCCTCCACCCTAATAATAACACCCCCCCCCCCCCCCCCCCATCAAAGTCGTGCCTTTACGAAACTGGTTTTGGTCCAGGGGGTTTTCGAGGGTGCTGAATCCGAAGCCCGTTTTTCACGTAAACGTCTCATTTTCGTGGTACGGCACCTGCATCTTTGAAAAAATCTGTTAAATTCCAGGATAAGTTTGAATTTTCTCAGGTGATTAAGGATGTTATGGCCGTTTTAGTGAGTTAAGGTCGAAATCATGAACAATTCTTATAATTGAATAACTCGAAAACAAAGCGTTTAAAAAAATCTCTAAGAGGAACTTTCGATCGGAAATCAGTTGCAGAATACTTGGGAGAAGTTTGCCGGATATAACGTGAGACACCCTGTATATTCCCCATTCAACATTAGAACGTAACAGCTTATTTGAAAAATAAGAAGTTTTATATTTAAGGACATGGCAGTGGCGTAGTTTGAGGAGGGGCAGGGTGGGCACAGCCCCTCCATGAATCATAGAGAATGCAGAAGTTCTTTGTATTCATTCAACCAAAATTAATAATTCGAAGTATCTAATTTCAGGAGGTACGTAACACTTCAATTGGAGAATGCAATTCGTAAAAAACAATAATTATACGAATCTGCTTGCCTAGCTACTTTAGACGCTCTTAGAAATAGAAGTTGGTCCATATTAAGTTCGTTTGTGTTAGGGCAAAATGACGTGGATTAGAGAGTTCCTAAAGCGATAGGGAGATACAGATGAGGCGCCTTATCGTGAAAAGAAACACTACTGCGCATGTGAGGGGAGACGAGGCGCCTCATCCCCAATAAGAAAAATTTATTTCACCTAAACATAAGACGCTTTATCCTGAACCAATTTATCTCATTTCTTCCTCCCTATCGCAAAGCCACCTTACACACCGACAACAGTGACATTCATTTCTTGTTGGTATTCATGATTCATGAAAGTTATATCCATTTTCTTGTTCATAAATTTTCAAAATCTGCCATTGCAAAACTTTGTAATTTTTGAAAACTTGATACATATTCTTAAAGGAAATTTTACGCTGATTCCGAATATACCACATGTAAGTATGCTGAAAAAATTATTTCGTACAACAAATCGCAAAAAACAGGCTATTTTGAAATTTGAACATACATACATAAAAAAAATGCGTTAAACTTCAGAATATGATTCAGAGTAGGCTGAATCGGATTTCTGCATAAATTTTTTTCAAAAATTCATATTCTACAAATTTTGAGGCGAGAGCAATAGCTTAATTTTCTTCAAAAATTCGCTAAAAGAACTAGGAAACTTAGAAATGCTGGAAACTGAACACACGGGATAGGCGGGAAAATCCCCAAGGTGGTTCAGCGTTACTTGAAGATAAGTAGCGTCACTTTAAGATAAAACTCTAATTCGACCCTCTTGACTTTATCAGGTTATCATACGCTGTGGCTCGTCCGAGTTGATAAAATCCCCAAGCATCTTATCCCAATTGACTTAAATCGTTTAGGAACTCTCTATTATACAGCCCCACGGAGAGAATTAAAATCACCGTGAACGAAACGGAAATTTGGACACTACAAACTGAAATCAAGTCGTTCCCCACTACCTTACGGGGCTAGCCCATATGCGATTTTTCGTAGTTCGCCTATATGCGATATCCATAGTTCAGTATGCACAAAAGTTCCCCTATGAACTCCCCTACTTTTCAATGCCTACCTGAACACGCTTGAATCTTCGATCTTTTATTAATCTTTGATTGTTGGTATATCGTGGGTACATATATAATACATAGTTTACGTTTAAAATCCCTGTTAAAATAAATCAAAAATACAATAAATAGAAGACTACAGTGGTGATTGAAATAGTTTAATAGAAATGATTAAAATATTCTATTTTAGCAATATTTATATTCTAACCTTGTATATTGCTGGTTTGAGTTTTTTAATATTTTGTTGTGTTTCTCGCTCTCAGTTTGATGCCCCGTATTTTATTCCACGTACTTATAAAATACCGTTGTATGATATTGTCCAGAAAAAGCGTTTTCACTCTGAAATACTTAACAATTGAGGGTAAGGGAGAAACGTCCACAGATATGATTTTGCAGGCAGTATGTCTAGTATAATAATAGGTCTAGTGCTCCCCAGTTCATTGGTACCTATTCGTATTTATCGTAGTTTTTAACGTTCGGATTAGATGATCGTGTAATATTTTTTCTAAATAGTATTATGCTTTAATAATCAATATGTAGGTTTGTGAATACGAAAGCGTACGCGATTTAAAATCATGAAAAAAAGCCATTGAATATGTTTGTATAAACGTTGGACAGCAAGTACTAGAAATTAATACTAAAACTGTAAAATGAAATGAAATCTTTGACTGTAGCACCTCCGTACGAAATGATGTAGCTACGCCACTGGGACATAGAGTAAAGGCACTCTGAAATCTTTAAATTATTCATATAGAACTGTTTGTGTATACCTACTAATAAAAAATAAAAAATATAACCTTATGAGACGAGAATAGCGTTGGACGCAAACAGGACCGCTTCTAAAACTTCTGTTAGCAACTTGCGAATATGTTAAAAATGGAGATTGATATCGCAGACATAATTCATGAGCGCAGCGAACCTGAAAAATCATCAAATCGGTAATACCTCATTCATCATTTATTTTTTAATTTTAGCAAATGTAGTATTACTACTGTTTCACGATCTCCTAATACTATTAATTTTGATTACACTATCATGCACAGTAGTCTTTGCGTAAAATGTCAGTCTCTGACCTGAGAGTATTGTGCGATCAGTGCTGCCAACCAGTTTCAGCAAAAAATCCCCTCCCCACCCCCAAATTCACGAAAAAATCCCCAGCAAGAACCAGAAAATCCCTAAAACTTAAGGTGCCGTTAAAAGCAATTTTGTACACAATATTGATCACGAATTTAATTATTAAGTCGGTAATAACAGGTCATATAACAAAGAAAACAATATGAAAGAAATTAAAGAGCGGATTATTACAAAAAAAGAAGAAACTCCGTTACCAACAGTAGGCAGGTACTTATGGTGAATCATGTCGTCAATAAAAGAAAAACTTGATGGGTAACTTTCACAAGAGTAATAAATTTGAATAGGTTAACATCAAAATAACATCTATCACAAAAAAAAAAATGTAAACCAACAAGCAAATAAAATAGGAAAAAATACAAGTACACCCACAGTACATAATGTAGAAAGATCTATTTATTTTTCCTCCAAACTTTTCTAGAAAATCATTTTTCTTGGGGTTCAAACTCCTTCCCTTTCCTACATCTTCACTAACTCTCGTCTGATCTGGTCTGGCTAACTGAAGTTCGTGCCTGTCACTGTCCGTGCGTGTCATTTGTCGTTTTTCTGGGACCGATCTAGTGGACGATTTGTGTTTATGGTGAAATTCACCTTTAATTCATATGTAAGGCAGTAAAAAAAAAAAAAAAAAAGAAGAAAGAAATAAGGATTGTCAGTGAAGCTCACAAATCCCCTAGAAATCCCCTCCCACACTTCATCCTTTAGAGCTCTGAGAGCCCTTAAAAATCCGCCTCGTGGGGGTAAATCCCCCGCGTTGGCAGCACTGTGTGCGATAGCCGTTTATCTTTTAATGAGCATATAGATAATATTTGTAGTCGAGCCATGCGATCAATGGGATGGCTTAAACGTAACTCACGTGATTTTGATAATTTAAAAGCATTATTTATCCTTTATAATGCTATGGTTCGCCCCCATCTGGAGTATGGAAGTACGATTTGGTCCCCATACTACCAAGAACATAAAAGGCGTATTGAGTCAGTACAACATAAATTTCTCCGCTATATTGCTTTTAAAAAACGTGTTCGGCAGGATGATGTTGTTTATGATTCCCTGATGACCGAGTGTGGTCTTTTATTACTCCAAGATAGACGAGTCGTGGGTGATCTTTCATGTTTGTTCAAACCACACAATTGCAAAATTGACAGCCCCCAGTTATTATCTTATTTTGATTTTTCTGCGACGGATTGCATCCAGCAGTATAAGCTAGAAGGGAAAACGTACAGGATGAAAATCTAGTAGAAAATATAGTCTGTGCCTAATCGTGGGTGGCATGATGAATGATATAAGTTAAATATTTATGGGTAATGTAATTAATTAATATTGTACGTTGAATGGTAATAGATTAAATGTTGTAAAGTTTTATGTGATGTAGTATGTTAAATGGCCCAGGATGGCCCAAAAAATGTATGAATATCCTTGTGGTCGTTTTTTTGTTAAACATGCTTCAACTCTCTCTCTCTTATTTTGATTTTCGTAGGCCGATCCATCCCACAAGAAGTAATGATTTATTTTTCGTCCCTTTTGTCTCGTTTGATTATCTGGTAAATAACCCCCATTATCGCATGGCTAGACATAATAATTTAATAACAGCTGAGAATAATTGCCTTGATTTATTTTTCAATAGTTTTTCCGTTTTTAAAAACCACATCATTTCCTATTGTTCAAAATTTCCAACCTAGTAAAAGGTACTATTACTATATTTTGTGTATTGATTTAATTTTTATTTATTTACTAACACTTTCAACTCTTTATAAATTCCTATATTCCATGTATTGTTTCCTTATTTTATATTGGGCTAACTAGCCCGTAAAGAAATAAATACCTAATAGAATTTGTAGGTAGTAGACTTTTTGATGAGCTTCACTGATGATGTGAAACTAGTTTCACTATTTTCCCAAACCGAGCTAAATTCTAAAACACTGCTTTTGAAAGCCTGCATTGTATTGATGATTACTGTGCAACTTGACCACTACGGGATTAAATTTATTCGCAAAGGCCCCATAATTTTTCCTTCAATTTTCTCCAGTTTTTATCGATTTTTTGCAAAAATTAATAAAATTTAAGTAGATAGGTTAAATTTTTATCAAAATTTTGATGTATTTTCTTGTTTATAGTCGGTAAATATTATTTAACCAACATTCTAATAAAACATGAATAAACAGCCATTTTAAACAGTTTTTACTATTTTTGGTGCTTTTTTATACTCTTTTTTAAAAATTAGACCGATTTTAGTTGAATGTGCTCTCTAACAAACTCATCCTTCCTTATGGAAAGCTTAATTTTTGGCGAAAGAACCGATTTTTTATATCAATCTTGAGGAGAGATACCGTCTGGAATGACACATACATCAACCAAATTTTCTGAAAGTTCCAGTCTTGAGGCATAATTGTATGAGCAAATTTTCGTAAATTATCGTATTTTACTAATTTTTGTTAAAATTCTTCAGAAATTTTAGCATTACAAAAGTTTGCTTAGAGAAAAAAAGCCAAATTCCAAATTACTCACTAATATGTGCATACAATGGGTGCAAATCAGGCCTATGACCAGCGTTCCAACCGTGCCCACGGCGATACCGGCGTTCAGAAAGGCGTCTGGCATGGCTAGTATTCCAATGCCAATGTTCCCTTTGAGCAGATGTATCATGGTGTCGAAATTCCTGAAACAGTTATTAAGGGTCGATTATCAATATGGATTACGATTCACAAAATCGAGAGTTCCTAGTAGATACGTAAAACACAATATGTCGTTCGTATTGATAATCCGCCGCCGTAACTCTGACGCAATGAGTTACGGTGACGCATCCTTCCGTACAGATACGGTAACGGATCGCGATCCGAAATAAACGTAATCGTATAAAATAACTTCCTTCCATGGACAAATAACTTCCTAGGGATAATTTCCTCCTTCCGTGGATTTAGCGTTACAACTAGATCCGTTAAGGACTTGACATGACTTTAAGGTGCAGTAAAGTTTCTCGTTATCGCACGCCGTATTGTGACCAACGGATCTCTAAGAACTCTCTAATAGGCTGACATTGAAAAGCACATATAACTCAAAAGACCATCACTTATGCAGGTCCCCGAAGCCTAGACGATTTGTTTAGCTTTCTTCACCATGTGTCTATTTTCAGTTTGATGGGAAATTAGTCTTTTATGCTTCAACGGCTACTTGCTTATAACAGAGTGAACTTTCTGGGTTGCTCTGTCAAATTCCTGATTGAGCATTGTTATATTCATGAGAATCACCAGGCTTCGGAGCCCTAGGATGAGGTTCATTTCCTCAGTAGGATGCAATTTAATAGCTTTGAGTAATCTCAACTGAAGGTAATGTTAATACGATCTCAAAATGAATTTATTTTATTATTTTTTCCCATTTTTGCTTTTTCTGAAAGTTATTTTATAATAATTTTCTTGATATATGATACTGCATGTTTGATAAAGGGTGAAAAAAGGAAAAATAAGGTAATATTCAAAACAAAAATGTAAGAAATGTGTATATTTTACAATATAAAATTATTTCAAACTTGAACACTTACGAAAAAAAAAAAAAACGAGTAATAGGTACAGATGGTAAAAATGCTTCAATATAGCTTGTTTTTAGAAAAAATAAACTTCTTAAACATGACTAGTTCATCAGACTGGGTAAACTTTGTTGGGTACGTTTAAGATGTCCTCGATAGTTAGGTACTTAAAAAATATTTAAAACATCGCATTCTAACATACATTTGGTTTGGTAGGTAGGTAAAAAATGCCACTAAAAATAAAAAATAGATTAAAAACTTTCAAATAGGCGAACATGTCAGGAACTATCTATGCATCAGGTACCTAATGATTTCAGTAGGTAAGAAAAATTTAACAATTATCACAAATGAATGGTCCTTTGCCAGAGTAAGGGGTGCAATCCTCATGCCACCAGCATTCACAGGTAGAACACATAATATAATCTTGTATAGGGGGATCAGTGTAAGGTTCTTGACAAAGGGGACATTTTATGTCAGTCTCAGTGTCCTTGTCAGTCTCATTATTGCTCTTCTTTGAAACTTTTTTTTTAGTGTTCTCCTTCTGTGTTTTCATTTTTTCTTGTTTTTTTTTCTCTTCTCGTACTTTGGCTCTCTCCATTTTTGCCAATTCTTTTTCTTCTTTCGCTCTTTGTTTCTTTTCCTGCATATCTTGCTATTCACGCTTTGTGATGCAGTAAGGGATTTTTTCTTTCACTCCTTTTGAAGTAATACGTTTTTGCATACTTGGAAGGATAAGTTCGGTTTTCCAACAATCTTCAATGTTTGCCCTGCTGGTTGAAGGCTTTGTTGGAGATATCCAGTTGCTGGATAACATTGAAGGATCATTTTTAGGTCTACTTTTGGGGGATTTGGAATCAATATCTTTTCTGTTTTTAGCAGATTCGTCAGCCATGTCATGCGTTAGTCCAAGAGGCATTGCAGGATTTTTATCTCCATGAATATCATCACCAAGTTTGAGATCGTTGGTTGATGCATCATTACCAACTTTCGAATGAACAACCTGTTGGTTTGAATCAGGAGTGAGATCAGAGCCAACATATATGTTTATATATATATATATATATATATATACATATATGTTGGAAATAGGTACGAAATTAAGAATATTACGAAATAGGTAATTTAAAAAAACAGGTTTTCATACTGTTCATTCACTGGTACACTATAATGGGTATTCGGACCCAGTGAATGAACCCCTAGCTTTTTATTCTTTACCACCGTTCAGTTACTGGAACAAGCATATTTAGAAGGTTGATTCTAGCACTAACGAATTTCCAGAATGTTCTAAATTCAAAACACATCAAGTTTTTGAAAAATAATGGGAGTAAGAAAGCAACCAGCTTATTTTTAGATTATTCATCATTGGTTCGGAATGAGTTCGCAGAGCGTTTTCAGTGGCATGTTGTACCGTATAAAAAACGGGTGTTAAAGAAGAACGTTGTTTGATTCCAAGAATAGTAATAACGAATAATAACTTAGTTATTTTATTTTTTTAGGTGGGTGCAGGAATCATTTCGACATTCCTCTGATAAATTGAGCCAACGTCAATGTCAGTACAAAGTATAAAAATATCTACGCTTCACGCAGATACATCAATAATGGATATGTGTAGTTTTATTTTAATATCTCACACACAAACACACACACACCTTTTTTTTTTATAAATCTCTCCTCAAAGGCTCTCCTCAAATAAAATTAAGTCGGGAGGACACCCAGGTTTACCCGACGCCGGCTCTAGGGATGAAGGAAGTCGCAGGAGGAGAAGGAAGAAGAGAGGGATGAAAGAAAGTGCCCCTATAAAATGACCACCAGTTGAGGTAAGAGCCCCTGAGGACGCGAGTGGTGATACCACAGAGCACTCCTGCCGAGATGCCCAGTAACTCCGTGGCTCTTTTCCACTCGGCATGTAATATAGTCTCTCCCTTTTGACATCCCAACCGCTAGATGACATAGCACAAGCCATCTGCTTGGCAACCCCATCCTGACATAAAAAGCGGCCACCGTGAGTACGAGGACACTGCTGCACCACATAATGAAGATTATCATTTTTACCCCGACTGGCACGGCAAAGGGTGTCTACTGTCTCGTGACTACTCCTTGAACACCTCACCGTGGTGGCTAATGCAGCCACCCGGACAGCATGAAAATGGCGAAAGTCGAGGGGCAGCAATGCCTTCTGAATGAAGCCCATTCTTTTATCTGGGTAGAAATGGGGGATTAAGAGCATTGTCCGATTTCTTTACCATCTACTGACTCATGCTGTGCAGCAGCGAACTCAGCAGATGAGGCGGGTTTTGCAGCAGTTGGTGTTGCTCGATCGCACCACAACAACTGCTGCCAGAAAAAGTCCAGGTGCCAGCTTGAGCCCCTAAGGGCAAGCAGGCGCTGGCGGCGTAATGATGGGATGCTGGATAAGAGAGAGACAGTACTGAGCCCACCGGCCTACACCGGTGCATGAATATAGGCACTTGGGACATCAGGTGGGAAGCCAAGCCAAGATCGCACAGCAGAGCGAACTTCATGATCTAACTCAAGCAGCCTCCCCGCAGTAAGCCTACCAAAGACTAACCCACAGGTTAGCTTTGGCAGTAAGTTCGTGCGAAGGAGGCACAACTTCTGCTGTGGCTTCAATGGGGCCTTGGTGACACGAGCTAGAGCTCCACCAAGGTCCACACGGCTTGCGGCCATGGTGGCAACACCCATGAAGTCAACTCCGAGGTACCGCCAAACCTCCAGCACGGATTGGGTAGGGATGGGTGACTGTCCTATGACAAAACAATTCTCATCCACCACCATCATCTGATGCTGGCGACCCGAGGAGACTGACCCACACTTATCTGGGTTAACCAACAGACCACACCTGGCTAGCTGCTCAGCAAAGGCATTGAGGGCGATCTGCAAGCCCTCACGGGTTTCAGCGAGTAGGATGACATCATAAGCAAAAGCCAATGCACCTACTCGCACCCCAGGTCCTCCCCCAGGTCCAAGTCAACTCCTATTCGTAAGTACTACGAATGCCTTTAAAATAAAATGATATAATTGAACTTTTTAATGCCCAATATTATCTTAAGGGTTGATCGAACGGGATGCCAATTCTACTTGTACATTCCTGCCCGATTTTTGAGCCAAATTTTATAAAGTTCGGCCCAGCAGATTCTGAGAACGCTTTGGATGGGCTGCGGCCGAACGGATTATTTTATATAGATTTTTGGATGCTACGCATTTTGAAATGTAAACGAAAACCATTTACTGGGGGAGGTGATAACAAAATTTCTCTTCTTTGTCGACTGCAAAGGTTCTCTATTGAAAAATAATAAACCAACAAGGACCTCCTCACCGATTTGCTCTTCTTTTGTCGCCTATGACCCAGTGATGACAGACACAAGTAGTTTTTTTTCAGTTTTTATTGTATATGTGTGTTTTTTGTTATAATAATTTATTTATCAGTGACATAGTTCTCATTTTCGACCAGTATTGATGAGGTTGATGGTGTGGGAAACAAATTGTAGAGCGTTTAAGGAGGCGCCGTGAGGTCTCTGAAAGCAGACTGACTGGCGCTTTTCTTACCAAAAGAGCGGGAAAGGTGAGTGACTCAAATGTAATGGTACCTAGCGGTGGTGACTCTGTCCGATCCAGAAAACGGCTCAAAGCTTCCTCTGAATTCTAAATACGGCCAAACGGTTTATTCAACTTTTCTCAGCCAATAATTGACCGATTTCAATGATTCTTGCAGCGTTCGCACTACTTTCGAAACCTGAAATAAAAATAGATCCTGAAATTTGAATGTAGGTAATATTGTTAAATGGTATTTAGATTTGAAAATTTTGCAATTTGAAAATTTCAGAGGCTCGATTCTATAAAGAATTTTAAAACCAGTAGATTGTCTTAAGAATAATCAAAATCGGTCCAATATTGACCGAGAAAAGTTGAAAAAACTACATATATACCATCCGGGGCCTCGTAAAGGGGTGATAAGGTACAGCAAGGAGAAAGTGATATCAACCACCATGATAAGGCGTTTCATGAATATTTGTAGAATATGTTTACAGAATTTGAAGAATGATTAATCTATAACTCACGATGTAGGATGCTCCAAAGTTCGGCCATATCTCAACATTTTATCGTACTCTGAAGGGTAGTCTGAGGAGTCCCCGTCAGCCTCAGGCCAGCATCCTGCTTGCAAGTCCGTAATGTAATCAGGTGCATATCCGCTGTAATCTCCCTGCACTCTTCTACAGGACAAACCAATGATTAAATTAATATTCAAGGATAAACTTATATTGATTATAATTAAACAGGTACCACCTATTATTATTATTTTCACAGCAAATAATGAGCGTTACCCGTGGGTGCGAGAAAGGTATTTTAACTATTTTTAAATGGAAGAGGGCTCCATCCAGTGACGGATGAAGAGGGGGGGGGGGGGGGAGGAGGTCCCCCACCCGAGAGGCAGATGAAAAATTTACAATTCTATTGCGGCCAATTTACAAATTTGTGCGTTTGAATTTTGGTAGCTCTAAAAACTGTGTAAGTGTCCACAGGGGATCAATCGGAGATCAACACAGGTAGTATCAGAATCTTCGTGTGTAAACTCGGAAATTTCCAAAAGAGCTTGAGGGAAGAATCATCAGGTGAAATGAGAACTTTAGTTGCTTTTAGTGTTTGAGTTTTTAAAACTCATAATGCAGCAGGTAAGGAATACAATTTTCATCAATATGATCGGTGTGTTGCATTTCATTGACTATGGCAGGGGTGTGGTTTCAGGGGATGAGCATTTTGGTAGACTGTAACCAGGGACGGATTAGAGGGGTGGGGGGGGGGGCAGCCCCCCCCCCCCCCCGAGAGGCAGAAGAAAAAAATTCTAGCAAGTGAATGTCAGAATAGAATCACGCCGTCGCGCTAGTGGGTTGACAAAAATACGAGTATAGATGAAGGAACTTTAAACTGTGGGGAAACTGGTATGATAGGTACCGGTTTTACCAATCTGCCACGGCCAATTTACTAATTTGTTCGTTTGAATTTCGGTAGCCCCTCAAACTGCGTAGATGCCACGGGGTATCAATCGGAGATTACGTGGGTAGTATCAGAATTTTTGTCGATAAACTCTGAAATTTCCTGAAGTGCTTGAGGGAAAAATCATCAAAGCAGGTTGGCAACGGTGGTGTTGAGTCCGTGTCGTGCTGTCCTCCTTCGTCGCCTTTTTGTGAGTAGAAGAGCAGTAGAAACCAAACCATGTTAAATGTGAACTAAAGTTTTTTTTTTAGTGTTTGAGCTTAGCCCCGTCAAGAAACGAGCATGGAAGATAACACCTTTCTTCTTTAAAAAACACTAGGCAGCAAGTAAGGAATACAATTTTAATTAATAGGGATAAGTTTGTGTTCATCAGTTTATTTAACAAGTTACGGTGGGAACCTACTGTATTTGTCTCTCGTTTACCGCTTTTGGTAACGGTAGCAATACACAATCAATAGCCATAATACATAATCAACCAACATAATTCAACGAAGAAAGAAACGAATCGTGTTTTCTTAACTGATTATAACCAGTGATTTTCGATTGAAGTGAATTATTCTCTGTTTCACATTTACCAGTAATAGACAACAAATGTTTATCACGGTAATATTTTATTTGTATTTTCATCTTTAATCAAAAATGTACGTTGTTAATTTAATTTCATCGTGTTTATTAAATGGTAGTTTAATTCTAAAGTAAATTGAAAAAATAAAGAGTGAAGTATTATTTAATCCTGTTTACAATATAAAAGTATAATTTATAAATAATATTACATCACGATTTATGTTTCATTCCCTGCCTTTTTCGATATAATTTTGCCAAAAAATCACTTACCTATAATCACTTTATTTTTTGTTAATTTTATTTTTTATTTAATTAATTACTTTTTGTGTGTATGTAGATGTTTGGTAACCAAGCACAAATGTGTGCAAAAAAAAAAAAAAAAAATTATGTTTTGCATATTAATTTTTACATACTTGATATAAAATGTGGGTCTATAACCTATAAAACTGCTAATTTTTCAAGGTCTTTTTTCAAAAACATTTTTCGGAGGGGGGGGGGGGGGGGGGGGGGGGGGGGGGGGGGGGGGGGGGGGGGGGGGGGGGGGGGGGGGGGGGGGGGGGGGGGGGGGGGGGGGGGGGGGGGGGGGGGTTACTCTGGTAGAGGACCGCCCCCACCCACGAAATTCTATTAATCCGTCACTGCCAGTAACACATCGTGGTTAATTAGTGTCAAAGTATTTTCTCCTGTAACAGGCGTCATCAGGGATTTAAAATATAAATAACAATATGCTGCTCTTCGTCATAAGTCCTAGTACTAGGGTTCAGATTGTTGAGAGTTGACTAGAGTGACAATTTTATATATGGTAGGTACCTACTAGTTGGGGTACTTACTGGTAAGCTGTTTGGGTTAGTTTTTGGTCTTGGATATTTGAAAATAGTTGTTGCGCCTAGTTGTAACTGGTCTGTAATGAATGATATTACAATTTTGTTAAAATTATGAGGTAATAGTAAAGAGACAAAAGGGCAGGGATATGGGCTTGGTTAAGTAGTTTTGCCTGGTTGTGGTCCAATGAGGAATGAGATGTGGTATATAATTTATACAATTCACTATATAGTTGAAGTAGTAAAAAAAAAAAAAAAAAAAATTGACTATAAAGAGTGGACAATCAAGTACCCCAACTAGTAGGTACCTATCATGTAAGTTGTCACTCTAGTCAACTCTTTACAATCTGAACCCGAGTACTAAGACTTATGACTAAGAGCAGCATTGGATTGGATGAGATTCGAAGGTGGTTCGCCTCAAACGATTTCAGCTTTAAAAATTGTGCTCTTTTTTTAGAGTATTCAATTTTTAGCGAATTTTCGTAGAAAATGATGAAGCTATTGGAATGGCTAGGAAAATTTTTAAATAAAAATTTTTGAAAAATGTCTTCATTGAAATCCGTTTTGAGTCATTCTGAAACGATTCCTGAAGTTTGCGCTATTTCATATATATATATATATATATATATATATATATATATATATATATATATATATATATATATATATTTCATATATATACCTATCAGAGGATGTTGAGGGTCGGTCAATGACTCTTCTTGATTTCGGCAACGTTTCGATTTCATTGACCGACCCTCAACATCCTCTGATAGTTATAACATCACGGTCAACAAAAATCCCAAATAATATATATATATATATATATATATGCATGTGTGTCATTCCAGACGATAACTCTCCTTAGGATTGAGATAAAAATCCCGTTCTTGAGCCAAAAAATCAAGTTTTGTAAACGAAAGGATGAGTTCGTTGGCCAACAAAGATGTACTAAAAAAATCACTAAAAATGGCTAAAAACTGTCAAAAATCGTTAAATCGATATTTTTAGCGGAATTTTAGTCAAAACTAAATAGTCAACGATTAACTTGGACATTTGAACATTTTTGCCCAAAATTATGCTAAAAAACGTACATAAATTTCATTGAAATTGGCTGGAAATCTATAAAAACAGCAAAAAAATCTAAAAATTCAAAATCTCTTTTTGATTGCTGAATTTTTTATTTAGTATGACTTTTCGTCATGAAATTGTTAAACTATGTCGAATTGTATGGAAATTGCTCAAACTTCAATACAATTTAACATATTATAATACGATAGATAGTTTATTAAAATTCGCTCATACGTTCATTCTGCATGACGGGAACTTTTGTTAACAGCGTCAAATTTCTAACAGGATAGTCTTTTGAAATAATTTTGAACACAGGTTTGTCATTATTTGCCCCACTGAGCTGCCGCTGCGTCGCTCGCTCGCATTTGACGTTCTCGTAGGACACAGGCTGTGAGCCAGTTTGACCAATATGAGCTAACGTCCCGTCAAGTTAACCAAACGACGGGAGACTGGCGGTTAAGAGCGGTGTTAAGGAATTGTCTTTCTCCACGTGAATTTTGACGTCAAAGTAATCACCCCTGTAGTAGATTTATGTATGTCTGACTGGGAGTTGGTATTCCCAGTGGAATATCTCTAGCCATCGTTTGTTTTAAGGTAGTTTTTCGTGTGTCAGATCGTCGGCTTGCCTAGCCTTGCTCGTGCAGTGAGCGTTTAGCTTGGCACTTTTTACGTTCTGACGTGTTTATCGACTCGACGGTTATGTAATTTATATATTTCTTCCCGCGAGTTTTCTCGTTTCGTCGTAAGGTATTTCGACGTCTTAATTATCTTGTTTTATGTGAGAACAAAATTTTGGTGGCCCTGAAGAGGGTCGGTGGTAAGTGGTGAGTTCACCACCACCCCCTTGGCCGGTTATGGTTTGGTTAGTTAACGATGAAAAGTTTTATTTTGTCCATCAAGCTTGGAATCATAACCTAAACAACTTCAACAGCTGTTTCTTATCGCGATTAGGAGTTGATTTTTTCTAAGTTGAAAAATTGAAATTTGATTTATATTAATTTTGAATAAACATTTAAATGAGAGAGAGAGAGTAAAAACCACTTGGTACCTGCGCTCGAAAATCTTTTTAAATGAGGGACCTGTGAAGTGAAATAAATCATATTTATCTTTCTACTCTTTTGGTGGCCTAAACAGTAGATCTTCCGGTACTGGAGGGTATCATACCTACATTCCAAGAAATTCATATATGTAGGAGGATAGGTACTAGTTGATAGAAGGGTTGTTACAGAAAACTATGGAAATCTCGTCAGATAAGTAAATACATACAAATCTCTAATTCTCAATAGGAAACGTATAAATCGGGTCATCAAAGTTGGTTAGGTACCTACCTACCAATGTATCTACCTAATCTCTATGCTGGTTGAGTGAAAGCCCTTCGGCAACATCGTTTGTCATCCAGCTCTAGATAATAATTCTTTTCCTTGTGACTTGAGGTCGTTTTCAGTTGAATAACATTCAAAATGAGCAAACAAAACAAGATGTAGAGCCGCCCATAAGAGCTTAGTGATCTCTGATTTCTTGTCAACTTTTTCAACTACCTAACGTATTATACTGCTGGCGTTTCATACTTCTTTGATATTAGTGCGAAACGAGCTTGTGTACGGAAAATTTGAAAAGTTGCGTTTTATTGAAAACGATCCCATTACCTACAAACTCGTCAATGGGGGCAGACGGCGGAGGTTACGTGAGTGAACATTCTTTTTCCCGAGTGACTTATGGCCGGTTTTTAAACAATGTTGAACTTAAATGTTGAAAGTAATTAAATATTGTTATGTTTTTGGCAATTAAAAAGTGAAAATTGAAGGCTCCGTACACTCACAATTTAAAGTTAATCATCCGTTAACCTCTTAATTCCTCGAGGGTCGGGTAATTGATCAGCTTTGGTAATCAGGTCCTCAAGTTTTGACGGACAATTTAACCAACGACGGGTGTTGGTGAAAGAAAAATCGCTCCAACGTCAGAATAAGCTCAAACATAATGGCGCGTGAAACTGGTCCTGTGTATCTGTACCTATTCCATTTCTCGATGGATGCAGAGCACCCGCCTTTGGTGGTGAGGGCCGATTGGGGGGAAGTTGCGCGATAAAACAACAGAATGCGCTAGTGTCCCCCCTACATACACCGCCATCCCTCACTCCCGATATGTTGAAGTACCACGCGGCCACCCGGTTGGAGCTCCAGTTCTTTAATGATTGCTCAAATTTCAAAAAAATAGCAGAATATTATTTAGAATTTTTGAAATGGTCATGTGGCTTGCTGCGTGACCATGCAATTATTAAACAATGCAGTTGACATCTGTAGTACCGTACTTTTGGGTTACTTGTAACATGTGGGTTACTTGTAACACATGGGGGCGTGTCCACATTCGTTATGGTGGCAGCATTGGGGAGCATGATATCAGATTCCTTATCAGCCCTATTTGTTCTGTGGCGTTTGTGGAAGGTCATCCATCGTTCAACAAGTGTGTGGGAAGTTCTCCTGATTTTTAATATTTTTTTTGAATTGATGACTGAAAATGGGCAGTTTCCAACTCCGAAATTCTAAGGTCTGTGGTGCCCAAATGGTTGGAGTGAACGAAGTGAGGTTTTTATGGTGTGTGCTTGCACTCACTAGCTAGTAATTCCAAGTCAGATCGCACTTTCAAGTCAAATCATTGATTTTTAAAACAAATCCAAAACTGTGTTCTTTGTTTTGAGGGTTACTTGTAACATGTAGGTGTGATGTTGCAAGTTACCTCCAAATTGTATCCCTCGATTTTTATGGACACTTTATGTTGTTTCAAGCCACCCTATGTGGAGTATTGTGTTTATCTCCCTTGTACGACATAATACCGGATCCAGTACGATCCAATGTGTGTGACACGGGAATCTAAAATTAGTAAAAAAGACCTTTTTTGTCGTTCCTAAATTCTCTAATTTTTTGTGTGTCATCCTTTTTTTAAAAACTTAAAAATTGTTACAAGTAAGGGAGAGCTAAGATAACATGATTTTTCGCATTTTTTCAGTCGTGTTACAAGTAACCCAAATCGTTGGGTAACTTGTAACAAGCCCTTTTAAAAAAAAAAAAGTATTTACTAATGAAGGAAATATTTTTCTTTAATGGTATTCTGTTCTCTAGGCAGCCTTCGACCTTTTAAGCCCAAATCCAGAATTTTACGAGCTGGATTACTCCAGGGAGAGCTTCTGAAATTTTACAAGTGTTACAAGTAACCCAAAAGTACGGTATATGTTAATCTTGGTGAAAGCTAAAAGATGATACCTCTTGGGGTGTGTAGTGTATCGTAAACAATCATTTTAAATTTTAATTATCGGACAACATTGTATTCTCCACTTCCCACTAACTATTATAGTTCATCAATTTATGACGAATTTTCGTAGAAGATGCTGTAGCTGTTGCAATTGGTCAACAAATTATAAAAATAATATTTTTACGCTTTGTTCACGGAATTCAGTTAAGACTTCGGAGGCATTTAGAAACGATTTCTGAAAGCTTGTAATTTTTGTTGATGCAAAAATACATCTTTGTATTCCTTCTAAAAGGAAGTTGGAAAATACTAATGGAAGAAGTTGGATTTGGAATTTTTTAAAATCAGATATGTACTTTTAAGAAAATTTTTATGTAAATTACCTAAGGTAACATAATATTAAATCTGTATTATCCAAGTAAAATAACTGTGGATGGTATTTAGGTAAAAATAAAATTGGCTTCAAACAAATGACCGGTATTTTAAAACTACTCTTGGTGGCCTTATGCTCCCTCCATTATTCTTGGAACCTCCTTCTAATGAATGGTGTTGCCACTTCAATCAGGTTTCCCTCTAGGTTTCCCCCCAACCTATCTAGATTTATCCTAGATTTCTAAGTTTTCACCCTAAAATTTAAACTTTTATTGCGCAAGTGGGATATAGCTTTGTTAAAACATTGTTTATCATGCCACTATTCTGCCGTTCTAAGAATAGATCCCGTGTCTGACCAAAACCTACTTTTGGGAAAATGCGTCTCCAGGTTTTGAGTAGTAGTCCAGTCAAAAAGCCTAAATAAATGACCCAACCTCCTAAAAAATCCGAAAGTTTTGAAACTTCGCACACTTATTTAAAGGTACCTAGGGATGAATATACCAAAAGTCCTCATGAATATGAGGCGAGCTCTAGCGGCAATTAGCGAAAACAGGTCACTTTTTTTGGTTTTTTGTTATTATCTCGAGAACCTTTGGTCGGAAGTAAAAGTGTACCGTATACATAATTGAAGTTTAATTAATTTGCAACAGAAATGATTATATAAATTTTTCTTGTATTCCTAATGGTTAACGAGTTATAGGGCGCTAAATGATAGTGTTTTTCGAAAAATCGCGCTATCGTGGAACAATATACAGCATTTTTAATAATAGTTTACAATGTTTTACCACTTTTTTTTTTTTCTTTTTTTTTATACCAAGGATGATTGATGAGATAAACTTTACAGCTTTGTATAAAAAGAAAGATATGATGTATATTAAACAATGAAATACATGAACAAAAAATGCTGGGGACATTCCAAGAAAAATTGTGTGCAGAAAAATCAACCAACTCTTGATTGTTTTTTGGTAGAAGGCTCTGCAATCTGCTCATCTTGGTCTGCTTCTGAACTTGCAACCTGAAACACAGTAACAAGAGGTAAATATGCATGAGATGATGATGTGAGAGAACCATTATACGGATAAGAACATGTAGGTAAGGGAAAATAGGTAAGCGAGCAGAAAAACATTGTATGAACATTACGACCGATTCATGTAAACTATTGCAAGGTATCAATAAAAACACATTTAAAAAACATACAAAAGTGCAGTCTCACCTGACCTCTTGCTGTCTCTGTTTCTTCAAGGTTAATGACATCGGGATCATCAGGGTCATCAAAGTCTTCTTCGAGGGTGGAAGTAACACCATTCAAGCATTCGCCATGGCAGTTGTGACAAACGCTTGTACACATTATTCCTGACTTTCGACAACCACATCTGTTCCCACATCCACCTGTACATTAGCAACAAATGAGGTTGAGGACAGCTTCAGGTGCTGCTGGATCCTCTGTTGTCACAGTGATCAGCCGATCGCTTTCCAACTTCCAACCCCACTGTACAGGAGGAAGTTCATTCCCAAGCCAAAATTGAAATTGGTGGTACACTCGAAATACGTGCTGTCTTGCTGCTCCTGGTGGTTATCAACCCTTTCACAATCTTTCAGAGGATTGCCATCAACAAGCAGAGTGATGAGGAGGCAGGAATGCGGACAAAGTGACAAAGTAGCAATAGTCGGTGAAGATGTAGATCTTATTATTCTCCTCATGGCCTTAACTCCAACTGAACAAAACATATTATTTGTGAAATCAAGCCATGGCAAAGTAGGAAGGAAAGTATATTCAAGCCAGCAATTGCACACTTTGAGAATGAAGGACATCATACTTCTTGTGCATGCGTTCAGCGGAAGTGATACAGCTTCGGCTGCATATCTAAAAGGGAAACTCTCCTGTTTCAAATTGTTCAAGAAGCAAGCTAAACAGCTAGGTATATTTAACAGCCCAAGTTCATCCTGTGAGGCTGTAGCTGCTGCTGGAAACAAAATATTCCTGGCATTGTACAATGCGCCCAGGAAGAAAACCTCTCTTAACATGCACCGGTATAATGCTTTCACCAAGTCTGTATCTAATGCTAAACCCGACCTTTCTGCTCTGCAACCCACAGAAGGAGCAGCAAGACAGCACGCATTTCGAGTGTACCACCAAACTCAATTTTGGCTTGGGAATGAACTTCCTCCTGTACTGTGGGGTTGGAAGTTAGAAAGCGATCGGCTGATCACTGTGACAACAGAGGATCCAGCAGCACCTGAAGTTGTCCTCAACCTCATTTGTTGCTAATGTACAGGTGGATGTGGGAACAGATGCGGTTGTCGAAAGTCAGGAATAATGTGTACAAGCGTTTGTCACAACTGCCATGGCGAATGCTTGAATGGTGTTACTTCCACCCTCGAAGAAGACTTTGATGACCCTGATGATCCCGATGTCATAAACCTTGAAGAAACAGAGACAGCCAGAAGTCAGGTGAGATTGCACTTTTGTATTTTTTTAAATATGTTTTTATTGATACCTTGCAATAGTATACATGAATTGGTCGTCATGTTCATACGTTGTTTTTCTGCTCGCTTACCTACTTTCTCTTACCTACATGTTCTTATCCGTATAATGGTTCTCTCACATCATCATCTCATGCATATTTACCTCTTCTTACTGTGTTTCAGGTTGCAAGTTCAGAAGCAGACCAAGATGAGCAGATTGCAGAGCCTTCTACCAAAAAACAATCAAGAGTTGGTTGATTTTTCTGCACACAATTTTTCTTGGAATGTCCCCAGCATTTTTTGTTCATGTATTTCATTGTTTAATAAAAATTTATCTCATCAATCATCCTTGGTATAAAAAAAAAAAAAAAAAAAAAAAAAAAAAAAAAAAAAAAAAAAAAAAAAAAAAAAAAAAAAAAGTGGTAAACCATTGTAAACTATTATAAGAAATGCTGTATATTGTTCCACGATAGCGCGATTTTTCGAAAAACACTATCATTTAGCGCCCTATAACTCGTTAACCATTAGGAATACAAGAAAAATTTATATAATCATTTCTGTTGCAAATTAATTAAACTTCAATTATGTATACGGTACACTTTTACTTCCGACCAAAGGTTCTCGAGATAATAACAAAAAACCAAAAAAAGTGACCTGTTTTCGCTAATTGCCGCTAGAGCTCGCCTCATATTCATGAGGACTTTTGGTATATTCATCCCTAGGTACCTTTAAATAAGTGTGCGAAGTTTCAAAACTTTCGGATTTTTTAGGAGGTTAAACCTTGTTTTGACTGGACTATAGAAATTTCCTGATATTAGCTCTAATTTATGTTGTCTCGAGCTCCAAAAAGCACTCATTCCAATGGAAATATCCCGCTGAATTGCGTGGTGTGGCGGGAAAAACATTATTTTGGCCAGGAAATTGCAAAAAAAAGGTGTAGAACATAATGTACTAGGCGATTTCCTCGTATCTGGTGCACATACGAGTTTTCGTTTTGCAATAAGACTGATAAGTTTTTTCTAATGCAAAATTAGTACTGCTCTACTTGGCGAAAAAAAAAGAGTATATTTTCTCATATGTGCAGGATATTATTAGGAGAAATACTCTTGGTTACCAACCTCCGAAAACCGTACTTGATCTGACAAGAGAATAGGGTAGCTTCCAACTGGAAAAGTTAGGGAAAATCTGGGATTGTCAGGGAATTCTTTGCGTTGGAAAAGTCAGGAAAATGTCAAGGAATTTTGCAAAAACCTCCAAATTTCAGGGAATTTTTTTATTGAAAACTTTGTGTAATAATTTGCAGCGTTCTTAGGTATATTCTAACTCCTAAACAGTCTGCTTTATCATACTACATAATTATTTCATAGTTTGTTAGATTATGCGAATATCAAAAATAATTATCAAGAATGGTGGTTAAACTGTTCGAAGGGTAACACGGAGATACATAGTGACATCGATATGTCTTTGGCTCTCGGTTACTACAACACTTAGTAGTAAACCATGTGTGGGAAAAATCAACTGAATATTGAGAGTAGTGGATTGGTCCATTAAGAGTCCCTACAACTAGTTTGTATACATAAACTAGGACTTCTCAGGAAGGTTAAGGAGGGGGAAATTGGCCCTTTGAAATGTGGAGTATTGTTTAATGATTTCCAACGAACTAGTTTTTAGGGATGGGAAATCAGGAAGTTATTTTATCTCTTGCAACGATTGGTTGTAGGTGAAAAAAAGCGTGACAAAATTTGAAATAAGTACCGTTAACTCAATGTGACCAAAAATGTAGATACGGGATTATTCTTAGTACGGCAGTATTATTGTCAACGACCAGAGGAGTGAAAAATCGGAGTTAAAAAGTAGTAGGTATTTGTAGGTGAGTTGAAAGGCGAGGCGGAATAAAACAAAGTACTTTCTAGGTGGGTGAAAACGCGAATCCCCATCATTATATCCCCGAGAAGGTGAAGGTCTCGCCTGACCGTATTGATAATTGATCCACCCCCGTAGAAGTGCTTGAGCTCTCGTTATCTCCCGCTTTCATCGATATCATCTCCCGCGTGAACGTGTGTCCAGTTATATAATTGAATGGATCTTGAGAAAATCGTCCCGCAGTGGGATAAATGACCGACTAAAGTGGAGGTCACTAATATAGTGGTGAAGTTCAGAAATGATGATTTTATTGAATAATGATAGTTTACCAGCGGCGAGGAGAGCATTGCACGTGTTTGAAAAAGTGCCCTGTACACGTAAACGTGATTGCTCCCACTATTAGACTGGAAAGAACTATTTGATAGGGAGACTCTTTGGGAAATTTGAAATGACGATGGAAGTGAAGACATATATGTCTCTATGTATTGCAGACTCGTATGCAAGATTTTGTTAGACTGAAAAATGGGTTGAATTTTAAACATTTTTATTAATAATTGCGCATGGGCGAAAATAATCGTTCTTGGTTAGAGAATGAATAAACTCTGATTTCTCTGCCGGTTTGAAAGGGTTATAGTTTCTCCTCTGCGACAACCTGTCACAATAGGTAAGTGAGAAAGCTATTATGCTGAAGATACAAGTTACAGTAGTGATGTTGGTAACATAAGTTCGGATTATACCTATTGAATTTGTTCAGAACTCACCTACCTCTGTTATATTGTTCAACCAACAATGATAACTGACTCTGATGTATTTTAATTTATACCTTGATTGATTGTAGGACCGTCGCACAGTATCTCGACTAACGTGTTTCAGTTGGAAAAAAGTCAACATAAAAGTTTTCGAAAAAACGTCTTCAGCAGTGGTAGGTGAAGGTCTCAAATCGATGATACTATATCGATGATACGTCCTATTGAAATAGATTTGAGACAAATAGGTTGGGATTCAAGATCCGATGATACGATTATGGCCAACACTGCTGTGCGGCACTCCTAAGGACATAACTCCTCTGAAATGTAATATTTAATTTTTCCCTTTCTTCTGACCTTCTTGGTTCGGACTTTAATGATTCTCCAAAAGCTTTTAACGAATAATATTTTCATTTTTTGATTATCAATTTTAAATTTCTATCTCTTCTTATCAGAAAATGGATATTGAAAACCAATGGCATAAAGTTGTTAATATTAAAAATATGAGTACCGGTTTGTCAAGTCTCGAAACTAGAGGCATTCTTTACGAAATTAAATGCAGAATTAGCATTTTCAACCCGTTTATTCCGCAAACCTCTGCAAGTATTGATCTTCAATTCTCGGTAGCAATTAACCAAAGTTGAAACAGATATAGATAATAAGACTATCCGGCAGAATTTACGGTAAATATTCTTTTCTGAGTTATAAGAGAATTCCTAGTGGATCCGTAAAAGACAATAAGTCGTGCGGTATCGACGATCCGGCGCCGTCTCTGACGCAATGAGTTACGGTGACGCATAATTCCATACAAATACGTTAACGGATCGCAATCCGGAAAAAACGTAATCGTCAAAAATAACCTCCTTCCATGGACTCAAATAACCTCCTAGGGATAATTTCCTCCTTCCATGGATTTAGCGTTACAACTAGATCCGTTAAGGACTTGACGTGACTTTAAGGTGCGGTAAAGTTTATCGTTACCGCACGCCGTATTGAGACCGACGGATCTCTAGGAATTCTCTATTTTTAGAGACTAGAAAGTTTTAATGACACTAGGTATCCCTCTTGGCTTTTGAGTTTCAAGGCCATTTTAAAAATTAAAGCTCACTATCTTAGGTAAACATGCTAATTGCCTCGGACAATCGTAGAAAATTAATATTTGCAGAAGGTTGTGGAAGTAAATGGTTTCTATTTGTCAACTTTAAACCAATAGTTTGCAATACCCATTTTAAGAGGAGAATTAATTAATCAATTAAAATAATATAGCCTCTGCTAGGGGTTGGGCTAGGTCTTTAGTTCCGGATGCGGTCAAAGTTTCTTTTAGCAAATTTTCGAAGAAAATGAAACTATTGCAATGGCTCCAAAAATTTTAAAATCAAAATTTTTTAAATTTTCTTCATTGAAATCCGTTTTGAGACATTCTGAAAAGAATCCTAGAGTTTAACATTTTTCATATATAATATGTCCTTCCAGTCTCTCCTTTGGATTGAGATATGAGATAAAAATTTCGTTCTTGCGCCAAAAAATCAAGCTTTCCAAACGAAAGGACGAGTTCGTTGGCCTGCATTTTTTGAGCACATTAAATCGATCACATTTAAAAAAGTGCTGAAAAAATCACTATAAATAGCAAAAAACGGCTACAAAATTGTAGTTTACATTTAAGCAGAATATTGCTCAAATACATTTTATTAACTATAAAATAGAACATTGTGTGCAAATGTGTGCTGAAAAATGTACTTGAATTTCATTAAAATGTGCTAAAAAATCGATAAAAACTACAAGAAATTTAGAAATCCAAAATTTCTTTTTGAATTGCAGTATATTATTTAGAACGAGTTTTTTGCCATAAAATTGGTAGTTTACAATTTTTAGTTTCTCTCAACGTCCTCAATTTTCAAAACAATGTGACATAACATAGTACGTTAATTTACGAAAATTTGCTCATACGATCATGCTGCATGAGAGTAACTTTTTTTTACTTTGGGAAAAGATGATTAGGGACGTCCTGAGATGGATAGGGATGACGTCCCTAAAAATATTTTCTGAATAGCTAAACAAATCAAAAAAGACACTCATTACAAAAAGTGAGGAAACAATTATGAGTGTACGCTGGTGATAAGAGATATTGATATATCGATGACAAAGCTGGATGCAGAAGGATTGCAATAGATTGCTCGGGCTTCGGCTTGGCAAGTGTATATCGCCGGCACGAAGAACCAGTTGAAAAATTCCTGTGTTTAATCAGCAGTTGGATAAGGTCTTGGGTAGTTTTCATTGAGATTCCACGCCCGAAGTTATCTTTCGTAAATACAGCCCCTAAGCCAATATTGTAGTCATAAGAGAAACTGTCCACAAGTTTACACGGTATTTTTTGATATTATCTTTGAGAAAAGAAAGTAATCTAGAGCAGACAACCTCCAGTATGACAACTCGATTAGCTACTACAATGACGTCATTGTTTGTTCAGAATCTCGCTGTTCCAAATAAAACCGCCGAATAAAATTTTGTCATTGAGGAAACAACCGAAACTTTTCACGGCATAAAATAGGCTGTAGGTGAGTTCAACCCCACCGATGAGGACACAAGTGAGTCTATTCAAGCAATTGCTAACAACGTCAGTGAATGGGCACAAACAGAAACAGAAATCTTAGTATTTCAATGTCACAAACAGAAACTCCTAATTTACAATTCCATGATCAAACATATCTGGTGCTACGGTGGTGGCCTATGGTCATCGGGATCGGATACCCAAATAGACCGAATTCAAGTTCTGCAAAATTGTGTTCTGCGTTTGATCACCGGCACGGATTGGTACGTCAGAAATGACGAACTGCATAAAGATCTCGAAGTACCAACTGTCAAGGATTGTTTGATTGCCACGTACTACGCAACATATCAAAGATCCGAATCCGTTTATCAGCAGCATTCCTCAACATCGACCATTGACCCGACACTATCGAGGGCCGACTTTACCGAGGGCTTTAACTGGGCCGAGGCTTTTATATATATATTTATTTATAATATGTTTTTTCTCAAACAAACTATAACTTCCAGTTACGTCTTTTTGAAGTACTTATACACATTGTCTCTATAAGTCGAGTCTAAATTCTCATTATTATCCATTAAGTTACCAGTGGTTTAGTTCTCGAAGTTTCCTCAATAATGATGGACTAACCTATTACTTCTCATATACATTCACGTTATTGTTTATATACATCTAATAATTAATTGTTATCAAACTATACAGTGCTATGCACAAAAATGTTTCTGTTAAATAAAAATAAAAAAAGGTGAGTTCAGCCGTGACCACCGTGGAGTCGGGTCGTGTTTGTTAGCCGTTCTGTAATTAAGTGAATGAACAGCATTAATTTTACAACTCTTGAAGTTTGATTTTAATACTTTTTGCGAGAAAACGTGATACAATTTTTATCGGTGAAAAGAATTTCTCCTAAATTTCATTTTCTAAGAGATTTTCAGTGACATTGGGTCATGTGAATAAAACCTAGCAAATGCTAATACTAGGGGTTTTTTCAAATAAATGCTACAAATTAAGTGTATAAATATAGCAAAAGCTTATGCTAATCTAACCTGTACAAGCAAATGCTCAAGCAAAAACTAGCACAAGACATTTTGCTTGAATCAACAATGGTAATGCTAGAAATCAGGTGAATACTACCCACCTTTTGCTTACTTTTTCAAGCATTTGATGGTATTTTTTCGTTTTACTCAGAGACAGCTTGTTAGTAGAAGTTGATGCGTTTTTAGAAGTTTTATCTTCTGTGAAGCAAAGTTATCCTTGTAAGAGTCAGGTATTGCCGACTTTGTGCAATCGCGTCAGTGGAAAGTGTATCTGGATTTGGATCGGCGTACCAGTTTCGGAAATAAGGAGTTTTTGCAACGCTGAGTCGAAGTCGAGTGGGAGGAACTACCAATAGAAATTGGGCATTGCGCATGCGCGAAAAATGCTAACGGCTAGTTGTCAAAAATGCAAAAAAAAAGTTGTCAAAAATGCTAACGGCTAGCTGTCCATTCGTTGTACGAATAGAAAATTCCTATTCGCTCAAGGGAAACCGAATGCAATTCCGAATACGCATGTAACCTTCCATGACGATAACCTATAATGCTCTAATCAATTTTTTTAGTTCCTAGGTATTTCAAGGTGGCATGACATGCGCATTGTAATAGGTATTCGTGATTTCCGAAAAAGGTGGTTGGTTTGTAGTATTCATTCTAACTTAAATTATGCTGATACCTTCTAAAGGATTCTAAAATTTCACGATCTTCCATCAGTCCGATTTCGTTCGAGAGTATTCGGGTACAAGTCTCAGGATGTCATCCTACTAATTTTGTTGAAATAGGTAACCATTGCACCTGCCGAACCTGAAATTGGTAGTTATAGACGAAGCTCCGATACTGATGGACCGATTTTGATGAAATGGGTAGGGATTGTGCGACATTACAGAGAAAATAGAACGGCTGTCTTTGCCCATTGTCGTGTATTAACAGGTATCCACATCTTCAATAATGAAACGTAATTGGCCTAGGGAAAAAAGTGTAAAAAATCGTACATATGTAGGTAATGGGTACAGGTTGGTAGGTACATGTTTATAATATAGGTATGTACATCTTGATCGTTGATCATGTTGAAGTTCCCGAATGAGATTCTCCTAACCCAAGGCGAATTTCGATGTAACAACTTCCCTTCCATTTAACCTCCCTTTAACTTGTCCATTTAACTCCATTTAACTTCCCTTCGATTTAACTACCCTTCCAAGTTCCCTTCCTTCTTCTACTACATCTATTTCTAGTGAAAAAATTAAACCATAGATGAAGTTGTTGCTAATTTGATACTTCTTCCATTATGAAAGAATTCATTACACGTTAGGTAATCTATGACTCGGGCTTAATTATGAAGATTTGGAGTAGTGTAGGATGGAGGGACCAGTGTTTGACACCTTAAGAGAAATTTCGACTTTGACAAGCAATTAAGTTATGTTTTGTCATTTGTTCAAACTTGAGATTTACATCTATTGCTGCATCAGGATGTCCTCTAACTGCTCAGTATTGGAAAAATCACAAAGCGTCATAAATTCGTTTTTTCGAAATCAATTTTTTGACCCAGTGTCTGACAGCTAAATTTTTGGTTGCACCTGTGATTGACACCCTATGATTGACATATCAGTTCTTCTGCAATAAATGATTCCGTGTATTAACAAAACGTTTATTTAAACAGTTTATAAATAAATTGAGCGTTTGAACTCAGTTTCGTATAAATATAATTAAATTTTATATAAATATTAACAATAAATAACAAATGAAAAGAACGAATAGAGATCCACGTTTAACTATACATTTAAAATCAGTCTTAAACTTCTCCTAAATCGGAACCGTCTGAGGCTCTTTCGAACAAGTAAAAATAGCTGCTGACAAGAATGATTGGAGATCAATAAAATAAACAAGAATGACAGGAATCTATGTAACATTGAGCTAAAGTGTTTGAACAATGAATTGAGATTCACTAAAAATGAAGTTCCATCGCATTAGATAGGGAACTACTCTCGTCACACGCAGTTAGATTTTCCTCCGTTTGCTCGGCTTCTCCAAGTCTCAAACAGGATTGATGAAATTGCTTCTCGCATATATCACAAGTCCTCCCAGATCGTTTTTGTGAAATAGAGGCACCATACCGAAAGCATAGCCCCCCGAGTAGGATTTCTTTTTCACATCTCATGTCACTATCCACAATTACTTGAGTGGTCATCAAATCTGTATCTAATATTTCAACTGATTCAAGAACTGATTCATCTTATGATTATCACTGATATGAAGGATGCAATTTCATGAGCCCGTGAGTTCGTTGGAACAGCGGTGCAACCCCCCACTCTAATTGCCTGTATGGATTCAATTTTGTACCTTTGTAGTCATTTTCCGCGTTGATTTTAATTATTTCTCAATTTATAATTAGGTATTGGATTCATTAGGTTAACTATGATATACTGTAATAAGTTTACGCGAACGGTTTAGCCGCATTTTGGTTTTCATCACATCACCGCTTCATTTCTGCCACAATTTTTATTTCATTTTTAAGCCTTTGTTTTGCTTTGTTATTATTATTATTATCATTTTTTTTTTTTTTTTTTGGCCTTTCTTCTTGAGGGAGCCATATCAAGTATTTGAACCCGTAAAATATAGAAATGGATATTAGCCAAAAAACATCTTAGGTAACTAAGAAATTATGAGAACGTGTCAAACACTAGTGCTGGTAGCTGTCAAAGACTGAAACCTTCCCGACTCAATGATTGACAATTTATTGGACATTGACTTGGAATGATTGACATCACTTTCAACCATGTCATACTCTGGTCCAGCATTTGATTTTCGTCAAAATTTGATTAGGAACTACTTAATTATGATTTAACCTTCAATTAGAATGTAAAAAAATATAGGAGAGGGAAAATTGGAAAAAGATCAGTAATTGACAGCATTGTCAATCACTGAGGGTAGTATCAGTTTGGGGACTAGTAATTGACATTTGCATTTTAACAGGTTATCTTTGATTATTTCCAACAAATGATAGCATAAATGCAGTGTACATAAAAAACTGATTGAAAAAAACCATGGGAACAATCAAATTTGAAAATGTGGAAGGCATGGTGAAACAAAATAAAACACTTACCTCCTTAGCTAAATCACAAGAAACTGCAATAAAGAAATGATAACACGAGGTTCTGTTGGGTAAACTTCTCCAGATTTCACAAAATCCCACTTGAAACCATTTTCCGCCTTTCTACTTCACGGAGAAGGTATTTTGTCACAAAATTAAAAAGGATCAAGCCCGTAAAACACTTTTATGCCTTATTATTTAAACTTTTTGGTGAGATAATCACTGGGTCCTTGTCAAACATTTGGTCCCTCTACCCTAGTCACGTTAGTGTCTTTTGAATCGTTTCATTCAATCGTACAACGATTCCCTATTCGTACAGTACGACTCAGTGGTTAGCTTCTGGTTTGCTTGTGCTAGAAAAACCTCTTTTCGTACGACTCAGCTGAACGACTCAGATGGAAAACTGCAAAAACTCCCTAATGACTTCAAGGAAATTTTCCGTTTAGGAAGCCAACATCGCCTGGCTAACCTCCACGTTCTTCGGTGAGGACTCGACTCCAGACGTAGCATGATCGTACGAGCGAGTTTTCTTAAAGTTCCGATTATTTATATTATGTGTTAAATTGTTTTGAAACTTAAGCATATTAAGTTCAAAGAAATAGTTATCTATCAATTTCATGGCAAAAAAACTCGTTCTAAATAATACACTGCGATTCAATAAAACTTTTTTTCCCCCAGTTACCTATTAACGATTTTTCAAAAAATATTCATGCAATTTAAGTACATCTTCATGCATAATTTTGTTCATACATTTTCAATGTTCCAGTTCATTGTTGATTTTTGACTAAAATTCTGCTAAAATATAAATTTAGACATTTTTAGTTATTTTTTAAACAGATTTTTTGAAATTTGAGCTATTTAATGAGATCAAAAAGAACATGGAGGATAACTCCAACGATTATTCTTTAATTTGGAAAGATTGCTTTTATGGCGCAACAACGGAATTTTCATCTTAATTTTCTAAGGAGAGATTTATCTCTGGAATGACACGATTCCTCCGAAAGGTACGTGAATGTGATATTCTTAATTTATTTTATTATGTGATACGACGAATAAATAATATATATTGTTATTATTACAGTAAATGTAAAAAAAGGAAATAATTACTCCATAGGAAGTTATTACATATTCGACGTTCAATCCTTCGCTGACTAAATTATGGTTATTAGAAGATCGTCAGTACTTGAGGTAACCACTTTCAATAGAAGGATGTATGGGAGATTGAACGGATTAATTAGGAAGGTTGATTGTGAGAAAAATCTACGAACTGAATGATTACTTACCCTTCCTGATTTCCTTTATTCGAATTGTTTCCGTTAGGAAGAAGAGGATCTCTCTCGCTGACCATGGTAAGCGTTTGAAGGGAGGCCGGTGCAACGGTTGTATACCTGAAAAGACCGTTGAATCAATTAAATTGTGATCATTTAGAAAAATCTTCAAATTCATTGCTATACTCACACCCCCTACTCTGACATCAACAATAAATTTAATTTCAATTTCGTTTATTAGAAACTGTAAGCCAAGAAATGTAGAAATAATTACAAAAATGATACGTATTGAGTTCAAAAACTTATTGGGCATTCAAATTTGTTAGCAGGAAACTGCTCGAATAAATTTAATCTATTTAAACTAAAACATTCAAAAATCGATGGACTAAAATTATGCTAGTTTTCTTAAATTTCACTAAAATTTTCTAACAAATTTATAATAACTGCGCAAAATCGAAAATTTCTTTAGAATTGCGGGGTTTTATTTAGAATAAGTTTATTTTTTTTTAAATTGATGGTTGATTTTATCTTTGCGCTCAGAGTGCTTAAATGTCAAAACATTTTTACCTACATAAATATAATACGATAACTTACGAAAATTCGTTCATACGACAATGCTGCCTGACTGGAACTTTTCATTGGAATGTTTTCATCAAGAATGATCCCATATGAACCTACGAGTTTGGTGTCGGTTTATAGTGATTGTAATCGGATATGTTATCACTAGAGACAGGGTTTTTATGCAATTGGATGTCCTTATCGCTTAGCATGAGGTATCCGAAGATTGTATCATTGTTTGAGATGACTTCAGTTGGTGCTCTGTGTCAAATTTTATACTGCATAGTTTTGCATATTCGAGGTATAGGTACATATTTATGCATATTCGGGGAGAATTTTTTGATACTGCATAATATAGAGATAAGAAAGTAACAAAATTATGAACGCACCTTGACCATTTTCAGAGAATGGGAGAAAGTAAAAAATAATGTAGTACGAATGAGGGTTACTGCGAGAAAAAGGAAAATGTTGTGAAAGAAACCTGCGGTCGAAGTGTTCACGATAAAGGACCATCTTTCCATCAAAAGGATACACTTCACCAGTTTTATTTAACTCGGAAATTCATGCTCGGCTTTTGAATTGTGAAATGTACCTACCTACTCTTTGATTGTCTGGGAATTCTCGAAATATTCTTGAAATAACATACCTGGGACGAATAATCCACTTCCGCCAAATCCGTGAGTAAAAATAATCCCAGCGTTGTAAATAACCCCAAAACGTTGGGTTGTTGGGGTGTTTGGTGAGCCTCACGTGGCAGGTCGACTGGCCCTCGATGGTCAACTGATGGCCGCAGCTCGAGCCGGTGGACGCTGGAGATAACGAGAGCGACTCGACCAACACGTAACGTAAACAGCCCTGAAAGATCTGCGATACCATCAGAGCGAGTTTGAACTCCAAACTGCCTTGCAAATGAAAGATTTGACTCCAATAGGACTGCTCAAGAAAATGCCGGTAACGACCAAGTCGGTTTAAACGATGTTGGAAACCCATTTTTTTCGCGATTTGGACTCATATGCGCTGTCGTTATAAGTGATAAAATGTTATTACATAGCGGGCCAGGATTCCAGAATTCTGCCTTTATAAACAGTTCGTCTTTATACATTATTTCCAATGTACGTAACTAAGAAGTTGCTGATTTCATGCAACTTAAAGGAAACTTATTTCAAGATTTGGTCGTCTTTTAGCGAATTTTCGTAGAAAATGAAGCTATTGCAATGGCTCGTAAAATTTTAAAATAAAAAATTTTGAAAAATTTTTTCATTGAAATCCGTTTTGAGGCATTCTGAAACGATTCCTGAAGTTTGCGCTTTTTTATATATATATATATATATATATGTAGGGTGGAGGGACCTGTGATTGACATCTCACCAAGAAGTTTTAATAATAAGGCATTTAAAAGTGTTTTACGGACTTGATCCATTTGAATTTTGAGGCAAAATACCTTCTCAGTAAAGTATAAAGGCGGGAAAAAGTTTCAGGCGGGTTTTCGTGGAATCAGGAGAAGGTTACCCAACAGAACCTCGTGTTGTAATTTCTTTGGTGCTATTTCTTGTGATTTTGCTTAAGAGGTAAGCGTTTTATTCTGCTTCACCATCCCCTCCACATTTTCAAATTCGATTGTTTCCATGGTTTTTCTCAATCAGTTTTTTGTGTAGCTTGTATTTATGCTATCATTTTTTGGAAATAATCAAAGATAACATGTGAAAATGCAAATGTCAATTACTAATTTTCTAATTGATGCTCCCCTCAGTGATTGACAGTGCTGTCAATATGGATCTCCATTCGTTCTTGTCATTCGTTCTTTATTTTTCATATTTATATAAATACATAGCAACTCACATGCTGCTAGTTTACCATTAGAATCGTATTGTGCCTATGGTATCAAGAAAACATTGTACCTATTTTGTGATGAAACATCCGGTGATATTTTCAACTTTGTCTTTATGAATACTCATATTAATTTTATATTTAGATTGATATATAAGTTCAAATGCTCAATTTATTTGTAAAATATTGAAATAAAATGTTTTGTTGATATAAGAAATCATTTATTGCAGGAGAACTGCTGTGTCAATCATAGGGTGTCAATCACAGGTACAACTAAAATGTGGCTGTCAAATACTGGGTAAAAAAATTGATTTCGAAAAAACGAACTTATGATGTTTTGTGACTTGAATTAGTGATTTTTTTCAATACCGAGCAGTTTGAGGATATCCTGATGCAGCAGCAGATGTAAGCTTCAAGTTTGAACAAACGAAAAAACATAACTTAATTGCTTGTCAAAGTAATGTGTCAAACACTGGTTCCACCACCCTATATATATAGCTGTCGGAGAATTCCGTATTTCGTCCCCAGTTTGAAACAGGTAGGAAGGTATTTTGGAGACCAATCCCATTCATACTTGAACACAATAATATTATTATCCGTTATTTTATATAATAACTAGTTAAAGTGTCTAATTCGAGAAATTGCACACTTTAACTGGTCTCCGTAGTTATTCTATATACTAACTAGTTATTTTATATACTGATTTCACACTTTAACGGTAACATATATATATATATATATATATATATATATATATATATATATATATATATATATATATATATATATATATGTATGTGTGTGCGTGTGTGTGTGTGTATCCTTCCAGACGATAACTCTCCTTGGGATTGAGATAAAAATTCCGTTCTAGCAAAAAAAAAAAAAACAAGCTTTCCAAACGAAAGAATGAGTTCGTTGGCCAGCACTTTTTAAACACATTCAATTGGTCAAATATCAAAAATGTGCTGAAAAAATGGTTGGTTCCAGCATCTCAACAGATCCCTCCCACTGAGAACCTATCAATAGACTTGGTTAGATTGTGACTAGTCAGCCACTTTCCCGTAACATAAATAATTACGTACTGTTAACTAATAGTATACGCAGAAAAGATGTTGTGATGATTGTGTGGCTGCTAGGCCAATCATCAAGGCATTGGTTTTTTTTGTGCAAGCGTACAGGATATAATATATATATATATATATATATATATATATATGTGTGTGTGTGTGTGTGTGTGTGTGTGTGTGTGTGTGTGTGTGTGTGTGTGTGTGTGTGTTTGGCTCATTCCAGAGGATATCAATCCTTAGGAATGAGATAAATAATCCGTTTTCCCACTAACATATCAATTATAACGGGAGGGGAACAAGCTGCTGATAAATCACGTATCCTAGTCACCGTCCTTATGTCTGATGATCTGTGTCGTTATCATTATCTGGCGCGAACAAATAAATGGATGATATGGGTTATTTCCTCTTACTAATGTAAGAAATGTAAACGAAACGTTGTTTGCGTGTTGGGCAACATATTGAGAGGAAATATTGAGATCAGAAAGCTGATTATAAAATCAAACGGACCCCATATATATATGTGAAATTCTCGAGACTTCGACACTAGCGCATCCTTACATCGAGACAAGGCGAAGTCGAAGTTATTTCACCTTGTTGTCAAGGTGACGAGTAAACTATGAGAAAATGCGCCATTTGTAGGCATGGATGGACAACTGCATAACATAGTCTTACCTAGTTCCTAGTCAATATTTTCAATATTTTTAATATGCAAGGTAATAAATTTTATGCAAATCAGATCAAGATTATCAGGTAATGACCTCAAACGCCACGAACGCGAGATTTAATCTGTGCGGTCAAGATCCATATGACATGTGTGTTGGGGAGTTGACATACAAGTGTTAGATGTTCATACATCAGCCACGAAGACGTCGTGGATTACCTATCTAGTTTTCATACCTGTTCTTTGAATCAATTAAGAAACTAAAAATCGTTAGAGTACTATGAAATTGGTCGTGTGAAAGGACGTGCCATGAGAGCTCTGCTAGACAGGAATATAAGTATCGCATGTGGAAAGGTAAGTTAGAGGGAAGGTATACCTACGTACTTTCCGTATATTATTACTTGTTCATGTACTTCATAGACAAAAACGAAAGTAGGTACCTAATTAACTTTTTTGTCCCTAAAATTTGCGTAACTGCAAAACACGCGTAATACATACTTACCCAACTGCACTGCCGATGCCGTCTTTATTTATTTATTTATTTATTATTTATTAACGGGATTAATATCCCTTTTACACAAAGAACATAATTACAAATTCAGCCAGTCAGGTGAAGTAGAAAAAAAATCTCAATGCAAATCTTAATGCAATCTTACCTTCAGAAGAATGCATTTCAAGGTTTTTTCCTTACTGCTGGTATTTATGTTGCATATTTCCTGATTCGATATTTGACGGACTTGCAAATCAGCAGTTGTATTTGTCGGCAAAGCAACAATCTACCTACTTTAGTTAGGTACTTTTAACCAACAGCGAATCTGGTAGGATGTGCCTAGATGGACCTGCCTAAGTAGTTTCGTTTCTTGGTGTAGCAACAACCTGCCTTGTTTACTTTGACAAACTATCAAATCTCTCATTTTATTCACTCAATATAACAAGTAGGTAAAGCTTCCTCAATTAAGAATAGTTCTATGAACTTTTAATAAAACGCTGATGAAGCCACCTGAGCAAAGTCCATTTACCTACACTGCAGTACAGACACCTGAGGAATTTTCAATAATTTTTTCTTTACTATTTTTCAGGTTAATTATTCTCAAAGCCTAATCGAATGAAGTTTAGTTTTCGGACACTGATTGACTAAAGTAGTTAGTAGGTTCCTAGTCCGAACAAAACTCGTTCACTGTTATAGCCGCGTTTACACTAGCGAAACTTCCTCGCGAAACAGTTGCTCGAGGACTAATGCCTACCAAGATATTTTATCAGAATAAACTCCTCCATTCACCCTCAGTATTAATAAATTATCAACCCACAAGGTAGAGCACGATCTGCATGGAATTTTCAGGGAATGTGAGGGCTAGAGGGTAGACGGTCTCCTGTCAGTTTCATCGATCTTGACTCAATACGTCGCTCTGCGCATGCGCAAACGTAAATTCTACCAAGCATCATTTTCTCACACCCTAGTTGTCCAATCTCGCTTAAATTTGGATGATAGTTGGGCTATGACAATTTGATGATCATATAAATTCCAGCATGATTGTATCATTGAAAGCTACTGCGTATGCGCCAATATGAAATCCTTGTAACAAGCTTATTTTCCACAGTTTTCATCCGATCTGGATGAAATTTTCAGGGAATATGGGAGCTAAGGTAGACGGTTCTCTGTCAGTTTCATGGTTGCCAAATCAATACTTCACTCTGCGCATGCGCAAACGTAAATTCCATTATGCTCCATTTTTTCACGCCCTAGTCGTCCGATCTCGCTCAAATTTGGATGATAGTTGAAAGAAGATGACTTGATTACGTCATATCAATTTCAACACGATTGTATCATTAATAGCAATTGCGCATGTACCTATGTAAAATCCTTGTAACGACCTTCAATTCCAATGTTTTCATACAATTTTGATGAAATTGTTAGCGAATACGCGGTTTAGGTTGTAGATGGTACCTATTTCATTGTTCTCAACTCATCAGTTCATTCTGCGCATGCGCAAACGTAAATTACATTGAGTATAATGGTTTTGTTTCTTAATTGACCAATAATGACATTTCACGCTACTTCTTGATTTCCTCTTTTTTTACACTAAAATCGAATCCGAAAATTCATGCCTACGAATTCGAAGAATATAAGTCACCATTTCGGTTATTCCACGAATCATTCGGGCCCTACATATCTCTCTAGTTGCTTCAAACCTCAATTCTCAGTAAAGATGAACAATGATCTTGTTTGAAGAAAGGACAGAGAGCATAGTATTCGTGGAACACTTCGATCGCAGGTTTCTTTCTCAACATTCTTCTTTTCCCCTCAGTAACACTCATTCGTACCTACAATATTTTTTACTTTCTCCGTTCTCTGAAAATCGTCAAGGTGCTTTTATAATTTTGTAACATTTTTATCTCTAAATTATGCAGTATCACGAAATTCTATCCTAATATGCATAAATATGTACCTATAGCTCGAATATGGAAAATTTGCAGTACAAAATTTCAGTAAAAATATGCAGTATAATCTTTGGATGCCTCAGATGGAGCGATCAGGATATGCAATTGCATAAAACTCTGGTCTCTACTTATGACTCTGCATAAGATGGTTAGTAAAAATTAGTTTCGAGATGTTATTGCGACCGATCCCTGAAAATTGCATGAGGTGACATGATATCTTTTCATCACTCATTCATTAGATAATATCAATTTGTCCTCCCATTGCCTAATTGGACACCTTCTTATTTGAAAATAGTGCCCAAAAAAGCGTTCTTACAATTAAACATTTCAAAAGCGAAATACCTATCTAAAGTGGGTATTTCCTTCATTAGCAAATTTTCGTAGAAAATGAAGCTATTGGAATGGCTCGGAAAATTTTTGGAAAATTTTAAATTTTTGAAAAATTTCTTCATTGAAATCCGTTTTCAGGCATTCTGAAACTAGAGTTTAACACTATATATATATATATAGGTATATATATATATATATATATATATATATATATATATATATATATATATATGAAGTGTGAAGTTATTGACTGGTATATATGTAATAGATGTGGTTTTCTGTAGGATCAGTCAAAGATTTTGATTTGCCAAATTTTCGGTAAAGTTTATTACCATTCTCAAGGCCTAGGGAGAATACATCATGGGATTAGGATTTCATCTATGGTTATGTTCATCATATTGAACGGATATGGTTCTTAAATTAGAAATATTATTTAGGTTACTTACATGGAGTAGTATAATATACAGTTCAGTTTTTGTTCACAAGTAGCACAAACTTATTAGAAATTTGGACAGAGTTAGATATTATGTGTGCTGTACTGTTAGCTTGAGAGCTTTCTACATACTGATGACTATTGGTTTAGAATTCCTTCAGGTTGACGATTTAGGTACCTGGTTATGCGATCGTAGGTAAGTTTGCTGTTACGTGGTAGGAGTTATGTACAATAGAAGGATTATGAGATTACTCTCGTGAAGGGTCGGTTGTAACGGAAATTTTTGGCGGTATTTTACGTATGAGGTTTGAGTATGTTTTATTTAAGTTGTCAACGTCCGCTTTCTTATTGACGGCTCGGTCTTTATCTCTTTCAGTATGCATAATTTCTTTGAGTTCTAGTTTGTTGTAGTTTTTTTCATTGCAAAGGATTTCTGTTTTTGGTTTATTATTTCCAATAATAAGCCTATGTGATCGTATAACAAACAATTCCCCCCCCCCCCCCCCCCTCAAACTTTGTCACTTTGCGTTTCAAGGTGCGTAGAATCCAAATTTGAAATGTCCGTCCGCCGTCCGTCGTTCGCCGTCCGGGCCATAAAAGGCCTAAGAATTGACTTAAAAAACCCGTTCTTTCGCACATAGACTCCATTTGGGGCCTAGTTGGTCCTAACGTTTGACCATCCCGATCGCTTTACTCGCATAGATGCTATGGGCCAAAAACGGGCGAAAAAGTGTATTTTTCGAGGCTTTGAGTGTTATACTTACGCGCGCACGCACGCCTGGCACGCTTGGCAGGGGGTCACGGTTAGTGGTGAGGGGGGTGGGTGAGCGGGGGTGGAGTGAGAGGAGGCGCCGGCGCCGCGGCACCTTGTGGTGTCTGGGGTGACCAGGGGCGTAGCAGAGGGGTTTAGGAGAATGGATATTTATTACTTTTACGTGTTATACCCATATAATACACCGCGGCACCATGAGGATGGTACGGCGTTCCTTCGAGGCATGAATATATGTTTTTTTCTAGGTCATATTTGGGTGTTAATACCAATGCTTTTCCTACGCTTATTTAATAACATATCCTCTCGACTTTTCGTACCTACTTAGATAACGATAATTATAATTAAGGCAGTAACTATTTGAATAGATAGGAGCTCAAATCGAGAAATATAAACATGCGTATGTAATCATGGAAGTATAGGTTGTGGCAAGTCGAAATAGGACACGCCGAGGAGTCTGGACGGGCCTTATGACGTACGCAAGCCAACTAAAACTACGATCATACTGAATTGAAAAAATAATAAACCTTTGTGAAATAATTTGCAGCGTTTTTATAATTGAAATTGATGGCCAGTTTGGCGGAAGTTAGAGTAAAGAACTATATCCGTTCAATATGAAGTACATAACCATAGATGAAATCCTAATCCCATGATGTATTCTCCCTAGGCCTTGAGAATGGTAATAAACTTTACCAAAAATTTGGCAAATCAAAATCCTATGACTGATCCTCAAGGAAACCACCTCTATTATATATATATATATATATATATATATATATATATATATATATATATATATATTTTGTTGTTGCTGCATATGTACATATATGTCATTCCAGACGACAACTCTCCTTGATGGTAGTTTTGTTTTTCACGAGGGGCATCCCTGTGATCCATTTACCACCTATCTCTCAAGCGGTTTATAGATGTCAAATACGTGGATCACCTTCGTTGCTTCTGAACATTCATCAGTGAAACGAGATATTCGACGTTTTATGGTCGAAATATAGAAACGTCCAAACACCGAACCTTTACGAGACAATGACCAAATCAATAAATTGATGGCAATGTCGGAATATATATATATTTTCGTTGACATACAAAACCACTCAGTTTCAAGCTCTCCCATGCACATGTTCATTTGAATATATATTAATGCGATGATTTCCATATTGTACTTTTAACCCTCCCCCCTCCTCTATCATGCCTCCCCACCCGCAAAGACCGTAGACAGTGGAGGCCGCTTGTTTCACTGCTTAGCCATTATTGTCAACATCGCAAACAGGAGGTGTCGAATGAAGAAGATTAAGTTTCCATGGCTTTTTCTCGAACCCCTCTGTCAAATATAATGACATATTCAAATCCCCCCCCCCCCCATCCCCTCCCACACGTCTGCGCGCGGCGTATGTGTTATTCCAACGAACACCCAAGCTAAATCAAATTAAATCAAATCAAATAGGTTTTATTTGCAAAGGGCCTTGCCAGGCAATACAAAAGTCAATTATATATATATAAGTGTCGACTAAATAATAAATAAATGGCCAGTGGCGACCCGGTTGACCATACCCGTCTAACTCACAGACACCTGCTTAGTGCAGAAGCTTGAGATGTTGTGTGTGGGAGGTGTGGGGGTGATCTGTCACTGTGATGGGTAAGGTAAGTCGTGAGTTGTGCGTATGTCATACACCAAAGATGGGTAGTAGGTTTTGTTAAAACCAAATTTTCCATGGGTCCATTATAACCCAACCGGAGTGTTGCTTCATTATTGTTGCTGTATAGTAACCAAATTTGTTTAAAATCGGTTGTAGCGTTGCATTTTTTTCGGTCGCAAATTTTAGAATTTACCCAATCAATTTTAGAATCAGCCCAAAAACATATCCACGTTGTAGGTATGGAGTGATTTTTCATCTACTGCAAAAGGGAAGGATCAAATAATAAACTTGGTAATTTACAAATGTCTATTCAATAAAAATCTTGCTATGTCTAAATGAAAACAAAGGTATAACGTATGAAGAAAAAAAAGGTTATAAGAATTTCTTAGTAATTAGAGTTTTATAGCAAAAAATTTATCAGAAAAAAATTATACAAAATACCTAAATAAATACAAATAACAATAAAATAAAATAAATAAATAAATGAATTCTTACTGGGGAACAGTTTCTAAGAATACAAGTTTTTGAAACGTTTTGGCTAAAAGTCTATTCCTCGCTTGAACTAATAGTGCTTCTTCCTTCCAAAACTGCACAATATCACAATAATTAGGATATAAAGAAATAAATTTCACATGCCTCTTCGTGAATATTCGGGAAAAGATAATTTCTTCCCAAACTAAGAGAGGATTTGAATTTATAGGGGGGTGGCAGGATTCTCAAGGTAAACTTACAACTACTCATTTGAAGTTTAGGTTTACAAATCCTTCCTTTTTCTTCCTACTACCATTAGCAAGTTCCTTATGAGTCCCACGAAAATCGTAGTAGGTAGGTTCTCGTAGAGACAACACTTACCTGCTTCCTTCAATATTTATCGGCCTTTGATATATCGGCAAAAAGTATCGATACCTTCGGTGTTTTTGGTAAAAGTATCGATACCGATATAGTGGGATCAAGTATCGCAGGGAAAATATCGATACAAATATCGGCATCGATTCCAAAAAAATATCGATACTCCGATATATCGGTGGTATTGTGCCGTCCCTATCTCGCGTACTACAGCAAGGGTCATTTTCGAAATGAGGCCTTACTAGCGCAGGTCCCGGTACAATACAGGTAGAGGCCCGTCGAAGGGTTGGTTCGATGACTTTCCTTTCGATGACTCTCACGTAACCAGTTTTTGTTCAGTTTCCACAGGTATCAGGAAACTCATCGAAAATAATTTTTCTCTTTCCAATTTCTATTCTAATGTTTGATTTGACAATTATTTTCGACGACTTTCACATCCATTCAATTTTGACTAGTGTCCCACTCCATGAGGACACTCATCAATAAGTCTCGATTTCTGATTTTTGATGAGTTTCCTTTCGATGAGTTTCTAGGGACCCAGATAAACTACCTACCCAACTTGCTAAATTCGCTTGTTGCTTAAGTTAATTATGGGAGTAAATCGTGTATATTTATAGGGTTAGTTAGTTCGCTTGTTCGGTAGGCGTTGAGAGTTGAGCGTAGCGACATGATGGCAAATTTGATAATTTTATTTCTCTTTGGAATCTTTTGAGAATAATTCGCCCTATTGGAAAACTTCTCCTTCCAGCTCGACCTCCGTAATTCTGCACCTGAGAAGTTATTTTGAACCCCGTAAGTCTTGAAGCCTCGGAAGATGCTTCGAGGGTAAATTGTAGGGGGCAAGTCGGGCGAGTATTTACGACCTCCGTTTAGAGAGGAGCTCCCGTGAATTAAACATCGGCCGCCCCTTTTTTACGGTTGGCTCGCCTTATAGGAATGAAAGGGAGTGAAAGATCTCTTAACCACCTCATTGTTTCTGACTTTGGGGGTGTTTTTGAGGAGCGGAGAATTCTGCTCGGGAAACCGGAAAATTGCGTTGGGGCTAAGGTAGAGGTATGCACCTCAGAACTAAACGAGACACTGCTTCATTCTGTTTCCGATGGTAACAAAAATACTGCAGCCATTGTTGGCTCCCAAGATAGATTTATTTGTTTATATTACATGCGAAGAGAAGAAGAAGAAGAAAGGTTTACTTTTTAAAAAATTCAGAGGAAAAAAGGACAACCGGTAGCTCCAAGCCAGTTTGCAGTATTTCACCAAATCTGACCAGTCTGGGCCGCTGACTGTACGTATTGCTTGGTCTCGGGAAGGTGTCGACGTACTAAAGATGGGAATCCGAAACTAAGGATAGGGCAAACGCAGATAAAGTGGAGTAAGTCCTCGCGTACATACTAATTGCACATGGAACAGAAAGCAGACCGACCTGCAGGACATGGTTTGGAGTTCAAGTTCACTGTCTCTGTTCTCACCTTCACCACCCATCTAATCCAGTGGATTGGAATGCCAGTGTCTAATGTCAGATTGCCGCATTTGGTGTTCGGATCCAGTTCCCTGTATAATGTGAAGTTCTCCGAAGCAGCTGCACGTTTCTCAAACTAGGATTTCCGATTATCAATGAACCTCTGCACAATAACATCAGCGTCCACTCTTAATGTCTCGGCATCGACTGATTGGAGGTTGTTGGACACGCCGCACCTCGCTTTCATTAGGGCCACTCCTCCGCCCACCAAACATTGGAGTTTATAACCTCAATGGCCACTCTCTGAGGAAGGCGAGAAGGTAGTATACGATAGCGTGGGAGTGGAACGGTTGTGCGTCCCGTCCTCGCGACAGCTCCTAATCGCAATCATGATTTTGCTGGAACGTTTTCTCATCTATGCATATCCCGTGGCGTCACATGATTCTTCTTCCTTCCAAGAAGTCACCAAAGTTGTGTTCAAAAATGTCATATTAGAAATCTAAGCAAAAAACGCAAAGGAAAAAGCAAATTATTACTCAAAGATTTATGATTTCTGGACACTGAAACAAAACGGATCCGAGGATGGATCTGCGGTCCTTCTACGCAGATCATCGGTGTATAATTATTAAATCTCGCATCTAGTATTTATGATCAAACCTTGGCGCATCGTGCCTCCTAAAGAGGTTCACTCCATTACGGTTCCATGACTCCAAAATTTTACGTTATAGAATAAGTAATATGTCAAAAAATTGGCTGCCACCCAAAAACGCTTTTTAACATTTTTTTATTGGCTTCATTTTAATTACAGCCGTTACGTCTATACTTTCAGAGGAACTTTAAGGTCGATCGATGTTTCCAATTGCTGCCGGAAACAGGACCAGCAAGTATTTCTATTGAATAAACTCGGAGAATTTTCACTAATGATTACTTTTTTACTGATTGTTATTATGATAGGCGAGTGGTCAGAGGGTAGGTCATCGCTGTCCTCTAGATTTATGTAACCACTTGATATACCTTTGCTTATAAAGAAGTCTATTAGGTCTGGGGTTTTGTTAGCATCCGTGGACCAGTATGTAGGCCTTCCAGTTGAGAGGAAGTCGCACTTGAAAGAAGCTGCTGCTTCATACAACTCTTTACCTTTAGCCGTGGTTAATCGCGAACCCCGAAAGGTATTTTTGGCATTGTAGTCACAACTGGAAGACGAACTCGACTTATTTATCAATAACATACAACAAGCAGCCTGGTTATGTACCCCAATAAACCAAAACAGTAACTATGACACTAATTCGAAATCATATCCGCTAGAAGTAAGGGATCTCCTGTGCGCCAAACGTAAAGCCAGAAGGAAATGGAAGAATAACAGAACCCCTGAAAACCAAACTATTCTCAATAGACTCGGTAACAAACTTAAATATCTTATTAGATCAATACATAACCAATCAGTTGAACATTTTTTGAGTAACCTAACTGCAGAGAAAGACACCGAATACTCCCTCTACAAGGTAACCAAAAATATAAATAGACCTAAAGTTCATTCTCCTCCAATCAAAAAGGATGACGGGACATGGGCCAGAAGTAACCGAGAGAAAGCTCAACTTTTTGCAGATCATCTCTATGAAACTTTTCAACCTCTTCCAGTACAGTCACCTGAAGAAAACGCAACACTGATAGAAAAAACGGATGAGCTCGATATTCGGCCCGTTACGTTAAAAGAACTCAAAGATGAAATTAAGGGCAACATTAATCCTAAAAAGACCCCTGGCTATGACTTGATAACCGGTCGAATTGTGAAAGAGCTCCCTGAAAAGGCTATAACAAAACTACTTCATATCATCAACGCCACGTTCAGGTTACGACATGTACCTTCCCAGTGGAAAGTAGCGGAAGTCATAATGATCTCCAAACCTGGAAAATCACCAAATGAGAAGACGGGGTACCGACCCATATCCCTCCTCCCTGTCTTATCAAAACTGTTCGAAAAATTGTTGCTCAAACGGCTTAAACCAATTATTGAAGACAGAAAATTGATACCAGACCACCAATTCGGTTTCAGGCAACGGCACTCTACGCTAGATCAAGTTCATAGAATCACTAACATAATAGAAAAGGCTCTAGAAGGTAAAAAAATATGTGCCAGTATCTTTCTGGACGTGGCCCAGACATTTGACAAGGTCTGGCACAAGGGACTTGAGTATAAACTGCACAGGGATCTCCCAAAACAGTTTTACTTACTCCTAAAATCCTACCTAGCGAACAGACACTTCAGGGTAAAGCAGGGTGACCAGTACTCTGTATTGAAGCCTATAAAAGCAGGGGTACCGCAAGGCAGTGTCCTAGGCCCAGTACTCTACCTGCTGTACACACGAGATCTTCCACAACAGGAAAATACAACTGTAGCTACTTTTGCAGATGATACTGCCATCCTCTCTGTTGGAGATGACGCTGAAACGGCAACTCGCAATCTACAGACGTCCACTAACAAGGTTGTCAATTGGACCAAGATGTGGAGAATGAAACTAAATGAAACAAAGTCAGTGCATATCAACTTTACTAATAGAAAAATCTTAGCCCCAGAAGTTGAGATCAATTCAAATAAAATTCCATACTCTGACACTGTAAAATACTTAGGGATGCACCTTGATTCCAAACTTAACTGGAAATATCACATTGAAAAAAAGAATCAGGAACTAAAAATCAAGTTCAGAAAGATGTACTGGTTGATGGGAAGGAACTCCCATCTCTCACTACACAATAAATTACTCATATATAAACAGATACTGCGCCCTATCTGGACCTATGGGATTCAGCTTTGGGGTTGTGCGAAAAAATCAAATATTAAAACAATCCAAACCCGACAAAATATAATACTGAGAAGTATAGTTCAGGCCCCCTGGTTCATGCGGAATGATGATATTCATCGAGACTTGAGGGTAGAAACGGTCACCGAAATTATCGCCAAATATGCAAGGAAGCACGAACATCGCCTCCACAAACACGAGAACCTGGAGATGCTCAACGTTTTAAACAACGAAGGAGAACTTCGGCGACTCAAGAGAAATAAACCTCTGGACCTAATTGTGCTGTGCAAATAGTGCAAGTGTAATCCAGTATTTTTAACTGTACTTGATACAAGTATGGGCCAGGTTTTGCTGTAAACCTCCCCCCTTAGTGAGCTTAACATGAAATGAAATATTGCTAGATGAAGTGTACTATGTTTCAGTTGCAATAAATAAATCACGAAAAAAAAAAAAAAAAAAAAAAACGTCTATACTTAAATATGAACATTGGAAAAAAAAAAAAAAAAAAAAAAAAAAAAAAAAAAAAAAAAAAAAAAAAAAAAACCTGCGTATTAGATGAAATATGTAACAAAATGACAAAGTTAAGGTAAAAAATTAATTTCTATTTCCTTAATAATATCAAACAGTTTGACGTACACTTCTTAATTGGATTATAGTGCCCAGATTAATAGGACTATCATCCATCCTAGTGATCTCTTGTAGAAGATTCTTCGGGGCAGATGAATTGGCCGGGCACTCCAAAATGATGCGTTTGTTGGTTTTTACAGCCTCATCACAGAATCTGCACTGGGGCGATTGAACGACCCCATTCCTGTGAAGATGTTGGTTGCAACAGCTGTGTCCACTTCTTAACCTCATTATAGTTTAAAAAAAGGCTTTTGGTTTCACCTCGTTCACATTACTAAACTATGGTTTCATGTTTGTAAGTAAAAACAATTACTTATATCTGCCACCTTATTGATATTCATGGAAAGCCTTTTTCCATTGCTTTAGTTGGTCCAATTTTATTCACAAAGTTTTATTAAAAAATCGTATTTACAAAGTGCTGTTCTATTGTTCAAATACTTCCCAAAAGCGCCAGTTGGTCCTTTACAAAAGCGCCGGTGGTTTGAACTAAATAATGGTGGAAGCTTTACCGAAAGCGCCGGTGTTTATGATGGTAGTTTTCAACGTTGACAGAATGATGAAGGCGAGACAAGTAGGGATGAGGACAAATAGATGTGTATATTTTGGTGGTCTGGACGCTCGCAAGCTCGCATAAAAAAATAAAAATATCCTAAATCAATTCTCTCACTAAAATATTAATTAGTTAGATAAATAGATCTCTATGATGTGCATAGTTTTATGGTCTGGATGCGCGGGAGCTCGCATATCAAATATTGACGGGTCATTGATGAATGATGTGAATAGTTGGGTATTCCAGTAGCGACGGGCAAAATACAAAACCTAATAACTTCCGATTGTAAGAAAGTTAGGACTAATTAAGTACCTATGCGCTAAATAAGTACCGGCGCTTCCGTCCCTCAAGAACTGGCGCTTTCAACATGGTTCCTCAGTGTCAAAGTTAGTTCATATCTGAATAGTGCCAGAAACTGCTGAATGTTGCCTTGCCCTTTGTTCAACAACTGAAACACAATCCTCCCAGTACACAGGTACCGGCTAACAGGAAGATTTGACAATGTCGCCCTCCACTCCCGCGGGGGACGCTAATTTTTGAAAGCAAAAGGTTCATTTGGACCTTCCACGTTGAGTTTACAGCGGGAAGACATGGAGCAGGACCTATAAACCTTCTCAGAGCTGGAGACGACCTCCTTTTCTCCGAGTTTCCCCAAGGGTACAACAGCCGCTTCGTTATTCCGCTTCTCCATTCCCAGTACAGCCGTACAAATAACTGCTTTTCTTGTAAAAACCCGTCCCTCTCTTGGCGCACGTTCTTTTTTCCTACCAAGCTTGAATAATTACGGCCACCCAAGTTGTGGTGAACTGACAAATAACATTGGAAGCACTGAGGATCCACGCGAGATGCGCAACCAAACTTGGACCATCAGGGGGGTAACAATTCGATTTCAACAAAACATCCTATAGAACATAATTGTTTTTCATTGCTGCAACTGCCGAAATTCAACAAAGAATTGGGGGTGCGACTCTCACTCTGCTTTTCACCGCTTGCCCCCGGTGCTCGACTTGCTATTGAGGACGGATTCCTTTGAAAGGGACGTACCTAAATAATTTTTTTACTAGTACTACTAGCAGAAATAACCTTTAGATAAAATACCTCCATACTTTGTAATTGTATTCCAGATATCCAAATAGGAGCTTCATTTCAGGTTTCAACATCATAAGTTGATTAAGAAACAAATTAGACTCAAGAGGCCCATAGCTGATCAGTAGGCACTGATATTTAATTATTGATAATACAAAGGAGGTGCATTTCAAATTGCAGATCCGTAGGTTGACATCAATATGCCTGCTTAGATATAGGCAGATATAGGCCCTTGCAGAGGGAAAAATAATGCAATTAATTACATCATCTACATTTTACTACTACCCCTGATCTCACTTTAACGATATTTAAGCAAGTGGGTATTACCAACAGAAAATAACACAAATGTACATATCATTGAAATGGTTTTAATAATAATTGAAAACTCCATAGCCGAATATAGAAGTATATATATATGAAGTTCCCTGGATGAATTCACGCATTGGCATTATGATTTATTAATTGTACGATACCAGCAATAGCTCATTGGCTTTAACTGGCCAAGAAATCTCATCACGCGTTGATGTAGTCGTCATCGTCATGAATTTTGACAGGAAATTGTAACAAGTAGATCACTGCTCACGAAGTCAGTCGCATGAAAGCACATTTTCTTGTAAGGAGATCCGCGTGAAATAGACGCTTCCTGCGTTGAATAGGGGACAAAATGGTTTTGGAGCTCACTCAGCCGATCGATGATCTCTCATGCGTCAGCGGCCTCTGATGCATCTTTAACCTCGCCATGTTACAGATTACATCCATACCAAGTTTAATAAAATGATTTTGAGGGGACATGCATACATACATCAACGGACAATGTGAACACAATAGCGAATTTTCCATTTTTTAAAAGAAAATGCGCTAAAAAGGAAAAATAAAATATAACTGGGGTTGGGACGAGTCAAAATGACTTCCTTTGATTCAACTCCTATCCACCTTTCACTAAGCTTTCAACATAGATTGAACACAAACAGTGACGGTCGGGACCCTAGAGGGGAACTTTGTTAGTGGTTTGTGGTGAGGAACCTTTGGACAGCAATATTTGTCAAAATTCCAACCTTCTTCTCCAATCCCCTACGCCCCTTTTCTCCACAGCGTCATCACCCCGATCTCCCTGGTGGAGATAACACCATTCATTTGCCTACCTGAGATAAACAAACATTTCATTACGAGAAGGGATCTAATCCGTGTCGGCGTAGCTTTGTACAGGGGAGGGATGAGGGAGCCATTACTGTTGGATTGCAGCGGCATTAATGTTGCGCTGGATTCCATGATAATTTCGAGAGAGGCCCTCAAAGCTCCGTCTCTCTGCGAATCAAATCAAACAAGGATACTCATTGGAGTGTACACATTATAACATCGTGTGAATGTGCGGAATGTGTACCGATTGTTCATCTACATTCATCCCATACATGTACTGATAATTACGACAAAGCGGGCTGTACCTACTGATTTTGTAGAACTGCCGGTGATGGAGTGGCTGTAATACCGTAAAGCTACGTTGATCGATCCTTTCGCCTCGTTTCATCCACTCTCAAGCTTTTAATAGAGAGTTTTTTTTCTTCCCGTAATTTTCTACCGGTTTACGCAAAAAGACTGAAACACCAACTGCGCATGCGCGAATCTTTGCGTCAACGCGTAGAACTTCGCGTGTACGGGAAAGATGCCTATCTACGCGTTCGCGGGAAAAATGCTTTCATTGAAATCCCGTCCCACGCGTAGTCATCATAACCTGACACAAAGGTGACCACAATTTTAAGAATAGGCATTGGTTCTCCCTCTGACTGCCTTCTAACCTAACTTTTCTCATTTAAAGTTAAACATATGATGAATATAATTGTACTATTAAATCAAATTCCGTTGATCACGTGAACGAAGTACCTACCTACATAGTCCAACAGCCAGATATCCCGTTCACCTACTTGGGAGTGAATGCAGTTGTCGATACTTTTCCTCTTCCAAAGTAGGCACCTAGGGTCTGTTCTTTATAGGCATCTGCATGTAAATTTCGTACAAAAAAGTTGAATCTGCCAACATAATGAATCATACAACAAGCACGTTTGTGTTAAAATAATACGATTTTGTATAACAGCTGTTGTCAGTTCAATAACAGGCTAGGTACCCAATCAGATCATGGAACCGGCGATTTGATAAAGCAGGGAAGGCACTCAAAACGAACTATTCCACGAGGCCTGAATAAGTAAACTTGATGTAGATAGATGGAAAATTGAATGATGAGACAAAAAATAAAAAAAAGTCCAGTCATGCAGCATGACCCCATGGGCGAATTTTTGAAGAAATCTTCGACATTTCAGTCGCTATTGATCGTGTTGAGAAATTATAGTTTTATTTTGATAGACAAACATGGAATCAAAGTATTAAAAATAATTAGGAGGTACTCATACTTTATTATTATTAAACTAATCTTGTAGATTTAAAGACAAATGTAGGTAAATATTCATAGATTTCGATATCCGATGTGGTCAGTATTGAAGGCAGTTGAAATCTTAACAGTATCCTATCATAACATCATCAAATCTTGACATAAAATAAAATGACATACCGACGTTATATGAAAGAAACGTAATTTCATGGCTGATATTTTCTAAGCCACAGTCAGTATTAAAGCTACATCAAGTCCTAAAACAGTTGAGCGTAAAACATTAAAGAGAGCGACCGAGAGAATCGGAGGACGGAATATTTCACAGAGTAAACTCATCAGTTGTGATTACTTTTTTTTTTTTTTTTTTAATAAGCACCTACTACCTACATTTTAAACAGCATGTTCTAGGATTGATACAGGGATACTTCCATAAGAGTAGTTCAATCTGAATTTGGACAATGTTTCATGCAAATTTTACCGATTTTTACAACTAGCGAACGGCATTATTTCGATTTTTGACTGATTTTTCAACTTTGAAATTTTTGAAAACTTGATACATATTCTTATAGGAAATTTTACGCTGATTCCGAATATACCACATGTTAGTATGCTGAAAAAATTATTTCGCTTAACAAATCGCAAAAAACAGGCTATTTTGAAATTTTTGACTACATTTTTGAAAATTTCAACCCGAAGATGTAATCCGATCATGCTGGCCAACGAACTTGAACTTTCGTTTTGTGTCCTTAACATTTTAAAATTTGTTTGAAGTTTCTAGCACAATTCTACGGACAGTTATCGCCTGGAATGACACATACATACATACATAAAAAAATGCGTTAAACTTCAGAATATGATTCAGAATAGCCTGAAACGGATTTCTGCATAAAATTTTTTCAAAAATTCACATTCTACAAATTTTGAGGCGAGAGCAATAGCTTAATTTTCTTCAAAAATTCGCTAAAAGATGCCGAAATTGCGGCACTCCCGGACGGTCACCCATCCAAGTACTAACCAAGCCCGAGGTTGCTCAACTTAGGTGAATCAGACGAGAACCTATGTATTCAATGACATAAGGGCGTTGGTGAATACAATTTTTTTCTTAGTTCGTAGGTCTGTACTCGAACCTCAGTCAAAACCTGTGAAGATAGCTGATAATGCAGCGTGTAAATGTAAAATGAATTCAATCTTCTTCAACTCGATCTTGAATTCAAGAGAATCGATGACAATGAAATAATATAGAGACTTAAGCTGACGATAGCGTTTGGTTATTCGTGTACATACGTGTAGAAATACGCGAAGAGCTATCTGCAGTTGCTTGCTCTAGACTAGACGGTGCTCTACGCGTTAACGGGGAAAAATCGTAGAAGAACAAAAACTCTCTAATATCATCTAAAACTCTTCTAATTACCGTGACATTTTAGAGAAGTGCAATGCTGTGCTGTTGTGAACTGTTTTCAACAATAAAATGTTACTATTTAAAAAAAAAAGAAGTTCTCGAATGGCGACAACGCAACGAAAACCAAGAGTAAAATGGAGATAAAGTAATAGAAATGCGTTTTCCCGTTAAAACCGGATATGTTGAAATTGTTGGAGTAGGTAGGGGAAAATGGGGTGATACCGCCACCTTAAGCATGTTCGTCAATCACAGCCCGGGTTTGCCTTTAGGAACTTCAGATTTTGAAGCGAATTATAAAAAAACATCTCCAGTAGTGAATTACAACGTTTTTGCTGGTTGCGTAGCAACTTTATATTAGTAAACAACAATTTTCGAGACCCTTATAAAGCTAGCTGAGGAAATACCGGCATGGGGTTAGGGTAATACCGCCATATTAAAACAAGGAGGAAATGATCAGTCTCATCAGAACATCGGAATAACGATTTATTGAATTTCAAAAACTCTTCCTGGGTAGCTTCTCACCATATTGGGAACTTAGTTGACAAGAAAAAGATTCACTAAAGGTTGACAAACAATTTCCACATCAGAACAGTAAAATTGGAACAAAATAAATACTGGTAAAGTAATGTTGGTTCTTCACAGGAACTGAATTATTGACAACGTTCAACGCGGAACTCGTTAAAAAAAAGATTATATTGCATTCCATCTACCCAGCGATTAAAGTTTTAAATTTGTGCTCTTCTTCAGGTCGCAGCAAAATTCACAAGACTAACGTCCATTTTCAAAATCGAAACGAGAGCAAGAAGAGTGGAATCTTAAAACAATTATGTTAATTTAGGAAGGTAGTTGGGAAGATACCTACTGTACAATTATTCAGTAGACAGGTAGGTAAACATCTAATAAATCACGATTAGGTAAATATAGAGGTGCTTTGGAAATTAGCTGTCACAATATAATTCGTATTTTAAATAATAATTTATATTTTAATTACTCAGAATCAATAGAAACAGGAGATTATTACCACAAAAAGCTTCCAACAAGGCTGATGATTGGAGCATTGGGGCAATACCACCATGGCGGAATTACCCTGAATTCGGTGTGGCGATGTTGCCTCAGTTAACTTTTCGAGATAAAAAAAATCAATAAAAACTACAGTTTTCGTAAAAATTCATGAAGTGATGGGTGGAAATTAAATCTACATGATTTTTCTACGTCGTCATGCTCAACAATTTACATAAACGTATGAAAAACTATTACTTACCACGCAAACTCGACAACAGTACAACTAGAACGCCAAGCTTCAAAAACTGTGAACTCGCTTATCTTTGATGAAAACAAATTAATGACCCCAAACCAATTTTTCCAACATTACTGCTGATCTAAAGATGACGATATTTGGCTGCAAGATTTGTCACTCAGGTGGTTGAATAATTATACAGGGTGGCGGTATTCCCTGACTTGGCGGTATTATACCGCTCTCCCCTATGTCACGAAAATGGGTTGGGAAATTCAAGAGGGGCCTATAAGGCTAATTTCGTTCCTAATCGAGCTAAGGTGCTGGAATTTGAATGGAGCTTTCTTGGAACATGAAAAAATTATAGGGTACGGAGGGGCATTGATCAGCTGAAGGGCTCCTTAGGCTGATTTCTTTAATAAAAATGGCATTTCTCATCAAAAAACGATAGTACTGATGAATATGGTGGTCAAGGGATTCACGAATTGCATAAGTGCACGTCTGGGTAACTGAGCGGAAGAAGTGGGATTGCTGGGAGAAGCTCAAGTCGGCTTCAGAAGACAGGGACAGTATTTTACCCCAGCCAGAAAAGCTCTCAATCCGATTTCGACGTCCTGCGGCGAATAGGAGAGATTAGAGCACGATTTTGCCATCATTACGGCTCGTGGTCAGCTGATCCTCACCAAATTCAGCGAGACACAAGTTCCGACATGGTAATACAAAATATACCTTTCAAAATTCCATCGGTTTCGGAGGAGTAGTGAGCACAACATGTTTTTCACAATAAAAAAAAAATATATATATACTCGTACATATAAAGAAATCTGAAAATTGACTATTGTAAACGTGTTTTACACCCTCTGAAACGCAAAGAAAATGCATCCCCACCCCCAAGTGCCGTCTTGGCGGCGGCTGTAATACCCCCATTTCTACGAAAAGTTGGGTAATATATCCCAAGAATTATTGATTACTTCCCCGGACTCCGAATCGATTCCCCTTTGTTAGAGAATGACCCCACCAGCGTGAAAATATTTACGATCTGGAAGGAATAACGCAGAACTCTCCGCGCTCGATCCCGCCGAACACAAAAGGGGACCCATGCGGGGAGAGTTGCGGAACATCGGGAAAACCTAGGAAGGAAGTGTCGGGACAAGGAACACGTTAAGCGACGAATTTCAGCGCTGTTCAATTACGGCGGACTTAGGGAATGGCGAGTTACGCGTGCATTTTACATGAAACAAGATTAGCCCGACACAGCCGGAGCTCAGCCTCCACCGGGCTCTAGTGTCACATCCCGTTAGGGCGAACCGCAGTGTTATGTTGTGTAACGTGGACTTTCATCTACGCCAATATATTATTAGTTGAGAATTGGCGTAATTTGCAGGCATAGCTAGTGGATAAACGATAAGCCGTCTATTAGCGAATTTTCATAGAAAATAAACTATTGCAATGACGTGGAAAATTTTAAAATAAAAATTTTTCAAAAATTTCTTCATAGAGTTCCATTTTGAGGCATTCTGAAACAAATCCTAGAGTTGAACGCTTTTTCATATATATATATATATATATATATATATATATATATATATATATTTTTATATATATATATATATATATATATATATATATATATATATATATATATATAAAGGATCAAAGCTCAAAGGATCATCTTGGGTGCAAATCACCCACCTGGCCTCAATACCAACGACTGAATGAAAGTATCAGGATGAAAATCATAATCTTTCTAATCCATGAATGTAGGCAACAAGCAACGAGGCAACAAGTCTCTTAACAAGCATCGTCATGCAAACAATGCCCATTCGTATATTATTTTTTCTGTGATCAAGCTTAATCAGCGAAATATCAGAATTTTCTCTTTATTCTTTATATTTGTGAAATTTTCTTCCATCCATTAATTTACATATAGTTTAATAGAACCAGATATATATATATATATATATATATATATATATATATATATATATATATATATATATATATATATATATATATAGAACATTTTAACTAGTCGCGGTTCTACTGAACTAAATACTTTGTTTTAAATATAGGAAGAATTTCACAAATATATAGAGGAAATAAAGAATCTGATATTTCGATTTTTGATCTTTGTCACAGAAATTAGAGAAATGAAAGTCATTCTTGATGGCTTGGAAATGTGTGTCAGCGTCCATCGCTACTTATCAAAAAAATTGTGATAAGTTTTCTGGGTTTGATGGCTAATCGTTGAGATTGAGGCCTGGAGGACGATTAGCGCCTAGGACCCGCCAAAAAGCTCTCTCGGCTTGTAGTAGTTGCGGGTCATTTGCCTGTTTCGGCATCTTCTTCAGTACCTGCACCCCTTAGCACTCGTCAAAAGATGCCCCATGAGATTCAGCATGCATCTTGAGCGGAAAAGGACGTGGTTGGTTGATTGATTGACTGGTGGTTTATACGTAAATTCAACGTAGTGGCTTTTCCAACGTAGAAAGCTGGTCCTCCATCCGATGACTTTTTGCATACCAGTTGATACACACACCTAGGGTGATTGGTACTGTGCTGTTCCCCGACATCTGTATGTGTGGTTGGTGTTTGCAGAGGTAAAGTTAGGGTCCTCTATCAACAAATTGCACAACTCACACCTTGCACGTCCACATGGGTGTAAACGGCCTTGCTGTGTCTTTGGGGGATGTGATCGAGGATGTCGATGGGAGAGTATGTTACCGAGATTCATTCCTTGTCGGTAGGCCAATTGAGGTGTTTCATTGAAAACATCACGTGTCTGAGGGCTCGATGTTAAGATGGTTTGAAGGTCCCGGAGAATACCGTTGAGTTTGTACTTAAAATTCTTTAAAATTATCTAAAAAATCGATAAAAACTGCAAAAAAAGCTAAAATTCAAAACCTCTACTTGAATAGGAAAATAATTATTATTTAGAATACGTGTTTTGCCATATAATTAATGTTTAACAATTCCCTTGCACTCTAAAAGCTCAAATTTCAAAACAATTAAATATTATGCAAAACGATTATTTACGAAAATTCGCTCATAAGATCATGCTGCATGACTGGAACTTTGAACAACAATCTGGTTCAACAGCTGCAAGAGAAACACGGAGACAGAAGTTTGATAAAATACAGAACTACTTAATAACAGTGTACTTTTTAGAAATGTTGGGTAATGCGCTGCAGAAGACAATGATATTTAATGCTATTAAATTAATCATTATACGTTCTCCCTTTAATTCCCTTTAATGATGCAGGATGTAATGTTAGGTAGGATGTAACGATGGAAACTGCATCAGAAGTTTGGTTTCGTAAGCCTTTCAGCAATATTGTTGATGTAACAAGTCTGTCATCTGTGAGTCTATGTCGCTTTCACGGCCAAACGGACAAAGGGATCCGAACGGGGGTTATTTTTATCGTGATCGGAAATCTCCCGATCAGAATATAGGCTAGTTTTTATTCGTTTTCCCCCAATTTTTCGACCTCAAAATTCCGTTTTTTAACTAAATTTTGACGTTTGTAGGGAGCGCTTTTTCTTCTACCCCTCTAAACGGCCGTTGGAAATTCCGGAAAAATACCGTTGTTGGTTTTTGTACGAGGAACCTGGTGAGCTCCTGAACATGAAGCCAAACTAATTCTGTGATCTAAGTTCACAAAAACAGTTCTTCGAGGAAACGTACTAAATGTAATTTCACCCATTTTTCAATCAACTTTGATATTTCACTAAGTAGTGAAATGGGCCTACAGTTATATAAATCTGAAAGAGCCACCCTTATGCAGTGGAATGATCTTCACAATCTTCAGGACATCTGTTTGATTAGCAGAATATTATTAAAACACTTTTTTTGCCATGAAATTTGATAGTTTTAGTTTCTATGCAAACAAAGTTCTTAAATTTCATAACATTTGAACTTGATAATTCACAGAAATTCGCTCATCTGATTATGCTGAATGACAGAAAATTTTTCTTCTTGTCTATACCTACTAGGTACGTAAATACTTACTAAGTTGGCTCCTCGCATTGTGTGTGAAGGCAATGGAAACAACCACGTACGTAGTCGTAGGCGTTTAGATAGTGTAGCTAAATTATCTTATTACCACACCCAATGTATTCTCCAAAACAACTTTCTGAAATCACTAAATGGAGCTAAAGCAGCGAACTTCGGTTCAATTCAAAATCAGATCCGCGATGAAGGAGGCAGTGGAGGGTAATCGCCCAAGTTGAAGATCCTTCAAGTAGTTGCGCTTCAAATAAGCAACGCCCGTCGTTAGAATAATTACTCCACCATTAATTCATTAGACCAACTTTATCAATTAAATTAGTGAGAATGGGCTTTAGCTTCCCCCTTTCAGTGTTCGGGGGAGGCCTAAAGCGAAACTTTTTTATCAGGGAAGAAAAGGATGAGGAAAAGTTTCGGTTTAGGGGCGGTTCTTAACTATAGTTAAACCATGTTGCTTGTAAATGGGGAAAGACCGGGCAATTAGACGGAGGAAGGTTTAAACTGCACTTGACAATCTGCTTCGGAGTTGACTAGCAAAGCCCATAATCTGGTTTTATTGTCTTTTGCTTAACAGGGGACTGTAGGACCGAGAAGTCGGTCACTTCTTTGTTCATTTACTTTTTACCGATTTTTCAAAGTTTAAGGACTAAAAATGTCTGGGTTTTAGCCTTCTTTCATATTATTCTAATTTCATCGTATCATTTCAATTTATTCATAGAACAGCAGGAGTAAATCTATCAAGATCCTTCACCAAAATTTCAAAATTCACCAATTTTTTTCTTCCGTTTATCAACATTGCAACTGTTTGAACAGCACTTTATTATTATTAAAAATGACCGGAAAATACAAAAACACTCCAACACAAGGAAACATCAATTTTAATACAAAATTAAACGTCAGTTTAAAAAGGAAAAAAGCTGCAAATTATTACACAATGGTTTATTATTTCTGTGTTAGATAGCCCTTCTACGCAGATCATTGGTCTATAATTATTAAACCCCGTATGAAATATATGATCAGAACATGGCGCATCGTGCCTCCGAGAAGGGTTCACACTTTTACAGTTCCAAGACCCCGCAATTTTACGCTTCACAGTAAAAATGTTAGAAAAACGGGAAAATGATGCTAAAAGGAATTTACGTTAACGCCGAATGGAATAATGATTTTAGAAAAATAAAATTGGTATGGTAAAATCTACAGCCTAACCCACAAATTTCCAGAAAATGTAATCAAAATCTGATGAAAACTAGACCTTGTTCCTGGGAGTACACTTTCGCGCATGCACAGGAACTAATAATGATGCAATCATGTTGAAATTGACATGGAATAATTAAACCATTGTACACCAATTATGCACCAAATTCGAGCGGGATTGGACGACTAGGGCGTAAAAAAAGTATAATTGATGGAATTTACGTTTGCGCATGCGCAAAATGGAGTAATGATTTGAGAAAAATGGAAATTATTGGACCGTTTACAGCCTAACCCACACATTCCCTGAACATTTCATCAAAATCAGATGAAAACTGTTTAAATTATGCTCGTTTAAAATACATATTCGCGCATGCACAATAGCTACTAATGATAGGATTATGTTGAAATTGCTTGGGAATGCTCAAAGTAACCTCTTCCACCAATCCTCCGATTCGGCAGGGGCGTGAGAAAATGATGGTTGATGGAATTTACGTTTACGCATGCAAAGTAATGATTTGGGAGCAACGAAACTCATAGGGGACCATCTTCACCCTAATCCGCACATACCATAAAAATTTCATAAGAACCGGTTGATTATTGTTGAAATTAAGCTTGTTACAAGGATTTGCGGACATACACACACAGAGATAGAGAGAGAAAGACACTCAAAAAAGTTGTTCAGAATAGTCTAAAATATAAAATGCGAGTGGACATTTTACCACTGTAAAGAAACGACAGCCGTTTGATTTTAGTGGAGACCACAACTTTTAAATCTCTCGAAAGTGAAAACAACGCTTCCGCTACCTATAGGTATACTTGGGAGCAATTTAAGAGATGAAATTTAGCATTTAGGTACCAATACTTCACTAATAGGTACATCGCACGTACAATAGATGATAAACTCGATTTCGCAACGTTTTAATAAATTCCATTGGAACTATATCACCTGATAGTTCCAACATTATATCAGCTCACATTTACAATGAAATTTTTACTATCTAGCGATCTTTGATGGAATTTAAAGCTTGATCGTCTAATCAATAGATCTGCTAGCAGCTCGTGATTTCTCTTTCTTCTCGCGCTTAGAAATTCGAAGGTTTTTTTTTCGATGTTCAAGCCCTTAGGGAAAGCGAACTATTCAATGTACAGCGTTGCGGGTGGTTTTAATAGATTCTTTGGGATAAAATTTATCATTGACAGGCAAAATATTATTACTGTTAGGTACTTGGAAAGTTTTCGGGATCTCGATTTTTTTTTAATCGATTTAAATTGATGCCGAGCTTTTAGGACCATCTAGACCACTAGACCCCAAATGTGATTTTTAACACTAGTTTCAGATAGTTAGGTCTAGTATTTTCGGAGACAAGCCGCGGACGGCGGACAACCGGATTTTTTTTAATTCGATTTTTGGATTCTACGCATCTTGAAACGTAAACCAAATAAATTTTAAACCAATTAATTATTGAAAATAGTAAACCAAAAAAGCTTAAAAGTTGGCTTTGGAAAAATAACTTTAAAACTTTCCAATTGTAAACAATCTTGAGTTGGTAGTTCTGGAGGAATATTGAGAGGAGAGGGTGACGCCAACGAGGCGATATTTACAAGTCTTGTTTAAATTTTGCTTATTATTTTTGACATATGATTTTGATGTTTAACTTGAATTGTTGGTAACTAATAAAAGTTCAGTTTGTGAAGAGAACTTAAACTTGCACTCTTAATTCAAAAATAAGAAAAGAAAACTAAGTTAAATACAAAATAATTTACAAAGTTAAGTACGAATAATTTGTCGTATTATGCGACAAAGGGTGACATCCTCTCTTCCTCCCACATACCTAATTACCTAATGATGCGAGTTAATTATGTAATGAAAGTACCAAGGCACTGGTACTGTTCTCCGACATATAATGGATACAAGGAAGTAATGTGCACATTCCACTGCAACTAAGCAACGTGGAGATGTTTTTTAATCCCACAGTATATAATTGTAAAAAGATGTTACAAAAATCACGCTCATGATAATGCAACCAGAGAGTCAACAACAATTCTCGCCCACAATCCGATAAGAAAGTAGTACAACTGAGTAACTGGGAAGCGATTTGCTGGAACCAAAGCAGGTTTCTTTACACAGTAAATTGTGCGTTATGAAGGGTGATCACAGCTTACGACGTTTATAGAGCTTCTTGTTTACCAAATGAGGAAATTAAGGAACCCTGATCCGTTCATTTTCAGTCTCGTAAGAGGCCTCTTAGGCTCTTTCGAGAACCCCTTCGATGCTTTCCTTCCTTAGATGTTAGTATTTAATTAAAAGTAATTGTCTTTCCAAAGGCAAATCTCATGAATTCAGGTAGACTTTGTGACTGTGAGAGGCAAATGTACCCCCGCCCACTTCTCCAACACCTTTTAGTTTATCTTGGGCCGTTTAGCTCCCGCTCCCCTTCCTGTCTGCTTGGAGAGCTCCGATATTAGATCTACCTCTGACATTTCGTAGGCGTGAATTCGTTTATTCCCATCCTTCCATTGAATAATAGGAGGAGAGTCAGAAAAAAATCTTAAAAAACGTTTGCCAAGTTGGGTGTGGCACATAGCTTCCTCGTTTACCTATCATGAATGTATAGATCATTGAAAACATTTAAATGATCTTGAAAAATTCCATAGCGGAAAAGAGTAAATCAAGAAGTAGCGTGAAATGTCATACTTGGTCAATTAAAAAACGAAAAAAAATTATAGGAAATTAATTTACGTTTGCGCAAGCGCAGAATGAACTGATGAGTTGAAAATAATGAAATAGGTACGGGACCATCTACGACCTAAACCGCGCATTCACTGACAATGTCATCAAAATCAGATAAAAACTGTAGAAATTAAGGTTATTATAAGTATTTCACATTGGCGCGTGCGCAGTAGCTATTAATGCTACAATCGAATTGAAATTGATATGAGGTAATCAAGTCATCTTCTTTCAACTATCATCCAAATTTAAGCGAACTCGAACGACTAAAGAGTGAAAAGATGGAACACATGATGGAATTTACGTTTGCGCATGGGGAGAATGAATTATTGATTTGGCAACAATGAAACTGATAGGGGACCATCTACAACCTAACCCGCGAGTTCTGTGACAATTTCATCGATATTGTATGAAAACAGTGGAAATTAAGGTCGTTACAAGGATTTCACATAGGCGCATGCGCAGTAGCTATTAATGATACAATCATGTTGAAATGGATAAGGGATGATCAAATTGTCATTCCCCAACTATCGTTCAAATTTGAGCGAGATCGCACGACAAGGGCGTGAAAAAATGATGCTTGGTAGAATTTACGTTTGCTCATGCGCAGAGTGAGGTATTGAGTCAAGAACGATGAAACTGATAGGGGACTGTCTACCCCCTAGCCCGCACATTCCCTGAAAATTGAATCCAAATCGGATAAAAACTGTGGAAAATGAGCTTGTTACAAGTATTTGCGGATACACCCATACCATACCTTACCAATCGGTTTTTTTTACATTTATTGTTTTATTGTAAAGCATAAAATTGCAGGGTCTTGGAACTGTAAAGATGTGAATCCTTTCGGGAGGGACGATGCGCCATGTTCTGATCATGTATTAATATGCGGGGTTTTATAATTATATGTAGACCAATGATCTGCATAGAAGGGCTAACACAGAAATAATAAACCTTACCTATTTATTTGCTGTGTTTTTTCAAATCTTATAGAGTCTGGAATAAAATCATTGTATTGTATTCCGCTCGTTTTCATCAGAAAGCGTACGTATGCCATGCCAGCATGATAAGCAAAACGGAAGTTAGTGAAAAAACGTTGTCTGTTTCCACGAAAAATAAAGATTTACAACGTTAAATCTATTTCCACGGTTAGGCCATCATCATTCAACATTGTAACTATTTATTTTTCGTGGAAATAGACAACGTTTTTTCACTAACTTCCGTTTTGAAATGGGTTTCCACAACTTCGTCGCGAGTGATTTAGTTCGTATGATTAGCAATCTTGATTTCTAGATTCCCGTCGAAACGTGCGTAGAATCTGAACTATGAAAGCGCGACGGTTGGGTCGAAAACTTTGCATAAGTGCGAAGTGAAGCGAGGCCGAAGAGCTATTGGTATTGTCAGGTATCGGCTGGCATTGTTCAACTTGGCACAATCAGAGGGAAAAGGGAAGGTAGCTACTTCCCCTCATCACGCTTAGGGCCTGCTGAGGGTCGGGTCGGCTGCGGAATTCCTGATGAGCGAAGGCGGCAAGTTTTGGGCCGAGAGGGTCACGTCCTATTAGGTATCCGTGTCTATAGATTGTCATCCTCTCCGTCAGGAAGTGCAACAATGGGCGGCTCCCCTTCCGCGCACTTGCTAAGAACTTGAAGCGCAAAGGAGATCCCAACTATGACACATCTCCAGACTGTCGGTAAAGGCTGATGAACACATGGATGGAGTATTGATCACATCCAGCCTCCCAGTTCAATAACGGAGGTTCGTACCAATATAGAGTTTTTGTACTTACCGTATTCATTTTCTCGTATACGAAAATAGCCTTTCCGAAACAATAAGAGGTTTTCGTAACTTGGAAACGCTTTTCGGAACGGGAAGAGTCAGCTTTACTCGTGCTCAGCTTTTCGGAATCGTAATTACGAAAACGCTACGAGAAATCGATGCAAAAAGGTTAGCATTCATCGTGCTCACTCTAACAGCTTGTTTTCGTGTTTACGAGAAATACCAATACAAGAAATACAAAAACTGTCTGATAAGAGGTTTTCGTAACTTGGAAACGCTTTTCGGGACGGGAAGAGTCAGCTTTACTCGTGCTCAGCTTTTCGGAATCGTAATGAGGAACACATTTTTTTCACTGCAGAAATTGAAAGTAGTAGGCTACCGTCGAGTGGCGGAGTTAGCTGCCAAAGGCGTTTTGGCGGGCTCTCAGAAAGTTCAAACTTCAATTATTTTTATAAAATCATTGAGGCTTTTTACAAAATCCATTCTTACATTATTTACCTTAAAAATCCATTTACTTTCAATTTCTGCAGTGAAAAAAATGTGTTCCTCATTACGATTCCGAAAAGCTGAGCATGAGTAAAGCTGACTCTTCCCGTTTCGAAAAGCGTTTCCAAGATACGAAAACCTCTTATTAGACAGTTTTTGTATTTCTCGTATTGGTATTTCTCGTAAACACGAAAACAAGCTGTTAGAGACTAGACGGTAGCCCTACACCGGCCCGTGGTTCCCTCCTCCGCCGCAGCGGCGCTAGTCTCCCACTTTTATCTCCCTCCTACTGAATAGTGAAGTATTGTGAATGTCTCCCGGCACGATAATTGAGGTGTAGCTCAATGAATCTGGTAACGGTCTCGTGAGACTGATGTCGTCGGTTCAAATCCTGTTGACTAGTGTATTTTTTTTTTTTTCTCGTAAAACTCCCGAAATATACTTCTAAAACGTCATTTTGACCTGCATGTACAACTAATTTGAATTTTCACTGAGGGCTTGACTACTTAATGTTATGTATTTTTGAGATGCGAGCTTGTGAGCATCCAGATCACCAAACTATACTCATCATTCTGATCTACATGCCCAACTAATCTGCATTTTTACTAAGGGATTGACTACTTGATGTTATGTCTTTTTGAGATGCGAGCTTGCGAGCATCCAGACCACCAAACTATACACATCATTCTGATCTACATGCCCAACTAATCGGCATTTTTACTAAGGGATTGACTACTTGATGTTATGTCTTCTTGGGATGCGAGCTTGCGAGCATCCAGACCACCAAACTATACACATCATTCTGATCTACATGCCCAACTAACTAATCTGCATTTTTACTAAGGGATTGACTGGTACACAATCTCCTCACCAATAAATATATTTTTTCTTGGCATACGGATTAATCCGTAGATTTACAGGTCCCAGACTGATAAAAGAGGAGACTAGCGCCGCTGCGCGGCGGAGGAGGGAACCGCGGGCCGGTGTAGGGCTACCGTCGATTAACTCCGCCCACTTTCTCGTCCTACATCATTGTGGTAAAAATGTGATCTGATAAAGTATTCAATTCTCAATAAGGTTTTCAGTTCCGTTGTATTCGTTTCGTTTTGTTAGCTTTTCGGTATTTGTTGTTCCTTTAATACCTACTTCATATTCTTCAAGAGATGGAGAAGATAAACAAGTTGAAGGAGGGGTATGAAAAGGGTAGGTACATCTTTTAATTTACCGCCCCAAACAGCTCTTGGCCTGTGCAAGTTTCTCTCCTCGATTAAACTGGAGACTTTTGAAACAAAAGGGGTGAAGATGACAAAGTAAGTAAACTATAACCAGAAAACCAGAACCTAGATAATGTATAACTAAAAAAGTAGGTAACTCTGTACCTTAGTAGGTAAGTGGGTAGGTAGTACCTAAATAGCTAGGTACGTGTCTTGCCGAATGTGGATGCAAAAGGCATAACACAGCGTAAATAAGAACTGGGCGAAACAACCTATTAAGTATTTTTTATCATTTCAAAATCAACTCGACTCAGCTAAATTGGTGGTGAAGGATTTCTGCTCTTTAAAATAAAAAAATTCCACTCGTTTGTTACGTTACTTGGTTCCGTTTCTGATTACTTCCCCGCGCGTCCTTCTCAGCGACTCCAAAAGGATTCACCAGATCTCAATGAAATTGATGCTGTTAGTAAATTCTTATTAGAAGATGAACAAATCTAACTAGTTGAAAATTCCAGACATGCAGCATGATCGTATGAACGAATTTTCGTAGATAATGAAACTAGTGCAATGGCAGGAAAAGTTTTCTATGAGGAGGTGTTGGTGCTGAATTTCAACTATTTTTTTGTATGTACAGGGTGTTGGGTGTTCGGTATAAGAACTAGAAAACTTCAGGGATCGATTCGGCAACTAATTTGCAACAACTTTTAACTCTTAGCAATGTTTTTTTCCCGCTCCTTTCCTGCCTATTTAACATCAAAGTTTTTATTCATTTTTGACCTTACTTCACTGAAATGATCTAACTCCCTTAATTTACTAAATAAATGAAAATCTGAGGGTACCATTGGGAAGAGCGTTAGTTGCATTTCATTTTTGTTTCATAAAATTTTCTCCAAAGTCACGTGAAACTTTTTTCTTTTTTTTTAAGCTGGAACTTGAACTTTTGTCAACCTCCTGCTTCTTTAACAAATTTCAATGGTGGTTTGCTACCATACCATGGTTAAAACATCTACGTTTTATCAGCTTTCCATCGGTCTATTAAACTGTTATTTTAGAGCAGTTTTTTACAGAGAAATATTTGCTTGAACGCGAGAAAACGTGAATTTTTTTAACAATATCAGCGATTTGGCTCCGAGGTTGGATGAAGTTGGAGGGAAAAAGTTAATCAAACATGAACTAAAGCATTTAAAAACGAAACTATATTGAAAAATGTACTTGAACTTCACTAAAATATGCTAAAAGTTCGAGTCATGCAGAATGATTGTTTGTGTGAGTTTTTTTAAGCTTTCATATTGTATAATTACGTTGAATTGTTTTGAAATCTGACTGAGTACGTTGAGTGTAAATAAATTGTTGATTAATGATTTTAAGGCAATAACATTTTGTTCTAAATAATGGTCTGCTATTCAAACAGTTTTAAAATTTTAGAATAAAAAAAAATTATCAATTTTTTAGTACATTTTAATAAAGTTTAAGAACATTTTTCAGTATTATTTTGTGTGTAAATGTTTAAATACCTACCATAGTTCATGTTTGATTAACCTTTTCTTAGTAATGTTTTGCTAAAAAACATATAAATGTATTGACTTTAAGCCGTTGTTTTACAATTTTCTTTGATTTTTAGTTTTTTTAGCAAATGTAAATTTGACAAATTTTACTGTTCACAAAATTGCTGCACAACGAACTCATCCTTTTTTTGGAATGCTTGACTTTTTGGGGAATGAACGAAGTTTCCATCTCAATCCGAAGGGGTGTAAAAAGTATGTAAAAAGAGCCATTATATTTTGAAAATTGTGGAGCCATTGCCAATGGCAATAACCTCATTTCCTAAGAAAATTCGAAAAATAAATGTTTCTCCTAAATTACACCAATCATTTCGATGAAATAAACAGGGTCCCTTCTGGGAAGGTCACAGTGACGTCACCCAGTAGTCAGCCAATCACGGAGCGTTTTCAGCGCCTTCCACTTCTCTTGATTTTTAAACTCGAATTTAATTATTACAACAATTTTTTTTGTAGTTTTTCATTATATATTTGAGAATCAGAATCGGTCTAGTTTTGTAGTGGAAAAGATTTCAGGACGAATTCCAGATGGGTGCAAGTTCCTCATTCCCTACATGAAATTTCAAATTACTGTCGCCGATTTCCATGCCGGTATCTCAGTGGGTCTCAAATAGTTCCCCGGTTCCGATTAGTTTCATTAGGATCCAGTGTTGCAATTCTAATAATAATAAACATTTGATGAATGATTAAAAGGACTGATTAAAAATATTTTTTTCGTCTTTCTAATGTATTTCATTAGATACATGAAGACATTCCCGAATATTTGCCTGCTGTAGACGTTCTCTTTCAAAAATCGGAGAATCGTAGAATAAATACATCTGTCGGCACCACAAGGGGACCACTAATGAAGAATATGCGGAGCGCTCTAGCGGTGGATTGACTGCAACCATTTCGAGATTCAAGTATTCGAGATCTTTCCATTTCCATAGAGCGAGCACGATGAATGCTAACCTTTTTGCATCGATTTCTCTTAGCGTTATCGAAAGTCCGAGAGAAAGAGAACTCTTACAGAGACGTTAACGTGACTCTTGTAGTGAATCACTGCTCAAAACTCAATTGTCACAGAAGAAAATTTCCAAAATATAATATGAATTAAGAAACAACGACCACTTACCTCTACATCATATAAAAACGAGTCAGCTTTGAAGAACACGAATCTTTAAAACGTGTAAAATGAACCTTGAAACGAGATCTTGAGAATGGAAAAGCTGAAATCTTCGATAAAATGTCGAAAGTAAGAACGAAAATTTCGCATTCAATGCCGCTAATGACCCTTCTGATGGAGGTGCGGGAAAGCACGAAAGAAAGACAAATACATAGGTTAAACCAACAACAAAAGACGGCACGGGGAAAATTCTGGAGATTTTGTCGGGTGTGTGTTTGTGTCCATGCCAACTGCATGATAGTTGAAGGTCATATTGTCGTCAAGTAATTACGATGCCAAAAAAGCTGAGCACGAGTTAAGCTGACTCTTCCCGTTCCGAAAAGCATTTCCAAGTCACGAAAACCTCTTCTCGTTTCGGAAAGGCCATTTTCGTATACGAGAAAATTAATACGAAAAGTACAAAAACTCCCTATTAGCTTTGTCTCGAATATTCTATGGGTGACTCATTTTCACTATTCAACTGTAAGATTCCATATTATATGATTTTCAATGAACGACTGAACACTGAAAATTCGTGAGATTCAGGTGTAGAGGAGGGTTCGATGACTGAAAAAAGAATTCGAATGACGAAATCTTTCATTCGAATGATTTGGATGATTTTGATAATCCAATAGGTACCTACTTCATTTGATTTGGCATTCGAATGGCCCATCACTACGTTTATTACGTTGGTGAAACCGGCCCTTAATAAACGCTTCATTATTCGAAATTTCTGCTCAATTAGGTATCTCTTGAAGGCAGCAAAGCCAATACTAATTGAGTCGAAATCATTAGCTCATTAGCAAGTCGCATCATCCAAGGAAGAGGAGAATTTTGGGAAATAATTGGAAAATAGTAATAATGCGTGGCAACAGATAAATCTCCTCATTTCGTGTGTCTTTAGAGGCGACCCGGAAATCAAGAATGCCAAGGAAGTCAGGAGTATCAATCATTCCATGAAGGATTCTGCAGAGAAAGAACATGTCGGCGATACTTGATATCATCCTGACCTCTTCAAGCGGAATTGCAAAACCAATCATCAGGAGTTAATTGGATAATTTGAACTGGTATAGGCAATCCGTAGGAATTTTCGTTGGAGACCTTTATCAGTCATGACACGCCCGTCATAATCACATCGGACTTGAGAATTCCAGTAGAGGCCGATTAAGTGCCACATACTGCTACCTCAATGCATCTATACTTTTGAAGTCCTTGGAAACCCTCCAAGAATCAAAGGGCCCTCAATGATATCTCTTTAACGTGTGAGATAAGTCATTAATCCAGTGATAGAGGTCTATATGCAAGTGACATCTGGATGTATTGAATAAGACGAGTTTACGAGATGAAGCGTGTTTTTTAATGGCATTCCTTGCCTCTTTTAGCGAATTTTTGAAGAAAATTGAGCTATTGCTCTCGCCTCAAAATTTGTAGAATGTGAATTTTTGAAAAACATTTATGCAGAAATCCGTTTCAGGCTATTCTGAATCATATTCTGAAGTTTAACGCATTTTTTAATGTATGTATGTGTCATTCCAGACGATAACTGTCCGCAGAATTGTGCTAGAAACTTCAAACAAACTTTAAAATGTTAAGGACACAAAACGAAAATTCAAGTTCGTTGGCCAGCATGATCGGATTACATCATGACTCGGGTTGAAATGTGTTTCAAAGAATGTAGTCGAAAAATTTCGGAATCAGCGTAAAATTTGCGATTTGTCTATAATTTTTTCAGCATATATGTATCGAGTTTTCTATGAGAAAAATTTCAAAAATTTCAAAGTTGAAAAATCAGTCAAAAATTGGAATAATGCCGTTCGCTAGTTGTAAAAATCGGTAATATTTGCATGAAACATTGTACAAATTCAGATTGAACTACTCTTATGGAAGTATCCCTGTATAACCAATCCTAGAACCATGCTGTTTAAAACGTAGGTAGTAGGTGTTTGTTTAAAAAAAAAAAAAAAAAAGTAATCACAACTGATGAGTTTACTCTGTGAAATATTCCGTCCTCCGATTCTCTCGGTCGCTCTCTTTAATGTTTTACGCTCAACTGTTTAAGGACTTGATGTAGCTTTAATACTGACTGTGGCTTAGAAAATATCAGCCATGAAATTATGAAGAAGTTCAATTCATGTACGTACTAGTACGCAGACCCAAAGCCTCGCTCCGCTCGGCCGTCAGTAACTTAATCTCAAGGCCTCCCTCCATCGAAATCTATGAATATTTACCTACATTTGTCTTTAAGTCTACAAGATTAGTTTAATAAAAATAAAGTATGAGTACCTCCTAATTATTTTTAATAATTTGATTCCATGTTTGTCTATCAAAATCATAAACTAAAATTTCTCTACACGATCAATAGCGACTGAAATGTCGAAGATTTCTTCAAAAATTCGCTCATGGGGTCATACTACTTAATGGCTAGGGGAGGGGGTGTCGGATACCCCACCCCTGGTCAGGGATGTTTACCAGAAGGGAGGGAGAGGTACATACTACACAGCCAGGACATTTACAAGTTCAAAGAATAGATATAATTAAGATACAATTTTTTTATGTTGTTATTGTGAATGAGGAACTTCATGTAATGCTTCTATAGTAAAATTGAATTGAGTATAATCCTTAAAGTTTTATCATCACACTTGTGACCTTTAAATATGTTAATGTGATATAGTGATCGGTTGTGGCATTCCTTCGCCGTGTTCAATACGATTGATTAAAAGTAGGTAATCCATTATACGAGACACTTGGGAGGAGTGGCGAAAAGAGGAAGACAGAGAATGGATGAAATCCTTGAGCAAGATAGAGAGGGGGCTAAAGCCCCAGGATGCTAGGACGCGGAGGTCTGTAAACAAGGGACTACTAATTACGAGCAGGTTGAGAAATACGGAAGCGTAGTGCGAAGGAGGCGGTAAAAGAGGAGATCCCTTGATTTACCGATAGGAACTACAGTTGAAAACAGGTGAAGGCCCGACGGGCGTGAGCCACACGGAAGTAATTGAATTAGAAGAAGGCGGGAAAGGAGTGTAACGAACCATTCGGCTTCCTCCGAGGCGCTGCCTACCGCCAAGGCGCGCAACTCGCCCCGGAAAACTCGTCCACCTGTGAGATTATTCAAACAAATTTTCCAGGAGGAAGAAAATTAGCGAAAGGGTAAACGAGGGGGATCGAGGGTGAAAAATGGCAGGTAGGTATTTGGATTGGACAAATTGCTCGTAGTCAGATCTTCTCGAATATATTAACTTACTTACTTATATCTAACAAATTAGATAACAGAAGTCTTGGAAAAAAATACTAAAACAGTAACAAAATTTTGTGTATTTATTAAATTGTCGCTTTTTCCAAGTCTGAAGTGAGGATAGTATGTCATTTCCAAGGTGCGCCACCAAGGTCCACACGGCTCGCAGCAATGGTGGCCACACCCATGAAGTCCACTCCAAGGTATCGGGTGGGGATGGGTGTCTGCCCTATGACAAAACACTCCTCATCCACCACTTTCACCTAATGCTGGCGACCCGACGGGATCAAGGAGACTGACCCACACTTACCTGGGTTAACCATCAAACCACACCTGGCTAGCAGCTGCAACACACACACACAACACACACACAAACACACTCACACAAGTACATATGTGTTAAAATCCCGGAATCGTTTCAAAATACCACAAACCGAATTTCAATAAAGGAACTTTTCTGATATTTTTATTTTAAATTTTTAGGAGCCATTGTAATACCTTCATTTTTCACCCCGAAATTCGCTAAAACGAAATGAACTCTCATTGGCTGATCATTATTTTTACTCTTTACTATGTTTACTATGTTGATTTGTGAAAAACATCTACCTATTACATATTACAGTTTTGGCTCTCAACATTTCATCGATAGATTGAATTTTCAATAAAGTAATTCTCATAGAAATGCTGGATCATGTTTATATATATTACTCGTGATACTTTTTGTGAAATATTTAAAGGTAACTAGGTAAATTATATATACATCGGGAAAAATTTAAGACCGTAGGAATCGCCCGGGTTCTCCCTCAGTTTGGTACCTAATAAACTTGAGATTACACGCCAGCCAGTTGCATGAGGTCTTAAACTACGTTTCGGCTTTTAGGGCGATGCTCAGACTCGAGTCAACCTCTTTCGTGTATGGAAATTCAGCCCTTCGGATGAGCAAACTCGCCAACTAAATTGACGCCCCCCGACTTCACTCCTTCAAGTTCATCTCAAGGAAAGCGGATCGTATTATACTGCCAAAGTTTCCCCGCGCTGAAAGGTGGAGGGAGCGAACACCCATAATGGCGAGCTGTCTGAAATTTTAAGACGGAGGACGGTTGTTTGAAAAATGGAGAAGAAAAACTCGCGAGCAGAATCTTCGGGAGAGATAGAGCAAAAAATATGGCAACTATGACCTCATTTTTCGATACCGTTCATGAATAATTGAGATCCACCCGGTATGGCCGGTGTTCATTTTTTTCATACGCCATTTTTCTATAATGGCCACTCAATGCCGCTCGTAATTTACATTTCAACGTTTATTTAAAATTCATTTCAAGAGAGGCCTCATCCCGGTATGACGAAGGTTGCTCACCCTTTATTTTATTTTACTTTATTCTTTTTTTTTTAACAAAAGGTTGAATTTACTTCCACTCGCCATTCTCAGTAACTCCCGAGTTTTTACAAAGTTGAATACAAAATAAAAAAGTCCAGTCATGTAGCATGACCCCATGAGCGAATTTTTGAAGAAATCTTCGACATTTCAGTCGCTATTGATCGTGTAGAGAAATTTTAGTTTATGATTTTGATAGACAAACATGGAATCAAATTATTAAAAATAATTAGGAGGTACTCATACTTTATTATTATTAAACCAATCTTGTAGATTTAAAGACAAATGTAGGTAAATATTCATAGATTTCGATGTCCAATGTGGTCAGTATTGAAGGTAGTTGAAATCTTAACAGTATACTATCATAACATCATCAAATCTTGACATAAAATAAAATAACATACCGACGTCATATGAAAGAAACGTATTTCCACAGCCAATCGATGATGAGGCTTTATATTACGAGTGATATAAAGTCTAATGCATTCGAATCCCACAGCAAGAAATTGACCGACAAACTCTGTTTCGAACAAATATTACCGATTTTTACAACTAGCGAACGGCATTATTTCGATTTTTGACTTATTTTTCAACTTTAAAATTTTTGAAAACTTGATACATATTATTATAGGAAATTTACGCTGATTCTGAATAGGTATACCACATGTTAGTATGCTGAAAAAATTATTTCGCACAACAAATCGCAAAAAACAGGCTGTTTTGAAATTTTTGACTACATTTTTGAAAATTTCAACCCGAAGATGTAATCCGATCATGCTGGCCAACGAACTTGAACTTTCGTTTTGTGTCCTTAACATTTTAAAATTTGTTTGAAGTTTCTAGCACAATTCTACGGACAGTTATCGTCTGGAATGACACATACATACATACATACATACATAAAAAAAGTTCCAGTCATGCAGCATGATCGTATGAGCGAATTTTCATAAACTATCTATCGTACTATAGTATGTTAAATTGCATTGAAATTGGAGCAATTTTAGTTGACAGAAATGGTTAAAAACCAATTTTATGGCAAAAAACTTATTCTAAATAAAATTCCACTGATTCAAAAGGGATTTTTGATTTTTAATTTTTTTTTTTGCAGTTTTTATAGATATTTTAGCAAATTTTAATGACATTTAAGTACGTTTTTCATCATAATTTTGAGCAAAAATTTTTAATGTCCTAGCTAATCGTTCAAAATTGGTTTTGACTAAAATTCTGCAAAACAAAATAGAAATTTAACGATTTTTGGCCGTTTTTAGCCATTTTTAGTGATTTTTCGGGTACATTTTTCGAAATTTGACCAATTTAATGTGCTCAAAAAGTGTTGTCCAACAAACTCATCCTTTCTTTTGAAATGCTTGATTTTTTGGCGAAAGAACGAAGTTTTTATCTCAATTCTATCGAGAGTTATCGTCTGGAATGACACATACATATATATATACATATATATATATATACATATAAAAAAGCGTTAAAATCCAGGAATCATTTCAGAATGCCTCAAAACAGATTTCGATGAAGAAAATTTTTGAAAATTTTTATTTTAAAATTTTTGAGCCATTGCAATAGCTTCATTTTCTAAGAAAATTCGCTAAAAATGCGTTAAACTTCAGAATATGATTCAGAATAGCCTGAAATGGAGTTCCGCATAAATTTTTTTCAAAAAATTCACATTCTACAAATTTTACTGAATTTTCTTAAAAAATTCGCTAAAACCAAGTTATTTTATCAGTTATCTATTTTTATGTGCGTTTGTTCACTATTTTCGATAAAGAACTTTTGTTATCGACCGAAAAAAAGTGGATTTGCTGTCGAAAATTTTATTCAGCGTAAAAGTCCTTTGATGCCATGAAAGTTTTATCATTCCCGGTTTTCAAGGGAGGAGGCATTCATGCCGCATTTGTGCATTCAGCGTTGAGAGATCTAGAATACAAAATGCAGCTTTATTCACTATTAATTAACAAAATAAACTTTTTTTAAAAGTTTAAAATTATTACAAAAAGGTTTATCATTTCTGCATTAGATGGTTTTTACGCAGAACACTCGTCCAAAATTATCTAACGCATATTACCAATTAATTATTATTGTAATTATAATACATTTTCTAGATATAACTGCATGGGTGTTGGATCCTGGATGTCCAAGTTGTCAGTGACAGCGTGGACATGGAGCAGACCTGGCGGGCTAAGATAAGTAAATATGATATGAATATTCTGTGGCAAGCAATATCTGAGCTAAAAGGAGTGGCAACCAATAACATCATGGGCGCGACCGTGTCATGGCGCGAGGTGTGGTGCGGGAAAATCGCCACGGAGTTACTCTAGTTGGGCATCTCGGCAGGAGTGCTCCGTGGTATCACCACTCGCGTTCTAAAGGGCTCTTACTTGAACTGGTAGTCATTTTATAGGGGCACTTCCTTTCATCCATCTGTTCTTTCTCCTCATCCTGCTACTTCCTTCTTCCTTCATCCCTAGAGCCGGCGTCGGGTAAACCTGGGCGTTCTCCCCACTTTATTTTATTTTTTAAATTTAATGGTGTGCCCCCTCCGCCTTCAAGGGGTGATTTGTTAAAAAAAAAAGAGTGTAAAAAAAAAGAAGTTTGTCAGGGTTGCCAGGTGAGATGAGGGAAAACCCCGGACAGAGTTGGAAAGCATATTAAAAAATGCAATAACAATTTTACAGAAATTAATTCCACGCACGCGGCACAAATATTATGCATTTCCTTTATCATTTTATATCCCATATGCATTCTATATATATATTCCAATAAATACTATTTTCTTCAATTTAAGTAATTTCTAAAAATTGTAATTATGTGATGCTTTGAATACATTTTTGTGCACCGATTATTTCAACCAGTAGGTACCTTAATTCGTTTCTATACGATAATAGTGAACTTATCACGTATAGCCAGAAGATTGAATGATTATTGACTACGTAATAATAATTGCTACCCATCATCTGGAAACCACAACTGAAATAAATGGACAACTAAATAGAGCTAGACGAACTTGAGGTTGAAATTTGTGCTCGTGTTCTCCTAATTTCAACTTTTTGATATAAGTAGATATTCAATTGTTTTTCGTAATGATTTGAAATCACATACGCCTTCATATTCACAAACCTACCTATGGATTATTAAAGCATACCTAATACTATTTAGAAAAAATATCATCCAATTAACAAATAATCAGAACATTGAAAACTACGATGAATACAAATACCTACGGATGAACTGAGGAGCACTAGGCTTATATACTATAATTTTACTAGACTTACTGCCTGCAAAATCTTATATTTACACCCTACCAGTTACTTGTTGATCTGGACAATATCACACAATTTTATTTTATAAGTACGCGGAATAAAAAATGGGACATGAAACCGAGGACGACATACAACAAAATCTAAATAAAACAAACTCAAACCAGCAATATGCTAGGTTGGAATATACACAAATATTTACTGCTACAATAGATTTTAAAAATCTTTCCTATTGAACTATTTCAATCACCAAGGAAAACTTCTTTTTTTTCTTATTGAGTATTTCAACTGTGATTTAATTCGTGAATGGTATAATAAAAACGATATACCAACAATAAAAAATTAATAAAAGAATACGGAAAACAACCCAGCATGATCAAGTAGGCAGTGAAAGAAGGGGAAGTTCGTAGGGGAATTTCGTGGTTTCTGAACAATGGATATTTTTCTATCGAAAAATTGCATATGGGCATATGCCCTTTTACAACGAACCTTATACATACGTTAATAAGAATTTCTTTTTTCCAAGAGTTTCTAAAGTTGCTAAGCAACCAGACCGTATAGTAGTAGTACCTAATTGTGTTTTACTAATTACTAGACCTCGGATTTTGCATATTACTTTTTTATTGCCCAAAGTGATTTTTCTCGACGAATTATGATGTTTGGGTGTTTGTAGGCTACTTTAAATTCAAATTTAAAATGAATATTTTTGCATATTCAGGGCATTTGTACATTTAAGTGCATATTTAGGGTGTAAGTGTGTACCTATAACTGCATATTTTCGGCGTTTTGCAAACATATTCTAGTATTTGAGAGAAATTTTCACGCTTCTCGTCACGTGTATCTTCAAGGAAGGTCCAAAACTATTTCATCTAAAACCTTTTCAGAATACGAGGTAAATGACAGGTTAAAGGCATAGCAGGTACTGGTTGATTCCGTACGCAGGTTGTTTTTCGACTAAATCCAGATTAACACTGCAGGCAACGACTGCTGCCATTCTAAGCTAGGTAGACATTCACATTACAGCTGTCCTTATAATCGGATTATACGGGAGCACTTAGGAGAAGACTGTGACTGGATTGAATGCACACGTTACCTTTCACCAGAGTATTAAGATTGTTACGAATTTATGCAGGTGATTGTCCATGGCTGGAAAAACTTCGGAAAAAAATGGAAGCAGTTCTCCATCCAGCTGGACTAAAGTGCTGAAGATCACCCGAATCCTCGTAGGGGTGGAGTGCACAGAAGATTTGCAACTTCTTTCGCCATCTGACCTTGCTGCACTAAAATACGTGCCAGTTGTGTCGTGTGATGTGGAAAGAACATTTTCATATTTAAAAATGGTCCTTTCAGACCGAAGGCGTGGTTTTAAAGTGGACGATTCGGAGAAGATATTGATTGTACAAACGAACTAATTTTTGTGGTAGTACTTACAACAGATTCATCTTTATTGAAATGATAAAAATTAAGTGATTCTACTTTTGGTGGTTATACTTGCGTATTCTCCCGTCTTCCGTAGAAATAATCTCAATTTTTTAGTGGTTTTAATCCCTCGTATTGTGATTTACATACCCAGCACTATTCGAAATATATATATGGCTTGATATGTTAGGGATAAGTGAATATTTCAATGTATGTATTTGGGATACATGCATATTTAAGTACATATTTCTAAGTTTTTTAAGTGCATATTTATACATATTTCGAAGGTTTTAAATGCATATTTTGAGGTCTTAAAGTGCATATCGATACAAGCTCTACTAATTACATTCTCCAATTGAAGGTGTTAGGTAGGTACTTAGTTAGAAGCGTACAATTATTAGTATCCATACCACAAACTTCTGCGTCCTCTGTAATTCACAAAGGGGCTCTGCCCACCCTGCCCCTCCTCAAACTACGCCACTGCTACTCAACTTAAGATTATTCTGAAAGAAGAATTAACTGAAACAGAAAATTGCACAAGTACAAAACAGGCACAATTACACAGATGAGATAAAGAGTTCCTTCTCGCCAAAAAATGTGACAAGACTACAAATGATTTTGGACTTTTAGACAACTTTCTATGTAGCAATGAGTTACAAGTGTACAAGTTAACAAGTACAGGTACTTGCAATGCACGGTAAACAAGAACAAGTGTTTCACCAAAACAAAGAGTACAAGAGTAGAAAAGTTACACTTGTAGAAGCTAAGTTTACAAGTGTAGCAGAAAAGAAAAACGCTGCAAATTATTACATAAAGGTTTATTATTTCTTTATTAGATAGCCCTTCTACGCAGATCATTCGTCTATAATAATAATTATTATTAAGCCTCATAGATATCTAGCAAATGATCAAAACTTGGCGCATCGTGCCTCCCAAAAGGGTTTCAACCTTTACTGCTCAGGACCCCACAATTTTACGGTTTATAGTAAGAGAATGTTGACAAATTTTCTAAAATAGTCAAAACATCAAAACAAAAAAGCTTAGTAAAACGGAAGATCGAAAAGGAAAGAAATTAGCCTCAGAGGCCCCATCAGCTCTTCAGTATCCTCCGAACCTCGTAATTGTTTTTGAGGTTTCCCGAACGAGCTCCATTAAATTTCAGCAACGTGAGTCGATTAGGAAAGAAATTAACCACGGAGGTTCCGAAGCTGATGAGAATAACACGAGAACTGAGAATATTACAGCAATATAAAATAACCAGATGGCCCAGGAAGAGTATCGCTGAGACCACCGAGAATTTTCAACGACCCTCTTTGCGCGCGAATTGAAAAGAACCAGAACTTTTTGATTAAACTCTACATACACATATCAAAAAGCGTTAAGCTCAAGGAATTCCAAAACGAATTTCCATGAAGGAAATTTCGGATTCACTGCAATAGCTTCATTTTCGTAAAAAATAGGCTGAAATGTTACGACCTTGGTAGACTCGGGAGTGATTTAGCTTCTGTTGTTGGAATAGAAATACTAATGTAATTAAGAGTAATTCCTAAATGTTTACTAATCAATAATTTAATAAATTAATATAATTAATTGTAATTCGATTTAATACAGCTTTGTAGTATACCTACCTACATCGATTTTTAAAGTTTCACTTTATTCCATGTATTCACTTGTTCGTTTTCCCTCTATCATCATGGTAACCCCAACGCTCTGTCATTATATTTCTAGGTTGTTACTGTTAGCACCATCCCTGTCCAAACAACTGACAATCATTGAGGTGATTACCAACCTACGCTTCGCAAGCCCAATAGGACACCGAAGTTATAATAAACTCGATTTCGGGAAGTCAGAATTCTATTGGAATAATATTATCAGCTGATTCGATCGTTATAGTTTTCATGACGATTTTTGATGTTTTACTGGTTACGATTCACTCCACGATTCACGCACATGCTCGTTCCCTCCATGGACGCTCCCATCTCCTAAATTTTGTTTTACTTTAAATAAATATACTAAATCAACAACGCTTCCTTCGGAATTCACATCAAAATTCTATGAGATCATTGGAAAATTATCCCCCCGCTCTGTCGCTTATTGTGACGGTTCTAAAACAATGGCTGGAGTAGGTAGTGCTACATTTATCGATTCCGGAGCTCACAAGTTCTCCTTACCTCAATGGTGAATACATCAATATTCACTGCTGAACTGTTTGCAATCCACAAAACATTGTGTTTAATGTCTCAAGAGAGATAGCGACAAGTCTGCAAAATCAGCAGCAGAAGAACCGCCATCATCCCTCCTCTACATACGTTCTGATTTCATGACATTAATAAAATCGACGATTTGGAACAGTTGGCAGACGAACTGGCAGCTCATGCAGCACCAGAAACTCTGGGAAATAAAGAAGAGTGTTTTCCCCTGGTCATCATCTAGCCGTACTCGAAAAGTCGACGGATCCGTTGTTCACTCCAGAAGGGAAGAAGTTATCCTAACTCGCCTCAGAATCGGACACTCACGACTGACTCATTCTCACCTTATGACAAGAGATCGAATCCCACCTCCAAACTGCGTTACTTGTGGATGCCGACTTTCTATACGTCACCTGCTAGTGGAATGTGCTGTATTCAACAACATCTCACCAGGGCTACCAAAAGATCTAGAAGAACTTCTGGGAAATAGATCTACTCACCTGCAAGAAGTTTTCGACCACCTCAAGAAACTATCACTGTTTTATAAATTATAGTTAATGTCCGATTAATTTTAATTACTTGTAATATTCGGCACCCATGACCACTGAATGGTTGAATGTGCCATAATAAAAAAAAAAAAAAAAAAAAAAAAATACGATTCACTCCCGTGTTGATGTATTTTTTTTTCCTGTCGAGTCGATGTTTTAGCCCTTAGGGAAAGCAAACGAAGAAACGCATAGGGACAGGGGTGGTTTCGTTCCATTCTTTGGGCAGACACCAATGAATGAAACTCAAAATCAAATCCTGGAAAATGACACTTTTTCACCTATTTTTGGCTCATTGCACCCATGGGTGTGGAGCGATCGAGCTGGCGAGAAGTTAGGACCAACTAGACCCCAAGTGGAGTCTATGTGCGAAAGAACAGATTTTTTAAGTAAATTCTAAGGCCTTTTATGGCCCGGACGGAGGACGGCGAACGGCGAAAGGCGGACGGCGGACGGACATTGCAAATTTGGATTCTACGCACTTTGAAACGTAAAATGACAAAGTTTGAGGGGGGAGGGGGGGTTATAAAAATTTTTTGCTATACGATCACATAGGCTTATTATTGAAAATAATAAACCAAAATGGCGTGTGGGGACAAAAGAAATGAACAACGTCAAGCGGGATGCCGAATTTGAAGTTTTGTCAGCGAATCATAATATAAAAACTGTGTTAAGTAAACGATAGGTTTATCGTACATGACAAGGTGTAATGATTGGAAGACAGACAAATTATTGAACTGAAAAGTGGAGAAAGTGTGTATTTGATTTCAACTTATTCTAATGGCTGGGATAATCGGATTTTACTCCTTCATTCAGCGGAAATGATTAATCAGTTCATCAAGTCTTAATGCTGCTGGGTTAGGAATGTCGTCTGTTACTTCGAGGAGATCTACACACTTCACTTTGCTTTTCAAAGATGGGGTAATCCTCAATACCTGATCAGGAAAAATTGCACAGGGTCAAGCACCATTTGAATCTTTCAAAGGTCTCGGAAGACATCCTAAATCTCCCGTTAAACTCAAAAAGCCCACGAAATGAGCGTTTATTCGTGGCCGAAAAAATCTTTGGCGTCTTCTACGCTGAATGTTTCCTTCTTGTCTGTATTCTTCAGCAGAAGAAGATTCCCACATATATTAAACACCGAAAAATTGTCAACTCACAATGCTGGAAAATAAGAAGTTAGAGGTGAACAGACGTAGGTTAAAAATCGGTCATTTTTTACAACTGTAAAACAGAGCCTTGTTCAACATGATGGGGAAACACTTATAACTTGTCCAAATTCGCCTGTACACTTGTTAATTTTCACAGTGCATTACAAGTCTACAATTGTACCTTAATGAAACGCTTACACACTCATTTTTTATAACATGTACATAAAATTGGCTTGTAACTTGTCACTTTTCATGGAATAGGCAACCCTGGCGTGTTTGAAAGAAACAAATTGAAACTGCATACATGGGGACATTCTCAGACAATTTCCTCATTTTTCCCTAATTCGTGAGATTTTGTTCCTTTTTTCCCAGATTTTTCAGATTTGTGAACATTTCTAGTGAGCATTAAGACAGTCCAGGGGCCTATTTTATAAAGCAACAAGTGACAAGCCGATTTTATGTACAAGTTGTAAAAAACAAGTGTGCAAGGGTTTCATAAAGGTACAAGTTACAATGCACTGTGAAAATTAACAAGTGTTTCCTCATCATTTTGAACAAGTCACTGCCTTTTATTGTTTAGTACTTATTGTTTACCACTAAAACTTTTTGTTTAGTACTTATTGTTTACTTATTGTTTAGTACTTATTGTTTAGTTTTATACAGATTTAATAGCAACTAAAGATGCAGTAGTTCTTTTCTAACGTTAGTTCTAGTACGAACGTAACGATTCCCCTACATTTCGTTTTAGCATGGAACATGCTCTAGCCTTGAGCTTACTGCCCGAAAACGCTACGCGAAAGTTTCACGAAATTTTCTTATGATTTTCACGTACAACCAAGCCGTTGCTGAGGAAATGAAACTCCTGTGGTTTCACCTGACAAAAATCGTTCTCCATTCGTTGTAAAGCTCTCGATTTATCAAGCATTTCTTTCGTACTTGTTCTTCTCTTCATGTAGTAGTTTCATATTTATTTATGTTATAAATGGATATAGTAAACAATGCCGCTTGATTTGCTGTCACTTGGTTGAGAAGTTGATCTTGTTTATAGTAACCACCACCGCACACCATAACAGAAAATTACCTACCTAGGTACTCTGTTCTAACTTCGATTAGTAAAACATTTATGTCGCAGTTTTAAATTTATTTACATTTACAAATTAGCGGGAATAAAGCATGTTCCATGTTTTAACATTTTAGCCGAAGGCTCAAAGCGGAAAGCAACCAGGGGCCCGAAGGGTTGAGTTATTTCAAGAAGTTTTAAATGGAATAGTTTTCTTAGTATCTTTGATAAATAATTCAATTATAACTAATGATAAAAGCACTTGCCGAGGCATATGAGCTTAGTACATTGATTGAGTAGATAGGTAGATAAAAATCGTGAAGTTGTGGGAAAGTCTTCTTCCCGTCATATTGAGTAGGTATGTGGGTGGGCTGCGGCAAACCAGTAAATTGCAGATTATTGATCTGTACGTGTCCTATAATTTATTAACATGAAACGATAAACCATAGATTAAGAATTGCAAGGTCAAACTATAAATTAATCGATTCGGTACTCGTTTGTCTGCAATCTCTTTAGCCACCCTTTACATCTCTATCTCTATCTCTATCTATACTATTTTATAAGAATGAAACTCCGTCTGTCTGTTTGTCGTGTCTATGCACGGCCAAACGGCTGAGTGGGGGGAGTATACGAGTGGGGTGATCTTCTTGGGATTTTCCGATAGGGTGTATAAGCGAATTTAAAATTGTCTAATCCCAGCCGAACCATGGGCCGTATGGCGGGAGGGGGGTCGAAGTAAGAATTAATGTGCGCTTTTTGGACTTCCCCGCTTCCTCTACCCCTCTAAACGGCCGTTGAAAATTCCGGAAAAATACCGGTTTCGTAGGTTTTTGAACGAGGAAGACGACGGCGCGATCGGATCGCAAAAAAAGTATCGGGAAATGCGTCAAAAAAATGCGAGAGTACGGACCCGTTTTCTCGAAAAGTCCAACGAAAAACTACGTTTTTTCCGATTAAAATATACCCCATAAAGGTACGTTTTTCGGAACGGTTTTCGCGGGCGAAATACACCTTTGGGTCCGCCGAATCTGAATCCGAAATCGGATATAGAAAAAAATGACGAGAACTCGGTCAAACTGCGAGCGGAAGCGAGGGGAAACGTTTAATATGACATTTTTAATCGACCGGGGCCGCCCGTTTCACAAAGTTGCTTACCAGAAGGGACCCTCACAGGGGGGTTCCCATTTGCACTTCTAAGCAATACCTTGCGAGGCGAGCAGGTACACATAGGTACCTTGCGAGTTGAAGGGACGTTTAATATGACATTTTTAATCCAGCCGGCCTTTTCACAATGTTGCGAGAGGCCTACCTACGCACTTAAGTCTTGAAGGGACTCGATGACTCATTTCAACGGAATAAATACGGGTTTTTCGCTACACATATGCATCAACACCTTGCGAGCGAAGCGAGCAACATTTCCTAATAAGCTTTTCGTGGTTCCACGTAGTTTTATAAGATTTAATTTGTTTGTAAGAATTTCCAACAGAAAAAAACGTCTGCCAAGTTGGGTGGGCAGTATAACTTCCTCAAGCGAGCGAAGCGAGCAGCATCCCTTACAGAAGTTAAACCTACCCTTAGGGATCTATCGTTTGCGAGCGAAGCGAGCAACATCCCCTACACACGTTAAACCTACCCTTAGGGATCTACCGTTTGCGAGCAAAGCGAGCAACATTCCCTACATGCCACACTTTGCGAGCGAAGCGAGCAAAATTCCCTACATGCCACCTTTTGCTAGCGAAGCGAGCAATTTAATGGGGGGTCCGGGGGGCTTGCCCCCCGGCTGGACGTGGAGGCGAGCGTAGCGAGCCGGAGCGGCTAGTTATTAATAAGAATGAAACTCCGTCTGTCTGTCTGTCGTGTCTATGCACGGCCAAACGGCTGAGTGGGGGGAGTGTACGAGTGGGGGGATCTTCTTGAGATTTTCCAAAAGTGGGAGCGAGCGAATTTAAAATTGTTTAATCCCACCCGAACCATGGGCCGTAGGGCGGGAGGGGGGTCGAAGTAAGAATTAATGTGCGCTTTTTGGACTTCCCCGCTTCCCCTACCCCTCTAAACGGCCGTTGAGAATTCCGGAAAAATAACGGTTTCGTAGGTTTTTGAACGAGGAAGACGACGGCGCAATCGGATCGCGGAAAAAGTATCGGGAAATGCGTTAAAAAAATGCGAGAGTACGGACCGTGTTTTCTCGAAAAGTCCGACGAAAAACTACGTTTTTTCCCATTAAAATATACCCCATAAAGGTACGTTTTTCGGAACGGTTTTCGCGGGCGAAATACAGCTTTGGGTCCGCCGAATCTGAATCCGAAATCGGATATCGAAAAAAGTGACGTTAAGTCGGTCAAATTGCGAGCGGAATTGCGATGGAAGCGTTTAACATCAGAAATTAATCGACCACGGGCCGCCGTTACACAACGTTGCTTACCTGAAAGGGACGCGATGACCCCCAGGGGACTCACTACGCACTTGACTCATTTCAACGGAATTTCTTGCGGGTTTTTCCCAACACCTACGCAGCAATACCTTGCGAGCGAAGCGAGCAACATCCCCAAATAAACTTTTCGTGGTTCCACGTAGTTTTATAAGATTTAATTTGTTTGTAAGAATTTCCAACAGAAAAAAACGTCTGCCAAGTTGGGTGGGCAGTATAACTTCCTCATGCCACAATATAACATTTCCTACATGCCACAATTTGCGAGCGAAGCGAGCAACATTCCCTACATGCCAGAGTTTGCGAGCGAAGCGAGCAACATCCCCAAATAAACTTTTCGTGGTTCCACGTAGTTTTATAAGATTTAATTTGTTTGTAAGAATTTCCAACAGAAAAAAACGTCTGCCAAGTTGGGTGGGCAGTATAACTTCCTCAAGCGAGCGAAGCGAGCAGCATCCCCTACAGAAGTTAAACCTACCCTTAGAGATCTACCGTTTGCGAGCGAAGCGAGCAACATTCCCTACATGCCACATTTTGCGAGCGAAGCGAGCAATTTAATGGTGGGTCCGGGGGGCTTGCCCCCCGGCTGGACGTGGAGGCGAGCGTAGCGAGCCGGAGCGGCTAGTTATTAATAAGAATGAAACTCCGTCTGTCTGTCTGTCGTGTCTATGCACGGCCAAACGGCTGAGTGGGCCGGATCTACGAGTGGGGGGATCTTTTTGGGATTTTCCGATAGGGTGTATAAGCGAATTTAAAATTGTCTAATCCCACCCGAACCATGGGCCGTAGGGCGGGAGGGGGGTCGAAGTAAGAATTAATGTGCGCTTTTTGGACTTCCCCGCTTCCCCAACCCCTCTAAACGGCCGTTGAAAATTCCGGAAAAATACCGGTTTCGTAGGTTTTGAAACGAGAAAGACGACGGCGCGATCGGATCGCGAAAAAAGTATCGGGAAATGCGTCAAAAAAATGCGAGAGTACGGACCGTGTTTTCTCGAAATGTCCGACAAAAACTACGTTTTTTCCGATTAAAATATACCCCATAAAGGTACGTTTTTCGGAACGGTTTTCGCGGGCGAAATACAGCTTTGGGTCGGCCGAATCTGAATCCGAAATCGGATATCGAAAAAAGTGACGAGAACTCGGTCAAATTGCGAGCAGAAGCGAGGCGAAACGATTAATAGCAGAAATTAATTTTGCCCCGGACGCGAGAAGGCTCTTTGAAGACGTCAAGGGGTTTGATGAGGCGGGGCTTGCACCTGACGGGAACGGGTTGCGAGCAGGTACACATAGGTTGCGAGCCTGGCCTACGCACTTACGTCTTGAAGGGTGTACAGGTATACTTTGCGAGCGAAGCGAGAGCCATGTCAACAGAATAAATTCGGATTTTTTCCTACAAACATACAGCAATACCTACCCTTAGAGATCTACCGTTTGCGAGCGAAGCGAGCAACATCCCCTACATGTTTCAATTGTAATACATCGCATGTATACAGCCACACTTTGCGAGCGAAGCGAGCAACATTCCTTACATACCACACTGCGAGCGAAGCGAGCAACATTCCCTATCTGCCACATTGCGAGCGAAGCGAGCAATTTAATGGGGGGTCTACATGCAATCGGAAGACTTCGAAAAAGGCGGGCCTGGTCATCTTAAGCGGTTGAAACCATCCTCATAATCGGTAGCTATTTTCTACCTGGGCCTATTTCATAAAACAACAAGTTACAAGTTGATTAGATTATTTGATTTCAACTTATCCTGATGGTTGGCATAATCGGGTTTTTCTCCTTCATTCAGTGGAAATGATTCATCAGTTCATCAAGTCTTAATGCTGCTGGGTTAAGAATGTCATCTGTAACTTCGAAGTTATCTTCACATTGTCCTTCAATGATAGGAAGATCCTCAATAGCCGATCAATAAAAATTACACACGCACCATTTGAATCTTTCAAGGGTCTCGGCGGAAGACATCCTAAATCTCTCGTTAAACTCAAAAATACCCACGAAATGAGCGTTTATTTGTGGCCGAAAAAATCTATGTCGTCTTCTAAGCTGAATGCTTCTATCTTGTCTGTATTCTTCAGCAGAAGATGATTCCCACAGATTAAACACCGAAAAATTGTCAACTCACAACGCTGGAAAATAATAAGTTTACAGGTGAACGGACTGGGATTAAAAAAGTCCACTCATGCAGCATGACCCCATGAGCAAATTTTTGAAGAAATCTTCGACATTTCAGTCGCTATTGATCGTTTAGAGAAATTTTAGTTTATGATTTTGATAGACAAACATGGTTCTAGGATTGGTTATACAGGGATACTTCCATAAGAGTAGTTCAATCTGAATTTGGACAATGTTTCATGCAAATATTACCGATTTTTACGACTAGCGAACGGCATTATTTCGATTTTTGACTGATTTTTCAACTTTGAAATTTTTGAAAACTTGATACATATTCTTATAGGAAATTTTACGCTGATTCCGAATATAGCACATGTTAGTATGCTGAAAAAATTATTTCGCACAACAAATCGCAAAAAACAGGCTATTTTGAAATTTTTGACTACATTTTTGAAAATTTCAACCCGAAGATGTAATCCGATCATGCTGGCCAACGAACTTGAACATTCGTTTTGTGTTCTTAACATTTTAAAATTTGTTTGAAGTTTCTAGCACAATGCTACGGACAGTTATCGTCTAGAATGACACTTTTTTTTTTTTTTTTTTAATAAATCTCCCCTCAAAGACGGAGGGGGCAAGCCATCATTAAGAAAAAGAAACGAAAAAACTAAATTAAAAAGTGGGGAGGACGCCCCGGAGTTTACCCGACGCCGCCGGCCCTAGGGATTAGGGAAGTTGAGGAAGATGGAGGAGGGAGAGAGGGATGAAAGGAAGTGCCCCTATAAAATGACCACCAATTAAGGTAAGAGCCCCGAAGGACGCGGGTGGTGGTACCACGGAGCACTCCTGCCGAGATGCCCAACTCGAGAAGCTCCGTGGCACTTTTCTCGCACCACACCCCGCGCCATGACACGGTCGCGGCCATACACACATACATACATATATGCATATATACATACATACATACATACATAAAAAATGCGTTAAACTTCAGAATATGATTCAGAATAGCCTGAAACGGATTTCTGCATAAAATGTTTTCAAAAATTGACATTCTACAAATTTTGAGGCGAGAGCAATAGCTTAATTTTCTTCAAAAATTCGCTAAAACGTACCTAGGCCATTTTTTACAACTGTGTTTTGACGTTTCGCATTTTATACATGTATGTATATATTTATACATGTATATATTTATACATACCTACCTACATGAATATACAAATTTACAGTAACAGTGAATACTGTGCACTCCACAAATGATTTTATGTGGAGATTACCGTCATTATTATTTTATTCATATATTTGTATATTAATTTATTTATTATCTTAGTAGTAAAGATTAATTCCTGCCATACGAAAGTAAATAAGTGTTTGGCTGGTGCGTATTTACCTTAGGACACAGCGGTTCGAAAAAATTCCACATTTACAACAATATTAGAACAATAATTTTTACATCGTCAAGTGCGGAGTTTAGTAATTGTCTACCATAATCTGATCACGTTTATTTTGATTTAATATCTTAGTATTAAGAAAATACAAAATCCAAAAACAACTCCTTGAAAAAATATTTAAATAAATATAATCGAAAAATATATGTACTTAAATAGATACCTAAGTTTGCACAGAAAAAAATAAATTCAACATGAGTTCCTATTCAAAGGAGCATCACCAAATTATGAAAAATTCGTATAATTAAACAAACATAAATGTCCACTGTAATTAGCATTACATATATGTATTTGAAGGTGTTCTATACGGCCCACTACTGATGTTATGTACCTATCGTAATTTATTAGGGAATTATTCTCCATTGATGAGACATTAAATACTTATTATCTATCGAATCTACTGTAAATCATCATATTGATCTCATAATATTTGATATAGGTACTTGATGGTATAACTCATAACGGTTCAACAAAATTTACGTTTCCACTGAATCATTAGAGAGTTCCTGGTTACTGCGGTGTTCTAGCACGGTGTACGTGAATGTAGGGAAAATCTAAGTTTTGCTAACACGCTGGCTGTTATTACGTTGTAAGCTTAGTGTTTCACTCGTCTTCACACGTCGACTCTTATCAAATGTTTTGTAACCTGACGCTGAATCCGAAATTCGGCATCTTGTATTTCTCCGACTCTGTTTTCCTTTAACCTGATCTTAGTTTCCATCATCCATTATCTTGCTGTTTTGTTTTCGATTCGTATGATATTTGGAAAGTGAATCTTTGTATTCAGCCATGAAAATTTTTTTAAACCCCCCTCCCAAAATTTGTTGGTTACCTACGTTTCAAGATACGTGGATTTCAAAAATCGAATCAGTCCGTCGTCCGTCTGTCCACCGTTTTATTTGTGCAATGAAATTCAGCGAGAACTATTAGACTTCGTAGGCTTATATACCACGCAAGTTTATTATTTATTAGCAGAGACAACCTCGACGATGTGTTCCAGGTTTATCTTGAGGACGAAATCGTCAGGAACATTGCCGATGGTTCAAGTAAGTTCTTGCTCAACTTTGTTAGTAGTAATAGTAGTAGTAATATTGGTAGGGATATATAGAGGTTGGTGACTACAGACTATATGCATTTTGTGGAGAAACTCAGTAAAATAATACAATGATGGTATATTATTAGTTTAATGCCTATCTTGAAAAAGTTAGATATGATTGGAATAAAAATATTTTATCCGTTTTTCGGCAATCATTTATCCCCCGTTTTGTTGAATAAGTTGTTTTTGGGGTCTTGATGAATGGACTGCTTCGAGTGAAAATTAGATGATTTTGAATAAATTTAGTAGGGTTTATTTTGATACAATTAAATATTCAATTTATATTTTAAATAATACAATTATTATATTAATTTAGCATACATTTTAATATGAAAAATATGAACTGAACACGTTTATCTCTGAAACCTTCCTCGGGTTTATACATTTAAGGGCGTAGCGTTAAAGACGTGGTAGCGAAGACGTACTAAGACTCGATCTTGCGTTGTCAATCAAGCGGTCTCATATTCACGTCGTCCACCTCTACAAATTCATCAGCTGTCAGTTGTTTCCAGATCAGCTGATCATGGCTCACGCGCACCGTGTGAACTAAGAACGTAGTAACCAGGAACTCTCTATTTTATACCTCTCCAAGAGTGCGATAAGTAATAATCAATCATTATCTCATCAGGTAAACTTTGAATAATTATTGTCATTATGACTACACAATAACAATAACGTGATTTCTAACAATAACTTCTTAAAGGAGGAATCAAATAAAATCGAAAATGCTTCTGTTGGATACGACTGTATGGAAGAAAAAAGAAGAGAAAGCATGTAGCTTTAGTTCTTGCTTAAACTAGGATTACTAAATAATGAATTTGTTGTTTAATGCAATGAAAATGAGCCAAATTAATGGTATCACGAAACACTAGGAGGTGTTGGCAAGGACACCACTGTTACTGTAACTTATTCATCATTTCAAGCTGTAGAGACAAATACTTCAAACAGAACAAAACAAAACAATACTTACGGCCGACCAAACCAAACATTATTCAAATTAATCCGTACATTGGTCCATGTATTCAGATCTAATAATTCCAGATTCCAGAGTTAATAATCTCTAGTAGTGGAGTATTGACTTCACGTGCCGTCACTGGTTGGGTTTAGACTCGTCACGTCTGCGGTTTCAGCTGGAGTCTTCATCACTGTCGCCGCCAACCCACAACAGGCCTTCCCTCAGCATGTAGTTCATTAGGAGGTCAAGCTCGTAAATTTCCGTCACTTCCTCTGGGAACAGATTACATAACATTGATGAATAATAGAGAACGCGCAAGGGATGAGTAACTCTGAAATAGTTAGCTAGTTACAGAAATAAAGGAAAATTCCGGCGAAGTGACCACGGGGGTGTGACAATGGGTGACCAATTGACGCGAGTAGTTTCAAAACCGGCTCAATCCATACTTGAAAAATTTTCAGGAAACACAAAAAACGTTTCCCTGTACAGCAATCCATTTTAACCACGTTAGTTCCGTTTCATTGCTTAAACTGGAGGCCCTAGAGGGTTTATCACAAATTTTGACTTTAAAAATGGTCAAGGTTCCTCAAAATTCAAAACCAAAGTTTGGATTGAGCCGGATTTGATGAAATTCGGGTAGTTTGACTTAGTTCTGTTGCCATATTCCTAAGAGTATCCTCTGAAATTATATTATTCATGTCGGAAATCACATTTTTTTGGTATTTATATGGTAAGAAGCTTGTAGGTTGCAAAAAATACGACTGCATAGCAACAGCCTATGTAGAAACCAGGCTTGTAGAAACATTTGAGAACTTCCTTATTTTATAAAACCCCGAAAAATGATAGAATATTGAGTAATTTAATATTAAACAGTAAAGAGAAAAAAAAAAAAAAACGTTCATAGAGGGAAAATGGGTGAAACTGTGTACACCAGAACCAAAGACATTGTAATAGTAAACTAGACCCACTCGTAGCGCTAGTGTCGCGTTGCAAATTGAACGGTCTGTAGTCGGCCATATTGGGGGCAACATCGTTTATTTATGTGCAATGAAGATTGTATTATTATAGTTTATCTACTCATGAAATTTCTTTGATAATGCACAATGGTTAAAGTGTGTGCGGCATTTAACTGCATAAATCGCAAAACTGAAGACTGCACACTCTCATTTCACAAGTAAGTATAGATTTTCACGATTTCCTAAAGATTATTTTGGTCTGTTGTAGGCCTCTTGATGTGGTAACGCAGTACCTATTGTAGTTGGTAATAATTTTCATTTTACTAACTTATCAATATGCATGAGCTACAAAGTTTCAAATTAATCTAAACTTTGTTTTGTTTTTTCCACAGATTTCCTTTAAACAAGAAATTGAGAGAATTGTATGAAATTGTTTTTTGTATTGACATTGTATTGTACTATAGTATATTGTATTGGATTGTATTGACAGAATTGTATGAAATTGTATGTAAAATGAAAATAATCTAATAACATAGAAAGTGCCATGATGTAGTTATTCATTTACTTATTCAATTGTTCAGCTCCTCTGATCATACTCCTTGCCCCATCCAGGTGAACCCATGGTGTTTGTAAAACTGTGACTTATGTACAAGATATTGTCTCAATATTAAAATGCAGAGCGATTCTTCTGTTACTTTGGAAGAATGGTTCTGAGATAATTGCTTTTGAATAATGGAAGGATCTTTCACTTTAAAATACCTAACTAACTTATGCCCTAACTATTATAAGTGCGGTATGAAAAGTACAATATCGCCACTACGCAAAACTACATGAAATCATATTGGTAAGTAATGCATGCATTACACGGACGTCCCTATGAATGGATTTTATATATATTTGGTGAGAGTTAAAATAAGAGAAAAAACAAATATATCATGACTTCTCGAACCCCCCCCCCCCCCCCCCCCAACTAACTCCCTCCACCGACAGCAAATTCCAGTATGAAATTTGAAGCTCCCGACATATTTTTATAACCTAGAAACCGAATTTATAATCGAATTTAAAAATTCGATTTTTTATAACCGAATTTATAATCGAATTTAAAAAATGATCTCGAAAATCTGACTTGAATAGTTGAAACATCATGATTTATTACTATTACCTCCTTCAATCTTCCTCGTCCAAAATGAAATTTGAAACTTTTAATACACCTTCCAAAACTAGACAAAATTCTTAGTTGAACAAAAAAGAATCACAAACATCTGACGATATTAGTTGAAACATCATGATATTTTACTGTTACCCCCTCCATTCACCCTTTTTCATATACAAATTTGAAATTCCTGTTATAAGATCCAAAACTAGACCAAATTCATAGTTGAACAAAAAAAGAATCACGAAAATCGGACCAGAATTGTGGCCTAAATAAGTTTGTAAATCGTCATATTTGGTTAGATATTCCAAAGACAAGCAGCTCCCACAGTTTGTCTCTGTTGAAAATATTGCATAAAATTCATTCACAAACTGTGTTGTCATCATAGTAATTGACGTTTTTAATGATTTTAGACTAGTTTTCATCAAGATAATACAAAATATGTTTTTTACGAACACTTATACACAAACTAGCTAGCCTTACAATTCAACAAGGGCGCGTGAAGTTGACCCCAATATGTCCGCCAATGCTCTCTTCAATTAGCATTAGGCGGCGTCTGAGATCCACGTACAGTTGTAGGGCCTTGAGACTAACCAAAGACATTGTAATAGTAAACTTAGAGACTAACCAATAACTTTGGAAATGAAAGTCAAAATAGAACTTCACCTCCAATCCTCTAAAACAGCTAATGGGTCATGTGAATAAAACCTAAGCATTCGCTTTGATCATTTTTTGTTAGCTAGTAAAGTAAAAGGTGTCAAGCAAAAAGGTTCAGGCTCTAGCAGAGTAGATAGAGCTGTCAGAGTAAATAATTTGAGAGAAGTTTTACAATATGAATTATGTTCATGAATTTTATACTCATAGGTGTTCAGAACGCATTTTCGAGCGGTTCTTCTCCTCATTCCCGTTCGGACAAAACGGGGTTCCAGAATCTTTAGAGAAGAAGAAGAGGAAGAAAACGACCACCTGTTTTGTTTATCTGTCATCTGTTTGTGCCTTTGACTTTTAAGTGTTTGCTATTGAGGTAACCACCTACCATTTGTCTAGGGCTCAAATGATTTGTAGTTTATATTATTACGTTGATTATAGGTATCACTATTTTGTACAATGATTATCGAACTTATATTGTTGGTTACTGGTACGGCTTTGTTCGTTTACTGGAGGCTGGTGGAACGAAATAATTATTGGGCGGAGAGGAGCATAACACACCGACCGCCGGTTTTGTTTTATGGAAACATCAAAGAGCGGTTGACATTTAAAACAGCATTCCATGTATTCTACCGAAAGTTCTACGAAGAATTTAAAGGACATAAGTATGTTGGTAAGTTTCCACAAATATTTCAACTCAACACTGAATTTGGGTAATAGGTATGCACCTACCTACGGTGTTCTTCACTTAGAAAATGTAAAAAATATACCTAATTGCCAAGTTAGAATCGAGTCTATTTAGTAGGTACTGCTTAACTCAAGTAGACAATTATAAATGTTCGTTTGCCAATTTTTAGTAACCTATGTAAGTAACTACATTTATAAAATTCTTGAAGACCTTTTCAGAGGTCGGCTGAGCGCGATCGAAATCGAAAACCATTTATAATAATATGCTAGGCTTTGACTTTGATAAAATGTTATCAAATGTATCAACCATCAGCAAAACCGTGGTGACTACAGATAGGAGGTTTGCCAAGTTTCCGTGTATCTCGGTGGAGATTTAGAGAGCATGACACCAACTGTATCTTGACCTGCTGTTTTCAGTCTAGGGAATCTTGCATTTACAAGGTTTGTACCTACCTATGTCTTTTTATTTTGCTTACTTATCAAAAGGTCGATGTTAAGTATTGAAAATTAGAATCGGTCTAAAAAAATGGGGAGGTTTGAACTTTGAAGAGGATGTGCGTTCGAACTCAAGTTTCATACAGTTTAAGTATGTTTATATAGGGATTTAGGTGTGTTTGTATATGTGTTGAATCTTTGGGCTCAGGCGTTACCCATGAGTCTAACCCCTCCCCCACTACCACATCTAATCCATGGGTCTAATCCCTACCCCACTAGTGACGTCGCATCTTGAGCTTCTTCCTCCACAGATCAGCTCAAAAGTTGACCATCAAGGTGGGTTCGCAACCATCCAGAATTGCGGCAATGCGTCTGCGGTTGGAAGTAGTGGAGGGGAGCGCGGAATAGCGGCAGGCCAATGACACAACTATCCATTTGTGTTATCATTGTTTGTGTCTTCTATTAAGCGGCTCATTCACGTTCCTGCTGCAGGAGGTGGAAGTGTAACGAAGTCCCCTCTTTGCTCTCCTGCCTCAGAGTGCGTTCTCCATACACGATCCGTCATTCCCAGCTCAAACCGAAGGTTTCCACGGTATTCTGAGGTAGGTAATCTATTTTCCTCTGTTGGCTGGTGATTAGAACATGGAAGGTCTTCCAGCAGCTCCACACACGGTCGGACCTAGCAGGTTGATAGAGTGGGGGACCCCGGACCGCAGGATGGTCCGATGGGAAACCCATCCGACCAGCTCTGCAGGACACCTGTAGCAGGAAGGCCTCCAAACACGTCCTGCACGCCTCCCGTGCAAGAAGAGAGGGAAGTTTTTGGTTCCCAGCCTCTATGATCGCTTCCTGCAGCAGGATCGTGAATGGGCCGCTTTACCATTGCATTCCCCAAACAGACCTGTTGCCTCCCAAATTTTCTCCTACGTGTCACACATTTCACAACATCAAAGCTCCGTAAACGACATTGATTAATATAAACTCATAAATCATGAGAGCATACTCAAGAGATTGTTAGGTATGTACCTACATTAACTGTAAAGGCGACGTCGTTTTTGAAATGAGACTGTTGGGGTAATTATTCGGTCCTTTCATCAACCTCTTATCCGAAGATAACATTATAGGTGAGGTTTCCTATAACAACCGGAATTCTACCTGAACAAATGTGTAGGTTGACGTTACTGCGCATTTCATATCGTTTAAATGCATTGCTGCACCATAAGAAGTACTTATTTAACGTAGGTAATCTGTCCATTTGGTAAGAAAAAGTAGGTGTTTTGCAGAAGTGATATCTCTCCTCGAATACCTACTTATTCAAAAAGCAGAAAATTGTTAATCTATAATAAAAAAATGTCTCAAAACACAAATGGAATAGGATCATTAGAAAGGTAGGTTGTTTGTGAGATCGCAAAATCGGTATCTACACCTAGGTATTTTTAACCCAACTCGGCCTCATCTGCATAAAACCGTGTTCGTTTTGAGTGTTTTATTTATTGATTATTGTTCTTCTTATACAAGCGCTATAGAAATATATTTTCTATAAATGAAATCCAAATTCGAGGATTGTATTACACAGAGAAGTGATTACATGAAATGGACAAGCAAACGTTACTATTTCCTCATCTTCCCTCCTGAGGAACTGCTCGCAACAAACTACTTTGCTCCAAGCTGCGGTGTTGGGCAGGGGTTTTTTTTTTTTTTTTTTTTTGCGTTATTGTTTAATAAATATTGTTGTGAAATTGAAAAAAAAAAAAAACTACTTAGTTCATTCCTCTCTCAACTTGCCATAAACTAAATACCAATTAGCAATACAATTTACCAATGTAATTTTGAGTTTTGCAATATTATCAATCAGCCTACTTTGAACAATGTTTGATTTAATAAAAATAATTTATAAAAAAAAAAAAATCAAGGAATTCATTTTTTTCTACTTTTTGCGAGTCAAGGTTGCTGGTCTGACGGTGAAGAAATGAAAGGTGAACAACTTTTATCTTTATTTCAGGGATATATGAGGGAAGAATTCCAGTGCTTTTGGTGCGTGATCCTGATCTCATTAGGAACATCCTGTCTAAGGATTTCGAACACTTCGTTGATAGGTCAACCTCACGATTCAAACACTCCCTGCACACCAAGTACATGCTGGTAAGAAATCAGTACTTACAACGAACAACAAAGTTTTTAATTATATAAATGTTATTTTGTTTCTCACATGTTGCTGGCCAAGCGGCTGACAGATGAGGAAGATTTGGACATCTCAATAATTAGGATTTATAAGTGTGGACTCATCTCAATAATATTTCAGTATTAATAATAAGTATATTACATACAGTATTATAAGTAAACACAGTATTGATGTAGTGTAAAATTGGAAAAACGAATAACGGTAAAACTTGAAAAATCATAAAACCCTTCATTTGCATCCTATTTCCAACTTCTTGCAATCAATTGACGGAGAATGTAATCCTCAATCACTTTGATAACTGCAGAATATCCAATATCACCATTGACCTGTAAAATTCAGAAACCTGCATTTTCCAGCACCATAGCACCATAAATGTCCTACTACCTGGCCTATGTGCTCTGCTCGTGTATAAGGTCTCAATTTTACTATCCATGGGACACCATCTGTCCCAGCTGTCATTACCCATTGCCATTTCCTATACTTAGCTGACACAATATACCCATGGTTACTACTATTGGCCTCCCCCCTCCCCAGGGCAGGAATGCTATCTACTGGGGCTCAGGTGGACCACTAGTGTAAATGTTTTCGTCGGATTTACTCCTGGGAGCTCTCTCACGCCTTCACCACCTCCCCTAGCCAGTAGGTGAATTATATTTCTAAATGGGCTGTATATTTAAACAGTCTTCTACGTTTAAAGATTGAGTACAATTATAGTAGGTCGAGGAGAAGACTGTTTAGTTCCTACCCTAGGCTGGCACCTTTTTTCAACCACCCAGTCATTCACCTGCACCATCCAACAATCTTTAAACTAAAGTGACGAGAATTTCCGCATCTCGCCAGATGGTTGAGCGTGGGGAGGCACGCAGGGTAGCCAATGTAGGGGAGCGTGAACTCTGGTGGCTTTTTCAAACATTTTTTCTCTGAAAAGTTACTGGGCGCAATGTGAAACATGCAGCTGCATAAGTAAACAGTCTTATCCTTGACCTACTATAAATGTACTCAATTCCCGAAGGTAAGTTGAGTTCGTAATTACTGAAAATAATAAACCAAAAGGGCTGAGGAGGAGGAGGAGGAGTAGAGGTAAAAAGGATACAACCAAAACCACCGCTACCAACCAAAAATATCGCTGATATAATTAATTTCACGCCAAAAATTGTAAAAGTATCATAAACTGCCCTTCGGGGAGGGGGATGGGGGGAGACTCTATGGAGCCCCCAGTTGCACTATTAACGCCACCCTCATGTTACGTCAATGCATGTAGGCACCCGGATGGTTCGGGTGGAACCTGGCTTTTGTCATGGATCGCCCCTTCTGAGCAGCCCTGCTACTCCCGTTTTCCGGTAGCTTCCTCTTGAAATCTCTGATCCAGCCTAGAGGCGGCCACGACCGGGGGAGGAACCAATCCTTTAGTACTATGTTCCGCTATAGCACATTACGAAATCATCTCCAAATAAATATGACAACGGAGGAGTAACTTTAGAGATAGATTCTTAGTTAAATTGCATTACGTCTCAAATCAAATGTGGTGTTCCCATCGTGCCTCCAGACTCGGGCAAAAAGACGGCAGTGAGAGAGGCTTCACATTCGGATTGTCAGCTACTGCCAAAACAAAGGCTGGTTCCAAACTTCCATCGGTGTCCACAGCATTGCATTCGAACCCTAAAAAGTTGCTGGAAATGTCTAGATAGAATCGGCTGTTGAACCAAGGTCTGCATGCAAATCTCCCGGATGGACTATCCGGTCAAAAAACTCATCCACATTTCCTTTAGACCCGCAAATGAACACTATTCTGTGGGAGTATTCTGAGGGAAATAATATACTCTTAGACTCGTTCTCCGTGAGCTAGATGGAGGTGCAAGGATGTTGCCAAAACCAACTCCCCTTTTGGCCAAAATTGAAGAGGTATCCTTGCCCGGGCGACAGATTTCTCTCTTGACTGTATGAAAGCAAGGAAAAACGCCTCTCTCGGTTTTCAGTAAGCAAAAGACGAATTTCCCCACGACTTTTCCTCCGAACAATCCCGTCACGCACCCATAACAGAACAACAGGGGGAAGTAAGTATCCCGAGCACCAAACATTAATTTCCATGAGAAAATCCACGTCTCGACCCAAGTAGCAATTAATGAAAAACTGTGAGAGGAGATGTTTTGAAACACGCTGATACCAAATTTTCCCGAGAGTTTCAAAAAGCACAAGAAACTTGATAAAAACCTGAAATCACGATTGTCTACGATGAGAGCGAGGAAAACAAGAGAATGCAGATGGCCACACAGTGCTGCCAACAGGCACGATGAAACGGTGGTTGGTGCGATCTCCCGGCAGGTGTCAGGCTCGCTCATTTTTGATGTCTCAACACTTGCTGTGTCCGAGGTGTGGTGGGCCACTATATTGTTAAAACACCCTCTAGTGTCTCTAGATATATTATTGATATTGTTAAAATGAAGAAATTTCTTAACCATAAGACAATTTTTCATCTAATTAATAACTACAAAATACAGTACCCAAGCCTTTCAGATAGCATTTGAAATCTGAGAAATCTTCTCGATTGGGCAAGTGGAGAATACTGATTAATCCCCCAAAATGAAACAATGAAACAAGCAGGGCGAAACTTACTAAATGTAGAAGACCAGCCTGCAGCTGCAAAATATTGGAATACATGACTTTTTGGGTGGAGGAACTTATACAACGTAAAGCACAGCACAAGCATGCATTACAGTGTATATATGCACCTTCATGATTCCAGATCTATGTTGACAGAAATCATGTTCAAGGCTTTCCATTCCATGGAACCAATAGCTCAGTGTAATATCTTTCACACAGATGTGCAGTCTATCTTACTGGTCCTCTCAACCAGGTTTTTGCCTTTTAAAACTCTCTTTGTGCATCTTATTAATTTTCTTTTGCAGAACGCTGTCAGTGGAAATCATTGGAAACAACTGAGAGCTACACTAACTCCGACGTTCACTTCAGGAAAAATTAAAGCGATGTTCGTCACTGTGGAGGAGTGTGCATTGAAACTGGTCGACCATTTGACAAGAAAGTTGGCAAATGCTGGTGAGATGTGGTTGGCTACATTTGTCCTTTTGCTTCAACTCTGGATACTTTTTTTTTAATGGGAAACTAAATTTAACTTATCTTCATTTATTCCATGTGTCATTCAAAGTGGGAATTATTTCAGGATAGGTAAAGTACATCAGCTGAGTTTATTTTTCTATAAGAATCCCAATATAAATTATCATATAGAAAAAATTCCTGTGCTAACCAAGCCTACACCAAATATCTACATTTCCAATTATCAATACTAACTTTCTAAATGTCAAAATATATTTTAATCGGACGACTCTATCCAATGTCAACGCATGTCTATGACTTAAGGTGGTTTTGGTTGCAACTACCTTCTTTTCATCTTGTGTTTCGTCACGTGCTCGTTCATAAGTACATGATGTAGATATCTCCCGAGAGTCACCCGTTATAATGCAAGTCCCATAGTAATCAGCAAGTTTACTTCCTTTAGTTACTTTAGCGAATTTAAAAAAAGAGCTATTTAGATTGCTTCGAAATTTTAAAAGTGGGTTTGAGGGGTTGGGACCTCCTACTAATCCGTTTCATAAATCAAAGAACACAATCCCAGATTTCAACGTCGTATGCATATATGTATTTATAGGGTGTATTCCCAGACAATAATTCCCTTTACAAACAGCGTAAAAAATTCATTCCAACGCAGGAAAATCCGTCTTGGCAAAAGACAAGTCGTTCGATCGCTCCAGAATTTTAGGCTCAAATTTACAATTTAATTGTCCAAAAAATCCTTTAAAAAATCGGGGTTTTTACAAAAGGGAATGTGGGGTGACACAGTCGAAGTATTTTTCAGTGCTGAGTCGATTGCGACCACTCCCAGATCTCCAAAATTCAAAATAAGTAAGAAAAATCAATTTTTAGGTGAAAATGCCCATAATTGACCAAATTTTTGAGTTCGGCTGCGTGTTCTAAAACTTTCTTTGCAATCTCGTCACATGGCTGTTCCCTGTTGGTTGGCCTCAATGATAAGAATTTAAGTGCTTAATTTAAAGTTGTCCGCAACTTTTCTTTGAAAATTTGCTCTGTTAGTCATGCTGTATGACAGAAATTTTTCCACTTTAACGTACTTCCCGAAAAATTCCTCAGCCCCTTCACCCTTTTAACTCAAAATTCCAACTCAATTTGCCCCCTTTCCTTTCAATTGTGCTTGATTTGATTGAGATAAATCTTGAATGTGAAGATTGGGCTTGAGTTTCCAATATCATCTCTGCTTCTCACTGTAAGAGTTCCGTCACATCCCCCTTTCTTTGGAGTCGAGGCAGCTGTCAGTTGACTTGTAAACGTGAGGGAGGTGTCATCAGATCTCTACTGGCAGTACGGACTTCTTCGGGCTTTGTGGCAGGAGGAGGCACGATGCCAGTGACTTTGGGATTGGAGCAGGAGAATCAGTGCTGAAGCCAAGAGTGACATAGAACAGAGACCCCTGGGATCCTGTGTGTCTGACGTCACACTGGGAGGCACAGTAACAAATGAGTTTCTTGATTCAGGCAGTGGTGCTACCAATTCCTTGTCCAGAGGCTGGATCAAGGATCACATTCAAGTTGGAGTCACTTTGCCTTCTGATGATTTATGCAGGCACCCAATGTCTCGGTGATTTTCTCCGCAAGATTTGTCTGCATTGGCAAAGAGCACTGGCACAGTTTTTCCTCTGTTCGCAGCCATTTTCTCCTTCTCTTGTTCCTTCTTCAGAGTTTACTGTACCTCTTTAGGCTTGATCAGATATGAGCGAAGAGTGGACTGCAGACATGGGAGAAGAGTTTTTGTCCTTTTACCCATGAGACATTGCACCGACGAGCCAATGTTCCCTCTTGGCGTACTTCCGTGGTTGAGCATAACTAAAATGGGTCGGAGTTATCGTTGAGGCATTTTTTAGAAATAATTTGGCTTCTTGGACATAGCGCTCTGCTTGCCCATCCATTCGGGCGAACTCTGGACTTTATGTTCTGCGTTGAATTTCCCAGGACTGGAGGAAGTCTGTGAAATCACTGCTGGAACGTTGGGGACTACCATAAGTCGCAAACCATCTTTTCAGGTGCTTGATAACCATTAGCTTGTGATTTACTTCAATTCAACTAAGTCAAAAAATCCAGAATAGCTGTCTGCTATGACGAGAAAATCATGGTGGTTGAAGTTGAAAAGATCTCAGTCGCTACTATTTGCCAGGGCCGTTCGAAAATTTCTCCAGTTAAGACCTGTTCCATCAGTTCATTTATTTATTTATTTGTACAGGTTGGGCAACTTTTCTCATAGGATTTTTTGTGTTGTGCCATTTTTGGACATAGGGTTTTATGTGTTGTGTCATTTTTGGACAAAATATGGTTTCTCTAGCCTGTTGACTCCAGCCCTCTATTCTTTGATGACTATGGTGAATTTCCTTGTCAGATGTTTGGCATGTTTGGGTAAATTTTTATGTCCCTGCTGAGTGGGTGGGCGATAAAAAGCCCCTTCCTTTTCTGTAGACCACTGTGGGGTTGTAAGGCATTATCTCAAACAGAAATCTCTGGAGGCGTGTGAAGCCTTGTGCAGTGGTTTTTTTTTAAATAATGTTTTCAAGCGTTTTGTGATCGCTTTCCGACCCAGGTGTGTGTTTCCCCCAGGGTGCTGTAACTCTCATAATTTTGATGGTGAAAGAGTTAGAGCTCGACGCAAGCACGAGGGTGAGATACAGGTGAGCTTTCTAACTCAGCAATGAAAATTGAATTTGTAAAAATAACTTAAATACGCCGAATAGGGGCCTGCCAGCGATTGGGTTGGTTTAATACAATCTAGCGGGATTTAGGAGAAACTGCTCCCCCAGGCAGCTGTTTCAAACTGCTCCCCAGTATCGCTAGTACTCGTGGTAAACTCTTTCCGTCTTGCCTCCCCTGTACTTTCTTCTCTGTCTTTATTCCATTGCCCAGTGGTTTCCCTTGACGTGAGAATGGTATTTCTTGCAAGCAACCAAAATCGCCAAAGCCTATTTTTCTACCTGACTGTAAGTTAGTTCCGATTTGGTTAGTACCTTTGAGCTGTAGGCTATGGGTCGATCATTCTGAATTGAACAGGCACCAACAGAATTTTCTCTCATGTCCACCAAAAGAGTGACTGGCTCATTGGCATTGTAGTGGCGAAGGACTGGAACTTTTTTGATTTTTGATAACTGTAAATCAAATGCTGACTGCTGTTCAGGCCCCCTGTACCCCTTTTCCTGAACCCTTCCTCCTTATGTAGTAGCTGGGGAGAAGAGGCTGAGTCAACTCAGAGAAACTATGTATGAATTTTGACAGATAAGTTACCATCTTTGGAGTTCATTGACATTCTCAGGTATTTTGAATCTTTTGAAACTTGTCACTTTCTCTGCGTCTGCCTCTATCCCTTTTTCAGATATGAAGTGTCTGAGAAACGACACCTTCGGTTTATTGAAAATACTTTATTTATTTTTTAAATTCAGTTTCAGTCTGGCTTTTTTCAAGGTGTTTAGCTCATCTTAAGTAGTAATTTCTAGTTCTTCTTTGTCCCTTGCAAGGCAAAGTATATCATCCATTGCTATTTCCACTACTTTTTTTCCTCCTTGTAAGGTCGACATCCAATCCTGGAATACTTCTGGAGCCGAGCTTAGGCCAAACGGGAGTCTGAGAGTGCAAAATCTTCCCCTCATTGTCGAGAATGATAGATAATTTATAATATTATAATAGTGAACACATGTGAGAAAGTATTCGATGAAAAAGCCACAACAGTGAACTTGTATGTTGGATCGGTTCAGAAAGCGAGCTCCAGCAAAGGAGATTGGAATGAGCCCACTAAATTTCCTGGAAATCACTCAGTAATCTTCAAATTGGACACAGGCGCGCAATGTGACATAACGATGAATTGACAAAGTCAACAAATCGATCGTGAAATTGCTAATTTCATATAGTCACAACATTATGCCAGTAATGGATGAAACCGAAGTGCCCATAAAAACCGAACATCGCCTCTGGACAACACTGCATCTTGGATAAAAAGTCATGTGAGCAAATAGGATTCGTGAAACCAGTACAAGAACTGAAGTAGAACAAAGATCTGTTTACCGGCATAGGCTGCCTCAAACAATTTTAATATGATGTCGACCTTATAGAAAATTCAAATTTCAAAGTCTAACTTTCTCAGGAAATTTCCATTCCCAATTCGAGGTGAGGTGAGAAAAGAATTTGATAGAATGGTCGAGAATAAAACCATAGAGCCAAAGCCTGCTTCAGCCGTTTCTCCCATGGTGGTTGCGTGGAAACATAAAAAACCACGAATCTGCCTAACCGAAGTTACCAAAAATATAAAGGGCTGCCAATAACTCTTGCAAACAATAGACGAAGTTCTCTATTCATGATGGTTCTTCTACCTCCTGAGATGGACTACTGTTTGGTTGAAACGGTGGAGAATCCCCTGTTACTCGTGAAATTACGAGTAGAGACAGTTGTTTCTCTTCTAGCAGGATGTTTGATATGGGCATAGTCGTGGTTTCCTTCAAGGAGTTCTACTTCTTCTACTTGTGGGTCGAACTTGGAACTCCTATTGAATTTCATTAATCAAACAGACCCAGGGTTCAATTAACAAGATGTTATCGTGACTCCATTTGCAGACTGCCGTTGATGAGAGAATAGTTGCTCGTGAGGTATACTATTGGTCGAGCTACACAAAAGTGAACGGATGGAGTGGAGAACTTCTGGAAGGACTTCCTCCCAGTGAGTTATGGGTAGTCCCTTACCCTTAAGATCTCCTGTCCAGTGTCATGTCAGCTGCCATAGTACAGTCTTGTGAAGGGTGGGTTTTGTCACATAATCCCCATATCCCCAGATCGTGTTCCATCGATGGTAAGAAACAAAATAGCAGTTGGAGTCGCTAAGTTTTTATTAGTTGGAGTGTCATATTCTACTCTACAACTGTGGACTGATGTGAAACAGTTTTCTCACGAGCATTCTCAAAAAACTGATCAACCTAAGCTCTAATATAATAATATCGTTCCTCGTACTCACAGTTTGTGGGAAATCAGTTTCCAGTACCTCATGAGAGATCGGGAAGGCTGAGTAACGTGATGTTAGCCTCCTCATCTGCCTAAATCAAACACCAGTCCTAGTTATAGTCCTGTCATGGTCGCCAAATTATTACAACCGGGAAGATTTATAATTAACATTGTGAAAACCATACATTGGTTTCCATACAAACCCAAAGGTTTTACAATTTATGAGGAAAAAGCATTCTCTGTATCTAAGGAAATCAGGTTGTCCACAAAAAAATACTCTGACACCTATAGAAATACGTAGAATAGCGCTAAAAACTCCCAACAGCACCCTTCCGTTCACAGCTGGGTCAGTTCACTCTGTTCTATTTATGCCTTATTATCAACAATGCAGGCGTGATCCCTGACACCCATTCTAGATACCCGGCCTAAATGTTGTCGCCTGGTACAGACTTCTGTGTGCCTGGCATCAATGTGGATGTAGCAAAAAAGGTTGAGGGTTGCTTTAGTTGTGCCCTTCGCCGCACTCCAAAACGAGATCCCTTGTCACCAACACCATTCCTCCATCAACCCTGGTCAATGATTGGCTGTTATTTGATGCAGGTGCGCAATGCAAGATTACTTTTCAAGGTTCCTTGAGGTTTTCAAATTGTACATCACCACTTCGCCATCAGTTGTATCAGTTCTACAGACTGTATTCT